>BMAU01020877.1:0-663791 GCA_019973935.1 Trichonephila clavipes | reverse complement strand
TGCTCTTTATTTAAAGTTACGCGTTTTTCTGTGGCAACAAGTAGGGGGAAGGGGAAACACTTTAGCTATGGAGATTGAAAAAACCAATGCAATTCTACAAGATCGCTGCATGGAGCAAATTACGAGAGTATAAATATGAGAGGCATCTAATGGAGCTTCTCACTTATGGCTATGTTACATGCAATGTCGTACACGATTTTTAGTCGGAAATATTAAATCATACAAAGCGAATGCATTAAAAATGTTTTCAACATCAGTTTCGTATTAATTTTACAGTAGAAATTTTGCAACAGTTTTCGGACAATATTTTTAGTACTGTTAATGATTACAATTTTGGAAATTTGTGTGTTTAGCATGTATATTATACGTTCAAAAATAATCCATTTTCATATAAAGTTATTTTTTAAAAAAAATATCTCCAACTTCTTAATGAGGAATTTTTTGTTTAAACTTAGGAGATTTTGTGGAAAGTCTTCAATATTCGAGGTTGGAACCTGTTCACAATGCGCCAAAATCTCCAAATAGAGCGAATATCATTCAAATGTGGTTGTCCAACTGTTACATCTGACTACGTTAATAAGATAGAGTAAACGAGAAATGGAAATTGAGCGGCTCTTCCGCAGCATAAAATAGTCCGAAATACACAATTACGCCTTTTGAAGAAAATATATAAAAAGTGGATTTTTCATGTAAGTTTTGGGCTTGTTTAGAAATTTTGAACCAATCATAGAATAAAATTTTGAATGTAATTGAAAAAATTAAAATATCAGAAATTTGGTTGTATAAACGCTCATAAAACAGTTCCTTTACATATGATTCTTTTTTTTAAAGTAAACTTTCGAATTTTCTTTTGAAACAATTAGTATATTTTTTTAAAGTTAGGAAATCTTGTTATTTAAACCTACAATTGAAATTGCCTTAATTTATTAAAATAGTTTTGGATAAATAAATTTAATTTTTAAAGGTTTTTTCTCGTATCTTCTTTATTCATTATTACCTACTATGTTTACTTTACTATATGACTTTATATACAGTGGGCCACAAAAGTGTTCGTACACTTTCAATTTCTTATAAAATGTAATGTTTTCGACTAATAAAAATTAATATATTGTAATTGTAATTTTTTTATGATATCTGCAACTTCTTCTTAATGAAAAGACATAACTAATTTTTTAAAAATAGTAGAACTATTTTTTTTAAAAAATTAATAATCAAAAAGCTACTAAAAGATTAGGCCACAAAAGTCTTCGTACACTTAACAAAAATCTCAACTTAGCTTTAACTATTGTATTTCTTTCTTAGTTTAGTACTTAGTAGGATATCTTTTAGTGTCCACAACAACTTTTAAGCTTCTTGGTATAGATTTAATCAGTTTTTTTTTTGTAATTTCTGCATCGATTTTCCTCCATTATTCTGTGAGTATTGTTTCCACTTCCCATTTTGTGTTTATTTGTCATGCTTTCTTTTTTTACGTCAAATTCTCACCAAATATGTTCTACTGGCTAAATAAAGTGATTGAGGAGGCAGTTTCATAATTTGGGGACAGTTATGGAGACACCAGTGGCGTACATTGAGAGCAGTACGCTTGGCGTTATTACCCTGTTAAAAAATTAAGTCGTCTCCAATAGCCAAATTTCGGGTGGATAATTTAAAATTTCTCTTTGAACTATTTAAATAGAGCTCATGATTCACAATACCATTGAAAATACCAAATTACCTTATTCTGAGGCCAATTTACACCCCCACGCCAGAACACCTTCACTTCAATGCTGAAGCATGGATGTGGAGGAGTTCTTGTTCCGCGTAAATTCCTAGGATTAAACTACTTATTTTTTCATTCACAATTCCCATCGAAACCAAAAATGTTGAATTATCTGTCATACCAATCAATTTGCTATCAATTTTGAATTTTCTGAAACTTAATCCCAAGAATCTAGTTAGATCAATAAAACATGGAGGTGGAAATGTTCTTCTGTGGGGTGTAAATCGGCCACAGAATGAGGTAATTTGGTAATTTTTGTTGATATTGTGAATCCCGAGCTCTATTTAAATATTAAATTTTTTTTTTAAATTATACGTCCAAAGTTTGGATATTGGAAACGACTTTATTTTTTAACAGGATAATGACGCCAAGTGCACTGCTCTCATTGTACGCCACTAGTGTCTTTATAACCGTTCCCAAATTCTGAAAATACCTCCTCAATCACTTTATTTAGCCCAGTAGAACATATTTGGTGAGAATTTGACATAAAAAAAAGAAAGCATGACAAATAAACACAAAATGTGAAGTGGAAACAATACTCACAGAAGAATGGAGCAAATTCGATTCAGAAATTACAAAAGAACTGATTAAATCTATACCAAGATGCTAAAAAGTTGTTGTAGTCACTAAAAGATATCCTATTAAATACTAAATTAAGAAAAAAATACAATATTTAAAGCTAAGTTGAGATTTTTGTTAAGTGTACGAAGACTTTTGTGACATAATTTTTTAGTAGCTTTTTGATTATTAATTTTTGAAAAAAATAGTTACACTATTTTTAAAAAATTAATTACGTCATTCCATTAAGAACAAGTTACAGATATCATAAAAAAATTACAGTTACAATATATTAATTTTTATTAGTCGAACACATTAAATTTTATAAGAAATTGCAAGTGTACGAACACTTTTGTGGCCCACTGTATATATATTTCCTAGTTTTCATATATATTATTTTCTATTTTTTTCTATAAAACTATTTTCTACATATGTGATATGTATTTCTATATATATTATTATTATTACTATTAAATTTTTTTATATATGTTGTATATTTTTACATATTATTTTAAATATCTTTACCTTAAAAATATTTTTGACTACTCTGTTTAATAATGTTAAGGTAAAAATTGATATTTGATTTATACAGAAATGCAAATAAAATGCTAAGAAATTAAAGTCGTGTTTTGACTGAAAAATTATTTATAAATGTTTCTTCTTCTTTTTTAATTTTGAGGCTTTTCAGATGAAAGGTTAAAAAATTTTTTTAACTTCTTTGTTGTTATTTCTTCAATAACTCCCTTGAATCGAATTATGCATGCACTGCCAATTTTCATAAGCAGCCTTTGACTATTTGGAAGATATTTTTTTGTGAAAGATTATTTTTATCATCAACCTTTGACTCTTTCTAAACATATATATATATTTTAATTTGAAATATAAACAGATTTTACGAGAATTTTTTGCTCATACAATTTACTATTTTCTTGAATAATTTTATTTATGATTTTTAGACGTTTCATGTTTACAATATGTTAATCAATATTTAACTATTAGAAATGTTGTATCAGCATACTGTTTTAAGAGGAAGATAATATATCATTCTTCTAAAAGCCACACCACACCACATTCCCAATAGGGAGATAAGAGTCAATCTCAATTGTTATAATCCTTGCATTCGATTTTTCAAAAATTTACACTCATGTCCATAAACTAAGGATAATGAAGTTCAGGCAAAGAAAGAGACAGAAGCAAAACAAATTTGACTTTTTGTAAAGTCTATTTATTAAACAAAAGGTAAAGAGCAAAAAAGATGCTATATGTTTGACATAATTAATAAAAATTGCGTTTTCTACTCCCCGGAGCAAATTTCAAAAAAGAACCTATTTACAAAAAACAGTAAAACATGGTTAGTATGATGTAATACGGAGTATGTCTCCCGGACGATGCAATACAGGTCTTACAACGCCTACGCATGCTGAGTATCAAATTATCAATCTGATCTTGGGGAATATTACACCACTCATCAAGCAATGCCCTCCGAAGTTCCGGTAGACAGGTGGGAGTGGGTTGACGGGCTGCAATTTGTCGGCCTAGCATATCCCACACATGCTCTATTGGATTCAAGTCCGGTGAGTATGCTAGCCAATCCATATGGGGGATATCCTCCGATTGAGGGCATTCATCTACAATGATTGCACGGTGAGGAAGGGCGTTGTCATTCATAAACAGAAATTCAGCACCCATGGCGCCCAGAAACAAACGTACATGTTGTTCCAGAATGACATCCCGATAGATGTGACCACTTTGAACACGACAGTTAGTTCTGGAACCAAAAATAATTCCTCCCTAAACGAGCCATCCTGCACCACCGTAACGGTGTCGTTCAATGGTGTTCTCTTGGTGGTAACGGGTACCTGGCGCTCTCCATATTAAAGTCCGGCGAGAATCAGACTGCAAACTAAACCTGGACTCGTCAGAAAACATCACACAAGACCACTGTTGTGGTTTCCACAATGCATGCTTTCTACTCCAGATTAATCGCAGGCGACAGTGAGTTGCGGTGAGTGGAACACATCTGACAGGCCTACGAGGTTATAGACCAATGTGCACTAAGCGTCTGTACACGGTCTGCCTTGAAACTGTCGTACCGGTAGCTGAAGAGAGCTAACGAGACAGGTCTGATGCTGTGCTCCGTCTGTTTCTGTAGGCACTAACTGCCAAATACCGGTCCTCATTCGGCGTTGTAACTCGGGGGCGACCTGTGCTGTAACATCTACTCACTTTACCATCATCTTGGAATCGTTGCCAAAGCCTAGAGATGACACTCTGGGCGATTCCAAGTTCCTCGGATACTTCCAGCTGGGTACGTCCACATTCCAGTCGTCCAATAATTCTACCACGTAAAAAATCATCCAAATGCTTCCTTTGTGTCATAACTATGCGGTTATTGCACTGAAAGGCTTTTAAAGCCCTTGTGAACAATTTTACTTCTTTGCCACCATTCCCTATATACCCCTCTCTTACACTCTCGTCATTGTGATGTATCCGCGCCCTCTGGTTGTTTCCTGTAATTTGCATATTCTTCTTCAAGATGTGTGTGATAATTCTACAGGTGAAATTTTTATTTTAGAGTTGAATTTCTGTGTGATTCTGAATTATCCTTAATTTATGGACATGAGTGTATATTCCTTATCTTTTAATACTTTGATTAATTTTAAGGTAACATTAATTTTTTGAAAAATATGTACGGGATTAGATAAGTATTTATGTGTTTATCAATCAGCTAAATTTTGCAAATTAGATGTGTTAATCATTTTTTGAATTTTATTTTAGATTAACGTTTTCAAGAGTTGACTTTTTTTAACCCTAAAAAATTATTTTATTTTCTCAAAAAGGATGGGAGTGTTAATTATCTTAAGGAATGCATTTTAATTTTTTTTCTCACTAACAGTAAAATTTAAAATGTTGTGGCTTTTTCTAAGTAACATAGTTATATAAAAAAGGGAATACAAACTTCGTATACTTTTTCGAATTGGTGTGAAAATTATAGCATTTCGCTTCTCAATTGTTATAAATATAGAGATAAATATATATTTCATTTATCATGTTCAAAGGACTTTTACGTAACAAGTGAAACAAATTCAAGGGGCGAATAATGGCTAGAATTTCTATGTAATTAATCACCGAACAAAACTCATTATGTTTTTTATTTTGTACGTGCTGAAGATATTTAATTATATCTGTGGATCTTTTTTATAATGAAATGATTAGTTTGAACTTTTGATTCACTGTTTAAGACATGCTTGTCCAAAGTGCGGCCCCAAAGCCTTTTATATGCACCCAAACGCAAATTATTAAAATATTTAAATTTACACATCTTTATTTAAGTAATAGATGCTTGCAATATTTTTCATACATTATCGATTCGCTGACATTAATTTTGAAATAAAAATTGAAATAAAAACATCTTATAGTGTGCCATGAGAACTTACGTTTCGAATTTTCTGTGTATCCACTCGATGGTGAATTTTTTGAATAATTACAATATTTGTATGCAGTATATTGCATTGTATTTTGATTTCCTAACCCTTTTAGCCAAGGGAGCCCTGCACAGAAAAAGGGGTCATCGAACGTTCGCAAAATTTGCCAAAAGATCACTGACAAATACCTTGAAAATGTATTAAGAATTGCATCCTCCTCTATTGTTCCCGTGATCGATTTGCTTGTGCAACAAAAGCAAATTCCCCCATCTCATTAATTTCGATTTTTCACTCTTTATAAAATCCAAATTAAATGAAACGAAACTTTTACAAATTTAAAATAAATATGTACCTACACATTTTTAATTCAAATTAAAAAAATTATTTAAAAGACTTATTTTATTTCAGTAAAACTATATAGAGTTAATTTTTATTTCAATGTGTTGAAAAAATGTTGTATGTGCATCCCAACAATTTTTTTTTATTTTTATTTTTGCAATGTGGGCCGGTCGGAGTTTAGACACCCATGGTTTAAGACATGAAGAGAAGTAAGAATAAAAGAAAAACCAATTCATAGTACTATATAATATGAAGGGTATTTGGACCCCTCCCCTATTCTTGACAAAAGAGGGGTCCTTCTGAACGTGAAAGACCAGGTTCTACTAATCTATAAATCCATCTACATTTTCTGAGATAAGTATTTATTGTTGTCGATACTTAAAATACGACGAAAAGCCGTTGGGGAGGGGTTAAACAATTAGCTGCCTCTTCGGCGAAAAAAACGTCCCAATATTGCAAACGGGTACTGCGTCGTATTATGATCCTTGCAGGATTTGACCCCTTCGAAAAAGACTCTTCGCTATTGATCAGGCTAAACTAAACTACTAAAATTAGATGATCGCGGGCGCCGGCGCCAAGGGCGCCTTTTCCCAGAAGGTTGAGAGAAAAAGGTAAACCATAATGTGATGACGGATCTAATCAAGAGATCTCCCCGACAGAACGGGGAGGGAGGACGTACCCCAAAGCACGAAACGCTCTATTCAAGCAGAGCGCTGGCGGGGCGAGGGGAAGAACGCAGGAAGGATCGCGGGACGGCCGAAGGCAGTGAATCAAAGGCGGTGATTTATCACCCAAGAACCCAGAGTAAAAGACGCAGTGCAGTGCAGCTAAATCATATTGTTAAGAGTGTGAAAAGAGTGTTATTTGTCGAGTTATGGGGGGCGGAGCGGGTTTCTCCACTTCGTCGAAGAGTATGAATATTTAATTTTAGGATGAGGATACGTAAACAATGTTTGTGCTTTGATAATTGGATTGTCATGATATTCGATAGATTTAAAGACATTTCTAGAGAGTTTAGTGATGTAATTAGAAATCGGCTCCATTTGTAGATCGTTGTGTTTCACGTCATTTCGGACGTACCAAGGTGCGTTCGTCATGACGCGAATTGATCAGGCAGAAACTGCTCTCCGTTAAAGTTTTAATTGGACCCCTTTTTCTGATAGGGATCTTTAGTTGACCATTCCATCGGGTCACTGTATGCATTCTCCTTCCGACAAGCCACAATCTTTACAGCTGGCACGTAACAAGATGAAAAACCATCCCATGTCTGTTTTTCCCCTCGCCCAAAGAGAGTGGGGAATGTTTCGCTTTTGCGAGTTTTAGGTATATTTGCTTGGATTTTCAAGTAACTTAAATAAAGAATTGACTGATCTTCTAGCCCTTTATTAAGTGTCCATGCAATAGTTAACAATATTTCAGTAATTTAACCAACTTCAACTGCAAATAAAGACAAAATTACAATTTATTTAGTTTGAATATCGATGTAAAAATTAAAACAAAATTTGCATACTTACTATGAAAAGATATTTAAAGTCATGCGTTTTTCTTAACCCACAATTTTCTATTGCCTATTTAAAAAATTATACAAATATCAAAAACTCAGAATTGGATTTTAAAAATATTTTAATACTATTAAAGGCTGAAAATTATACTAACAGTAAAATTTTGAAAGTGAAAAAAAGAATGTTTAAGAAATCTCTTTTCTCTTTACAAAACAAAAATAAGCGTTTTAATCAATAAATTTAGATTTTTTTCAGCGAGATTATGGCCAATCTTCATAAAACCTAAAATCAAAGAGTAGGAACAACTTTTCGATAGATCAACAGATTCGACATTAAAATCTAAATATACGCAAGAACAACTCCTAAATTTTTATGTTGCAAAATTCATGCAAAATACACGGGATTTGTTTCACAGTTTAAAGATTTTAATGACCTCCAGAACTATGCATTTAAGTGAAAAACATTTCTCAATGTATCTGCGGGCAAAAAAAAAAAAAAAAAAAAAAAAAAAAAAAAAAAATAAGGACAGAATATATATAATGATACACTGAATATATGAAATGGGATTGCAGATAATTTCAATAGCTTGTCTTGTATAAAAAAATGCAAGCAAATAATTCCAGTTACAGAATATAACGTATTGGTAGATGAAACTTGAACCACATATTAATATATTATTAGTGGGTGTAAATTATATGGAAAAATGACAGTAAAATTTTTTAATAAAAAATACAATTCTTTTTAAAATTGTCTTTGCATGAAGTACCTATAACACACACATGTTGATCTACTTTAAATATTATTTTAAATTGTATTCTTTTTAGTGTTTGTGTATGTGTGGAATGGGGTTCCCCCAAAATATACCTTATAGTTCTAAGGGTTCTGTGAATTTAAAAAGTTTAAATACCACTGTGATACATAAACTGGTTCGCTAACTGGTGTTATCCTAACTTGCACACACCACCACCTAAGAACCCGTTTCATGTTATAATTAGCACTTGCAGAATTTTACATAGTCGACTTTTGGTAAAATCAAAATTCAAAATCCCAACTCAGCTGCGGCTCTTAAAAATAATAATATAAAATAAAAATTAATGTTCTAACTATATATATAGAATTATTCCTTCAAATGTAACAGGCTGCGGTAGCCCAGAGATCAAGGTATCGGATCATGGCAGGCATGTCATGAGTTCGAGCCCAGTATCACTGAAGACCCGCCGTGTAGGGCAGCGATGCACGTTAAATCTGTTGAGAGCTGAAACGTCCTCTCTTTGGTGTGGTAGTTAGGAGAGGGAGTTGCCAGCTCAGGTGTCGTCCAAGTTACTTGACCATGGTTCAAATTACGTGGTCCGTCACCAAGAGCCCTCGTGTAGCTGAACAGTGCGACGTTAATATTCACTCAAACTCATTCCAAATGTAACTTTTATACCCAGGAGTATATTACAGAAACCTTTCATGAAATGCAGTTTCCTAGTTCATAAAACAAAGTTGAAAAAAAATACAAATGCCTAAATTTGAGGCATTAGATAAAAAGAGAGAGTATTATGTGAAAGGTTGTAGATTTCCCTTGAATATATGGCTTGATTTGAAAATGCCACATTATATTACATTTTATTTGCGTGATTTTTTACAAACAATTTTGTTTCATATATTTGTTACTTCACTAAATAATCAGAAATTTGCAGTGTTTTTTACATTATTTTTTAAATTTATTTGTTTGCATTAGAACTGATGTTTGGGTTATGGAAGTTTATATATCTGATCTCAAACAGTCGGCTTTCTATCGAGGCATGTGGCCGCGGTAGCTTAGTAGTCATGGTCACGGACTTGTAGCCGTCGTGTAGTGAGTTCGAGCTCTAGTGCCACTAAAACTCAGCCAATTTAGAGGGGGCCGATAAACAATAAATCTGTCGAAGCTCAATGTGTCCTGCCATTGGTGTGGTAGTTAGGAGAAGGAAATGCCAGCTCTGATGATGTCCTTGTTTCCTGACCGAGGTTCAAAATTACGAGGTCGGCCACCAAAAGCCATCGAGCTGCTCTATAGTGTGATGCTGCTCTCAATCAATGGAGTCACGGTTTCGATTCTTGTTTCATTGAAGATCCTTCATATCAAATATTAAAGTATGCTGCATTTTTTTAATAATGGAATTGATAATCACACAAATTTTTTACGTAGTGTAATATGCAAGTTGGGAAAATTAAACAAAACAGGTGCTATCCTTGTGTTACAGAACTGCAGCTCGAAATTGTGAGATCCAAGACCTATCCAAATTAAAATTCATATTTGAATGTGATTTGGAACCAGAGTTGCTCAGTTCTTTTTTCTTAATAAATAAGTTGTGCACGCAGAAATCTACAATTCAAAAAATAAAATTTCGGAAGTCACTTCTGTAATGCAAACATAATAGTAATCTAAAGCTAAAGCCACTTTTAAGGCTAGGGCACAAAAGATTTTGGGGCACAAATAATTAGAGGATGAAAAAAGAGAGAAAAAAATTAAAATTACAGCAAACGTACCACCACCAAGCGAATCGTGAGAAAAAGATTTTTGCACTCAAGAGGGTAAAGACTGAAATGAAATCTATGGAAAAAAGTGAATAAAATAATAATAAAAAAAATAATCGATTTTTCGCTGGTATAAAAAAAATTTAAAAGAAAGTTTAAAAAGAATCCTTCTCTATTACTGGAGTAATTTTCATAAAATTATCTTTAGATTCTCTTTACATGTTTATACTTTACAATGTTTATTTTCTATAACATAATTTATGTAAATAATTTATTTAATATGCACGCATATTTATATAAATATATATTCTATAATACATTTATTTTAAAAAAACTAAATTTAGTTAATTATTTTTAACAATTAAAGATGATTTTGTATTTATTGTAAAACATAGCTTATTCTGACGTTTTATATTGCTATTTGATCTGGTGAATGTGTTAAGATTTGTCAATAATAAAAAATATTCATGGATTTCGCTTCAGACTGACCACCTGATCGGGACATCTGCTCATGCACCTCAGCGCCCAACGGTCACGTATACTGAAATGGGCATAGTAGGCCTTTGACCCTCATAGGCTGTTGCGCCATTGAGTTTAGTTTTAATATTCATGGAATTAGAAAATTGCCCGTAGTCATCACGTTCTCAGTGAAATATAAAGCATCCTTTAATGTAAAGGTGTCATTTTTATACAAAATATAAAATATGAAAAAAGAAAATTCGTATATCTAAAATTTTCTTTCTGCGACAGTATTTATACCAAAAAATGCAAGACTGAATTATGTATCATTAATACTAATTTAAAAGCAAGTTAAAAATAAGGTCTCTCTCTACATATATTGTGTATACATTTTGGAGGAAGAATCTGCATTTTGCATACATTATTTTCTGAAGCATGAAATACTAATGAATTTTTAATCAGACTTAATTTCAGTATTGGTTTAATTTCGTAAATACATTACATCGAAAAACATTCTATTTATTATTTAATTTATAATTGCTATACTAAAAACATTACAAATTTCTAATCATTTGTTAAGTGGAATAATTATTTGAAATCAAATTATTGGTAAATTTAATGAAATTCAAATGAAATAAAAAAATTTTTTAATACATTTTGCTATATTCAAATTAATTTATTTCATTCAAAATCTCCTTTTTTTAATGCTTTAAAATCAGTCCTTTTCATTCAATTTCTGTTATTAGTTCACTTTCTCTATATCAGTGATTCCCAAAGTGGTCTATGTAGCCCCCAGGGGTCTATGACGACCTGCAAGGGGTCCACGTCAGCAAGAAAATAATTCTGGAGTCCATGAGGAGGGAAGGTGGGCTCTACGATAGTAGCTCACATTAAACCAGATCGTGACTTTAATTTTAAAAGAAAATTCCATCAAGTGGAAACCAAATTTTACTTATTTAGCAGATTTATTTACTAAATTTAATGAGGTTAATCTGCCTTTACAAGGTGACAGCATAATTTTTTTTTAAAACAGGAACCATTTCGGCGTTTCTTTCCAGAGTTAAACTACTATTAGTTCCCTCTCTCCCTATGTATAAGCCATACTTAAAAATAGTCAATCCCTTATTGAACAAATGAAAGATAAAAAGATTTATTCAGTCTATAGTTTAGATTTTGAAGATCTGATGATCTGATGATATGATTAATATACATGTAAATTTACATAAAGCTAATTTATTTAATAATGTTAATCACGATAGATTTAGTTCACTACTTAGATTTGTACTTAAAGAGAACTATATATATATTATAATGGTGACTATTATTTGCAGATTAAAGGTTTGCCGCAAGGTGGCCCTGCGAGCAACTGTCTTGTCAGTTTATATTTACATTATTTTGAAAAAGCAGTTACAATAATAATTCTAAATATTATATTTATCGTTATATAGATGACATAATCATTTTTGGCAAGCAAGTCAATTTTATACCTAACACTAATTTTTATCCACAATATCTTAATTTAATGCAGAAAAATAGTAACAGCAATGAAGCAAATTTTCTTGATATACATATCAAATTAATAGATAATGTAATAGTTTCTAATATTTATGATAAAAGAGAAGAATTTAATTTTAATATTATATAAAAGTTCCTCATTGGGAGAGTAATGTACATGTTTCTGTATTCAGAAATATTGTTATTAATTATATACAATGCAATAAATTTTTAGTGTCAGAAAATCAGAATTAATAAATAACTATAAACATTTTACTAAATATTGCTTAATTCAGAAATACCCAATTAATTTTATTAATAGATATATGAATAAAGCTATGCGAAATAGTAAGGATTAAAAATTCTTAGATTAATAATAGTTTATTACTATAAATTTACATATTTCCTAGTTATAGTTACCTCCATATTCTAATATTAGATAAAATTACTTATTATTATTTAATTCGGATATACTCTAATGTCACAAAAGTTATAATATATAATTTGTAATTCTCTTTTTAATTTTTGTTTATATTCTTTTTATTCTTTTGTTAAGTGCTACATTTCAGCCATTCACATGCTTTAAATCTGTATTAGGGTCCAGAATCTGGTAACAACTTATTTATTGCACTCAGATTTAGCACGGAATTTGCATTTTTAAATGCAATTTTTAGGTAAGTTACCTCTATCTTGTAATGGATTAAGATATTCCTATCCATTACTTTCAATAGGTTTTTGCTCAGTATTATTTACATAAAGGGAGAAGGTTGGCAGGCCAAAAACATGTTCAACCCCACTTTTATATAAATTATTTTATATATTAGCTGTCCTAAGTCAGCAATGTTTATAATACTGCAGCATCCATTTTATAATTTTTTATCTCGGTTGCTCGAGTGTGCTTCATTGTGTGATTTTCCTACTGTCTATGTGTTTTTCGAATGTGATTAATGGATGTTAATCTTTTGTTTGTGTAGAGAATTAGACTATATATACCAGGTGTCCACAATTAAACCACCCTACTTCAAAATTGTCTACAGACGAAACTATTGTTCAGAAAGTTGTAAAATGTTGTGTACGACATAAAGAAGGGATGTGGGAATTTGTTTGAGCGAATAAAATAATTAGTTCAAAATTTCACCACTAGAGGCCGTTTTAATGGAGATCATATTTAGCATACATTTATAGCAGTTTACAAATTTTGTTACAACAATAAATGCTCAACATGATGACCATCGCTTTCAGCTACTATTTGAAGTCTTAAAATAGCATGTTCCACCGTTGACCGCAGTGTGTTCTGGGAAATGTTAAGAACATGTCGTGAAATACTGTCTTTGAGATCAGGTAAAGTTTTTGGTTGATCACAACTTACCAGCTGTTTTAAATGACCCCAAAGCCAAAAATCGCATGGATTGAGGTCAGGTGATCGGGGAGGCCACATATGACGAAATTGGCGGCTGATCACACGTTCTTCTGTGAAGTGATGTTTGAGAACGTCCGTAACACAACGTGTAATGTGTGGAGAAGCTCCATCTTGCATAAAAATTATGCGTGAAAGGCACTGACGTGCTTGCAGATCTGGAATAATTTTATTCCGTAATAACGATGCATATCGCTGTCCAGTGGTAGAACATGTTACTGGACCTCCAGTACCTAATTCCTCGAAAAAATACGGGGGCAAGAATAAAAGACGTGGAAAACCCACACCACACCGTTATTTTTGGTGAGTGTAGCGGAACTCGTAAGGTGGAATGCGGATTGTCTGTTTCCCAAATTCGGCAGTTGTGAGTATTCACCGAACCGTCCAAATGAAAGTGGGCTTCGTCTGTCCAGAGGATATTCCAAGGCCATTCTGGATCAACTTCCAAACGAGCAAGAAACTGCAGTGAGAACAGATGTCGAGTCTCGAAATCATGTGGAAGCAATTCCTGCACAAATTGAAGCTTGTATGGATAGTAACGGAGGATGTTTCGCATGATCTTCTGGACAGTTGAACGAGGCAGATCCAATGCTTCTGCCACACGGTGAACACTTGTACTAGCCAGCATGTTGGATGATTTGTCCTCTTCCACCTGAAGTGCTACTTTCTCTATTGCTTCCGCAGAAACAGGTTTTTTTCCTCTTCCAGAACGAACATTCAACGATCCTGTTTCTTCAAATTTGGTTACCATCAATCGAAGATTTTTAGCAGTCAATGGACCTTTTCGCAATCCCTTTAATGTCCGAAATTTCCGTAGAGCAACTATTGCGGAATTATCGTTTTGATAGAATAACTTTACTAACAACGCTCGATCTGGTAAACATAATGACATTCTGATTAGCAATACCGAGCACAATGAAAATAAACTAATCTTCCATGAAAGTTTATTGCTTTTATAACAGTTGCTGTGTGACGTCGAAAAAATTTGCTTATTTTCGTCTTCCTTCGTGTAAATCCTTTGAAAATTAGTCATCGAAGAAGTTTAATTAAAATTTGCAGTTCATTTTAGAGATTGTGTTTTTTAATGAGTATCAGTTATTGTGTTACCGTGTCCTGTGGATGGCCTTCTTTCAAAAGCACCCTCTAAACTTTCTGAACAATAGTTTCGTCTGTAGACAATTTTGAAGTAGGGTCGTTTAATTGTGGACACCTGGTAAATATATATATACATATATCTTGTTCAAATTTTCAATCGTAATAAAATACTTTTTATTCATCCATTCAAAGTAGGAATTGACACACTTAAATTTATTTATTTTTTATATTACTTGTTTTCTACTTTCTTTTATGCATTAAGGCAGTGTTTCTGAAACTGTGGGGTGCGCCCCCTGGAAGGGGGTGCGAGCTTATTGAAAATAAAAGGCTTACAAAATAATTTTTTGGAATGAAGTAAAACAAATGCTCTCTGACATAACAAAAAATACACATTTACACTGAAATAATTTATTTTTATCATCTTTTGATCATCAAAAATAAAAGATTCCACTTCAAACGCTCATTAACTATCTTTGATCCTATAACCAAATAAAAAAAGACATTTTGTTTGCTTTAATGTAATCCCACCCTGAGAGATTTTTTATTACGTTTCTTTTAACCCCTAAAATACTACTTTTGATAATCATATATTTGACCTTCAAACTTACTGGTGTGTTTCAATCCGTCTCTTTTTCTTTTAGGAAAGTTGTAAATCATATTTTTCAGTTGCTTTTTTTTCATGTGAATGAGTTTTATGATATATGGATAAGCATAGTGAGCACTTCGAAGGATTATTTGGCCAAGATGTATTTTTACGAGTATTCTGAAACATATAATGCATAATGAAAAACGTTTTACACAATTATTTTTTGGAACATGCTGCAATTTCCCCCCGTGAACAATTTTGTGGTTTTGATTGTTGTGTTGTACGACTTATTATTCTGGTTTATAAATGTAAATGAGCAGAATATAAAAAAAATGGACACCTATGATCTCTATTGAAGGAAGTTGAAACTGATCAAGCAATTGAAGAACCTGCTGAAATAATGCATATTAATCAAGATAGCGAAAGTAGATATGAGAAAAGTGATAGATATGAAACGTTTGAGTTGAATTGAACTTTTGAAATGCTGCCTAAAAAGCTCCGTGAAGAAAATTATGAAGCCATAAATGTAGCACTTCGCCTTGTCAAAAAGACACAAGGAAGAAAAAGTTCAAAATGCTATTTGTAGATCATCAAACGACAGCAAAACTACAATAACGTGAACAAAATATGACAGTTTTTCTGGAAAATAACGTTCCTGTATTGTTAGCGAAAAGTGTCTGTGATTTATGTCCTTTTATTAAGGACACGCACATTTGGAACATTTTCTTTAGTATTATTGGATTTTTTTTCTCAAATTATCAAAGAAAAAATGAAAAGTCTGAAAGTAGGTAGGTATATTTTCTATTAATTAAATTATTCACTGGAATTGTGATTTTTATCATGTATAGTCACATAGAGTAGATATAGACCTTCAATTTAATACCAAATTCATAGCTGCTACTTCCTGCTACTCCCAAAGTTGTTATTTTTTTTCAGCGTTGGCTGGTGGTATTACTCGGCGTGCCTTATTCAATGCGTGGAAGGAAGAGCAAGATACTAACGCAAAGTTGATGTTGTTTTGAGTTTAGTTAGGACTACAATGGACTTTGATAAATATGAGGACCAGCAGCAATTAAAATTCAGAAAAATTGTTAAAAATTTCTACTTGTTTGTAGGGGAAAAATGGATAAATGCCATAGAAGTGAAAAGTTCTTCTCCAAGTCGAATGATGTGTGGTTGTTGGAGGAGTAAGATTTATATTATATTTTATTATTTTTAAGAAAAATATATAGCTAATATTTTAGTGTGGTATTTTATTTTTTATTTAAGCATATAATAGTTATTTTTTCAGAATTATAAACTTTAAAAGGGTTTTTCTCAGTTAGTGTTTTTGGCATTCAAAATACTACTTCTTCCACAATTATTTACCAATCACTTCCATTTTTTCACTGTTTTATATGTAATGCAAGTAACAGAATTAGAGATCCATTTTTCTGTAAATGGAATACTTCTTTTTTTAAAAAATTTTAATGTGCGAAATATTAGGCTTTTGGTTGAATTTTAGCATATATATTTTTCAACATTTTATTATTTTTTTTCTCCAAAACTAATTAAGGTATCGTAAAATCGATCCCTGAAGGTGTTTAAAACATTCTCAGAAATATTACAAAAATTTCATGTCAAAAAATTAATTAACATAAACAGTAGAATTTTAAAAATTTCCAAATTTTTTAAAAGAAATTAAATTTGTAAAATTGATTGTGTGAATAATATGTACAAAATTTTATCTCGTATCATTTTCGTAAATAAACATTATATGAAATGCTAAAATGTAATTTTTAAATACTTAAATAAAAAAATGCTCAAAGGGTGCAGAATCCTTTTAAACACTACCTGCTATCCTTTATTGTATATGTACAATGTTAAGTTTGATTGTATTTGTTTAATCTTTAAAAACTATTAAATTTAATTTTTTTTAACTTGCCACACTATTTCTTGCATACATTCTCCCACGTGTAAATTACTGCTTTTGTTAATATCCTTAGATCCTTGCTTAAAAACTAGTTCCACTTAGCAATTATTTATTCTTGATCAAATTCAAACTGGACATAAATTAGTTAAAATCTTATTAGCTGTATTTGTTAACAAAAAACAGAAAAGAATACTCAATTTACATTAATTACTATGATTTTTGATCATTACGTATATTTATGAAGAATTTAAAGCTATAAAATAATTTCAGTGTGCCAGATTGGGAAAACTGCCCACTGTGCTCAGCCAAAAGGGTTAATTCTATCAATTAATGTATTGATTGTTCCATTGCATTCATTTGATTCTTTCGACGTCAAAAAATAAATAAATAACATTTAATTTAAGAGTACAGAAACGTTGCTGTTGTTCCGCCAAAGATATTATTTTCACTTCAACGAGTGTATAGTAGGTACTGTGCAAATTATCTAGGTAATTCACTGATTACCCAATTAATTTGACTAATGAAACAATTTTTCGCTCTTTTATAGATCAAACTAGTTAATGTACAGATTACCTTGCTCATCTGCAGATTAACTGATTTCTGAAATTTAGCGGTATCATGTATAAATAATTCTCAAGTTTAAGAATTTTTTTAAAATAAGTAATATAAAAAATTTTTTAAGTCAATTCCTACTTAGATCAACAAAGAAAATTTTTATGTTAGCTACTTTTTATGAAACAGTTACAATTAATATAAATATGTATATACATTGGACAGAAGCACAACAATAAGTGATAATTTATTTTTCTTAATTATCATTAAAGTATCGTATTGTCATCCAAAGAAATCGTGTATATAAAATTTCAGTTCAACTGAATGCTTTAAAACGTGAGTAAAAACATTTTCAAGTTTTGACACAAGTCGCCAAAAATGATGCCAACGTGACTATATTTGTAATTCTTTGAATAATTAGTTTGAATCAATTAATTTTTATTAATTATGATTAAATTATTGTATTGTCATCCAAAATAATCCTGTATATAAAATGTCCTCAATTGAGCACTTTAAAATGCATTTTATTAACGATTGAAAATTCCCCCAAGATAAATAAATAAATAAATATATAGAGTGTGAGCTAATAGTAGGAAATGAAAAAATGTTTCGATTAAATTATGTGAAAATATAAGATTGTAAACACGCTAACTTGAAATAAATTTAGAGTTCAATAAAGTTTTTTTCATTCAAAAGATTAATAGATTTCCCCCCTAATAAACGCTTAATTGATCCATTTACCAGTTTATGTTTAATCCAGTGATTACGATAAAGTTTTGTTTTAGAGTCAGATATCGTAATGTTTCTTCATTTCTATTGTTAAAACACGAGCTAGTCGTAACATAAGTTCTGATACAGTTATAAAAGAGTTAAATTAAAAACAAATTTATATCATTAACTTTAAAATTAAATTTTGTTAAGATATCCGACTACGTTCCGAACCGTGATTTCCCCAAAGCGTATAATTATATAATATTTATGATACTTAGTGTCACTTAGATTAGAAAACGTATATAAAATTGTTTTAAGAAAATTATTACAATAAAAATTATTTAAGTACAGTATTTTGACAAAAAATGAACATAGAATGACCCATTTTCAAAATATTCTCCTTTTATGAAAAATGCTTCTATTATAATAATATTTTGTCTGTATATAGCTCAGACCTCTCCTACAGAGGCGCAGCTAGAATTTTTGAAATATATAACTTAGAAGTGGATTTATCCATATTTTACTACAACAAAGGAAAGAAATTTATAGAAAAAACCGCCGATAATTATTTCATTTGGTGGTAACTCAGAAAATAATGTGAATTTTTCAAAAATCATAGTTTAGACTCTCTGGAGAAGTCTATTTTATTTAAGAAAAACATTATTATTATAGAAGCATTTTTTATAAAAGGAGAACGTTTTGAAAAAAGGTTATTCTAAGTTGATTTTTTGCCGAAATATTGTATTTAAATAATTTTTTTTAACATAATGTCCTTAAAACAATTTTATACATGTATTCTAATCTAAGTGACACTAAATATTCTGAAAATTATCTATTTATGCGCTTTTTTTATAATACAGGTTCCGAACGTAGTCGCATAACTTAATGTTTTATTTTACCTTTAAATTTAACATATTGCATCTCTTGTAGAAAATAATCCCCCTTTGACTTTGCACGGGCTTTAAGTTTCTTTACCAATCATCTAGTATCGAGGCAGGCCTTACCTACATAGAAATTTCCGTCGCTGATATACTTAAAGAACATTTAAGAAGTGTTAAAAAGCTAAAATCTTATTTTTTGGACAATTTGAGATTTTTACATTTTCAAATTGTATGGATTTAACCTTTCTAAAATTACCTTACTTTAACCTCTAGAGTAATTAGAAGCCCTTAAAACCTCTTTTTAAATAATCGTTGAAACTGGGCCACACCCATTCGAATGGCGAAAAATGTAAACAAAGTACTTCGTTTTTGCTTAAAAGTTTAATGTCTGATATAAACCAAAACATGTTGTAAATTGTAATGTATTGTAAATTGAGCCTTTTATTTTTTTTTTATTTAATAGCCAATTAGAAGCCTCACTGTATACATTAAAATCAATTTATCTCAAAATGTAAATTTTGATGCTCGATGTACCTTTTCTGAGAAACTACTGTTCACAGGTATGTAATTTTTTATGATACATTTATAATGATGGCTAATATATACTGAAATGAGATTTTTGTAAAAAACTCAAAAATTTATTTTTTACCAATTTTTTATGTGAAAATGGGTCAAATTTCGCAATGTTTAATAAAATATTTCATAAATTATTAAAAAATTCAAAATTAGCTAAAAGCTCACTTCAGTATAATGAGAAAGGTGTACTTTAATTGTATGAAAAATTTCAAGCATGTACATACACTTGCCTACGAAAGTCCGCGCACAGGCAATCATCTTTCGTGTTTATGCTATAATTACTGTTAAAATCTCGCTTTAAAAAATCAAAATACTTTTGTCAGCAATTCTTCAAAATTTCCTTATTCAAACAATTGCAACAAAATTCACCTAACAAGAAAAAACAAGAAAGACCACCAAATAATCACCAACCATCCGCGCCAAAAGTCTGCGTACACTTACAAAATAGAGTTTTTAAAGACTTTTATTGTAAAATATTCGCACTAAATTGTGTTTTTAAGTAATTATAAGCTTCTTTTACAACTTATTTAGTATTTGAGATTTGAAAGCTTTGGTGGTTCCATGACAGGCAACAGAATAGAGATCGTTATATTATTGAAAGAAAAATCATCATAGACCTTCAAACAGGGAGAAATTTTTAAAGCAATTGTTGAAATTGTTAGTAGGAGACATTCATTGATTCAAAAAGCGTTCATAAACTACAAATAAACTAAAATTTTAGCGTCCAAGCCATTATCCGGTGGTCCGTCTGCAGTGTCACATCGAGAATCTTGCTTTGTAATACGCTTTATAAAAATAAATCCAAGACTAAGCTTCACAAATAGTTAAAAGTGAAGCTGAGATATAGTAAAAATGTGAGACTTTTTAATTACAATTTGAAGAAAACTGATAAAGAATGGCTATCGTGTCCAAGTTGCACTCAAGAAGCCAATCATCTTTCGAATAAACAGAGCTAAGAGAATGGCATTTACCAAAAAACACCTAAAAAGGACACATATTTTTAAAAAAAAATGTAATACATTCAATTGAAAATAATTTTTGTAATTTAGCATAAAAAAGCACAAAAATATACCTGCAAAAATTATTGGACAGATCATAGGAAAGAGAATCCTTTTTCGACAATCAAACATGGAGAAGGAGGCATAATGTTTGGGGGTGCATTGGAAGCCTCTCAGCTTGTAATCTGGAATTCATTGAATCAACAATGTACAAAATTGGTTACTTGAACTTATTGAAGTAAAATATCAGGGTATATGCCGAGAAATTTGTGGTGGGTAATGATTTTTATTTTCAGTGGCAAAAAGGTACCAAGCAAATAGCCCACATTGTGAAGTCATTGGGAAGCCATGGCTGTTCTGACATGTCCAAAACCAATTCCAAAAGTCAACCTAGTGCCCAGATCTAAGCACGTTACAGCATTTGTGGGATTTACTCGAGTGAATAATCAGGGAGAACGTAATAACATCGAATGAAATGCTCAAATCTGTCAGAGCAGAAGAATGGAACAAAATATCTACAGATGAAACAAATAAGTTAGTTAAACCCTTGCCAAATATGTTGAGAGAATTATAGAAAGAACAGAATATAACTTTAAAAGTATTCACTTTTAGTTACAATCCATTATTGTGAAGGTTTTTTTCCAGTGTACGCAGACTTTTGACGCACACGATTTGTGTCATTCTCAAGTAACAAATATTTGCATTATTTTATGTAATATACAGGTGATTGTTGTTTATACTATTTGAATTTACGACGTTAGAGGAATCAATAAAAAGTAGTATCGGTTAAAAAAGACTTAATTTAATTAGCGATATTTGCTATAGGTACATCGAAAACAGCCAATTTAACATTGTCAGTGTTTATATAGAGAGAGGTTTCCAACTTCTCTTAAGATTGTTTCAATTGGGATGCCGTTTTCGGCACACCCTATGGTGTTAACTATTGCTCCATTATTGAAATATGTTATAATTGAAATAATTTTACATACATTTCAGAAGAGGAAAATATTCAACATCTTTATTTCGCTCATCCATTGTTCTTATTTTATTTCTCAAGCTTGTTCTACTGTTGCTAAGACAACTCATTAAATCCATCATCTGGTCTTTTCATTGCCAGATACTACAGGAAGAAAGACTACCAATCTGAACTTAAAATTACGGACATAAATTATTTCTCTGACAAATAGAACTAAATACACTACTCCCAAACAAATTCTCGTTGAAAGAAAAATAACATTCCAAGCTCATCTGCCTTCCTTCCTGTATCAACACCTGTTTTACTACAGGTCTTCATTCTACTGCAGTAATCATCATGATTTTCCAACTCGCGGAACCCTTAGAAAGTGTTTGGGGGGAGCTCCATGACGAAAAAGTATTTCAATCTGTTATTGTTTTTTTATAAAAGTTAAAAAAAGTTTTACAAAATAAAGTCATGTATATATCCACCACATTTACTTGAATCGCCGCACTTTTTTTCCCAGTGTTAATGCTGCTGAAAATTGGGCACAGCTTAGAATCGATGGAAAAAAATTCCTTTTATGAGGCAATTAGAACAATTACAGGTTCATGTATGTGTTTAAAAGTTTATAATTCCGGTAAAATAACTAATTTTTAATTTCTTATTAGTTCTCATTTGAAATTGATTTTAATTTCGTGAAATAGGATATCGATAAACTATTTTACTCTTTTTCATTTTTCACAAAAACTTGTTGAGAATTTGGGAAGTGGCTTAGAATCGATGTTGTCTTAGATTTGAATAAATATGGTACACACATATTTTTCAATTTTAATTATTGGGAAGTACTTACACAAACTTCATAGAGAACGTGAATCCATTTTGCATACTCATTTATGATTTTCTTTTCGATTTTTTATTGTCACTCGTGGAACCCTTGGGTATGACTTGGGAACCCCAGGGTTCTGTAGAACACAGTTTGAAAACCACTGTTCTACTGCGTTAAAGCTGTGACGAATCTATACGGCACCTTATAACTAATACTCTTAGGTGTCTTTGGAGACTGTAAATTCGCGTATATTTCCTACCAGCTCTAAAAGAAGAAAATGGGATATGCAAATGAATTAAGGTATTTAAGGAGAGTGTTGTAAGTTAGCAGATAGAAGGCGATTGAGCCAAGAGAAGTAGTGATGAAGTTAAGACGATTCAAGTGGATTGCTTGATTAGTCTTACTGTTATTAGTCAGCGAAATACCATTGGAAGGATTGATCTACCTGGAGAGAACGACATTATAGCCAGGTGATATTAATAACTTAGTTTCTCTGACCACAAGAGTTAAGTGAAAAGTTAATGAGAATGTTAATAATTCAAGTTGCGTATATTTCTCGGTCCTCTTATTCCGGTAAACCCCTTCGATATTGAGCTTAGTAGTTGATAAATATCATACTTTGTGATTTAAAGTAATATTAAAGGTGACGTAGACATATTGTTTAATAAAAGGTTGCTAATTGAATAAATATAATTTGTTATTCTAAAAATGGCGTCTGGTAATTCTGTGCCCTCAGTTAAATCTTAGTGTCTAGGGTGGAACCCAGATGGGTTCTCACAAAGTTTTGACAGATTTAGAGAACATGCATGAAAGACTAAAATATTTCAAAATATTGCAGACGACCTCCAACGACGAAATTTAAAATCGCTTCTGCGTCTGAGTCACAGTAGACGATCTCAAATTTTTGCATCAGAGCTTATAGTATGAACAGGTGAATACATTAGATTACTTGTGTATGTTAGGGACTATTCCTAGTGTGTGTGGTGATTCCTGGTGTTCTAATCTTATTGTAAGGTCGAGTTCGAGTCACACTTTCTTGAGCACGGGGCCTCTTGGAGTTTCACATTCCTATTATGTAAGGTCCGCTTGGAACTGTACTTTTTGCTTTCAGAATAAGATTGCTATAATATCAATAAACTAAATTTAAGAGCACTGGCGTTGCTAGTTCAGAATGGGCCCCGTATTAAAACTTCTTCGGGCCCTTTTTTAAAAAAAGAAAATCCTGTTAGTGATACTGTAGCTACACATGTTGGGGTCCCTGTATCTTGGGGGTCCGTATCCTTGATACGGCTGATACCGCGGTAGCTACGCCCCTGCTTAAGAGGAACTTTGGAACATTTAAATCGAACTTTTAGAAAATAGCCAACCACCATTCTTCACTACGGCAATGCTTCTCAAACTTTTTTTTTTTTCTCAAACCAAATTTCAATCATAATTTTCATAGTGCCCTCCCCCTCCGTGCAATAACAGTGTATTGAATTCAATAATAATGTCCATTAATGCTAAAGCTACAATACGGCTTTAATTATAAACCGTAAAAATTATCAAGATAAGTATTAAGTTTTTTTTTACATATGATTTTATATAAGACAAATCCATGTGTGGTCACTGGTAATTGTTAAACTTGTTCTTAACTTAGTAATGTTAAATTAATAAGAAAATACATTGTACAGTACTGATACATTTATAAATATACTATATCAGTGTAAATGTGTATTTTATTTTTTATTATATCAGAATGTATTTTGTTTTGCTTCCTTTCAGTAAATTAATAACATTATGAAATAACATTTATTTTCAACTTTTCGATATGCTCACCCCCCCCGTAGGATTATCATGCCCCCTAGGGGGTGCGCCCCACAGTTTGAGAAACGCTGCACTACGGTTAACAAAAGAAAAAAGGGTTTTTAATCATAGGGAGAAAAAATTGCAGTTTTTTCAAATAATAAAGAACTTTAAAAAAAAAATAGAAAACAAGTGCAACAAATTCTTACACCTATAAATTTATTTATCACTGTATGAGTCATATGTTATGGCGGATGTAAATGAAAATAAAATCACACAATTCGATGAAAGACAACAAACTCAACTGTTTCACAAAGTATTTTTATAAAACTTCTAAAGACAACAATTTTGGTTTGAGTGGTCCAGCCATTGTTTCGCACGTCAAAACATATCACAAAATATTGAACTATGATACATATAAATATACAGTACGTATGTTCACAAAACAATATAAATAAAATATCGGCATAAAACAGAAAAAAATTTATTTTATACTTACATAGCTATCACACGACACATTTATTTTTATATTGTAGTATACCTTTATGAACCAATTTTTTATTTCTTTTGTTTATTGAAAAGAAGAAATTTATATGGAACAGAACAGGGGCTATTATATATATATATATATATATATATATATATATATATATATATATATATATATATATATATTTACCAAATGGGTACTTATGTACTCACCCCATGCCACAGTGATTTATTACTAAAGATTGATTGGATGGCAGATATTGAAGATTTATAGTATATTAGATATTAATTTGCAAAGATTAACTACACATATGAATTACCAAAGATTAACTGCATACAAGATATTAAACGCCAAAAATTTTACTTCTTATGGTAACCAACCAACTTAAAGATAATTGCTGAAAAATGTTGAAATTCATCAAAAATCGCCAATGTCACGGGATCAATACATAAGTACCCATGTAAGTTTTAATTCAGATAAAAAGTGAGAAGCACTTCTATTAATGGTACTTTTCGATTCGCCGGCGCAAACAACTAAGTCGCCAAAAATGATACAACCGACGCCAAACGGAATATTCCCTCTGGTAAACCTTTTCAACCACATTTTCAAAATAAGTCGCGATCTTTTCTTATCAGTAACGTCTTTTTCATAATACATAAAAAATAAATGGAAAACCAAAATGAGAACTTTGGAAAAACCAAAATGAGATTTATAACACTTTTTTACGTGTATATTGTTTGTTGGCGCCAATAAAGCCTGCTTGGCGAGATTTGTGCCGGCGAAACGGAAAAATACCAAATTAATTTTTGTTGTAATAAAACAGCCTACAAAAGCCCATCGACTAAATGAAGTAGTATTTTACTCCATGATTGAAATACAATATATTATTGACAATTTTAAGAATGATAACTTTGCTGATACATTTATTTTTAATTTATACTTTTAAAACATATAAAAAAAAGAATATAAGAAGTCAACATAATTAAACGATGAAATAAGAAACGTTAAGTACATTAAAGATAGTACAACAAAGGAAGACATCGCATAAAATTTTACTCTACCTTCTACACCAGTTTTTACGTCAATTATAAGATGGCATTTCACAGACATTCATGGCAAACAATAGAATAAGAATATTCAGTTTTGAAACAAGATAGTGATTTGCTATGACGAATGACAAGCAGTTCGGAGATGATCAAAATAATGGTTAAAAGCAGTTAAACTATAGTAAAAGAATTAAAAAAGTAATAAAAAAGGCTTGCGGAATGAAAGACGGTAAGAAACGCCCTTTTGTATTCAACCCTTTATCTACCGACGCTACTTATAAGTACGACTCTCACTTTAAAATTACATTGAAAAACCATTTTTACGAATACTCTGACGATACTTAGCAGCAATATTCTTTTAAACCCACTCTTTAAGATATATAGCAGCACGGGTGAGTATGAGTATGAGTGCGGGTCTATGAAGAGTATTTTAGCGGAGAAGGCGAATAGTTTTATAGCAGAAGTTGCGTTTTCAGCGGATTGCGAATATTGTTCTTTTTGTTCCAAAAAATAGTTAACTTTAAAAGGTGTCTTATTTTTTTGCATGTTAATGAAGACCTTAGAAAATGATTTGACTATTTATTTTAAGTGAACAGTTTATATAATTAATTTTACATCTGAATATCTTTAATTAATTAATTAGCTCTAACTAATTAAATTTTCCAAAGTTGAGTATTTTGTTTATGTATATCCCTTAGGTTTCAATGTAGTGATTCAAAAAAGATAATGCATGAAAAAAACTGCAGTAAATCATAATGCGGTAGATAAAGGGTTAAACCAGTTAAAGAAAATTATACATTTGTTATTACATACATAAATATAGTACAACATTTTTTTTATCACTTAAGCTGCTTTCATTCAAATATTAATTGGAAAAATACTCAATGAGTCAAAATACAAAAAAATATTCTATTTACCGCTATGAATACTATGAATAAACAATATTCATATACGAATACGAGTGCATTTATTATTGTTGTTGTTATCAAAATAACCCTGGTAAATATACAGTTAATATAATACACTCTTAAAACTATATTCTGAAAAAAAATATAATAAAATAAAATCTGTTATTTAAAAGTCTTTTGTCATCTAATGGGAATCTAAGAATTTCAGTATTTGGCTATATTTATTGAATGTCATGCAAAAATGATAAGTAATATATGTTTGGATTTAAACATAAATTCAAACATATGCAAGTATTTTTTAACAAGACAATGACATATAGAAATACATTCACCAAACTATCAATAACAAAATACAAATGAAGTACTCGAGACATTTAATAATAATAACTTTTTTTGACGTTTTATAAAATTTTGCAAATTAAGAGATATGAGTAAACTTCGAATATAAACATGAAAATTTGGATAGAATATATTTCAATAATGTACATAATAAGTCTTCAGTTAGATGTACAGTAACTCTTGAAGACGTAGCGTCACAGGAAGCACACGCACACACATTACTTCTCAATACTCCTCCAACTTGAAAATAGATAATTTTTTTTAAATAAACCTTTTAAACTTCCTTTGTAAAAATTCAAAAAACGTTGAAGCATCCTTCTTGAAGGAATACCATTCGTGAAAAACATTGGGAAGAATGTATTGTCCAACTGGCAATAGAGAATTTTTACTTGTATCCTATTGAAACATATCGAATAATCATAATTTGGTGACAAATTTATGCTGTTCCACTTTTAGAGATCGATTTTTCCCTTAAAATGGACCTCCAAAGAATAGTCGCAGTGAAATATCAAAAACCACAGGAAATGTTTATGAAGTACTCCGGAAATAAGTTCAGATTGCAGTACTTTTTCAAAATGGTCCATGATATACTTTCTACGGTACTGATGATTGAAATCATCTGCGAAAATGTCGCATCAACACATTCTTTTCAAAATTCCCATTTTGACCTTTCAGTTCTCAAACCACAAAGTAGTTTATTCCTGAGATGAAAATGAGTAAAACTAATTCTTATAAAAATATTGTTGCCTTCTTTCTTTACAACTAATCAAAATTTTACATTCAAGAAATAAGGAAATGAAAGTTTTGGTACTTTTACGTATTATACCGTCGACCAATTCCATCCAATCAAAAGACGTTGTCAAATATGACGTGATATGCATCCAATAATGGTAAACCGTTACAATTCGTGTTCAAACACAATAATAACAATGACAAAATTTGGCGACGTTTTTTGAATTTGCGAACCTGGTCTACAGTATATATTACGTAAGTACTACAGTTTCTTTGTTGGCAATAACATTTTAGTCCAGTGATATAGTACATACATAATAAAAGAATACCTTTCAGAATTAAAGGAATTCTTTCGCAATATATCACAAAATAAGAACGATATTTTCCAAAATTCTCACCAGAAAGACCAACATCTTTTGGAATAATTTGCCTAGGAACTTTAATTACAATACTTAGGAATCAATTTTTATATCTCCGGCTTAAATATAAATCGTAATGGATTATTAATAAGTTTAAAGGTAAGAATAATCATGTTAGCAATAATGAGAATAAATTATTTCTACTCTATTCTTTTATTTGGATTCAATTGGCACAGATCCTAGTTTAACTCCCTGATTTAGCGTCAAAAATGAGGAGCCAATTTTTTTTTATTTCCGTGCCGTTGACAACTTTTGCTTGCAAACTGCATTCTTAGCGCAAGCTGGCTATTTTGAAAAATGCGGTTTTTCTTTTAAGGCATTTGGCGAAAAATTTTGGTGCCAAAAATATCAGGGGACTTAACCAGGAAGCTACCGTTCAATTTGCTCCCTGAAACTTTCGAAACTGTCGGAGAATTGGTCGCGAATATGAGCATTATTTAAAACCTTTTTATGCACTTAAAAATAAGATATAATATTTTGTTAGCTATTGATCTGAGTTAAATGATGTCATTTTCAACTCAGAATTTGAATTATTTAGTACATCAGCTTTATTGCAAAATTGAAAGTCTGGTTACACCGGCCATGTTCATGCTTCTAAGGGAATAAACTGGCAAAGAGACGGCTACCACAAAAAGTAAAAACAGAAACCACTTCCTTTCAGTCTAGGAATCATTCGCTTGAATTTTATTTGGGAACTGAAAGGTCAACCTACTTTAAACACATCGAATGCAGGACAAAAACAATCGGTCTGTACAAGGAAAAATATGTAGAGTTTTTCACACATTTTCAATAAATAAGATACTTATTCACACAGCTTACTTCCGCTTCACAGGCTTTCGCTTTGTATAACACCATTACGCAACGCTCGCACAGAAACAGGCTGGTTGTCATCATTCTCGACAGCGGTGTGTCCGTTGACATTGGCGTAAATTGGTTGAGGGTTGCTGCTGAAAGTGACCAGGCCGTTGGGGTGATTTCGTACTCCAAATCCGTTGTTGTGGTTGTCAGAAGCAGTGATGGCTGCGATGCTAGGGTAAGCCCTAATGGTGGATGAGTCCTTGTGGTCGATTCGACCACTCAGGGCGGTGGTGGTGCTGGTTTTGATGGCTTTTGCTTTCCTCCTGGTAAAAGAATATAAATATCTATGAAAATACGTTCTTAGTGGAATACTAGCAACATAGACTTTTGCATGTTAGTGAATTACATGTTAACTGGATTCGACTGTACTATGATCGAAGAAAGTTAACGGCTACAGTTCGTTAAATCTAATAATAATAACAGTAATTAAAGTGAATGAGGGTCTGGCGGAAATTATCGAGGAACACCTTGACAAGGGTTTTTGTTTGAGTCCACGGCAACTCCGTGCATGCTTTGAACCAGGGGTTCTTAAACTGAAGTGCATGGACCCCCTGGGTCTCCATCGCTTTTCTAGGTGGTTCGTGAAGGTCTCTCATTTAATTTTAAGATATTCCTCTTTACCAGACTCTGGAAGGTCTCGTGGAAAAATTATAAGACGCGCCTAGAAAATTATAAGATCTAGACTAGTCTTTGACTAGATCACTAAATTACCCTTGTTGAAAAAACTCTTGTAGAACATGCGTTTCGATCAAGAATATTAGTTCCATTTTTTATTCTTCGAAACTACATAGCCATTACTACAATGCAATATTTTCAAAAAATACTAGAAACACATGTGAAAAGATTAAGAACTAATTTCATAGCTCGCCAATACGAAAACGATTGTATTTAAATAATTCAGTCATGAGTTGGGGAGTCAAGAAGGGGTGTTTAAAATCTTGGGGTTTTTACGGTGTCAGTCTGATATATAAATGGGGGTGGTCACACGGCGTTTGAGACTAAGATGTTTTAGACTAAGATGAATAGGAATCCCTTTTGGGGCCAGTCGTTAAGAGCTTTTATTCTTGTCCTTGGTCGTCCGCGACTTGTGAAAGTAGGGGTCGCTGCAAGGACAGTAAACACAGTAGCAAATCTAGACAATTGAGGCAGTAAACTTACGTTTTAACACAAATAGCTGCAGCAATAATGATGACGATGAGAAGAGCTCCTGCTCCAACAGCGATAGCAATACCTGGAAACAAAAATAGAATTAATTCTTGGAATTTAATTAAAAAAACATTTTTTTTAAAAATAAACTCTTACTAATGAATATAACTACCTATGGTTTTGGAAGCGTCTACATCTTGTCCGTCTGCGTCTAAAACGAATAATTCAAAAACTTGTGAATAATGCGATTTATTTTAAAAAAACATAAAATGAAAAAAAATGCTAAGGAAATGTTTCCAAATTATCTTCAAGGGATGTATTACTAATTTTTGAATTCTTAACATATCCATCAAAAAATTAAATGAAATATGTATAAACAATTTACATTATTTTTATTAATTTAATTTTTTTTACTTTTTAAATTAATTCTTAACTAAACGTCTCTAATATTATGGATAAGATATTAATGACATGTCAAAATTATTAGTTGAAGAATCTATCTATCTACATATTGGCGGTCTGTGTGGTATTTATTTATATGGTTTTTATATATAATAGACAGGTTACTTAAAACTTTATAACATGACTATATCCCAGCGTTAAATGTTAAAGAAATACAGATTAATACCCATATAATTTAAATGCAAAACAAGATTATCTTATAATTGCGCCGTTTTGAACAATATTTCTTGCTAAATATTTATTTAGAACACATAGAACTTGATTTCCAAGCAAGTAATAAAATAAGAAAAGCAGTAATATTTTTAAAATACATATTAATATATGATCAATAATTACTTCAGAAGAACTATCTTTGGTTTTAATTTTAAAAGATTTAAAACTTTAAAATAGAGCAGAATGCAAAGTTTAGCACAGTATATATATTCAATACATGTACCTAATGAATAATAAAATGAAATAATTAATACTTACGTCTTCCATCAGCAGTATTTTCAATTTCAAGAACAATATCTGAAAAAAGAAGAGAAAAATTACCAAATGAGTACGTTTGAAACATATCAAGCATTAAATCTCTTTTTAAAATATAGTAAGTTTCAAAGCATTTTTTTTTTATTTTTGGAATTAAGATGATGCAATGTGCGATAAAATTGAGATCTATACTGTTATAAGAAAATTAAAAATAATTCTCATGAGTAACAATTTAAATTATTGGTAACAAAGAGCTTTATGAATAAAAATAATGTCATTGTATACTTAAAATTACCCTTATGAAGGCAATACAGAGCGGTCCAAGATAAATGAAACCTAAAGTAAGTAGATGAAAGACAAAATACTGTTTTTGAGGATTTGCTCAGCAACCTGTTTCTGGACCATACACAGCTTGGCTTGATGATTCGCATTCAGTGTTAACTTCTTGTAACTCTTTCCATTGTATGTTAGTGATGCTATTACGTACATTCCTTTACATTTCGTCGAAAGCTCGAGGACTATTCTTGTAAATATTGCTCATCCGGTTATCATACTAATAGAAATCACAGCTTGAAAAATCAGGTGAGCGTAAAGGCCATAGATATTTCATAACAATCCAGTCACGTGTGAAAACTAAGCACACTGCTTAGAAGGAGAAAGCAGAGCGTTTCACAACTGTACATCATGTACTTCTCTCCAGCACTTTTTTCTGTCTTCATTCGAGGTTAATCTGCACCACCACTCGCTGCGTCATATTTTAAATATTATTTCTTGTTTCTACGTCGAATACATTAATGCTTTGTTGTGTTTTTCATGTTTCAAGTTCGGTTCGATTCCTATTGGTCACCCAATAATAAAACGTAATACTTTTTTTTTCAATTTGTATTAAATATTTTTTTTTTGGGGTGATGTCTATTTAAACCAGCATTAATCATGCGAAGACGATCATTTTGGCGTGATCGCTAAAGTACTTGCTTACGGAACAGAAGGTGCTCAGATCAAATCTTCCTTCCTTCATTGGTGAGCCTGGCCGTACAAAAGAACCGCACCCTTCACGCGCAACAGTAGTGACGCCATCTATCCACTGCAAAAGCAACCAAGCCGCCAGACATATGACGCAATTATCCATCACACCACAAATCCGTCTTACACAAATGAAGCAACCCACACAAGCCGTCACGCACGAATGACGCAACCCACAATGTGACGCAACTGTTCCCACGCTAGCCCCGAATATGGTATCGTTCGTTCGCCTATTCGCCGAATCATTGGCATGGGGATAGTGTGGCAATGTGATATCTATATAAACCAGTACTAGCCATCACGCGAAGACGATCGTTTTGGCATGATCGCTTAAGTACTCGCTTACGGAATAGAAGGTGCTCAGATCGTATCTTCCTTCCTTCATATTCATTAGTCCGCAGTTTTTAAATTATTTGCATTAGAAATACGATGAAAAATGTTTCACAATTCACAACTTTTTGTAAAATATTTAGCTACTGTGTCACAATTCTTCCTCAGTAATCAACGATGATCAAATGAGCAGGATAGCAGAAAATGTTATGAAACATAAACACGATTATAAGTTTTCAATCAACAATACTGTTGTGACATCAGTTTTGGTTCACACAGCCCTATTTCGGCGAATTATTTACTTCTTGGTATTTACAATACAGTAGAACGTCGTTTATCCGAACGTTTATTATCCAGAGCGTCAAATATCCAGACCAGGTTTTTTTGTCAACTACATGTACTGTACATGAATACATTTCGAACAGTGTCAGCTCAACAGTTGTTTCGCATGAGGCCAAAAGTGACGGAAAACCCAAGCTCAGGGATATTTGTCTGTATGTGTGATTTGGTAAACATCTGAGCGGAATATTAGGTCAGTTTGTTTCCAAGTGAGGGGGTGTATACGTGCTATTTTGTTGAGTTGTGAACTGCAATGGCTTCGAATTCAAAACGGAAGCGCAACGTCTTGAACATACAGACAAAACTTGAAATTAGGGATTGCAATATCGGACCAAAAGTGCAGCACCGGAAGTAGAAGTTTTAGGAAAAGAAAGAAAATCCAGGTGTTTCTTTGTTTTATTTGCCATTTTTATTAGAGAGTGTAAATATCACAAAAAATTAATTTGTAACTTTTAAATTATAACGGTTTATAAAGAACCACAAAAAAAGTAAAGGAACATCTTATTGATTTAAATCACAAAAAAAGTGTAAATATCATTATTCAGTCTGTTGTACTCTATTACACATTTTTTAAATATGATCTTAAAAAACTTAATGCATTAATTGTACTGTCATTAAGCCTGGAACGTAATTATGTACAAAAATTACCAGCTGTCGAAAACGCTCTTTTGGGCATCTACGCTAGTTGGTGGTATAGTTAGCAATACGCGATATTCTTTTTCCACGTATTTACCTGTAAATCTCTCGTTGGATGGTTTTGGTTATAGATGATTTCGGTATGGTATTTTGAAATCTTTTTAGTTATCGCTAATTCTAATTTTTGTTAAGAGACAATTCCTTCTCACTATTGATATTAGTGTCATCATCATCTTCGATAACTGTACCGAATTCTTCTGAATGTGGATAGGTTTGTGGGTAAAAAAATTTAAGAAAATTTATTATAAACTTGATCAGATTTGAATTGGTTAGTCTCTTTTCTTCTTTTTTATTTTCATTTATAAAATCATGACGATATGTAAATACAAGTATGATATGCAAATACAATGTGAATAACAAACTCTCAGTTAAAAAAATATCGAAATATTGCACATTTTCTTCACAACTACAACCTTTTTTTCACATATACGAATATCAGACAACGAATACTGCGCGTATACAGTATCGCTCTGAACTTCAATTGAATATATTTGGCCCGCTTCCTTGGATAATTCACATATATTTTATCACTTCCCTTAACTATACGATTCAACTTTATATTCAGAGTCTAATTAATTTCACCAGTTAGGGAGACATAAAAACAAAAACGTATACTATTTTGCTAGGTTGGCGATCCCTGGACATATAGAGGAGATAATTTTAAAAAATTCTAGTAAATACCGAAAAACCGGTACTTAAACTTGTGAATACCGGTATTACAAAATTGTACAAATGTCTCAAAATACCGGTATTCGGTATTGCAATCCCTACTTGAAATATTGAACCGCCTCGCAAAGGGAGAATGGGGAGATTACCGACTTTGATCAATTGATTCCAGGATTTCAAGAATGCGATGAAGAAGACGTTGAAACCTGGATGACATGCGATGCAGCGGACTGTGGATTTCAAGTGCTAATTGATGACGAGATTGTGAATCCGACCCTGTCGACGATGAAACAGGTGAAGACGAGGACAACAACAACAAAAGTAGCAAGGATCCATCAATTTCTGACGTGTTTTCTGCGTTAGAGATAGCTATGCTGCTAGTGCTGTCCTACTCAACTACTACTATTTAAGATAATCAGAGACCTTGCAGCGAAAAAACGAAGGTGTACAATGGTACAGTGAAAAATAAGTGATTATTTTCCACAATAAAGGTAAAATTGTGACATTTTGCACCTATTTTTCTTTTTCTTCAACCACGTTTCCCGCATGTGATGATTTTCAATTTTCGTATAGTGTCTGGTTTTATATACTGCATGGATCGCATTCCGTTTCCGGTTATCCGAACAATCACGTTTACGAACGGTGTCCGGTCCCAATTGATTCGGATAAACGACGTTCTACTGCACATTCAAAATACAACTACAATTTAAAGACAAAGAAAAGGGTGAAAAAAGAAATTCAAAAATAAAACTCGATATATTTTGTGAATTTTTAATTTGATCAGAAAAATAAAATTTGATGGCCCAGAAGGCTATCAGGTTCTATCCTTCAGTAACCTTTCAAGAAACGCGTAAAAATAATTTTTAAGGAATAGAAATAACTTAGTACAGGGGTGGGCAGACTTTTCGAGGGTTCGGGCTACAACTAATTTTTTCAAGGTGTTACGGCCCACCCAGTGGCGTAGGTGTAGTGAACTCAAAGAAAGTATACAATACAGTCGGACCTCCATTTTACGAAATACTCTATTTAGCGAACTTTTTTCTGGAACCAATAACATTTTACGAATTTCTTCGTAAAATAACCTCCAATTAGCGAAGTGCATTTTCTATTCAACGGAATTTCCTCTTATGATCCGATTTTTTCCTCCGTATTTTTTAAAATACCGTATTTACTCGAATCTGAGCCCCACTCTTTCCCTTAAGTTAATGCTACTAAAAATTGGGCACGGCTTAGAATCGAAGGGAAAAAATTTATTGGATAGGGGGTATTTAGAGCAATTACAGTTTCATGCATGTGCTTTAAAGTTTATAATACTGATAAAATGACTGATTATTCACTTCTCATTAGTTTTCCCTTTAAATTTATTTTAAGTTCATAAAATTGGATATCGATAAACTGTTTTAGACTATTTTTCAATTATCATAAAATCTTGTTGAGAATTTGGAACACAGCTTAGATTTGAATAAATACGGTATTTCTAGACCTTCGTATGATGGAATTATTATTAGGTCTTAGTGAAGGCGCGGTCACCTCAAAATATCTTGGCGGTACACCGGTCGATCGCGATCGACTTAATGCCCACCCCGGACTTAGTAGAACACTTATAGAGAATTTTATTAAGTAAACAACCCCCTAATCGAATGATGAGAGTGCGCAAGTGTAATTCATAGACAAAATTGTACACAATGTTATCTTACCGACGCATTTGGGCTCGAGTCCACTCCATTCACCATTAGCGAGACAAGTTCGAGTTGGATCTCCTACCATCTGGAAATCGGGCAAACATCGATACTGCACCACACTGTGGTAGGTGGTCGTTCCGTTGGACAAAAAGCCTTGTCCATTAGCAATGGCTGATGGAGATTCGCAATCCACAACTGAAAAAAGAAAAGACGTTGAAGGGGTAGTACTCATGTGTTTAACAAATTATTTATGCTTCAGGTGACATACTTGTCTAGTTAAGTACCTAACAAGAATTATAGTTATTATTAGCTGCATGGCCCGGCTTCTTCAAGTGTATAGCTTTATTCCTTGGAAGATTCCCCCTCCCCTCTCAGTGTCAGGACTTCCTGGTGTGTGTGATTTATGTGCCATTAAAATTCCTCTTTTCGAAATTTTTTCCACGTCCTTGTTCCATCGGACAGTTCTGTTTTCTCCCTGCTTAGCCCGGTGTTGCACGGGCTTTTTTCGCGGGTACAACTTTATCCCCATGGAAATTTTCCCTTTTTCTCTGTATGCCAGCACTTCTGTGTGTGTTTGAGAGAGTGATTTCTATATTTATGTCATTTAAACCCATTTTTCCGAAATTTCTTTCACTTCTCTTTGTCAGACAGGTCTCTTTGCTCTCCTTTCAGCCCAGCGTTGTACGGGCTTTTTCAAGCATAAAAACTCCTTTGTTTCCCCGAGAGATAGTATCTTTTATTTCAATTTTCGATTAAAAATTTACAAAGCTAATCCAGTTTTGTTATCAAGAAAACAATATACAAATTTATTATTAAATGAATAATTTAATAATAAATAAAAAACAATACAGCTTTAATTAAAAAACATTCAGGTGACATACTTATCTAGTTAAATACCTTACAAGATTTATAGTTATTATGATCACGCGACATAGAGCTTTTGACTATCTTCGGAAATGGTTAGAAAATTTATAATAAAAATGATAACGGCAGCAAAAAAAAAAGATAATACCTTTTATATAATAGACATAATCAAGGTAATAGCCTAAAATGTATAGCAATAGATTTATAACAAGGTTTGATCTTTTGGGTAGCTTGTGAAAAGTCTTTTTCATGAGTGGTAAGAGCGTCCAACATTTATAAAATGCCGACATCTATAAGCCCTTGCAACTTGCTCTCGAGATCAAGCTGTAATTTAAGTTTTCGCTGATGGCAGCAGAATCGACAATGAAAGTGGAATTTTTGCAAAGTCCCCTGAGGTTTTAAGTAGATAAAAGCTAGAAAAATTCAGCTTTACGTTTCAAAGTGAATTTTGACTCACTGTCGCCTTCAATATTTCAGAATTTTTTGAAAAATCAACGATAAGACTAGTGCTTCCACATTGCATTTGGAGAAGGAGGGATGAATGTTCAGGTGTCGTGCTCGTCACTTGATCACGGTTGAAAAGTACGAGATTCGCCGCAGATAGACCTCTTGTTTAACTTAACTAATAATCTTGTGTTATTCTTATTGTCTGAATATTGGTAAATATATAGGGTATCCAAAAAGAGTATGACTACACTTACAAAAATGAATCGAAAATAAACAAAGATTTTCACTCGTGATTTTGTGTTTGTTCTATGCTTGTGAAAAAGAAAAGATTAAAGTTAAAAGAAATGCAAACACGTTTTGCAACATTCTCGATTCAAAAGGGCTTCACTGCAAGAACAAAGGCAAGTTGTAGAAGGGTTTAACGAATTTAAATCTGCAACACATGGACTGCGTAAATGGGGCACCACCGCACTGGAGTTCGGAAGTGAGAAAAAGTTTCCCGGGTCATGGATGGAAAGAGAAAGTCCAATACCGTGGTCATCTAGATCTCTAAAAATAACATCTTTGGACTTCTTCTTACAGGGATATGTGAAAAACATTGTTTACCAATCTCCAACTGATTAATTGAAAAACCGAATTATAGCAGCCATTCAGAATGTTGATCGGGCAATGCTTCACAGAATGTGGCTAGAAATCTCGAATCAACTCAATGTTTTTCTCGCAACTATTAGTACACACATCGAAATCGTATAGCAAAACATTGTAAGAAGACTTTGGTATTTTATTTATGGGACCGAAAAAACCGTAAGGGAATATCTTTGCTTATTTGTAATTAATATTTCAAAGTACAGTCTTACATTTCGGACACATGGTACATAATATCATCGGCCTAAATATCAAAATGCGTAACTCCTTCTGGGGCACTAATTTGAAATAGGAGTGCTACTTGCCAAGTTGTTGTTTATGTTCGCCAAGATGGACGATAACATTACCATATGGTTACCTTGATATTTTTATCGTGTGGTAATGTGGTTGCCATGGGGATAACGTATATTAGAGTTAATTTTTATTGGTTTTTTTCTGCGTTAACCCTATTAATTTCAGACGATTTTAATTCGATTTCTTTAAAATTTAACCACTAGGCCGCCATTTTGGATTCCAGATGATTCGACAACAATAGTTGCTTAGCATGATTGAGGAATCGCACCAAACAGCGCTTGGCGCGTAGAACTCCTATATCAAATTTATTTCCTAGTGGAGCTACTCCGTCTGATAATTAGGCCAACGATATGTAACGCATTCCGGAAATAGTCGTTACAAGAGAATAGCCGAGTACAAAATCAAATTCATTAACGTATTTTAAATATCAAGGAATAGGCCGTTTTGCATCCCTTCTCTATTAGTGCAATAAAAAAAAAAACAGAATTCCTACATTCTCTCAGCTAGTGAATTATAATTGAGAAAATATAGGGATATTATAATCATGTGATAAGATGAAGGGAAGTTGTAGTTATTTTTAAAAACTGCGTAGGGGTTTTAAAATATGGTATTCGTAATTAAGAATTTTAAATAAGTGAAATTTTCTCACATATATACACAAGTAACAGATTATAGTAGATCCAGCAACAACAACAAAATGACGCATTATTTTTACCACGTTTTTATTAACTCGTTTTCTTGTCTATCCGAGCGGAATTTTGTATAATTGATTTTAAACTAACTTCCCGATGAGCTCGACTTGAAATTTGGACCATAGCTCAAAACTGGATGACAATGCATGAAAATGCGAAAAAAGAAGATCTAGTCTCGAACCGGGCCCTGAAGAGGTAGGCCCCGATTTTGACAGGGGAACTTACGCGAATTTACGTGAACAAGAACCACCTGTCGATAGACACCGTGCAATGAAAATTCAATGAAGGAAATAGAACGTATGCGGCAATTAAGAACTCAAGCATCACGAATAGAGTCATATATTTCAAATTTTAACGAACGGATTTGGCATTGATTATTTTTAATATTTGAATATGAGTTTTATAAAAAAACTATTCTCGTTTGCTTCATTATTTTATTTCTAAAATAATAATTGAATGGTTTGATGCATTATTGGAATAATAATTGAATGGTTTGATGTATTATTGGTAAGTAGGTATGACATTTTTCTATTTCAGATATAACCAGAAGAAATTGAAATTTATCACATGTCTCTAATTACGTCATCAAAGTATTTGAAATCAATCCAAAAATTTCATTCACATAACCCCAAAGAGAAGAAAATAATAATGAAATAAAAAAAATAATTTTAATGTACCAAGCGGACTAAAAAATATAAAATAATTCCTCTAATCCTTATGAAGGATAAAAACACATACAGATTTCTAACTTTTCTAATTTATCCTGAAAATTCATACTTGGTAACTTTTGATAGCTATTTAAAAACTTCTAAGATTGGAAACGAAAAACATATGGGGCGCATGCAATACATAACTACATGTAAAAAATGTAGAGAGTAGCTATAAAAAAAAGAACTTAATTATTGGTTCACCTTATTTGCGGTGCAATAAAATTGTTAGTTGAGCTATTAATGCATCAATTATCTGCTGCATGCGCCTCATGTGTTTCGTTTAGAATCTTACAAGTATTTTAATAGCTATCAAAAGTTGCCAAGTATGAATTTTCAGGATAATTTAGAAAATTTAGAAATCCGTATGTGGTTTTATCCTTCATAAGGATTAGAGAAATTATTTTATACTTTTTAGTCCGTTATAAAAACATGGAACATTAATTTTTTTATTTTATTATTAGTAACGATAAATATGTGGAAAACAATGATAAATTCGTTACTATCTTTTCTCTAACGGAGACACTAGTTAATTAGATACTTAAATCTTACTGACTGTAAGCAATGAAAAGCACTCACGTTTACAGAAAGGTGTATCTCCTGACCACTGACCATCGCTTCCACACATGCGGCTACTGTTGCCAACTAACCGATACCCTTCAGAGCAACTGTAGGTGACCCAGTGTTCCACTATATAGCTGTCACCGTCTATGATGGTCTGGTCATCTCTAGTATCTGGTTGATCGCAAGCGACCACTAAAGAATAAGAAATATTAAACATTAAAACCACACAATTAACTGTAAGCATTCCGACGAGGAGATTTGCTCATGTTACATTGATTCAATCGAAAAGGTTACGTTGACAAGAATTGTGATTTGAAAAATTAAGTCAACGTTTTTCTGCTCATTTTGCAAAAATATTGGTACTTTTCTGTTTTAAAAACATTTGTGATGTATATCTTATTATTAATATCTCAATCATGTGCATTTCCTTTCTACTGTAGGAAAATATATTACATAAAAAAGGGGTTGCAATTGAAAATAAAGACACATTTATTATTTAGTTATTTTTTATTTATTTATTATTTTTTTAAAAAAATTGTTGCCTTAAAAATAGATCCTTTCTTAAGTTGAAAAAATAATGAATTTCTTAAAGGCTGTATTTTAAAAGGCTTAATTTTATCAAAAAGAAAAAAGAAAAAAAAGCTGAACATTAATTCTGAAAGAAGAGCGATTATTATACATAAGAAGAAACAATATTTAATTGCAAAGGAAAAACTTTCCTGATTTTAAATAGAAGGAAATTCGAAACGAGGTTTTTGTTCAAATTTTAAAATAAATTAGATGAATTAAAACTTTTTATAATTAAGAAACAAAGAAAGTTTTGCTGGCATGCTCTCAGTAAAAAATTTAATTTTCTTATTTCAATCGGCTTTAAAATAGTAATATATGTATCTTATTGATAAAACAACGTCTTTATTATTTGATAGATGTAGCAGGTTTAAAATATTTTTAAGCAGACTGTTTGAAAGTTTTTTTCTACTTTTGTTTGAAGAAAAATAAATTTTTAAAAAAAGGTTTTAAACGTTGCAATAGAATTCCTGTCTTATTTTTTTGTTGATTTTAATCATTATATAATATAAAGAATTAAAAAATGTTACATTCCTTCTTAATATAATAGCTATGAAAAATAAAGCTTAAATATGTAAGATCCATAGAAAATGAACAAAATTTAGTCTTATTATATCCACTTTATTCTCCGTCTGGTGACATATGACAAATAGGAAAATGCTGTCTAGCGCAGTTAAAAAAAAGTATAACGATTCTCAACATTTCTTTATTTTATTGCAATCATAAACAATATCCTACACTAAAAAGGTAACAAAAAATTCAAAATAGTTGCATTTAATGTGATTTTTGGCATTGCGTATTATCCACTAATTTGTCAAAGTTAGACGTATATACGATGATATTCCCAATCTTATAGAATCTTCGAGATTATTATCGTTAAGTGGAGATCTGATTGTTGATTTAATTGTGTTCATTGCTGAAAACAATGATTCATATAAATATGTGGAACTGAAAAAAGGATTTTAAACTGTGAGCTCTTTTCTAAAGGGAATATATTTTTTCTTATCGTCGGCTAGATTCCAAATATTTTCATTAAGTCAGTACGATTAATATCATCCTGAACGTTAAAATCACATTTAAATGTCGTATCACATGTACGTTTTTGGTGCAACTTTTTCGACCAATTTTTTGCCCAATCTGAGGGTGAAAGGTTGCCGTAAACAAAACGACATGCTCTGACGTCAGCCGCGCTCATCTCCACATTGAAAAATTACTCGCCGACTTTTCTGCATAGGAAAAAGAATATCCAATATTATTTCTTTTATTTTCGCTCGCACTTTTGTTGATCGGCGTAAACAGAAATGGAGCACTATTCTATTTAAAATATTATACACCATTAAAATATTATATGCCATATCTGATGCGTTTGACGAGTTCGAAGCCGCCATCTCGTTTATGACTTAGGGCGCCGAAGAACCCCCATTGGCTGGAATTTCAAGCAACTTTTATTTGGTACAACTTTGTAAGCTCACTAGCAAAAAGTTGTTAGAAAACCGTTGCTATGGCAACTGAGTAAAAATGGCAGGAATGTACAATAGATTTAAAGCGAGCAAGAAAGATAGCAACAACTGATAAGACAAACCAGTGTTGCCCAGTTTATATTTTATTTCTAAAAGTACGATGAATCTCGCAGCCACACAAAAAAAACGTGGTGGCCGTGGGTTGGCTATGGTCGATATTGATCGGACAGTCACGGACGCACAAAAATAGCTTCGCGGGCTAATTGAACCCGTGGGAATGGGGTTAAGAACCCCTGATCCACATGTTAAATACGCATTTCGTTACAAAATTTCATATAAGTTTTAAAAAGACCATATGAAGTGTAATAATATTCATTTTTAATATGTTTATTTTTAATTATTTTCATAGACAGAAGTTCGCAAGAACAAATATGTCATTCTGTGAATAAAGCACACCCTAATTTAATAGTATATAATTATCAGAGAAATACTTGTAAGATTTTTTGAAAATGCATCTGTTGGCTAATTTGGCAAGGGGAAAAAATCGACAGTGTTTGTGTGTGTGTGTGTCACTCTTAAAAAAATCAACATTGAAAATTTGTTTTCTTTTGGTGCTATCGAAAAATGAAAAAACAGAGCTGCGACTGACATTAAATTACCTTCGCAACTTGGTTCATTGCTGCTCCATGTACTATTCTCCAAACACAGCCTTCTACGGGGACCATGTATTTCGAAATTCACATCACAGACGTACTCCACTTGGCTGCCGTAGTATGTAGTGTTGGATGGCAGTAGCCAATGTCCATGAGGCACCGGTCTTGGCAATCCACAGTCGATATCTACAAACACACAAATGTATAATTAAAGATAGGTTAACTCTATAAAACGTTGTTATTTTTAATTTCATTACATACTCGTATGTGTGTTTAATGTTATCTTCACATTCCATTAATTCAATTTAAACGACCTTAATTCGATCTGAATAATAACTGGTTAAGTGCTTATAATTATAAGCAATCATATAAACACTATTTCGATTATTATATAAATGCGATTATGTTTAAACTTTGATTCATTTGATTCGAAACGAATACATGCATTTTTTTAAAGAGGACCTTTACGCAATAGCAACTAATATATTCTTTAACGTGGACGTAGATACTTAAAAACTGTGTAAGTTTCGTATTTAGTTAAAATTCGTAAAACATATATTAAATATGGATTAAAATTCTTGATAAAAGTAATCCACTGATGTAGTAATTGCGCAAAAATTATTCCATTATTCAATATTTAGGAATGCTTTTCTTTCCAGCAGCCTTTTTATTGAGTTTAATTTAATATTTTCTGTTTTCTTCCTCCCCCTTTTTTTGAGCAAATAAAATCATTTTTCCTCCTCCCCTTTTTTTTTGAGCAAATAAAATCATTTTTCAACTTCTAGTGAACCAAAAGAATTTACTAATTCTCTGAAATATTTTGATATGAAAACAATAAAAAATAAAAAATAAATAAATAAAACAGTTGCAAAATATGTCAGTATTTTTAAATCTAAACAGATTATTATAATAAATTTTTAAATCATTCGAAGCTTTGGTCAAATATAATAATTAAATTTGTGAGCAATATGAAAAGCTTTGTAGCTAAAACCCAAACCGAGATGTTTGCAAAACTGTTATTTATGTCATGAGTTTCTCGAATAAATGAGTATAACTGCTAATTCTTCTTCATTGTAGGCAAAAAAGAATAAAAAAACTGCGCGTGTTTATTATCACAATAAATCTTTTTGAATCATGTATATGCAATTTATTCTTGAAAATTTAAATACATGTCTCGTAAAGCTTCTCTTTGATATTTTTCTCGAATTTTTCTATGATAGAATACGCTTTCTTTCTTACTTTTTTTACATTATGACTAATATTTGCTAAATTAAACATATTTTCTAATGATTTGAAAGAATTGTTAACCATAAGGTAAGGTGGGAGGGGGGGATTTTTTTTGACTAACAATAAACTGATCAGCTCATTACCTTATCAATTTCCAGTTCTGTTTATTTTACAATTCACCCCTGCTTTCGCCTATAATGACTATAACTTAAATAGGGTGGGCAAATAAAAGTGGCCCGGAAAACAGAGATTTCTAGGTTCGTTCGGGCCACTTTTATTTGCCCTACCCTGTATAATGGCACTGAAAAAAATTTTAATGTTTCATTTTACTGGAGTATTTTGTTTTAAAAAAAGAAAGTAACAAGTGTCCCTTTTTGGCTAAAACTGTTCCTTGCTGAACTTTATATAAAATAACTAAATATATATTGTGGTTCAAAATATATTTATGTGAAACACCATCTCAATTGCTAATCTCGACTTCTAATAGTAGATACTATTTTTAAAAGTTATCTTGAATCATAGATTGAATGATTAAAGTATAGACTGGCTAAATATAAATCGAAGCAAAGTAAATGAAGAATGCATGATCTATGCAAGTAAATGACATTAAGTGACTATTCCCGTGTGTTTCTCCATCTCTACAAGTACTGCTGGTAATGTTGATCGCGATTTTTCAGGTATCCAGTAGAGAAAGGTAGGACAAGGTCTGATGTTATGGTTTTGCAATCTTTTGTTAGATCCGGTTTGGGGTCCAAAACCGGAATTTGTAGGAGGGCACTAATACTCTCGGTTACGCCATGCAGGTATTGGTGATTGCCCGAGAAAGTGCGATTTTCTGTAACTCATTCCTTTTCATGTTGGTGATGCTGTTGCGTATATTTTGTTGCAGTATAACAAGAGTCTGTGGATTGGTCTGATAAGCCTTTCCCATTCAGGATGCACCACTAGTAAAAAGCCCCAACAGGATAGATCAAGTGATCGTGAAAACCATACACCTTTCGAGACCATTCTATCAGGTGAGAAAACTGAGCGTACAGCAAGTAAAGAGAATGTAGTGTCCTTCTGCGTTTCTTCTACAGTTGCAGGTTGTGTGTTTCAACCTCCCTCTATTCAAATTGAATCTGTGTTAAAGCTCGCTGTATAGCATTCGAAATGTTATTACTAATTGCTGCGTCGAAAAAATCAACACTTTTCGATTTCTCCTCTCCCATGTTTGGCTCGAATTATCTCGAGCTACACATTCTCTTTCATGATGAAAATACAAAATCAAACAATTTTACTACAAGATGAGGAAAAAATGGTTTAAAAAGCGTGAGATGTGTTTTTAACTTACACATGCACAAGGGTGGTTCGTTGGACCATACTCCTGTGGGCAAACATGTTCTGAGGGGTTCTCCTTTGACTGGAAGATGACCAGGAATGCATCGGTATTGGACAGTAGACCCAACACGGAACGAATCGGCCGATGCTCTGTCGTTACCACCGTACACGACAGTTGCATTCTTTGGTACTTCCGGTGAAACACATCGAATTTCTGAAATCGGTAACAAGTTGAATTAAAAAAAAAGTATTATTTCATTAGTAATAGATAAATAGCAGTTTTGCGTTAAAAACTTTCTTGAAGAATCCAGCTATTTGCAGCTCAAATGAGCTGCAAATAGCTGGATTCATCAAGAAAGTTTTGTTAGAAAGTTTGAAGTTTGTTAGAAAGTTTGTGAGAATATTATTAGCATAACATTAAAATTCAATTATTATTATTACATTAACATTCAATTATTATCATTACATTAAAATTCAATTATTATTATTACATTAAAATTCAATTATTATTATTCCAATCATTCCTATTTTTTATATTTTAATCTCAGAAAGAAGTTTAAAGTTTCAATTATTTCACCTTAAATCAGTGCTTCTCAAACTTTCAATGTTTGCGACCCAATTTTCAATCATAATTTTTATCACACCCCCCACCATACAATAACAATGTATTGAATTCAATAATCGTGTACTTTGACGCTAAAGCTACAATACGACTTAAATTATAAATCATACAAATTATCAAGATAAGTATTAAATTTTGAATATTATTTTGTATATAGCAAGCGCATGGGGTAAATTAGCTTACATTAACTTAGCCCATTAACTTAGTGTTAATGAATTAATGATGAAATATATTGAGCAGTATAGATATATTTATAAGTATATATATATATATATATATATATATATATATATATATATAATATAGATGTGTAAATATGTATTTTTTATTATGTAAAAATGTATTTTCTTTTAGTTAATTAATACTTTTTTTAAAAAATAATCTTTTATTTTCGATATGCTCGCGCCCCACAGTTTGAGAAACACTGCCTTAAATATATTTTATAGGTAATACGAAATGTGATAAGAGCACACACGTAAAATGTAATTTATCATTTATATAAATTGATACCATTGTCTGGAAATTAATTAAAAGAAACTGGATCCTTTTATTTTTCAGTCTTGCGTCGCTATTGGGATTTGATTTTAATTTACATCGGATTCTAAAGCAACATAAGGGCTATTGTCAGCAGACCTCATAATTTTGAGTCACAATCAAGTGACGACGACAATACCTGCGCAAGCACTCCCACTCTAAATTTCCACACACTCCATTGGGAGATTCCAAAGGTTTAACGGACATCAGCTCCTCTACATGATGATCTTCAATAGCAATAGGTTTCGAACTCATGACTCTACAACGCCGGCCACGAGTTCGAGAACCTGACCCCTCGGGTATCGAGGCCATTATGTCGTTATCCCACAATGATTGATTGAATATTAACGTCGCACTGTTCAGCTACACGAGGGCTTTTGGCGACGGACCACGTAATTTTGAACCATGGTCAAGTGACGTGGACGACACCTGAGCTGGCACCCCCTCTTCTAATTACCACACCACACCAACGGGAGGACGTTTCAGCTCTCGATAGATTTAACGTGCATCACTCCCCTACACGGGTCGTTATCCCACAACCTTGTTGATAAAATGAAGAGTTTATATGAATGGACAGTATAATACAATTACAGAAAGGCTCAGACGCCCGAAATATAATGATAATAAGCACCTAAAAGTGATTTTTTTTCTAAAAAAAAAAAGAATTTCTTAAAAATTCAACGTTGAAGCGATTGTAAGAGGAAATAATGGCCTATAACTCGACCTTAACTTTGTAGGATTATGATTCTAGCACCTCATTCAAGCGATGCAAATGTTTTGTAGAAGTTTGACTATATCGGCGGATAAATTAATTAACTGATTTTTGAAAATAACATTGCAAAACGTGGCGCTGATTTTTTTATATTTAAATCGTCCCATCTATGAGTTTTTTTTAATTCAAATGCCATGGTTTTCTAATGAACATTTATTCTCTTTAAAAAAGTTAAAAAAAAAGAATATAGGAAACATCTGTGGGTTTTTTTTTAAAAAATTTTAATTACACTATTAGTGAGTGAGTTTAAGGATTTTATCTATTTTTAACTTTTTCGCTAAGGGTGATTAACGCTTTGCTGCGCATATTCCTGAGCACGTTACGTCATGCGACGTCACGGTATATTTTTTGGAGATTGTTATATATATTCGTATGTTATATAAAACAGAATAAAGAATCTTTTTTCCGAATAAATTATCGCAAAAGAAGCATTCTTACAAAAATTCGATGAAAAATTCTTGACGATTATGATGTGCAACCCATTTGAAGAAAATATTATTTGAAATTTTTGGGTATGTAATCTCGTACCGAATCATGTGTGTATGTGAGAATAGACCCTCATTAGAAAATTTTATCCTTGTCACTGGGATGTGAAGTTTTTATAAGAAATATCTTACGCATGAATAATACTTAGTACAGCAAGGTATTAAAACAAGCTATACCGATACTCGTAATTTTCAATAGTCTGAGCAAAATACTTCAGATACTTTTGACAATACATTATAAGTAAACTTAAACAAAAATTAATCCTAAATTTCTCTGTACAAAATATGATTATAAGATATCCTCTCAAACTACATAACACATAATTTATTAATTAACTTAAAAACCACTGATATTAAAAAAATTATAAATTAATGATTTTGAAATTAACTTTCAAAAAGTTGAGAATTTTCATTAACTTTATGACATTAAATGTCAATAAATAAAAATAATATTTGTAATAATTAGCTTTATTTTGTAGAACTAATCTAATTAATCGCTGATAATAAAAGTTCAGGAATGGATTTTTTCCCATGAATTTCTGTAGGGTCCTTGGAAAGCCTTACAACAGTAAAAATAGTTGAGACAAACGAATGCAGCCTTAACAACGTCTGTAGAAATTATCCTAATATTTTTGTACAAAAAAACTAAAACAGACTTGTTTTTTAAGGAATCCGACTACGTTCGGAAACGTGATTTTTCAAAAGCGTATAAATGGATAATATTTATGATATTTAGTGTCACTTAGATTAGAAAACGTATATAAAATTATTTTAATAATATTATTACAATAAAAAATTATTTAAGTACAATATTTTGACAAAAAATGAACACAGAAAGACCAATTTTCAAAACACTCTCCTTTTTTGAAAAATGCTTCTATTATAATAATATTTTGCCTGTATATAGCTCAGACCTCTGTACAGAGGCTCAACTAGAATTTTTGAAATGTATAAGTTAGAAGTGGGTTTATTCATCTTTTACGACAACATAGGGGAGAAATTTTAAGAAAAAAACGCCGTTAATTATTTCAATTGGTTATAACTCTGAAAATAATGTGAATTTTTCAAAAATCATAGCTCAGACTGTCTGGAGAAGTCTTTGCTTTATATAAGCAAAATGTTATTATTTTAGAAGCATTTTTTATAAATAGAGAACATTTTGAAAAAAGGTTATTCTAAGTTAACTTTTTGCCAAAATATTGTATTTAAATACTTTTTTTTTTGTCAAAATGTCCTTAAAACAATTTTATAAATGTATTCTAATTTAAGTGACACTAAATATCATGAAAATTATCCATTTATGCGCTTTTTTAAAATCCCGGTTCCGAACGTAGTCGGATACCTTAAAAATTTAATTTAATTTTTTATGTGATAACAGTCCTTACCCTCACACTTGGGTGCGTTGTCGCTCCACTTTCCGTTCTCGGAACAGACTCGTAATCGGCTACCGATCATACGGAATCCCGGGTTGCAAGAGTAACTGGCTATACTGGACAGGTGGGTAGTTCCGTTGATGTATTGCACCTCCCCACGTAGCAGAGGCTGGACTCTGCCACAATCCACAACTATCGTATAAAAAGATCAATTTAACAAAAAAACTATCCGAAATATTTATATTTACTTCAACAATACATATTCTATTTTTAAAAACTTCTTATAAAAGATAATAATCGGAGAAAGTTAAGGACATTTTGTGCATAATAAATCTGAAAGGAAATATTAAATTTTAACTATAGCAAAAACAGATTTCTGTATTTCTCTAAACTTTATATACTTTCTCTTTAATATATCGATATAACGTTTGTTCTCTATATGACTATAATGCTTCTTCTTTATATCTACATAATATATATTTGTGTGACTTATATATCTCTCTATAATATTTATTTTTTTATAACCAATATGAACCCATATATTTGTTAATATCAACAAAATTAACGATTGAACTCACCAAAAAGGACAATATGCTTTATATGATTGGTAAATTTATAGTTTTCCAGTTATATGAATATTTTTGGTCGTACATGCGTATTAATCAAGTATTATTAACGGAAACTTATTAATGATGAGTTCGGTTTTTCGAATCCATAAATCTGTTTTTATAAGGACAGACTGCTTTACACGTAATTTAAGTAAATCAGAAAATGTAATACGTTGTCTTGAAGCATTTACGTATTCAAAGATGGTTATGAGGTAGAGTATGAAAAGTTTTACGCATATAAAAACTCCCAAGGGAATTAAATTATAAAATGTAACGAAAGAAAAATGCACTAACACACTTCTATGGATTCCTTATAGCATTGAATTTTCCAGCTGTTGTGCATGGTGCAAGACAATGTGAGAGAAGCAAAAAATTTTAAAACTTTCATCACAAGCGATTCGAAAAAACTAATTATTTGAACCCAAGTAAGAAAAGGTACATTATATTGGTACAATAATGAAGGATAAACATTTATAGTGATACAAAAAGAGTATTTTGATATCAATCATTTAAAATTCCACTAAGTAATAATTTTATATATCTCACGAAGGTTTAAACGTTTGAGCTACAGTGCTGCAAAATGTGGCATAGTTTAGAACTATTTGAAGAATTTTAGCCTTGTTCATGCTTATCAACAGTGAAAGATCATTTAATAATAAAAGATCATATAATAATAAAAACGTCAGCACTCCCGAGAATCACCGAGAGAAATTATATTTGTTATAGAATTCAGTTATGAAGCTCAACCGTTTTTTTTTTTAAGTTATTAACGACTGAAATTTAGAATTCTTACATATGCAGGTGGGTAGGCTTCCCGACCACTTTCCATCCGGATTGCACTTGAGGGTGGTACCGCCATTCTTGTAAGTTGCCACATCGTTGGTAGAAACTGCAGATATCTTGTGCCCAGGCTTGCACCGGAAGTGGATCTCCGAGTGGATGGTGAAGGTGGCATTGGAAGGTATCTCTGCACCATCAGGAATTTCCGGTTCCCCACACTCGATCACTGTATCGCGTTCAAAAATGGAAAAAAAGCAAAAAGAAACCAATATTAATGAGGAAATTGTAGAATAGAAGAATAGATTTCTAAAAAATAACACGTGGGGTAATTTTTTCGAAGTAAAATCGGTTGTCATGTAAAAGAATAAAATTCCCATTATTTGAACGGCATTTCATCTTAAAAGTGTGGTCACAAATTGTACACATAAAATGTACTACTTTGGAAGGCATTATTTATTAATAGAAAAGAGGCACATAATGCAATTAATCCTTGTAGGGCAGGGGTGTCAAGCTCAAAAGCTAACTCGAGTCAAACAAACAAGGTTTAACTTTTGGAGCATCCAAAAAAAATCAATATTCATAGAAACGTAGTTTTATTTTGAATGATACAATATAATAAACATATATAAAAGAACAAAAAAATTAATGTTTATATCCTGTCACTGACATCTCTTTTCTGCTGCTATAATTCAAAAATTTCGGGAGAATTTTATTATTTTTATTAAGTATTATTGTGTGAGGATACATAAGCCGGGCTGCAAAAATTTGCCACGAGTCTGATAACCCCTGTTGCAGGATATTTTTCTAATGCCTTGTGAACAAGTTTTTTTAGTTGATATGCAATAAAGAATGATAAAGAGAGTTATTCATCTTGGCTGTTAAGATTCATTACAGTGGTATTGATTATACAGCTCAAAGTTAGAATTATCTTATTTGAGTTACTTTAGTATTTTAAATTATCGTGAAAACTTACGCTTGCAAGTTGGTTCTCTTCCGCTCCATTTTCCCGTCTCTAGACAAGACCTCTGATCATGTCCAATGATAGTGAAGTTATCGTTGCAGCGGTAAGACACACGACTTTGGTACGTAGTGAGATCATCCAGAAGAGTATATGTTCCATTTTCTAAAGTCAGAGGACGTCCACACTCCACATCTACAAAATATTTGTAATTAAGCCTAAAGATGTATAGCTCAAGAACTGTTAAGACTGTGGAAAGGAGTTTCGATTTGCTCAATGAAATAAAGGTTTAAAGGTTCAAAAAACAGTTGTGTTGTAACAAAAGAGAACTCTGTGATTCTTAAAATCTTTTCGATGTATTCAGAAGTAAAAAAACGGTGTCAGAATGTTTTTAAATAGTTATTTCCGTATTTCTTTACTGAATACCTTTTAATTTAATTTTTTGTTGCATTGATAAAAATGTAATAATCCAAAGTAATGAAAAAATTAGAATAAAGACATTCCTCTATTAGAATATTTTTCATAAAAAAGAATGAATTTTAAATTATCAATTATAAATTTTTGAAAGTTTACATTTACTTTTCCCAGGTGTTGCCAGCTTCCATAAATTTAAATGCCGTATCTAGAATTTATTTTTGATAGACAAATAGCGTCATTTTCGTTTTTAACGAATTGTATATTAGTGTGGACAATAATTAAATGGAGAAAAAAACATCATCATTCGGAACCTATCTATGAGGAAAAGATGTTCTATACAAGGGATGGCGAACCATTGGCACGCGTGCCAATGATGGCACGCGACAGAATATGTTGGGCACGCCATCGATCAAAATCGATTTGTATTTTAGCTTAAGGTATCCGACTACGTTCGGAACTGTGATTTTAAAAAAGCACATAAATGGATAATTTTCATGATATTTAGTGTCACTCAGATTAGATACATGCATAAAAAACTTTGACAAAAAAACTTATTTATATGTAATATTTTGGCAAAAAATTAACTTAGAATAATCTTTTTTCCAAATGTTCTCCTTTTGTGAAAAATGGTTCTATTATAACAATATTTTGCCTGTATACAGCTCAGGCCTCCCTACAGAGGCTCAACTAGAATTTTCGAAACATTCACATTATTTTCAGAGTTACCACCAATTGAAATAATTATTGGTTTTTTCTTCTTAAAATTGTTCCCCTCTGTTGTCGTAAAATATGAATAAACCCACTTCTAAGTTGTATCTTTCAAAAATTCTAGTTTAGCCTCTGAACAGAGGTCTGAGCTATATGCATGCAAAATATTATTGTAATAGAAGCATTTTTCACAAAAGGAGAACATTTGGAAAAAAGATTATTCTAAGTTAATTGTTTGCCTAAATATTGTATTTAAATAAATTTTTTTTATCAAAATGTCCTTAAAACAATTTTATGCATATATTCTAATCTAAGTGACACTAAATATCATGAAAATTATCCATTTATGCTCTTTTGCAAAATCACGGTTTCGAACGTAGTCAGATACCTTAAAATAATTCAGTTTACTATGAAGTATGAACAAACGCGAGTGATCCGTCACGACGCCGACAAGTCGGGGAGCAGACTCGTTTGTTGTGTCTTGCGTAAATACTTCGTATATTATAAATTGCTAATGATGCAAAGTTTATCTACGCATAGTGTGTGTATGTAAATATTTCTAAATATATTCAAGTTGTTTAAAAAACATATTCTATCGTTTACATTAATAGTTCAGCTTGTATACATCTAATTTATTAATGTGATCTAATTTTTGTCTTGTAAGTCTAATTGGTACAATAACTCTCACTGCTTTATTTTTAAAAATTTTAATGACCTGAGACAAAAGCAAAAGAGCAGACACTACAGAAATCTCGTACAAGCACTCAATTTCCTAAAAACAAATAAATCTGCCCATGAGCCCGCAGTCGTGCGCAGTCAGTAAAAAGGTTATTTTTGGCGGGGGAGAGGAATCAAGCGAGAGCACATAGAATAGTAAATTTCATCGACACAAATGTATATTTCAAGTTTTGCGTTAAATATACGATTTTTAACTGCTATTTAACATGGCTAGTTCAACAAAAAACAAAAAGTGCAATATAGTAAGGTAGCAGAGAATTTCAAACTTGGTGGGCTGAGAAATATGGCATGATCAATAAAGGCGAAAAAGCGGTGTGTGTTTTACGTTCTGGAACAGTGGTATGCAGAACATCGTCTGTAAAACGGCATTTTGAAACAAATCACTAATCCTTTTGTGAAAAAAGCGAACCAGAGCAAAAAGAATTAATTGCAAGTGCAATAAAAGACAGAAATAAACAGTCGACGTCTATGTTTAAATATATAAGCAAAAATTGTCACACAAGTGTGGCAAGTTATTCGGCTGAAAATGCCATTGCTCGGCATGGTAAACCTTTTCAAGAGGGAGAGTTTTTGAAGGAAGCTTGGTTGGCATGTGCACCCTCACTTTCTGATGATTTTGATAATAAAGCTAAGATAATTCAGCGCATCAAAGATGTTCCTCTATATAGAAACACAATGAAAGATAAAATCTTGAAATTGGCAAAAAATGTTACAGATCAACAAAAAAATGACATTAACTCCGCTCCTTTTATATCGCTATGTCTTGACGAAAGTATTGACATTACTAAATCGGCACGTTTAGCTGTCTTTGCTCGATATTGTGTAGGAAACATCATTAAGGAAGAATTAATTGCGATAACATCGTTGTTAACAACTACAGAGGGCACAGATATTTGTACGGCAGTAAGAAATTCGCTTGCTGAGAAAGAAATTGATTTGAAAAAAATTGTTTCAGTAACCACTGATGGTACTCCAAATATGGTAGGCAAAAAAAATGGTTTCATTTCTTTATTTAAAACAGACGTAGGACATTTGATTCTTGAATTCCACTGCATTATTTACCAACAAGCCTTATGTGCAAAAAGTGATTGAACATCTCTTGATAATGTAATAACTTTAGTCACAAAAATAGTCAACCTCATATCGTCGCAGGCTTTAAATAAACGAAAGTGTGATGCTTTGTTGGACGAAGTCAATTCGGTGTATAATGGCTTAATAATGTACACTCAGGAACATTGAAAATAGCGACCCAAGAAGGAAGCTAAGTACAATCGCGAAACTTTGCAAATAAGTACAGCGTAATGTGATATGCAAATGATCCAAGTTTTGTGCAAATACGCATGCTCATACACACCGAGGTGGCGCTACAATCAGGAAGAGGGTGCTATATAAGCCAGCGCAAATTCGAAAATTCATAAACGTGACGGTTACACGCCGATTGTAGGAAGACTTTGGTAAGCGAAACATGCCAGGTAAACGTGCTAGAAGACATTTCTCACAGTTAAGCGAGTTTGAGAGAGGCCTGATCATCGGGATGAAAACTGCAGGCTGGTCGACGTGCCGTGTTGCTGGCCAGGTGGATCGTTCGGAGTGTTCCATTAGAAATTGTTGGGAGCAGTGGATACGAGAAGGTACCCACGCTTGGAAAACCGGGTCTGGAGCGACCAGGAAGACCACGAGGAGAGAGGATCGAAGGATCGTGTGGCAAGCACTTGTGGACCCCACAGTGACTCGTTCAACGATACGAGCAAACGTAGGCGTAGCAATTTTCCACAAACAATTTCCAGACACCTTGCAGAAGCAATTCTTAAATCCAAGCGCCCTTTCCGTGCACTCCCTTAACACCGGAACATCGGCAACTGCGTCTACAGTGGTGCCAATCCAGATCAATGTGGAATGTCACAGATTGGCAAAAGGTTTTGTTTAGTGATAAATCCCGGTTTTTTTGGGGGACAGATGATAACCGTGTACGGATGTGGAGGCGCCCTGGTGAGTGGTACAATTTCCCCCACACTATTCTACGTCACACTGCCCGCACAGCTGGTGTAATGGTCTGGGGAGCCATAGCCTATGACAGCCGGACCACTTTAATTGTGATGCGTGGAACCTTAACGGACCAACGTTACGTTGATGATATTCTTCGACCCCATGTAGGACCTTTCCTAAATGGTCTTCCAGGGGCAATTTTCCAGCAAGATAATGCTCGTCCGCATACAGCAAGAGTTGCTCAAGACTTCCTACGTCATTTTCAGACTCTTCGATGGCCGGCCCGCTCCCCCGATTTGTCCCATGTATAGCACGTGTGGGATCAGCTAAAACGGCAGATGCCCTCGTGTCACTCTGTACATGATTTAGAGTTGGCTGTTCAAGATTTGTGGGACCATCTGCCTCAAGACAACATAAGGTGTCTAATCAACTCAATGCCGGACCGTGTGGCGGCATGTATTGCAGCTGGAGGTGGTTAAACGCACTATTGAAGTTGCCCAGTATTTGTGTCGTTGCACACCGTGTATTCGTTTATTTATCTTGTTTTTGAGATCAAGTGAATCTCTCATCTGTGTCATTATGTTCATTAAATTTCATTTCAATCCGATGCTTTCTTCTTGGGTCGCTATATTCAATGTTCCTGAGTGTATAACAATGTTCGCTGGTTGAACCGCGGGAACGTACTTCAAAGATTTGTTGATTGCTTGGAAGAAATCAGACTGTTTCTACAAAATGAGAGCAAAATTGAACAATACGCACAATTGATGGATATTATGTGGCTTTTAAAATTGATGTTTTTTACAGACATATGCCAACATTTCAATGAATTGAACATAAAGCTTCAAGGCCCGAATAAAACAGTTATCGTCATGATGGATCTCATTCACGCTTTTGAAGCTAAAGTATATGTTTTCAGAAACGATATTATTACAAAAAACTACAAGTACTTCCCAAACTTGAAAAAAAATATCAAAGATTTAGATGCCCAAGAAAAACGAAAGGAAGAAAAAGTTATTGATGACTTTATTTCCAAAATGGATTCTTTAATCAAAGAATTTTCAGCGAGATTTTCTCAGTTCAAGGAATTATCGGAAACGTTCAAATTTATTATGTACACTGATGTGATTTCGTTTGATAAACTGAAATTGTCTCAACTCGATTGGTTGGAAATTGAAGAACTTGAAATGCAACTGATTGATTTCCAGTCTAGTTCAATATGGATTCAAAAGTTTATTGAAATAAGGAAAAAGTTGGAATTGATTGAAGCAGAAAGATTGACAAGCAATCTAAGTAAAAACACCAGTAACGAAATTTTGGAAACATGGAATTCGATTCCAGACGCATTTAACTGTTTGAAGAAGTTGGCGTATGTTATTTCAACCATATTTTCATCTACCTATGCCTGCGAGTCATTATTTTCAGAGATAAATAACATGAAAGACTCGCTTAGAAACCGTTTAACAGACGACTCTAATTCAGCATGCTTTCTACTGAAAGTAACATCTTATAATCCTAATATGAGTTATTTGTCATCTAATCTACAACAGCAAAAATCATACTAATGTTATTTTAATTGAAATTATAAGTATAACTAAAACATTTACTACTATACACTGCAAAATGTATTTTTTCGTAATAAATAAGGAATTTTGATTTGTTCGTATTTAGTTTTATTATTTCTTCAATAATCACAAGTCAAAATTATTTGATGGCACGCCTATAACTCATTAAACGTTTCTTTAGAAAAAATGGCACGTTGACCCAAAAAGGTTCGCCACCCCTGGTCTATACGATGGAGATTAAGAGAAAAATAATTTAAAATTTCAAAATTTAATATTATAATACAAAGGGGTTGAGTTTTTTTAAAAAGAAGTTGAAAAAGACTTTATTTTGGTTACATGATTTTAGACTTAAAATAATTTTTTCTACATTGTGATGGTTATTGATTGGTAAGTATTGAGTAGTACAGTTTAACATTACAACATTTCATGACCTTGATCTCTATGTCAGCACTGCCGATCCCCCCAGTCCAATTCAAGCTGTTTTCCATCGTCTGCAGTAGGTTTTTATTTTATAAAAGTTTAACACTAAGGAAACTATTAAATATATACGTAATGTTTTTTTCGTGAAACTGTTTAGTAGGTATCTTCTCATCGCAATGAATGTTAAAAAGTAGAAAAATGCTATTTCACTTTGACAAAAATCACTGCGCTTTTTCCATAAAAAAAACTCGAATACGTAAAATTTATTCCCTTTGTGATAGTACTTAAAATAAAAATTACTTTTTTACTTTATTTTTCCCTTTATCTATATACCATAGAACATCTTTTTCGAATAGGTAGGTTTTGAAATTCTGAAATATTTTCGACTCACACCAACTGTATGTAACAAGTCTAGTGTTTAATCCCATTGATAGATGGCAGCACCACAGATTACATTTTCTCCCGCTTTGCGTGTAGTCTGCGGATCACAATATTGTGGACATAAGGATGTCGTGCATGCAGCTAGAATACATACACGATTTCTTTTCATGAATTTGAAAAGCAAATTGTGAGAAAGGCCTTACATTTGCAGATGGGATCTCTTCCTGTCCATTTACCGCCCAGTTGACATTTGCGGACTTGGTCACCAACCAGCTTGTGTCCCTTGTCGCAAGTGTAGGTGACTTCATCCCCTGCTTTGACCCCAGTCATCTCCATGGATCCATTCGTGGGCACTTGTAGACTCTGGCACCAGTGATCTGAAAGAGCAAGCATATATTAACACTAGATTGCCCAAGGAAGTCATTTTGACTGCTTTTTCATTTCAATTAGAAAAAGCAATTACGTATAAAATGACACAATTTCTTACTTTTTTAGAATATATTTCTTCTCCAAGTGAAGTAAATTTTTTTATTGTTAATATTTACTAATAACTTGTTACATGGCTATAAATAATGTAAAAAATATTAAAAATTAATTTGAAACAAATTTCTTTACACATTAATTATTCTTTCACAACGCAGTCATTTTGACTGCTTTTGGGCAATATACTAAGTTTCAGTCTTTCTAGTGTTAATACAGTACTTTTATGATTTTTGAAAGTCGTCTTTGTTACGATACATGACTAACCACACATAAAAAAGTTGGGAAAAACAGTTCTATTTGAACTATTTACGTTTACTAGATCCTTCATTACGCGGTGCAAAAAGCTACCTTGTATTTTTTAAATTCTATTACGGCTTTTATTTTAAAAATTAAAGTATCAAATTTAAATTTGGATCCTTATTCCGATTGAAAAATACCAAAATTTGCATATAATATATTGGATTATCAATTAATACATAACTATGCATTAAAATTTATAAGAGCTTGCAAAATGTATATATTTTTTAGTTTAATTTAAAAGTGATTTTTTTTAAATCCTTACAATATACAAAATGATTAACATAATTCAATATTGTTTGCAGGAAAATGTTTATTTGAATACAATTTATTGAGTAGTATAATAACCAATTGATTTCGATATGTTAACATACTCAGAATATTATGCTAGTACGGTGCATTTTTCTATATCGTGGAACATTGAAGTTTTCTTTTAACTTTTTATTGTGTTGGGGTTTTAAAAAATGTTATTGGACTATGGGAAAAGTGATTATGTGAAAAGAGAAATGATAAAAAGATAAGCAAAAATAAAAAGAGAGAGATAAAAACAAATAAAAAGGTATGTATTTAAAAAGAAGGAAAGCAAAATTATGCGTGATAAAAGTTTTATTTTCCGTTGAAAATTATCAGGAACTAAAAAGTAATTCGTTTGACAAAAATACTCCATATATTTTACATTTTCACAATGAAATGTAACATTAAAAAAAGAACTATTCCAAACAATAGAGAAATACAAATTTCCTCCTTATCATTATTTAAATAAGCGATGTCAAACCATCCTGTTAAGTCCTAAGATTTTACATCGTTATGAATGATTGACATTAATGTCTATCTTTAAAACAGAAATTTGTGTGAGATAAAACTTTATTTCTCAAATTTTTTTTTCAATGTCACAACGGTATTATTATTTGACTAAAATCAAATATTCTTTCTGGGGTTCACTGCATCATTCAAAGTTCGACATTTCAATTATCCATTTGTTGAGCGTAATATTAGCAGCAATGTTCTTCCATTTCAGTTAGCGGCTTTTTCAAATCTGAGTAAAAAACGTAGAAGGTTTAGTTTTACGTATTCTTCGTAAATAAAAACATGTAATTAATGACCAAAGATGCATTAATTTTTGAAAACATCTATTGTAAAGAAAAATTCAGAATCAATTGTGGATTATATTTGGACTACTCATCAAAAACGATATCCAAAAAAAAATAATTGTCTGCTTCGATTCATAAAGGGCAAAAAGCCTTGGGTGACGATAGAAGCAATAACCAAAATACAAGAAGAGCTCTGCCAAAACCTTTTTTAAAAAATGGCTTTAAAATCAAAAGCACAATTGGTTTCAAAAGTTTAAGCCCGAGATGACAGCCGACAAAAGGTAACAGGACGGATAATCTGTGGGAACATGTCATACGGTCCAATTAATTCCTTTTCTTTTTCAGTTTTCTATGGAAGAGTTATGTCCTTAAACATAAAGTATAGAAAAATGAGTGACGTCCTCAGAAAATAAAGCTTTTATTCGGCTTTAACACACTTAGATGTGGTTTAGTGTGACAATGCTTTTGTTGTTTGATGTGTACCAAGATTTGCGGGATCATAGGTTAGAAACAATTGTCTTTTCAACAAAAATATTTTTGTCTGTTTTTTGGATAATATAACTCCCCTTTAGTCTAAAAAGGCAAAAGCAATAATAGAAAGTAGCAGTAGATTGAGTAGACTGAGTTGTAGATTTAGAAGTTGAATCTATAATATAGGGCTTTTTAAAAATTTTGGTACGCGCTCGGCTTATGCATTCCAAACAATCTATAGGAGGCCTGATAGCAAACCTGGCAAAATAAATTCGCAATTAGTTACAAAAGGGTCCTACTATCAATACGAAATTATGCTGAAAAACGATAAAATAATATATTTGGAAGAAAATGATTCAAATTATTAAGATAAACCCAGATATCCGTTTATATACAGTTACAAATGAAGTACAACCTATTCCTTTCTTATAGACAAAAATAGCTACCGGCTGATAAACAATATCAAAAATATGTTTGGATAGCAACTGTATTTGTAATTAAACTACTAGTGTTCCATTATAGACATCTTTCCTATGAAAACAATTTGAGTAAATTAAAGTTAACCACAATAATTCGATAATTTCGATTATAAAGTCAAAAATTCCTTTTCCTATCGAAAAAGTAGTATGGTTGTGTGATTTTTCTTTCTGACCCAAGTGTACCATATTGAGTGTGAAGCTGCACGCCATATTCACACATTTATTTAATTTATTGGTAACTAAGTATATCCTGTAAACTAGGGGTGGGCAGACTTTTCGAGGGTTCGGGCTACAACTAATTTTTTCAAGGTGTTACGGCCCATCCAGTGGCGTAGGTGTAGTGAACTCTAAGAAAGAATACAATACAGTCGGGCATCCATTTTACAAATTTTTCTATTTATCGAACTTTTTTCTGGAACCAATAACATTTTACGATTTTCTTCGTAAAATAAACTTCAAATAACGAAGGGCATTTTCTATTCGATTTTTTTCCTCCGTGTTTTTTAAAATACCGTATTTATTCGAATCGAAGCCACACTTTCCCCCAAAGTTAATGCTAGTGAAAATTGGGCACGGCTTAGAATCGAAGGGAAAAAATTTGTTGGATGGGGTATTTAGAGTAATTACAGCTTCATGCATGTACTTAAACGTTTATAATACTGATAAAATAACTTTTTATTCATTTCTTATTAGTTTTCCTTTTAAATTTATTGTAATTTCGTAAAATTGGCCAACAGAATACATAGACAGATACAGAAAATTGAAAAGTCGTCTAAAAAAATTAGACTATTTTTCAATTTTCACAAAATTCTGTTGAGAATTTGGGACACCGCTTAGATTCGAATAAATATGATATTTCTTGACCTTCGTATGATGGAATGATTATTAGGTCTTAGTGAAGGCGGTCCCCTCAAATTGCCTTGGCGGTGCACCGGTCGATTGCGATCGACTTAATGCTCCCCCGGCTGTAAACACACACAATAGATACCAGTTTGTCGTCTGAATTCATGATTTTAGATGTAGAGAAAAGTAAGAATTGGTTAGCAAGGATGAGGGTCAAATGTAGGGGAAAGATCGGTGAAAAATGTAGGAGACACTTTACCAGCATTTATCAAAGATGATAAATCCTACTGGAGAGAGGGGAAAAAGTCTCTCGGTACCATAAATCCTGTTTTTACCCTATTAAGTCAAACTCCTGAAGGGAGTAGTAAAACTTATAGAAGCAATATCAGCTTGAAGCTTGTATATTAATGTACCCGATGTTAATATTTTTAGGAACTCAAGGCAAGAGTTAAAGTAATAGATTCGGATTTCGTTAAAGGACATGCCAGTTATAAATAATATGTTAATCAGTAATAACCAATTATTAAATATATAAAATTCGAAATGTTTTAACAGCAGACGTAAGTTTGCAATTCCAATAAAAAAATCAAACCTGCAACTTAGGAGTCTAGGGGGTGCATTATTAGCTTCAATTACAAACTGGTATGCGCCAAGAAAAAAGGTTATAGTGGGAACATTGAGGGGAAAAATTGTAAGTAAATAAATAATAAAAAGTGATAACTGTGCTTTAAGCCATATTTAAAGCGCTCATACAAGAGTTAAAGCAGAAAAACATTGATATATATTATGCCAATATCCATTTAGAGTGAGAATCCCACGAGAATGAGATCCATAGTTGCTTCTTTGATGTTATGCACTGAAGATAACAAAAAGGGGTGGTAAAAATTTACTATTTCACTGCTCTGTTCTCGAATTAGCAAGTGCACATTTCATTATTTTGGTCAAAGTGTTATTTTTTAGCAAAGAAGATGAAATATGCCACTTTTAAAAAGTTGATTTAATTTGCTTCTGTATTACTTTTTTTTTTATCAATATGCAATTTGCTTGATATTTTTTTAATCTTATGGCAAAAACATGAGCTGGTTCATGAAGCATAACAATAGTATGCATATAGAGGTTTGTTATTTTTCTTAAAATCAAATCTGTTTAATCAACAAAAATAAATGAAATTTTTGATGCGTGAGTAGAAATAACTATTGAACCAATACATTTTGTTAAAACCTGTTTTAAAGTCATATGAGTTCTCAAACAAATGAATAAATATTCCCACTTTTTGTAAGATTAAGAAAGAATTTCTCGATTTATTGTTTATCAAAACAATTAAGAGTTATAATGGGAATGTTTCTTAAAGCTTAATTTGTAATAAATAGAAACAAATATTTTTGAAACAGTAAACTAATGATTTAAGGTGTGCACAAAATCTTTCTCCATTAAACAAAAAATAGCTGATATTATGAGATTTCAAAGCAGATTGCATTGACAACCACAAAGATAAAAAAATGATATGCAAAAACTTACATTCACATCTGGGCTCGGTTCCGTTCCACTTGCCATCTTCTGCACATCTACGCGTGCCACTTCCCACCAAAGTGTAGTTTTCATCACAAACGTACATCGCAGTCGCGTTGTACGTTGTCCTGTCGTCAGCGTACGTCACCTTTCCAAAATTGATGTTTTTCAGAGTACCACAATCCACGACTGTAAAAAAAAATACGTTAAATAAGTAACAACAGATTATATATTACCCCCAAATGCTATTTTTCATTGCGTTTTTAACCAGCTTTTTTATTTTCTTAGATATTAAATTCAGATGTTATTGCAATTTTTTTGATTGGTCATTCATCAAAAATAGTATCTCCGTAGTATCAGAAATCCTTGTTTTAACAAATTTTCCTTTCTTTCATACGTAAACTTTGTAAGTAGTTGTAATATTTAAAAAATAATATACATAACAAATTTTATTTTAAAAATGCGGGGAGAGTAATTTTATTGAAATAGATGTTTTTTATTGCATTTTGTTAAAATATTTTATTTTAAAAGTGAACTTACTAATTTTCGCAATAAAATTTTGGTACTTACGTATCTTACCATCAACCAATTTCGCCAAATTGAAAGATGTCGCCACTTCAAAAAATGTGGTCGTCAAATGCTACTTCGTTAGAATTATTGTGTTGGAAGGTGCACGGCAGAAACGGTTTCCACTACTGGTTGCATATCGTAGATTTGGCGACGTCTTTTGGTTTGAAGAATTTGATCAACGGGATAATACGTAAGTCGTAAGTATCAAATTTTTTATGGTATGTAATGTATCTGGATTGCTTTTTCATGACACAATTTTCCACGGACACGAAATAGTTCTAGGTCATTATTTTCATCACAATGAATTTTCTCTTGAATTCAACCAGTCCATTATCTTCATGTTAGGTAATGCACAGAAAAAAATTTCGAATTGCAATTTCATGTTAGGTAATGCATAGAAAAAATTTCGAATTCCAATTTGAATCCAATATTAATCTGTAATAACATAAAATTTTAGGTTTTTATGTTTCTTTTAAATTACACAATGACTGTTATATCAGACTATATAAAAAATTGCGTAAGGAAACACATCCCCCTAAAAATAAACAAAATAACGAATTATTTTCACCTTGTTTTAATTGTGAGACTTTTCTTTAAATGTGTATAAAATTTCGCAGCCTTAACTACATTATTTAGCCAGTTATTTAACTTCTTGTAATAATCGAAGAGAAAAAATCGAAACTAAGAACGCATGACATCTACTGTGAGTTCTTTAGTTTATTTCACTGATCATTAAAACTTTAAATGGCTTTTTCTCAGGTTTTTATTTTTCCACGATAATTATGTATTTAAAATGATGAGGCCTTTTTATGCTCAATATAAAGTTTTGAAACTTTTTCTGGTTCTTTTGTATCATATGTTTATTGATTCTGTTCATGGAATAAGGATTTAAGGAACAACTATATAGATTCATTATTACTTTTTATAGTTTCCAACACTAAAAATAAAAGTATTATTTGTAAAACATCAGCATAAAATACGACCCTACTCGAATTATCTCGAGTGTTCACAGTTTGGCCTGTTTAGCGAGCTTGCATTAACACGTGTGCACACATTAAGGGGTTAAGAACCTTTTTTAAACTCAGATTACATATTCATGAATATTACAATTTCAAACCTTATTAAGAACATTACTAAATAAGTTATTACTTAAGAAAAGAAAAACTGGAAATAAACAATCACAGAATATAAAAGAGACCAATGAAAGTGATAATTAATCGACCCACTAATCGATATTTCTAAAAACATCGCCCTCGCTGCAGAGAACATTTCCTGACATTCGAAAAGGCGTGGCCCATCATCCCCCTGTCACGAAGTAGATCAACAAAAGAAACTGCTCCCGAATTATTGAAAAAAAAATAGATTATGAGGTTGGGACATGAAAGCAAAACATTTGAAGCTTTTAATTTCACTTCGAATAAAATTAATAGATTTTAATAACACTTCACAAAATAAGGTTACACTTCTTTGTTTACTGTTGATAAAACCCAACAAGACAGGGAAGTAATGTAGGTTGTTGAGTGCTTTAAAGCTTGTCTAACAAATTTTCGATACTAATTCACTGAAAATGTCAATCGAATATGAATTATTATTTTTCTTTAAAACGAGAGAGAGAGAGATGCACAGACGATTTTCTGTTTTGAAAGATCATTTACTCAGATAGATTAACATACTTGTTAAAAAAACACATAAGAAAATCAGGAGGCCTCTCTCCTCTTTTCCCCTTTCACGAATCCTTTGAGAGGACTTGTGGTTCCACGAATGTTTTGAGTGCCTCCATGCCGCACATGCATCATACATTGACAAACAACCATGCCTTTCTTGGGATTCGAACACAGGCCCTACGGCATAGCAGTCAGCGTCCCTAACCACTATACCGTCTTTACGATTTATGAAATTAGTTTCAGCTTATAAATGAATTTTTAAGGAGGAAAGAAAAACTGACAAGCATTATGATAATAATTTCTTTGAATAGCTTATTTTACAGTACCAACTAACAAAAACACTGAAAGAATCTTCAGCTGGCGAATTTCACTCTTTGTAATGAAACAACTAAAATGAAGAACAATTTTTACTCATAATCAACTCACATTCGCAAGAAGGTGCGGAACCGCTCCAGAACCCACTGCTTTCGCACCGTCGTATCCGATCGCCCACCACCTTGTTGCCGGTGGGACACTGATAAGTGACCGACTGACCCAAGCGGAAGTCTTTTTCCAGAATCGTCGAATTTTCTTGTCGATCGGGGTTGCCGCAGTTCGATGGACCTGGAAGAAGAAAAAACAATTAGATACATATTACTAAGAAACTAAACCGTTATTTCTTGTCAGGCCTGAAGGTAAAGAACAGTAAAATATACGTGTCAATTCGATAAAGTGAAAATTAGTTGACTGACGCGACATTCGGGCGTGTCTTACAGAAGTTAATTAAGAAAATGATCTGCCGGAATGAAGAAAGTTCTGGATTTTATAATTAAAAAGATATTTATTGTAATAATTCGAAGGCATAATTGGGAGAAAAGGAATAAACGAAGATATGTGACATTAAGTGTGGGCTTCAATTACCGTAAAATCCAGCGTATAACGCTCAGCGCCGTATAATGCGCACCTATACTTTCAAGCTGCAATTTTTAATTTTAAGGTATATTCGCTGTATAACACGCACCCCCTTTTTACGAAGAAACCCGAAATGTACGTGTGCAACGTTCTTTTGTTTTGAAGTCATTTATTCGAGGTATTATCTCAGGCTTTTGAAAAAATAATGTTTTTCTAGAATCACAGCCCTTTAAGTTTCCAAGGAATATCATTTCTTTCGAATAAACAGTTTTTCGATATATGTAGAAGTCTAATTTTTTCCTACGCTCATCGTTTTCTATTTATAAAGCCCTCCTTTTTATACCCGGCGTATAACGCGAACCCGTAAATTTCAGTCTTATTTTTTGTGTTCAAAGTACGCGTTATACGCCGGATTTTACACGGTAGCTATTTTTTATATGTAAGGTATTTTAGACACTTTCAATATCCGAATGCTATAAGAGTGTACATAAATTTTTACTCCCTTTGAAAGATCCCTTCTGATTTTTCATTGCCTCAATTTTTATGATTGTTTGTTTGCTTAAAATGGGCTGCATTTTGACAGCTGAGCCATTTGCAGACACGGCAAGTCCCCAACAGTGGGAGCTATTTCTCTGGTGTCACCACTTAGTGGTGGCTCCCGCTACCAAAGTTTGACGTTTGAATTTTACTCAGTTCAAACTCTCGTCGGATGCTGAATATTGCCGCGATTTAATTTTGCCGAAAGTTGTGAAGGTCTCCTAGGACCTCACTTTGAGAACGAGAATAAATAGGAGTCATGTAAGAACCAGTAGCCATTTTTATAAACAACTTTCTTTATTTGGTTATCTTATCCAAATAGAATCAAAGACTTATTGACAAATTTATCTAACTAGTATTATGAGGTTTTAAAGGTAATATCCTTTAAATTAAATTAATTAATGATCCAATTAATTAATTTATTAAATAACGATCACGCAGAGATTACCACGATAAGAGATCCCAGAATTATATTTAATAATGTTCTCATTGAACATTTAACTTTAATCTCACTCCTAAAACTTTAATGAGACTTTAATTATAAATCTATAATTACCAACGGAATCTCAACTCTTCTTGAGATTAAATTATCTCCAACAAGAAATCTTCAATTCAAATTCACTATAACTTTATGCTTCAATATCTATCTCCTACTGCTCTAACTTTACTATTTCGTTTGACTTAAATACTTTATCTAATCTGCATAACAAGGAATCCTGTCCGCTTTTTGGAGTTGATTGGAAATAGGTAGGGAATTAAATTTCCCTAAAAAGGTCGACTCAGAAGGTTAGTGATAAAGTTCCGTATAGATTTGTCACAAAGTACCATAGCCAAATTGATACTCAAAGGATATTTTACATGCCCCATAATTATATAACAAGCATGCCTACCATTTTCGCGTCCAGAAAATCTATCGACTTCATCCGGGATCGAACCCGAAACCTTGGGTTAATGAGGAGGGTACGCTAATTCTAAGCCATGGAGCCGATGTTACAATTTTTATGATTTTATTCTTTTCTGTAAAATGCACCTCTTCCACAACCGTGGTAGCCAAGTAGTCATGGTCGAAAACTCGTGTCGAGTTGCGGGGTCGAAACCTAGTGCCATTAAGAACCTACCCTGCAGAGGGGCTGATGTACGTTAAGTTGGTATGGTGTAGAAGTTTGGAGAGGGGAGAGGCAGCTCAGGTGTCGTCCTCGTCATCTGATAGAGGTTCGAAATTACGACGTCCTCCGACAATAGCCCTCTTGTTGCTTTACAGGGTGACGTAAAAATTTAATTAAAATCAAATCAAATCAAACACATCTTATACTGAGCTCCTGTTCATTTCTAGAAACAGAATTATGAAAATATGCTAAATGAAGTGGACTGATTTTCATGTATTATGTAAAATTTTTTCTCAGAAGAAATAGTTTGTAAGTATAGAGACATAAATGGAGAGATATAATTACACTTCATCTAGATTGTAACTGATGCTGACTTAAATTGGAATACTTCAAGCCCTTTAATTTAAGTCATTAATTTATGAATCAATTTAATTGAAATTTATAATTTATTTCCTCTACTTCTACGTAATTAATTATTGATATTTTTTCATGTGGAGGCTTATTTTCTTATACCTCTTAAGATGAAATTTGTAATACAATTTATTTCAATCAAAAGAGCTATTTAGGTCTTAGTCTTTCTCCTAATTCTTAAAACTTCCAAGTTTTGGATGCATTTTAGTTTAAATCAAATTATAATATTCAAACCTTAAAAAATGATATAGTAAAGGAGAAAGAATTTTGTGTCTCTGATTTTGTAATATTAAGAAATAGAGGAAAATTTATTTCTTTTTCCAGAAAGAACATGAGAAAATAATAAATGCATTTATTTCGAGTAATGTATGATTTTATAGCATGGTTTAAAGGATTTGAGAAACTAAATAAATAAGACACTAGGTAACCTTCTTTGTTGATGAGAATAATGAAAAAAGTAAACATAACTACTACTGAAAATTGGAATTACACGCCTTTTTACAAGTTCGCTTGCATATTTGGCATCCACTAGACTTCAAAATCTACAAATATAGATATATTTTCTTTTAAAGTTCTTATTATGCTAATCATCTCATGGAATCATGTTTTAAGTACCCTAGTTTTAAGTGACAATATAGGGTGTTCGAAACGTATGACTACATTTACAAAAATGAATTAAAAATAAACAAAACAAGATTTTCACTTGCGGTTTCTTATGTTCCATACAGAAAAGAATAACGTTTGTGTTTTCTGAAATACAAAGTAAGTGAGGCGCAACGTCTCCGTTTTTTCAACATTCTTGTTTCAAAATGGCTTCATCACAAGAACAAAAGCAAATTGTAGAATAGTTAATCGAATTTAAATCGGCAACACATGCACAGTGCAGATGGGACACCGCCACACTGGAGTTTAAAAGCGAGAAAAATTTCCCGGGCGATGGATGGAAAGAGCAAGTTCAACAACGTGGCCATATAGATCTCTAGACATTACACCAGGATTTCTTCTTGTAGGGATACATGAAAAACATTGTTTACCAATCTTCAAGTAGTGACACTGATGAAATGAAAAGTCGAATGACAGTGGCTATTTAGAATGTTAATTCTACAATGCTTCATAGACTCGATGTGTCGCACGCACATTGAAATCGTGCAAGAAAGCGTTTTAAAAAAACTTTGATACATATTTATGGATAAAAAAACCGTAAGCTAAAATCTATTTGTTTTTTATAATTAGTATTTGAAAGTGTATTCATACTTTTCGTCGGACACCCGGTATAAACGTTAACATTTTTTATTGAAAAGGAAACGAAAAATCTTTTTGTGTTCATAAAACTTTTTAAAAAAATTTATCGAATAATTAATTTTTTATCTCATTTGTAGTTCACGTCATTGAGTTTCTTCCGACTTGTCTCATCTCATTAACTTTCTTCCTCACGTTTTACACTTAGATATACTTTGAGACAACCTTATCTCCAATCTTTCTCAAGCCCACAGAATACTTTTGTTTTTAGTCTACGTATTGATTAAAAAAAATGCATTGCTAATAACTTACTGTACTGACAGACCCAGGGCAGGTAGTCGAGGTCGCAAGTGACATCGTTCCACAACCATCTCCTTCCCCCGTCCAACACGATGCAGTTCTGCTGGCCGTTGTAGTTGTTTGGCTGGTCTTCCGCCCACAGATATTGCTGGACGGCGCTGTCTGCGGGTGAAAGAAGAGGAGAAAATAGCTTTTTAATATACAATAACAAGAAAGTGCCGGTTCCCGTTTTAAAAAAGAAAATATTCACTTTCCGATGTTTGATTCAATTTTTTGTGAAACGTATTGCAACTGCTTCATGAGGCGAATTCGAACGCTTTTGTTCGGTTCCATAATATAAGCCTTTTTTAAAAATAATAAAATAATAAAAAAATTGAGAATATTATTGATATCATTGTAATATTTTTTTAAAAAATGTGGAACTATAATCTTAAATGCCATTTGTTCAATTTTTAAATATTTTTTAAAGAAAATATGCATTAACTTTTTATAAACGAGTTATGGAGTATAATTAAGTTATTGCTATTATTATTAAGTTAGAGGATTGAAAAGTGTACATTTCATAAAATAAAAGTATATGAAATACTACATATGTATGCATTCATATACATAAAAATAAGTTCATAAAGATGATTGTTAAGAGCGTTTTACAAATATTTTTGTAATTTTTTTTCACTCGATAATATGAGCTATTAACAATTTATTTTAGCTTACCATCCTATGTTAAATAGCATTTATCATCCAATTTAAGGTGGGAATATTAATCTCGGTTAAAGATGTTATTTTAATTGGCAATATCCTCTGCATGGATGATGATTCTATTTTAGTTATTAGTAACATTCAGTGGCGCACACAAGGGGGGTGGGGGACCCCAGGTTCAGACTCTCCCCCAAAGCATTTGATTTTTTTCGATTGATTATAATCCTATGTATATAGTACGTAAAATTTAGTCAAGTCTTTGTTTATTAATTAATGCTAATTATTTATTCAACACTTATCTCTTTACTGTTTTTTGATCCCGAAAATCGACAAAATCAAAAGAATATGTTGGGCAACATATTGGAGCATGATACGAGAAAGATGAACTTTCAACCCTTGACCCCCCCTCCCTTCTCCGTGAAAAATTCATGTGTGCACCACTGGTAACGTTGCAATAATGAAAGGATTTTAGTAAGAAATAATAATATATTAAAATAATTTTATTTATACGAATGTGCTTAAAAATAATTGAAAGCATATTAATAAATGTCGATGGTCTACATTAGTACTGTACCACTGCTTATCCACCTACTTTCAATGTATTGCTAAAAATCTTAAATATGTGTGAGCATATGTGTTTGTGTACAATCTCATTCAATATTAATTTGCATTCCACTTTTATACATTCTTCCTTTAAACATTAATAATGAATTGCCATTCTTCTAAGTTCCAGTCTTATTTCATTTCCCGCTTTAAAGGATTAAGCTCTGTGTTTTGACATTTTTCTATGTTTCCTATTCCTAGAAAAAAGTACAAGAGACAAGCGTTAAACCTTTCCCTAACAGCACCTTTGCAATTTTAAAAATTAACTGCTGTTTCTCTTCACTTTAGCATATGACTATAATATCCTATTATTCTCTCGATTGTAATTCCCTAGCTGAGAGAATGAAGGGATTCTTGTGCCTCTTTTTTTTAATTGCATTTATAGAGATTGGACGTAAAATGGCCACTTCCTCGATGTTTAAATTACATTATTGAATTTGTATTTCTACTCATCTATTCTCTTGTCATGATTATTTCTAGACTCTTTTACAGACACATATGCAGAAAAAACCTTTTATACTGTACTCATTTAAAGATCCCTTTCTGAAAATGGATTAAGTCTCGTTGTCATGGAAACAGATATGTACAGATAAGCGTTAATTATAGTTGTTTCTCGGTAAATAAACAAAATGCAAATTAAAAAAATAATCGAAAACAAATACTAACCGTCCACCCAGTGCCAAGTACGTGCTCTGAGACCCTGGTCTCTCTGCGCTCCCAGCCAGACCAGCTTGGACTTGAGGGCGTCCTTCCTTCGCTCTAGTTCTGACGCGATGAAGTGATGACTGAGGTCCTTCACTCCATGTAGCAGGAGTCCACCCCGTGCCACACAGTAGTCCCGAGCGGCGTCAAAGGAGCCGCCTTTTTGTACTTGGAATTCATAGCACGTGCGGCTGAAGGTGGTCAATTCCAGGGGCTCCAGCTGATTGCCACAACGTCCTGACGAGATTTCTGTGGAAAAAAAGCTTTGTTATTTCAGAAGTAACCAGTTATCACCAATTTGAAAGTTTTCTTGCTAATAAATTTTAATTATGAAAATTTTTTTTGTGCTGTTTCGCGGAGCTATTGATAAAAAGTAACACACGCAAAAAGCACCCTCCCCCTTTATTAAACATCGAATGTTTCAGTAAAAATTAGAGTTCTCTCATTTCAGTTTTATTGAAAATAATTGATTAAAATAATACTCTAAATCAGTGATTCCCTAAGTGGTCTATATAGACCCCCAGGAGTCTATGACGACCTTCAAGGGGTCCACGCCAGCAAAAAAATAATTTGGGGGTCCATGAGGTGTAAATGGGGGTGTATGATAGTAGCTCTCGTTAAACCAGATCGTAACTTAAATATTTGAAAACAATTTGATCTATTGGAAACCAGATTTTACCAATTTAATTGATTTATTTACTAAATTTAGTGAAGTTAATTTGTGGTTACTAGGTGACAGCATAAATTTTACTAAGACAAGGATCATTTCAGCCTTTCTTTCCATAATAAAAGTTCCTAAAGAAGTGCAATATTAAACGTTGCAAATTTTCTCATTTTGTCACAGACTATCTGTCAGGACAATTTAACCAACATTCAACATTTAAATGCCCTTTACTCAGATTTTTAAACTAGGTTTAAGATTGCTTTTTTAATAGTAATACCACAGTAGACAGTGAATTCATTTAGTCACATTGAAAAAAAATTCATGTTACAGTCATATTAGTAACTGATCAGAATAGGCTCTAATGCAGATCTTAAAATAAAGTTAAAAAACGGATGACGCAATTTTGGCTTTAAAAAGACATGCCAATTATTTGTCAAGAATATTGTGAAAGTTTTTAATTGCTTTTCCTAATGAGGGGGAGTTTCATTGAGCTTGCCAATCTCAAGAACAAATAAATAAATAAAGAAGAGAAAAAAGAAAAACAAACAAAAAAACTGGACACTTATTAACAAAAGGAGATTTAGGGTTAAACCTGAATAGATTGATATTAAATTTTGAAAATTTGTTATTGAAGCGCCAAATTCATTCCTCTCCTTAAAAGCATTTGTTTGTTATTCAGTTATTTTATGTATTAATTTAACTTTAATTTGATTCATTAACATGTGCTTCTTAAATTTTAAACGTTATTCTACCCTATAGTAAGAAATTTAGTTCTTTTACAGTAAGTAGTGGTACCAGCTGTCAAAAGATATTTAAGTTACTAAAGTTGCAAAAATTCAATTTTAAGTAAGCAAGGGTCTACCCGAAACCAAAAAAACATGGCAAGGGGTCTATGAGACAAAAAAGTTTGGGAACCTCTGCTCTAAATTATTATTTAAAAAAGTATTCTTTTCTATATTTACTTAGAAGTATGGGTTAAGGCAGGGGTGGACAAATAGCGGCCCGTCGGTGAATGCGGCTATTTTTTTGCGACCCGCCAAGACAGTCAGCAAACCAATAAAACAGAAAATGTTCTCTATGTTTGGGTCAACATATATTTGTGAGCACAGTTTTTCTTGCATGAAGATCAACATGACTAACTATAATAAGTTGGCTGACATGAACATGCGGGTTGTGATGAGAATTTTATCAAGCAATCTCATCTCTGACTTCAAAGAATTGTAGAAAAGTTTCTTTATATATATATATATATTATCCAATTAAAGCTAATATTAAATGTGCTTACAGCTATAGGCAATATGAAATTAGCATAATAAATAAATTGAATAAAATACCACTATTTTATTTAACTTATATTTATTTAATTTCGTAATTAATGCAATCATTTTAAAAAAGGTGCGGCCCTCCGGTTTTCTCCGTTTCCACAATATGGCCCTCGAGCCATAATTGCTTGCCCCTGGGTTAAGATTTTTGAGAAAACCTCTTTTAGTAATATTTTTTAATTCAAAAGTTGTGGGTTTGTTGCTCTATTTCAGTTTTGCCGCAGTTAAGAAAATGGAAAAAATAAAGTGACCAAATAAAGGTATTTTACCTTGAGTTGTGAAGACCATGACCTCGCATAAAGTAAGTGAGCCTTGTATTCCTACCATTTGGACATAGACGTATCGCCCGATAATGGGGTAGGCACAATCAAAATCTTTGGTTACTCCATCATCTATAAATATTAAAGAACATGCATTTCAACAAGAGAATCAAATTTTATATAAAATTGTTCTCATCTTAGAAGATATTTTGTTTTATTATACTAATCATTGACATAATAATTAATATACTGACTTTTTTTGTGTTTAAAATTCATTCAGAAAAGTATACATTTTAGTAAAGTATAATTCATGAATAAAATAATTTACAAAAAATGTACTGCAAATGGATTCACAAAAAGTGTAATTCATTTTAAAGGAGTATACAAATATTTCCAATAATGAAACAATAGCAATTCTTATTCCAAAAAGTATACGTAAGAGATCATTATGGCCAGCTTAAGTTATTTTATGGAATATAGATTCTTTACATCAAGAATATTTGACGAAATTCATTGGAACAACTCTAAAGAAAATATAACTTCCCTAGATATTACCCAAATGTCTTTAATAATCAAATTTACACATGTGGATGATCCAAATATTTTATTACATAAGGACTTTGAATAAGACGCTTTTATTTTGCAAATGTAGAACGTTGTTAATTTACTATAAATTTATGAAAATCTGCTTTCTCAACACTGGAGAGATTTACATTGATAAATCAAGAATCATAGGTTTCTAAAAAATTAATTTTTAACTGTACGTGGCATATCCATTCAGAGAAACTCCTATTTTAGATAATGTATCATGATTATGATTAAATTTGAGAAAACTGAGAAACTCTATTGGTGTAGTTTCATTCTATTTACAACACTAAATTTTGAAGTTATAAGCTAGTAAAGAAGAAAATGTTTTAGCCTCTGTATAAAAGTATTACCTGACTACTTTAAAAATATTATCGTAATCATCTTTATGTATATGTATATAATCATATACTACATTGCCATAAATCTAAAACATCAAAGAAAAAATAGAAATGTAACAATATAGTATATATCAAAATAAAGACTGCCTCAGAAGCAAATTCTTAGCCTTATGAACTAAGGTTATAGTGGTAAACATGATTTCAAGGCCAGCCAACCTTTTCCTATATTTGCCTATACTACTGGGCTGCATATATACATATGTATATATGCAGCCCAGTATGTATATGTATACCCCATGTATATGTATGTATAAAATACCGCATATTTCTCCTTGCATATCTCCGCAAATCTCAAATCTCTTTGCAAAACTTTGTACTGAGCAATTTTTAAAAATAATTTCATTGCTGGTAAAAGCAAACATTTTTTTTCTAGCTCTAATTTATTGGCTCAATTTATTTTGAAAGAAATTAATAAATTTTGAATTAATAAAACAACGCATGTGTTTTTCGTCAAAGAATCAAAATATAATTACTAATCGTATGAAATATCTATTACCAATTTCAAAACGTCAAATGTATTTTGACGCATGTAATAAATACAATTCCATACATGCAGAAAAAGAATAATGAATAGGAAAATTATAATTAGAGTAGCTTACCTAGTGTCTTTGGGTACCACGCGCAGAGCCTGTTACCTTGAACAGAAGAGCTGTTGCCCACACGTATCTCGAGATCTTGCAACGGTTGATGACCTACAGCATTAACAAAAGATTTCTTCTTTAATTGCAGTGAAACATTGCAATGAGCAGAAATTTGAATAGGTAATAAACAAAACACTTCCAAAGATATTTCCAAACTTGCTTAATTGGAATGAAAATGTGTGAAAAACACATATTGATCTTAAGTTTGAGAGAAATAGTTAGTTCATCTAAGAAATGAAAAAAGGTTATTCTGCAGTTTGTATGTTAACCACAATACAAAAACCAGTTGCAGTGGCTTTTCTCTTAGCAATTTATACATGCTTACAACTTAAAAAACAAAAGATCAAATTAATCAGGTAAATTTAAGGATGTTCAATCTATATATAAAAATGTTTATCTCATTAATATATATATATATCTCTATTAAAAATTAAACGTCTCAGCTTAAAATGTTTTTGCATTTTAAGGCCTTACGAAAAGAGATAATAAAAAAATAGGAGAAATAATGCAAATTTCAAGATATTTATTAAAAAGAAATAATAGTTTGTTGAAAATATATATTATGATTGGTTAAAATATGAAAAAATGCTTATATATTTGCTTACAATATCGACTAAAATTATTATTTTATATTTTTATTAATGATATTGCCTCAAATAGTCTGTGTTATTATAATCTATAACATTTTAGCATTCTTTATTATTATTTATTTAATGGTAACACATTTGCAATTCTTAAAAGCTCTCGTTTCAAAGAAAATGAGGCAAATCTGTAATCCCGCAGATCCTTTTACCACTACTATCAAACAATGTAATGTAAGTTTAATTAATAATTGATAGAGACAGATTGAGAGACCGAAAAGAAAACGTTTTGTACTCTTTTTCAAAAAATTACGATTATGTCGCCAACTATAATTTTTTTAATAGAATAATTCATAGAAAAATGGAACACAAGAAATAGTTTGTTGATATGATGCATTTGATTCATATTGGAATCTGCCTCTGTCAGTATCAAGTATTACAGAAGCTCGTTCACACTTTGTGGAAATGATTTTGTAATTCATTTTCTTGTTAGCATTTTGAGTTAAAATTTTGGAAACTTCCGAATAATCATCTGCTAAGGTTTTCTTTTGATTTGAATGTAAAATAAAATATTTATTTTAAAAATGACTCCTAAAAAAGATATACGGCTCGAAAGCTACGTAATTACTCTTTCCAAGAGAAATATTCTTCTCAACAAATTAAAAGTTGAGTAAAAATCATGGTTATTGCATTTCAATTAAAGGTATTTATAATATATTTAATTTGAAAGGGGAAACGTATCAAGCAGAAAGTAAAAATGAATACATGACCATGAAACTTCAACCTAAGACAGTTCAAGCGCTGGCAAATATCAAGAAAATAAAGTATCTCATCCTAAAAGAAAACCCATAGACTCAAAGATTCATTACATCGAAACTCGGAATGTCTTCCGAAACTATAATCAAAATAATTCACATAAGGATTTAAAGTTAAAACAGATGTTTAAACGTAAAGATCGTCTTTTTTTTACTGAAAGAAATGCAAATTATAGGAAATTACTGTAAAATTCGGCGTATAACGCGCACTTTTAACTCTAAAAATAAGATCGAAATTTACAGGTGCGCGTTATACGCCGAGTATAATAGTGAGAGCTTCAAAAAATAAAAAAAAGATAAGAGCATAAAAAAAATTAGACTTCTACATATATCGGAATACTGTTTATTTAAAAGAAATGACGTACCTAATAACCTTAAAAGGTTGTAGTTCTAGAATACACTATTTTATCAAAAGTCTGAGATTGAGATAATACTTCAAATAAATGACTTTTAAATATAAGAGAACTGCACTTGTGCAGTTCAGAAAAAAGGAGATGAGCGTTATACGCCGAATATACGTCAAATCTAAAAAATTCAACTTGAACGCATATGTACGCGTTATATACCGGATTTTACGGTACATAAAAAACATCTGGCTGCTGAAAAATAGAAATTTGTGGTAACACTCGATGAGGTATGGATAAATTTGAGACACTATAGTAAAAGAAGTTTAATTTTCTATAGCTCAGCTGACGGGAATGACTGTACGAAATGGCTTCGTCAGTGTACAGTAAAGTTCCCAAAGAAATTCATGATAGATGTAGGATTTTCTAACAATGGAAAAATAAAAACCAAAAAGTCTCAAGTGAAATTAAGTCACTCTACTATCAGCAGAATATTTTAGAACAAATTTTGAAGAAGAAATTCCAACTTTATATGGAATGGACATCGATAAAGTTGAGCTTCATATGGGCAAAGCCTCTAGTCACACGTCTAAGTCAACCACCACTAATTTAGCAAAGAAAAAAATCAGAAACAGGAATAAAGTGTATCCCATTTGATGAAATACGTGTAAAATCACCCTACTCTTCTGCAATGGACTTTAGTGCTTTCAGTTCATTAAAACGAGCCTTAAGAAATCGGCATTCAAGAACACTGAACGGACTTTGGAAAACGGTTCAAGAGGTAAGGAGTAAAATTTGAAGAACTAAGACAAAAGTTTACTTTCATGAAAAGTTAGAGCTAGAGCTATTGTAAAGAATCATGACTATCAGATAGAAATAAATTTCCACAAAAAATACGGCATTTGTTTATAAAATTTAACTATCAGAATCGTTTCCATAAAGTGTGAACGACCTTTTGTAATTATATTTTGAATTATTTCGTATCATAAATATTGTTATTTAATAGTAACAATAAAAATGATTATTATATATCATAAATATTGTTATTTAATAGTAACAATAAAAATGATTATATATATATATATATATATATATCTATATATATATATATACATCACTATATATATATATACATCACTATATATATATATATCACATCATCACTATATATATATACATCACTATATATATATATACATCATCACTATATATATATATATATACATCACTATATATAACACTCTTGTGTTTTAATTTCGATCAATATGAGATAAATATTTTGAATACTTTAACTTTTGGGTTATCACAACTACTGATTTGGGAAATGATTACAAGTCCCTGAGTTTTTAGGAATGGTTCAGAGAACAATATATTTATGTAATTATTTAGCACAATGTCACAATAAAAAAGTACAGTCCTGAATTAATGAAATATAGTCCTCCGTCTTTGTCCATTAATTGCTGTTTTAAATGGTAGAAAGTATTTTAGTTTCCATAATTTTTATTATTAATTATGTGAAATTGCAAAAGTACATCCCTTTAAGAGGGTTCACTTCACGAAAATCGATGCTAACATCGATTTTTCAATTTCGATTGAAAAATAAAATGCCACTCTTTCTCTTTCTGATACAGTTTAAATTTTTGTTCTAGCTGAGTTAGAAGTATTTTTAATATTTTTTTAAAAAGTTGTTTACGTCTGTCAAATCCCAAAACAGCTGATCGCCCCGCCCCTTTCAAATCAAAACAAAAGACACATGCTACTTTTCAGCCTTGTCAAATAACTTAAAAAATAATTTTCCTTCTCCAATATAAGTTTAATTTTTATTTCTTTCTTTTCTGAAAATACACCTACTATTTACCATATATATATTGCTTAAATATTTAATTTAGAAGGAATACGGCCATGGTAACCGAATGACCATATCTGCGAAATTTGTCGCAGGTGACGTAGCGATGGTATCCTAGTGGTCATGGTCACGAACTCGTGGCCGACGCTTCGTAACCAAATACCTCTGAAGACCCACCCTGCAAAAAGACTGATGCACGTAAAAACAATTGAGGCTCAAGGACAACATGTTAGCGTGGTGTGTAAGTTTGGAGAGGGGGATTCTAGCTTAGGTGTCATTCTCGTTACTTGATCGTGGCTCAAATTTACGACGAGCTCGATTCCCTTGAGCATTTTGCCAATAGCTCTCCTGTTGCTTCAAAGTGTGATGTAGATTAAATTAAATCAATTGGCAGGTCATATTCACATCGAGTCATCGGTTTAAGTCCAGTTTCTATCAAGGACAGGGAATAGAGAGCTGCTGCATGCTAATTAGACGTGTTTCTATAGTTTCCTCAATTGTCCTTGTCCTTCTTCTAAGCCCTACCACAATTGCCCTTCTTGTGATTTGGTTATGGCTCAAAACCACGCTCTCCGTATCCAATAACTTAAGAATAATTTTAGACTGGTAGTCTCCAGCCTTTTCCCTCCTCTCCTGTCACTTGACTGATTTTTAATTTATGCGTTAGCGTTATTCTTCCATAATTACTTAAGTTTTAACAGTGAGATTGCATTAAGCCACTAATGACCAAAGTTAAAAGGAAAATTTTATTCTGTGTTAATGCCCCTTCCCCATATTAATTCACAGCATGATCAATAAATAATCAATTGTATTATTTAATTTGTCGGTAAGAGGATATGTCGCTTGATAAAAATGTCAACGCTCAGTAAAGTTAATCAGAAAGGGATGTATATCTCCGCTTAAATTCGCGAAAGTAAATAAAAACGCCAATCGTGGATTGCGCATCTGAGGATTTCGTTTTCTGGTTTTCTAGCATTATCAATATTAATTTTCTTTACCCAAGCCAATTCGAAGTATTTTCCTAGGAATATGCCACAGATGGCTCATCTCTAATATTTTTATAATCTGGATTCTGTAACACTGTAGCAGTTACAATATTGTAGAAGAAAACTTTCCCATAAAAGATTACTGATTTTTGTCTTGATTACATGTGCTGCATATTTTTTTATTAAAAGGGGACAAAATATTGAATGTACTGAAGGAAGTTGTGAATATAGTTTCAATTATAGAATTTCCTACCAATCACAAGGTACTTCTCTAAAGCAGTAAATAAGAGATTTAGTAATTGTAATTCTTGTCTTTAATTCATCAACAATTCGAGAGGAGTTAGTCAAAATGGATAAAATTTAAACAACTTACCACAGCATCCTCTAGTAACAATTCGGACAACCCTGACGGGATATGCATGCAGTAGATCCACTTGCCACCACGGAGAGTCCTCAGCCTTGGTCTCGGTGCAGTACTTGTTCTCGTGGACAATGGTCAAGTCACCATCGTTGCCATGGCTTGCATCGCCCCCTCGTACCGTACTGGACTGGTTGGCGGGTTTGCCATATGCCACGTTTACGGCTGAAACACACACAAAAAAATATCAGATATTGCTAATATGCAATGAAACTATCAGAATTTCCTCTTATAGTCAGTCTCCCCACCCTCCAGTTTACATAAAGCTACCACATTTCTTTCAAGAAAATTTATGACCTAGAAAGATGACTTTTTAACGAAGGAAATAATAAAAACTTGATATTAGTCGTGAAAAGGAAAAGAAATATTCAATGTTAGTAGGTGTTAAGATATTTTTATACTATTTATATATGTATTTGTGAAACTATAAAAAATATATATAGTAAAAATTTCCTGAAAACTCAGCAAGAATTCCTGAACCTTGCTCTCTGTTCCATGCTTTCTTGACACGTAAAGATCATTATTTTGTCGTTGCATTAACACAGAAATAAAAAAAATTAACCAAGACCTCTTAGTGTTTTTAGTGATAGTTGTTTCATTAGAGAAAAAAATTGAGGATGAAATTATAATATTTAAAAACCCAATGTCTATATATACCAAACACAGTAGAACAAATTGGCACTGAATAGGTCAGGGGTCGGCAATCTTTTAACTGTGGCTTGTTAAACCAATCTATCAATATGATTCAGCGTGCCACACAGTCAGGCATTTTTGAAGCATTTCGCGCGATTCCCACAATAATGCACGCAGAGATAGAGAATAGAGGTTCATAATACAGATTTATAGTTTTATTATACATCAATTTTGTATCATATGTAAAAATATTTCTTAACATAAAAATAACCAGCATAAAATATACCTATTTCTTCAACAAAAATTAAAAAGTTAAAATTTTACACATGTTATATATTTTAAAACATATTTATTAAAATAAGACATAGACAATATAAAATACAAGTACCCTTCAATAAGTTAAATAAAAAGATAAATAAAAATTAAATGTGAATACTAGTGCTTCTCCACCCCTCTACTTTCATATCGAAAAATCAGTGGTATAATTTGTGGTTTCCAATTTGACACGATTTGAAGCATTCAGTCGTTAAACAATTTCTTTGCGGACTCGAAATATTTTTCATTCGAAGAAAAATTTTTTTACTTAGATATGTAGAACCAAAAGCGAAAAGCAGAGCACATGCAATTTTCTCACTTCAAACAATTAAATCTCTCCAGCAATAATATTCAATCCTTTACAAACTAGCTGTAAATTTATCTTTAGAGTTATCTTTCAGATTTTTTCGTAGTTACATAACTGTCCATAATTCTGAAGATGCTTGTTAAATAAAGACCATACAAAGTTATCAACTTCCATCCTATCAAAAATTGACAAAATTGTAAAGTATTGCAAATTTATTATTCTTTATGAAGTCTTACATGTATTAATACTGCTAAACTCTTCTGAAATTGTTGGCTCATGAGCTGAAGCTGCGTCAACGCATTTAATTATTTTTTATTTGTCGCGCGTTTCTGTTAATGTAAAGTATCTGGTAACAGATTTATTTGTTTTGATTTTTCGCGATATGTTCTTATTGGAATCGAATTGTGAAGCAGAGAGGTATGTAAAAACTTTGACCTTATGGAATTCTTAATGTTAAAATTCTTGTTCTATCGAAATTCTATTCTTATTGATTTATTCAAAACTATTTATTCCTGTCCATAGATACATTAGATCAATTTTTTTTAAATTTTTACAGTTCACTATTTAAATTAGAATCTGTATATCCACAGAGTAAATTATTAATTTAGATTAACATGCATTTGAGTTCAGATTGAAATTATTTTAATCGTGATTACACATAGTCAGAATACTTAAACAGGCATCGAATTCCTTTTATAATCCAGAACTCCGAAGAAAAAGAAAAGGAGTGTACTTTACCATCCTTACTAATATTATAAACGTGACTGTTTGTGCGGATGTTTGGTACTTTTACACGCAAAAACAACTGAATGGATTTTAATGAAACTTTACAATAATATAGCTTATACATTAGAATAACACATAGGCTATAGTTTATAAAGATATTATGTGAAGTGTCCAAAATATAACGATAATTGTCAAGTAAGTAGGAAAAAATTCTGCCATCTGCAAAAAGACCCGCGACAGCATATATCTATCTTTTATATGTGAAGCAAAACTTTGTATTTTGTTTTGTCTACGTCAGGCGCCAGGAACTGCGAAAGCTTGAACAGATGGAGTGTGAGGCTGAATACAATTTTAACATAAAATAAATACAACAAAAAGTAACATTAACATATCACACTTCCAGATATAAATTATTTATACTATTTTAAGCGTTCATTACACAAAATTTGTAACAATGCGCTACTTTTGCTGAGCAAAGATCAGCTTAGGAAGGTGTTTTCAAAAATCGACCCACAAGAGAGTTACGGGGAGTTAGATAAAAGAAAATCCTTTTTATCAGCTATTAGATCTACAGACTTAAAATTTAACAAACAGGGTTTTTTTGTTCAGCTGAGATATGCAAAAAGTGTGTGTGTGTGTGTGTGTGTTTAATTTGCATTTCACGTAAAATCAACTCATTAAAAATTTCTTTTTCCTTCAATCTGTATTGTTTAATTTTCCAATTCACCCGTGCGAAGAACGGGTATAACAGCTAGTTGATATATATTTTTGTTATGTATCTCGCAATACTTAATCAATAAAAAAACTTTTTTTACTTGACATTATTCAAAAATATTTTTTTATTATTTTTATAAAAATGACCTTGAAAATGACGAAAAAAATTTCAAAGTTTTTTATACATTTGCTTACATATTTCAACACTTTTTCTAACTATTTTGCTTCTTTCCTAACAAGATGCAATCATACTTCTTGTATGCCTTTCCCGAATACAATATTTGTGCCAAAGGAAAGTACTATTTGAAAGAAGTAGACGTAAAAGCAACCAAAAACAAATTTTATGTCAGAGAAGTCTTCGTAAATAGGGCACAAAATTTTATTTTAAAGCACTGACCGGTTTCACCTGTGTAGGTTAAGTAATGCTCTGATCTGGTTGGAGACATTAACAAAATGGTACATTTCGTTTCATTAGAAAAAAAAGAGGAATACCGCGAAGGAGAAAATATACAACGGTAGAAAAATGGTGAATCATAAAAACTGTTATTAAATAATATTTTTATCTGAATGCAATTATTTTCTAATTAATTTTCCCTTTTTGAAATTCAATCAAAATTTTCATACGATTATTCTGAAAATTTGTTCAGATCTATTTTTAGAATAGTTAATATTTTAATTATACAGATTCCAAATGTATAATTCTTCATAAAGCCTTTGAGTAATTATAACATAGAGCAGAAAACGAAACAAAACTAAAATTATATAAAATGAATGAAGTTGTCTTATATTTGCTACAGATTTCATAAATAGTCCTCACTTTTCATACCATGCACTATTTTACACTCAAAATTAAAACGTTATTTTGTATAGGTAATGTACATGCGTTATATACCTTGTTACGTAGATGGGGATTCAAGGATTTTATTTTATCAGTCTCAAACAGCAAACAATTCTTTAAGGTTGATGAAAATTATTGGCGAAAAACAATCCTTGAAAATACAGGATACATCCCTAAAATTGGCATAGTAATTCCCAGAAGATTTTCAAACCTTCTATAGCGCAACCTTCTCAGACACAACTATCAGTGTCTAAAAGTACAAGTACGGAAAGTTTATTCGCAAGCAACTACTCGCTGGTTAACTCTTCAACAGCCAAAGTGATACTGACTCAGTTTCAGCGAGCTACTGCTATTTTTAATCCGCGTAGCTGCCTTCTAACTCTATCTCGAAAAATCCGCTTACGTCAAAGATCGTGATGTTAATATATTTCTCCAATAATTTCCAGAAGCATCCCTGTCGTTGCCAAGTCCCCAAATATGGCCACCAACATGGTAGCCAAGTCTCCGTTGCATCACTATTATAATAAAAGGGACGGCGATGCTTACGAATATTCCAATTTTTATCATCAAATAAATACAACAGAAATAATATTAACGTATTAAATATCCAGATATGAACTATTTAAACTATTTTAAACATTAATTGCACAAAATTCGAAACAATATACACAAACACCATTACCTTTAAAAATCAGTTAGATATAAAGTAGAGAGCCTCGTCCATGCTTGTATGTTAATAATGATTTCATATATCGCATGCTTTTATAAAATAATCGTTCTGGATAAATAAATGTCTGGAGAAAAAGTTATTCACCATAGAGAAAGGTAATTATATTAATCTAAGAGTGTCGTTTTTTTTAAATAAATAAAATAATTATTTAATCGGAATTTTTAATAACACAAAGTAGGGTATATATAAAAAAGAAATGTTGTTATGAATAAAAATAACCATACACAAATCGTGAACAATATTCTGGTATGTGAAAAAATTAAGTGTATTGATTGTCTCAGGCATAGTTCAGTAATTAATCTTATCTAAAAGATAAATTTTCCGTAAGCTTATATGGTGGCAGAATAATAATTAAAATCAACGGGTGTTGCAATGTATAGATATTAAGATTTCCATGCTTGATACGGGATTATATGTGATTATTTTTGTTTATTAATGTGTGATTAATATCGCGTGTCATGAAACGAAAGTGTGACATGAGCCTGCTGGCCTTCAAATGTGGGTTTATATACTTTTTAAAGAATAAACTAAATGAATATTTCTATTTACCTCTCTTTTTTTTCTGTGATATTCTCTCATTTTCTGAACATTTGATTCCTTTTTTAATTGTTTTGACAATTTTTAGAGCAGATAACACCCAAACGTACAAATTCCTGGCCAAATAATAAAGTTTTTGAACTTAATTTAACCACCTTTTAGTACTGCATGTCCCAATTGTATACAAAATAAATTTCCGAAAACAAGGAGTATTTTATAACAATTTGAGGAAACTTTTAACAATTGTAGTTGCATTTTTAACTTTTATTTTTATTTTGGCGTGACTTGCCATGCTCCGATTGCATTCGCAAGATGTAACATTGTGTGTGAAACAATCTGGAGATGTTATTTGAACAAAACAATTGGGATTTTGCAGTTCACTTTTTTTTTCTGAGTCGAGCACGCAACTTTTTGAGAATTTTACCAGTACTCATGTATTGGTTTCAATAAATTTTAGATATTACCCATTTAATGGAAGTCGTCTCTAGCTCAAAACTGAACGAAAGATAAAAACTTTTTTTTTTTGAAAACGTGTTCCGGTCGGTTTAATTTTAAGCATATTTTGTCAATAACAAGTTACACACACTTAATGTTTAATGAATCTTTATTTGTGATTATAAAATAGATTTATTTGTTTGATTTAGATTTACGATAAATAACAAAATCAGTTTTTATTACATAAATGCAAATAGTTTTAAAATAATTATAAATAAAAACACACAAACATAATCTGATGATTGTGTGTGTGTGTGTGTGACTGATGATATAGATCTACTATTGACAGGAAAAATCTTGCGAATGATATTCAAACACTTTAAAGATGTTTTCGTCTAATATCTAAAAAGCTAATTCAAATGGTTGACACTTTATCAGATAAAAATCTGTTTCAATTATCTATATATATAAAGGAGAAAAGCGACTCACTGACTAATCACGATATCTCTGGAACTATGAAATCTACAGATTTGAAATTTGGTAGGTAGATTCCCTTCATGGAGTAGACATCAGCTAAGAACGGATTTTGCAAAGATCGAATCCCAAGGGGCGTTACGGGGGTTTAAGGGACGTTCTAGATAATTATTTCCATTATTAAACTATTAGATTTACAGGCTTCAAACTTGGTACACAGATTTCTTTCATAAAGTAGATTCTCTACATAACGATTTTTACTAAAATCGACCTCCAAGGGGCGTTGAGGGTGCTTAAGAGGTGTTATGCATAATTATTTCCATTTTCAAACTATTAGACGTACAGTCTTGAAATTTGATAAGCGGATTCCTTTCATAGAGTACAGATCCGCTACAAAATGGGTTTTGTCAAAATCGACCTCCAAGTGGCGTTGTGGAGAATTAAGGGGCATTATAGGTAATTATCTCCTTTTTTAAACTATTAGACGTAAAATCTTGAAATTGAGTAAGCAGATTCCATTCGCTGAGTAGAGATCTGTCATAAGATTGGTTTTGTGAAAGTCGTTTCCTAAGTGGCGTTGCAGGGGCGTAAGGGGAGGTATAGATAATTATTTCCATTTTTAAACTATTAAACGTACAGTCTTAAAATTTGGTAAGCGAATTCCTTTCATGGTGTAGAGATCCGCTACAAAATAGTTTTGGGAAAAATTGATCCCCAAGGGTCACTGAGGGGGATTAAGGGGCGTATAATAGATAAATATTTCCGCTTTTCAACTAATAGAAACACTTGCTTGAAAATTAGAAGGTAGGTTCCGTTAATGGAATAAAGTTCCTTTTACAAAGATTTTTGTGAAAACGGACCCCCAAAGGAGTGAGGTTGCGAGGGATTAAGGCGTGTTATAGAAAAATTCCTGCTTTTGAATTTAACTCATTTACTTGAAATTTGTTGAGCACTTTTCTTTAGTTGAATAGAGTTCCACTAAGAAGGGATGTTACGGAAATCAACACCAGGGGGAAGCGGGGAGAGTTAATGGGGCGTATTGATAGACAAAATAACCGTTTTCGAACTGCTAAGACTACAATAATAAAATTTGGTTTGCATGCTTCTTTTGTTGAATCGGAATCCGCTAAGAATGCTCTCAACGAGATATTGATGATAAAAATTCCGTCTTTGCACTGTTAGATTTAGACTTGAAATTTAGCACGCATGTTTGTTTTATTGAGTACAGATCCACTGAATGTTGCTTTGGTGGAAATCCACTTGATTATTAGGTTAAGTGAGCGCAAAAAATCTTTCTACTTCTATTTTAGATATAAATGGAAATATTAGATATAATTTATGTCCTTCTTATATCAAGAGGCGAAAGTTAAAGCTATAAATATATTTTTCAATACAATATCGAATCCTTAATGCTAGATATCAATAATTCATATATATGTAAACAGTATACATTTATACAACATCGTGAAATACCCAGTGAAGTGGGTGGGTAACGTCTAGTATCATATAAATTTGTGACGATTTGTACGAAAAAACATCTGCATATTATGCTATGACTATAAAATTTAGAAATGTTCTATAAATAAGTCATTTTTCACTTTAAAGCATAGACTTGAAAACATATTTAGCATTATAACATCAGAGAGAAAATAAACATATTTTTTATCAGAAAAAAATAAATTTACTCATATAAAAACGAGTAGTATTATGAAATACATCATAAAATCCGGCGTATAGCGCGCACTGCCATATAACGCGCAATACTTTCAGGTTATATTTTTTAATTTTCAGGTATATTCGCCGTATAATGCGCACTTCTTTATTTAGGAAGGGATCTGAAATGTACATGTGCTATATACTTATGTGTTTTGAAGTCATTTATTCGATCGATTATCCCAAGCTTTTAAAAAAAGGATATACTTCTAGAACTACAACCGTTCAAGTTCATACAAGGAATGTAATTTCTTTAAAATAAACAGTATTCCGATGTATGTGTATCATAATTAATTTTTAATGCTAATTTATTTTCTTATTTTTAAAGCTATCATTTTTATACCTGGCATATAACATGCACTCGTAAATTTCGATCTTATTTTTTGTATTCAAAATGTGCGTTATACGCCGGATCTCACGGTATTTATTGCTCTAGAGCAGGGATACTCAGCCTTTTTTTCCGCTGGGCCGTATACATAAGTAAGCCATTTCACGCGGGCCGCATACATATGTTAGTTATTTCCTGCGGGTCGCAACAATGAGGATAAATGGGGGAGGGGGAGGAGAAATGCTTTAAGACCAAGATAACATTGGAAATTTAAAATGCGGAAAATTGGTCATAATATTATAATTCCTGTTTTTTTTTAATTATTATTTTTTATATTTTTTTATTTTTGTTACTAACACTAAATTAAAACACTCCTTCACAATTTATGCATCATTTATGCTCCTTCACAATTTATGCATCATCATATGATTACTAATTATGTAACAAACTTCATGGGATGTCTTTGTTACCGCTGTGATATTACCACTGACAAAACACTTTGTTGCTGTTGCAAGGATTATTCAAGAAAAAGCCTATTTATCACTTCTTGAAAGAGATCGAGGAAAAGTGTCATTAAATGATTCATGTTTATTGGTATTTTTTAAATACAGCATTTTCATGACAAATCAAACAATTACTAATCTATGTTTGTTTTCACTACAAAATCATCTATTTCTTAATCGTCTTGAAGCGATATATTTTCTTCGAATATTTTTCACTTGCAAGATATGAAAGATAGTTAAAAATTTATTCCAACCGCTCTTCATTCCACTGTTGCCTGTTATTACTAACCGTAACTGTTCCAAACAGAAAAAGAATATCAATTCATACCCGTACGATACCGACAGCAAAAAGCAAAATTGATATATTATATTTCTTGACGAAGAATTTCCCACAAAATTTTTTATATAATTTTCTTAAATAAGTGAATTTCTCAGATCAATTGCCATGGCCGGGCCACTTAAAAAGGCTCAGCACCCACATGCGGCCCGCGGGCCGCAGGTTGAGTACCGCTGCTCTAGAGTAGTGATTGTGCTTATAAACTTCACACTACACAACAACAGGAGGGTTATCGGCGATGGACCTCGTTACTTTGAACGTTTGTCAAGAGACAAGGATGACACGTGAGGCGGCACTCTCTCTCTAAATTACCATCCCCTGTCAATGGGAAGACTTTGAGCCCCGGCTGATTTAACGTATGGGACTGCGGTGGCACTAAGGCGCAAGCTTATGACACGCCGGCCACGAGTTCGTGACCATGACTACTTGGCTACCACGCCCTAAGAATAGTGAAGTCATATGAAATTAGTAGACTATATTTTTTGAAAAAAAAAAGCGTTAACACGCACACTCATCCCCACACACATATATTCTGTCTCATAACACCATTAAAAAATACTATTGAATCCACAATGTGAACCTTACACAGATCTCCAGAGGTCAGTATGACCCAAGAATTGGTATTTCATTTTCTCTAATTTCCCACTAGTTTTATAAAACCTCAATTAGAAAATTTTCGTTTATTGCAGTAATCTTTAAGGTTTCATGTAAGACTTCTAGTAATTTCGTAAACCCAATACTGTTGGGCTGAAACTTCGTAATCAGATAACTCTAAGATCAGAAACTGAAATTTTTCTGGATAGAGAGAGAGAATTTAACATTCAATCATTACTGATTACTATAAACATTATTAACAGAATAAGGTGATCCATTTTTTTAAATATTTTTGGGGATAGTTGAGTTAAAAAAAGTATTAGGAAAATTTTAGTTTTGTTCCCAAAGCAGAAAATCTACAAAGTATTTCAATGCCTAAAACATAATGCTCAAATTTTAGTTGATAGTTCTACATTTTAATAATTTATACAATATAAATTCTTATTATATATCATTATTATATTCATCAAAGAATATATATAAGTATATATTTATACATTTATATGTATAAATACATACCAGTGGCGCACACAGGAATTTTTCAAGAGGGAGGGGAAGTCCGGGGTCGAAAGTTCACCATTCTTGTATCATGTTCCTTTTGATTTTGTCGATTTTCGGGAACAAAACACAGTAAAAAACTAATTTTTGAATAAATAATTAGCATTAATTAATAAAATTAATCATTAATAACAAGTGATTAATTAAAATTTACGTACTATATACTTAGAATTATAATCAATCGGAAAAAAGCAAGGGCTTTGGGGGGGGGTCCGAAAGTCCTTGGGCCAAAGGGTCCTGGGGTCCGGACCCCAGGACCCCCTTGTGTGCGCCACTGATACATACATATTATAAAAGAAAATTCGGCGAAAAAGTTTTTCCCCCTTTAGATGCTGAGCTTTGAATTTTCTGAAGGAAGTAATTTTTTGTACACAATTATACATTACTCATAATTTTTTTAAAATTCTTGATATGGTTGCGGTTTTCTGATACCATTAACAATACCACCACTGGCTTCACATCATCTGATTCGCATTATGTACTTTAAAAAAAACTTCAAGAATTCCTTTCTTTTCGAAAAATTTCACTTGATGTGATCGAAATTCTATTTTTTCTCACGCCTTTTCCTACGAAGTAAAACGAATCCTGGATACGCATTGCAGTTTTCCCAACACACCACATTAAATTTCTCAGACGGATAATTTGTTGTAAATGATCCGTTGCTTTTAGTTTGTTGATTTTTTGACGAACCCGAATCAAACAAATAAAAAAATCCGTTCTTTGATTATTTTTCCCCTAAATTTCTCAATGGCAATAGCAAGTGATTTGATTAGGGAGGTTATTGAACTTCTATTGACTGTGTTAACTATGCGGAAATATCTAAATAAAACTGATTTTTTTGTTATGGCTTTTCATAGAACATACGCAATAAAGAAAAAAAGCACGAATAATTGTTTATAAAACAAATAATTCCTCCGTTAATTTCTAAGTTTAAGAATATTTGTGACAATTGAAAAAATAATTTGACAAGGGTACATAAAAATCTCTGTTCCTCGTTTAAAACCTTACTTAAAACAATCACAGACGAAGTTAATGTATCAAACAGTAGTAATACTACTATCAAGCAGTATATATATAGTGGGTAGGAAAACTATATATTAGAATCTTAATAATAAAATAATCTAATAACATACCGAGGACCATTTTCTTACGATCCATCCATCAATATCTCGTGCAGCAACTTTGTGGCTTTAATAAAACCTTGATTCTTTTGACAAGATGTTGATAGATTACGAGTGTGAAATTTGAGACCATACTTGAAGTATAACACTTTACAATGGAATGTGATTGGATAATTAGGGATTTAGATACAAAACAGATGTTTTAATTTCGTTCTCCCTATGCTTTACAACTAAGGTGCCAAACTTAAAGTCTTATTTGGGTCGAACAAACAAGTTAAACTTTAGGTGGGCCTAAAAAAATCAATATTCATAGAAACGCAGGTTTATTTCGAATAATACGTAATAATAAACGTAAAAGAGAACAAGAAAAAATTAATGTTTACGTCCTGACATTTGAGATCTCTTCATTGCTTCTATCTTTTCTAATTCGGGAAAAATTTTCTTATTTTATATAATATTATTGAGTATCGATACATTTGTCGGGGCAGCAAAAATGTTCGTTGTAGACGGCATGCGGTCCGTGAGTTTGACACCCCTGCTCTACAAGACTGAGATCTGGTGATTGTGGAGTGTAACTCAACAAAGCAGTCTCCGCTGTGTTATTCAAACCAATACTGTGCAATACCAGAATTATGGAAGGATGCATTGTTCCCTGTAGTAAGTACTTATTACCTTTTGGGATAGATGGTAGAGGAAATTCTTGGTTAGAGAGAAGCGATCTTTAGATATATCATGCCTTATTCAGACACCCATTTACATCAAATTAAAGCCCCATGTCAGGTAAGCATTCTCCAAAATATCACATTTTCTTTGCCAACTTGGCGGTTATATCAATGTATTTAAGATTCATGCTTCCGTACTGTTTCCGCCAAACTATAATTTGCTAATCCGCATGATATTATCTAAAACGGGATTCATGGAGCTACATTACTTTTCCCAGTTATCCACCGATTAATCCCTGTGTGTCTAAGCGAATTTGAGATATTTTATCTTGTTTGTTGCAGACAGTACCTGTGTCGGCACTAGCACATAGCTTCCATAGCTTACACGCTGCATAGTTCGTTAAAAATACTGTTCGGAGCACTTAGCTTTGTCGGGCTCTGATCTTCTATCGGGTATTTTTAGATGGCTGTAAAAAATTTCTATTGCCCCGTGTAAGTTAAAATAAGAGAGATATGATAAAATTTTAGTATTAAATTTAATAAAAAGAATTTCTTTTCAGGTGTTGAAAATTAAAATTAATATGAAAAGGCTTCTTAAAAAGCTACAAAACTGAAAATTTGGAGATCAGGAAAGTGATTTTGCATTGTACAGCAAACGCCTGCCTTCATAGATACTTTGAGATGATACTTGATCATAATGAGTTGCAATATTTAATATATGCTACCATTCTGTTATTTTACACGGTCCAGGAGATTTTTCGTTCCATCCGATCATTACCCACTCGATAACGACCACAATTTGCTCGTTCAGAGCCCGTCTTTTGTTTCTAGCATTCCAGTTGTGATATATTCTCCTTACAATCGCTCGTGGTACCGTTTCATAATTATATATGATTTCTCTAATACTTCCTCCTTGCATCCGAGCACCTTCTATCCTCCTATATACATACACGTTCAAGTACACTGGCCTCAAAAGTTAAGGTACAACCGGGTTTTTGTGTCTAATTTGCAAATGAATGAATGTAGAAACAAAAAATTTGGAGGATATGTGCATTAAATAGTTTTTATTGAATGCGTCATAGAAATTTGTATAAGTGTATTGCAAAAACGATTTATAACAAAAAAGCAATCTCTGCGGAAAAATCCATTCTTAGAGAAAACAGCACATCACAGTGTTATGTGGTAAAATGGCATAAAACAATACAAAAATGGGTTCTAATAAGGAATGTGTCCACCCCTAACTTGAATGCATTGGCGGCATCGATTTCCCATGCTGTTTATTAAGTTGTCGGACACCGGAATAGGAAGCGAAGACCAGACACAGAGTAAGTCTTGTTTCAGCTCATGTAACGACCTTGGAGGAGGATTTAAAGCAGCAACCTCTCTGCCAAGATAGTCCCAAAGATGTTCTATCGGATTCAGGTCTGGAGATCTAGCTGGCCATTCTATTCGTTCCAAACCGTGATCCTCCAGATACTCCTCAACAATCCCAGCTCGGTGAGGTCGTGCATTATCATCCATCAGAATGAAGTCGTTACCAATAGCAGCAGCATATGGGCGGACATATGGATCAAGGATCTCATCCCGATATCTAAGACCAGTTACGGTTCCTCCATGGAACACATGCAGGTCAGTGTGGCCACCGAGCGAAATCCCTGCCCAAACCAGGATTCCACCACCTCTATAACTGTGTCTTTCAACAGTGTTGGATTGATGGTATCTAGTGCGCTGTTCCCTCCAGATCAGTAGACGCCCTGAATCACTCTCCATTGTAAATCTGGACTCGTCTGTGAACAGCACAGAAGCCCATTGTTGCTGCGTCCAAGAAACATGTTCTCTCTTGCCCAGCATAAGCGGTTCCTTCGCTGTCGTCCGTTGAGGGGAACGCACACAACTGGTCTTCTTGCATACAGACCTGCATTGTGAAGGCGATTTCGCACCGTAGTAGCGGAGATTCTTCTTCCTGATGCTTGAAAGTGGTCTGCAACGAGCTGCGGCACAGTAGTGGTTCTTCTCCTTCGTGCCGAAAGAGCTAGAAAACGGTCTTCTGCAGGTGTTGTAGCTCGTGGTCGGCCTGGAACAGGTCTTCTGGACACAGAATCTTCGGATTGGTATTGATCCCAAAGTCGCTGAACAACACTACGAGACACATTGAGACGTCTAGCAACATCAGCCTGCGACAATCCCATTTCCATCCATCCAACTGCCCGCCACCTTAACGAATTGGGTAAACGACGTCTCTGAGACATTTTCTAAATTCTATTGACTATTGTCACAGAAACTGCCAACAACTGTTGAAAATCAACACAACTTACACACAAAAGTACGAAAGCTTGATATTTGCATATTTTTCTCTCATTCATAAATATACGTTCTTTTCTATAAAATAAAAGTTGTAGCAATCGTTTTTGCATTAATGTTTTTAAAGTTCGTTATTATCATTCATGTAAACTATGCATTTTTATTGTTACTGCCATTTTTTATGGTGAGCTTCGAAAAACATGTTGTACCTTAACTTTTTGAGGCCAGTGTATGTCAAATCCCTTTTCCTATACGCAAATCACCTATTGAACTGCCTTAGAATATCAGGAAATGTCTGCGGGCGTACGGGTTACTGGGAACCCTCAATCCCATACCTAGCAAAAGTCTTTTAGATGAACGACGAAGTTGGAATATCATGATGAAGGTGTACGGCGGCGGGCCAGTGGGCGGGGCTTCAAGGCATGGAATTCGGTTTCTGATATGTTTTTTGGAGAATGGAGTTCAGTGAAGAGAGAGTCTTCCTATTGGCTGTTAAGAAGTGAGGATAATGGCTCAAAATAGCTCCGGGGGGCGAGAGTGAGAGTGGTGTGTTGTGACACAATGTCCAGAAGGGGTGAAAAAATTTTTACAAGTCGAAAAAGCAACCGGTAGGTTTTCGAAGCGGTCCTTCGAATTGACCGCGTATGGTGTTGGTGCAGTTTAGAACCGAAGTTGGTGGACGCATAGTGCACAACGCCATAAATTAAGATATTTTAAAAAGGAAATAATGAAGTATAAATTACGATATAAATGTTAGGGAGGATTATATGAGTCCAGGAGAATTCACCTGGGTCGTTTCCTCTTAATGTGAGCAGTATAATTTTCAAGGTTTTGCATATTAATGTTTTCAGTATTGTTGAGAGAGTGAAAGAAATCAATTTATAGGTTTTGAATATGCTTTTTAAATGAAGGAATTTTAATTGCTTTACGAATGTCAACGTTTCGCATGTACCTGTTGGCACTGACGATCATTAGAATTAAAGTATTTTGAAACACATCAAGAATTTTAATATTACTCTTGTCTACCCAACCCCAAACTGGACATGCGTATGAGATGATGGGACGCAAAACGATTGTATAGAGAAGCACTTTATTATGCAAGTCTAAATGAGGATTTCGGTTAATTAAGGGGAAAATTTTACGCATGATTTCCAGAATTTATTGCGAACATAACTACAGTCTTAGAAAATATCAGCTTTCTTTTTTCAACTACCCAAGCCCTCTAGCGGCAACACTGTGATGTATGAGCTCATTTGCATGACACTGCCAAGTGACAGTAATAAAATGGCAACTAAGTAGGTTTTAAAAAGAACAGTTTTGCTTGTAATTGCAAAGGCATTTTATTTTCATTGAAGGACCTACAAAAATATAAACTTAGATGTTGTTATAACGCCTTAAGATTATTTTATTACAATTCAAAATTAAGATTATTTGAATGCGAAGTCGTATTAAAATATGGTGCAAATATTATTTTGATTGTTCTTATTGTTGAAATATATAATAGTTAATTGTTTCTTAGAAAATACAACTATCGGACCTTATAAGACATAACGTAAAAGTTTTTATAGTTAAAAGCTTTATTATATATAATGATGTTCTTAATTTTAATGAAAAGTAGTTGTGTGTTTGTATCTTATGAATGTATAAGATAAAATTCTGTTTTTTTTCCTTAAAGGTATTGAAGATGTAAAATTTTGAACTTATTAAAAAAGTATTTTACGTAGGTGGTTGAAATCTGTTTTCTTATTGCTGTACAATTTCATTTTTAAATTTTTAATTTTTTTTACTAATCAATTAATTAATCATATGAAAACATATTGTAAAAGAAATTATCAATGGATAATAACTCATAAAAGTTAATTTTATATATTTCTTAAACCAATATATGTACTACATAAAATATTTTTTAATATATTTTATAAAAATGAAATTTCAGATCTTGAAGAAATAAGAATAATTTTTTGAAGAAACGCATTTAAATGTTAAAAGGAACGCCTTAAAAGCAAAAGGTTTAATAATCTTATATTTCAGATAAAAGTTTTGGTCTTGACCTTTTGAGACTATTTGAGATTCTATAAAATTAAAATGCATGGTTTATAAAATGCTTCAAATGAAGGATAGTCTGACATTTTCAAAAGTAAAGAGTGTTTTTTTTCCAGGTATAGAAGTTTAAGTTGGCATTACTTTCCAAGATGGCGACCGATTTAACAGCTGTCAAGTGATTTATTCTCAGTTTGGTTTGGCAATTCATCAAAACGATCATCAAGCAAGGCGTAGATTCATCGAATGGGCCCAAAACGAGATTGCCGTTGTTCCCGATTTTCATAAGCGAATTTTGTTTAGCGATGAAGCGCACTTCTGGTTGAATGGCTACGTCAACAAACAAAACTGCTGCATTTGGAATGAAGCTAATCCACAAGTGTATGTCGAAACACCGTTACATCCAGAAAAACTGACTGTTTGGTGCGCTTTATGGGCTGGTGGAATCCTTCTTCAAAAACGATGAAGGCCACAACGTTACAGTCAATGGTGATCGGTATGGAGCCATGATTACTAACTTTTTCATTCCTGAATTGAACAATCATGTTGTCCAGGAGCTGTGGTTCCAACAAGACGGCGCAACATGTCACACAGCTCGTGCCACAATCGATTTATTGAAAGACACGTTTGGTGACCGCCTAATTTCACGTTTTGGACCTATGAATTGACCTCCAAGATCTTGTGATTTAACACCGCTAGACTATTTTCTGTGGGGCTACGTACAGTCATTGGTCTATGCGGATAAGCCACAAACGCTTGACCATTTGGAAGACAACATTCGCCGTGTTATTGCCGATATACGGCCACAAATGTTGGAAAAAGTCATCGAAAATTGGACGTCCAGATTGGACTACATCCGAGCCCGCCGTGGCAGTCATATGCCAGAAATCATATTTAAAATGTAATGCCACAAGATTATCTTTCGAATAAAAAAAAATTCATGTCAATCGAATAATACATCGTTGTTTTATTGCAATTTAAAGTTCTATACCTCTAAAAAAACACCCTTTACATGTTCATAATATCCATTATTGTTGTCTTCAATTTTTCTTTCTTGTACTTGTCCTTAATTTATTATTCTCTATTAAATACATAGAATTCCAATACTTTTTTTCAAATTTTATTCTTCATATTTTTATTTTTAATCCTAAAAATTAGTAGATGTATTTATTCTGAAATTGATCATTCGTAAACATATCGAAGGAATCCCTCAGATTCATTTTTGATGTATTTTTCATTCTATTTCTTTTATGAAATTTCATGGATTATCAATATTTTAAATAAAGTAATGGTGAAAAGTGGCATATAAAATATATAATATCACTTATTAGTTTGTGCTGAAAACTGAATTTTTTCCATATATTCTAGCAAAAGTTTTAAAGAGGTTAAAAAAAGTGCTCTCTTATAGTTTAGATATTACTATTATTATATAAAAACGTGGAACTCTAATTTGATATCAATAATTTTTGGCGTGATTTTGAAATAGCGCCAAATAAATCTTTGGCAGCCAGTCTAATGTTATGCTATAGCAATTGCCCGAACTCGGAGAAATTTTACTACCGTTTGGCCGAAAAATCCGTAGCTTACCGATATTAATTCAGTTCCAAAAACGTACATGTATTTAATGGTAAGAATTATTTCTTTGAAAAATATTGTTTTTTTGAATTCAAAGTGAAATTCATCAAAAGTAATTAGTTATGTTATAATTACCGTAAATTCCAGCGTATAGCGCGCACTGGTGTGTATAAGGCGCACCTATACTTTCAAACTATATTTTTTAATTTTATGGTATATTCGTCGTATAACGCGCAGCTCCTTTTTTACGAAGAACCTGAAATGTAAGTGTGCAATGCTCTTATGTTTTGAAGTCATTTATTTGAGGTATTATACCAAGATTTTGAAGAAGTAGTATATTTCTAGACCTACAATCTTTTAAGTTCATAAAAAATATCGTTTATTTCAAATAAACAGTATTCCGATGCATATTGAAGCCTAATTTTTTATATGTACATCTCTTTTTTAGTTTTTAAGGCTGTCATATATTTGTACCCGGCGTATAACGCGCAGCCGTAAATTTCGATCCTATTTTTTGTGTTGAAAGTGCGCGTTATACGCCGGATTTTACGGTAATGAAAACTGCTAAAAATTGTATTTGTTCCCTTTCTTATACAGTTATACTATTCACCTTTTTCGATTCTACGTAACATTCCCCTGAAAATCTTTTTTTTAAAAAAGAATTCGAAAGTAAATTGAAGAAGAATCGTTTTAAGAAGCAGAAAAAATTGATAAAATATAAAACGTTTCAGTTATTTAAAAATATTTTGCTATAAATTAGAAATCATGTTATAGAAAATTACTAGTAAAAGAAAAAATAATAATACATTAAATTTTGATAGTATTAAAAACTAACTAAAATTAAAGTGCCAGAAGCTATTTATTTATAGAAAATTCTTCTTCTTTTTCTTTTTTTGCTTTAGATTTCTTAATAAAATCAAGCAAATTTTTAAGATAAATAGTTTTAAGAATAGAAAGTGCCGAAATAAATAAATAATACCCGCAACACCTTTTTGTCATTTCTTTTAGAAATTTTGTGAAATAAATTTTTTTTAATAATTCGAAATTACATTGAACAAAGGGAACACTTGGAATTCTAGAAAATAAAAAAAAACGTCAACAAAAATTTTTCATCTGTGACAATGGATTCGTAAATTTTTTATATATCACACGACTGCACATAATTCAAGTATTAAAAAACTATGTCTCCAACATTTTTTGTTTTCTCGAAACCACATTTTTGAACGATGAATGAACAAAGCAACCTATCAGCAATTCAAATGGTTGTTAAATGTACCGAACAAAGAACTGAATTATTTATTTTTCTTATTAAAACAAAAACTTACCGCAGTTTGGAATTTCACCGCTCCATTTTCCCGTCGGTAGACACGCTCGCGCCGATTCCCTGAAAAATGAAAACAAAATTTGAATTGATAACTTGAAATTTCTCACGCAGATCATGCTTTTATTTTGATACAAATATGACTAGAGGCTTGTTAGGTTTGATGTTTTGTCGATATTTGCATTTGTTTTTATGTGTTATATATAGAGTTAATCAAAAGTTTTGCACTGATTTTAAATACTTATTATGATTTAACTATTATAATTAGAAATATGTTTATTTTTTCAATAAATTTTAAATATTGTGAATTTTTTATAAGACCATTTACTCTTCAGTGAATTTCAACATATGCCCGCTTTGTAGCTGGGAGAATGTGTCTAAGCGGTATTCCAATTCTCCAAGTGTTCTTTAGCATGACTTGCACTGAATAAGCATGAAACTTACGCTTTTCATGAAGAATTCTTATCAAATTTGTTTGCAATGTTTGAAGTACATGTGATGCTTGACAAGTTCAATTAGGACTCCACTGAAACGATTGTGGGGAAGGTGTTCTACTCTTGCTTCATTCACACTAAACTTGTCACTTCCAGAAGCTTAACGCTGCCTATTTAAACAATTCAGACCATCATATTTTTGCAAATTCTTTTGTTTTTCACATGAAAAAAAATATTGTTTTATATATTTCTTTAAATTTTTTTTTTCGTTTTTAATACGGTAATACTTCGACTTGCACGAACCCGGAGTTACGGGATTTTCGAATCTCGTCGATTAGTCTTTTGTTTGAGGAGGGGGGGGGGATGGTAAAATTGGTAATGTGTTTGAAGAAGTTGCCCATCATGTCAGGCAAATAAATTTAAAAGAGGATAGTGATGACGCTCAAGAACTGCTGGATTCCCACAATCAGGATTGAGTGAGTGAATATTAACGTCACACTGTTTAGCTACACGAGGGCTTTTGGCGATGGACCTCGTAATTTTGAACCATGGTCAAGTGACGTGGACGACACCTGAGCTGACACCCCCTCTCCTAACTACCACATCACACCAATGGGAGGACGTTTCAGCTCTCGACAGATTTAACGTCGGGACCCTAGATGGCGGGTCTTTAGTGGTACTGGGCTCGAACTCATGACATGCCTGCCATGATCAAAGTCACTGGGCTGCCGCAGCCCGCCCCCCTCTCCCCAGTCAGGAACGGATACTTGATCAGCTTGCAGAAATGCAAGAGCAAGACGTAGGAGAAGTTATTGACTTGAGAAACTTCAATCTTTAGGCCAGTGATTCTAAACCCTTTTTTTTTGTTGTTGTTGCCGTACACTTTTATCAATTTGCACAATGCACTACCATCTAGCCACGAAAGAATAAGTTGAATATACCATGAATACTCTTAGTTTATTTCTATAAAATGACCGAATGATTTCGTTTCGTATTTTATTATTTTTTTCTGAGAGTATAATTAATAATTAAAAAAAATTGGTGGCACACTTAAGTGCCGTGGCACCAGTGGCGTAACGTACACCCCCGTAACCCCAAAGCCTGACTGCCGTCAAGTACTTACCCTTTGTAACTACATACCCAACTTGGGGGCCCAAAACCTGACTTTGCAGGTGGAGGACCCAAATGTTCTCCGCTACGCCACTGCAGGCACAGTGATTAAGAATCACTGTTCTTAAGATCCAGTTCAATCAAAAGATCGAATGACGGTTGAGAATTAGACAGATGGCCTCAAGATGGATTACAAATTTTAGAAAATATAGACTCAAACAAAAAGCGTATTTTTTCAGGGAAAAAAAACACACGAAAGAATAAAAAAAAAATTACTAGCATGCTTCGAGGAAATTTTGAGGGAGAAAAAAATCTTCGAGGCGGCATATCAAAATAACTTCAGTTTGCAATTTTTTACTGTTAGTGTGTGTGTGTGTTATCTAAGATTTTATTAAGCATTTGTTTTCTAAATTATTATTCTCTTTCGTTCCCACACCAACTAAAAATAATTTTCATGTATTTATATGCGAAATTACGCCCCAACTTACGTCAGTTCGACTTACGAGGTTATCATTCAGTTGTCCTATCGTGTATGTTTTGGTATTTCTATATACGTATGCACATAACTGATTTTTTAATTTGTTTCTCTCTCTCCCCTTAACAATTATCTATGCGCGACTCTTGTTTATGTTAAAATGTTTCTGCTCTAAAAAAGCAGAAGTTGAAGAAAAATAATCTACAGGATGTTGTTTTAATAAGATACTTTACATTTTACTCAAAACCCATTTCTTAGAGAAGTACAGTCGAACCTCCATATACCGAACCTCTATATTGCGAATTTTTCTATGCATCGAACTTTTTCCTGGAACCAAGAACATTTCATGATTTTCTTCATAAAATAACCTCTCTATAGCGAAGTGCATTTTCTATATAACGAATCTTTTCTTTTGTGATCCTATTTTTTTCTCTCCCTATTTTTAAAGTATTTCTGGACATTTCAAGTTATTATCTCTTTCAACACATTTTATGGTGGTCATAAATCTTGAAATGGTATTCCCAGGGGTCTGACTCATCTTAAACAAAAAAAAAAATACTGTCGTAATTTTTACAATAAAAAACTCTAACAAAATTAATAGATTTTATGAGTAATTAAATTTAAGGACGCATGTGGTAATGCATATTTAGAATTTCCAGTCATAAAATAACGTATGTTTAAAACTACTTGTATGCTTTAAATTAGAAAATGTCTATAAAATTCATAAATTTTAGTATAAAATTATTTTCATAATGTTGAAACTACAATGTGTTCTACGACATTCTTTTGTCTTGTTTCCTTTGCAGTTTTTCTTTCTTTCTTTTTTTGATAGGTAAGATATATAAAATAAACCTATATTATTTTACAAAAAAAGGTGTGGATAATTATTTTTTAATATATAGAATTTATGAATTTAAAATTTGCTTTATGTGGTTTATAAAGTATATTAAAAAATGAACCTCTATGTAACGAATTTTCCATATAACGAAGTTTTTTTCGGCATTTAGCGACTTAGTTATATAGAGGTGTATTTTTAAAAATAAATCAGAGAAATTTTTTAGTGCTTTACATCACGATTTTAAACTTTTCATGTATTTCTTCATGTTTTGTATGAATATATATAATTGAATGCCGAAAATAACAATAAAAATGTAAAAGCAATGTATAAATTATCAATATTTTCTCTTAATTGTACAGTTGTTTTAGAAATAAACATCCTTACAATATGTGTATATATGTCTAATTTTGAAATATTACTTCAACAATAATCAAACAATACTCTTAGAGTTACGTTAATTATAAATTTGAAAGTTAAATAGTGAGTTCAAAGGTTTTTCTGTTTTTGAAAGGTTCAAAAATGCTATCAAATTATTAAAGAAAAAACTTTTATTGAGAAATTAATTAAAGCTGCCATTTTCTCAACAGGATTATCACGTATTGTTGTAAAATAAATCCCCCCGAGATTTGGATCTGTTTTCAGAGGCAGAAGTTTTTAAAAATATTTTTATAAAAAAATTAATTATGATTGAATGACCTATATAAGAATGAACACTTGTATGTATTTTACATGGACTTTGCTGAGCTTTCAGTTCTAGTTATTATTAATTTCCTGTGTTGTTTTTGAAACCATAATAATATATTTCCTTTAGAGAAACGTTATTATAAAAATGAATTCAACTTGGGAAAATTCAGTGATTTTACAACACTAAAAACATACAAATTTAACTTCTTTGAACATGTTTCAAAATTTTGAATGTAAATCCTAAGAAAATAGGAATTTTGGTTTGAGAAATATGTGGTTTTCCAATATTAATTTTGAAAACATGAATATTTGCAGCAGTTTTCAAACAATAAGTCAAACATATTTTGCATTTCTAGGGCTTCTGTCTCTTAATATCATACATTTATTGCTATGTTGCTTCTTGTTATTTTCTTTATTTATGAAAGATTTCGAAAAATATTTAGCGATTGACAAAATTTAACTGACATTGGATTACTAAGAAGCAATCATCCGATTAAAAAATTGTGTGCTCGAACATTAAAGTTATACCGAGATGAATAGTGAAAAATAGTATCAATTGAACGGAGACAAATTGCTACAAGGTATAATTTTGCTTCATGATAGCGCAATACAGCGCGTTGCCAATTCAACACGCATCATTCTGCGTTCGTTCGCTGAGAGGTGTTTGGTTATTTACCCTACAACCCGGATCTATTGCCTTGAGATTTAATTGAATTTGGGCTCATAAAGAAAACTCAGAAAGGTTGCCCTTATTTGTAATCAAGAGGTGAATGAAAAAGTGGACGAATGGTTGCGTCACCAACCATTGCCTTCTAAGGTAGGTATAGAAGAACTTGTACCAAGTTGGAAAATTTGCTTAAACAATAGAGATAATTATGCGTAGATTGTTTCGAAGTTTCATCAGCATTTTTTTTTATTGCTGAAGGGTTTCTTTCCCAATAAGGTATCTAACATTTCAAACACCAATTTATGTTTTACTTGAACGATCTTTATAATTATAAATCAATAATAAGGAAAGCAGGAAAAAAGACTAAATATATGCTATTTTCAAAAGACAGAGGCCTATGCTATTTTCAAAAGACAGAGGCCTAAACCCTTTTCTTGAAATAGATTCATATAAACTTGAAACTGTTAAAAGAGAGAGTTTTACCTACTTAGAATCAATTATTACCTCTCACAGCAGAATATCTCATGAAATCCAGAATCAATTATACCTGGCAAATAAGGTATTTTATGGACTAAGGAGGTTTTTAAAACCTAAATTTCTTTCAAGAAACACAAAATTTTTAATTTACAAAATTCTTATTAGACCAGTTCTCACCTATGCATCTGAGATTTGGACAATAACAAAACTGGAAAAAATCAACATCCTTTGAGAGAAAAATAATGCGAAGTACACTTGGAGGTGTAAATGAAAACCAATAGCTGGAGAAGAAGATCCACTTTTGAATTATATAAAATTTATAAGCAACCTGACATCATTAAACACATAAAAATAAATAGAATGAATTGGATAGCCCATAAAATTCGAATGCCAGATGATAATGTTGTCAAAACGATACTACAGTTTAAGGTCACTGGGATTCGGAAGCGTGGAGGACCAAGGCTAAGATATACAGACTCAGTGGAATCAGACTTTAAGATTATAAATGAGAAAAATTGGAGGTGAATGAGAGGTCACTGTGTGGAGGAGACTTCAAAGGACGGCATTGGCCCACGAGGGGCTGTCTTGCCAGATATGATGATGAATAAGGCAGGTATTTCTCTTATTATTTTGTTGGGTATCATCAAATCTAATTTTTTTAACGGTAAAGAAGAATGACCGGATAACTGATAGTAGTATCAATTTATAGGATTTTATTTTGATCTACACGCGTGTGATCAACGTTTTATTAAAAATCCCATTCAACTCCATCCTAATACCTCTTAAGATGCAATTGGATGAATATCTGAATTGATGAATTGCTTTTTAACTCTCATAGAAACGAAAAATATAGAATCTCGTTAGAATTACTAAATCCTAGGATGCATGCTATTGAAATCAATCAACCGAATACAATCATAAATGGAATGAAATCCAACCTACCCAAATAGCTCGTATCCTTCATCACAGGAATAGGTGACCGTTGTGCCTACGCTCAGATCTTTATTAGAAAGGACAATAGAAGCGTAGATAGGAACTGCTGGGTGAGGACAAGTCTTTGCTTTTTCACTTTGTCCTAAAAAAACGAAACAAACAAACAATATGAGTTCAGTGATGATTCCCATCAATATAGAATAAACAATTGTAAATAAAAACAATAAATTCTGAAGACTTATTTTCTTAAAAGTTGTATTCTCATTTATAGAGAAAGAACGAAAGGTTGGCTATAAATATAACGGATTTATTTTGACTATCTTTTGTTTAGTTAATCTTATTCTACGAGAATTTAAAAAAAATGTGTGTGTGTGTGTGGGTTTTCTATAACCCATTTTCTGCTTTTTCCTCTGGATTCTCTGATAAGTAGCTATTGTAATACAACGATTTTTAGAAATAATTTTAAGCTAGATTTCAGTCCTGTGTATTTAAAATTGAACTGTACTTTTTTATTGCTGTATGCAGAGAGTTTCTTTATTATTTATTTTGTGCAAATTTTCCTGAAAAGGTGTACCGAAGTTCATAATAATAAACACAAATGAAAAATATCTTCTGAATTAATTGTTAAGTAATAAAATATCAATTTTAAAAGATTAAAAGAATCTCACCCCCACTGTTTGTTAATAAATAAACATTCACACTTATTAAGATATATAGTGTTTTGAATTTCAAAGTGAACATAATCCTTAACACGAAAAATTAATTAAAAAGGACATTGGAACACAACCTTGATGAAAGAAAATTTATTGATTTGTGTTAAATTGTTTATGAGCAACACAGTTAATCTTCCATTATTTTCAGATGAACTTATCAGAAATGTAAAATTGTGTACAAAAGCTTTTAGATTTTAGTCTATGTGAAAGAATGTTTAATTGTGAGCTGAATTTTAGATTATTCAATATGTTTCAGTTTTTTTTAATTTTGTTATTTATATTTATGTAAATATGTTAAATTGTTACGTTGCTTAATTTGCATTTGCTTTATCTGTGAACTTCTTTTATTAGCACTTCTTGTATCTGATTACTTGAATAGAGCGGCGTTCAAATATCTGACAACAGTGTTTTCCGCCTGCATTGAATACATATCGTAGGTCTAATTATCAGACTGCGTAACTCCATCTGGGATGCTAATTTGATACAGTAAGGATAGGCGCCAAGTTGTTGTTTATGTTCGCCAAGATAGGCGATAATATTACAATATGGTTTACTTTGATATTTTTATCGTGTAATGTGGTTGCCATGGAGATAACGTATATTAGTGTTAGTTTTTTGTTTTGGTTTTTCCGCGGGATATCTGCGCAGCAAAAGTAACACATTGTTCAAATTTAGTGTATTAAACTCTTAAAATAGTGTAAATAATTTATATCTGGAAGTGTAATACTTTAATATTACTTTCTGTTGTATTTATTTTATGTTAAAATATTGCCACCACCTCTTCCTTCGAAATCTAGTTTTATTATGAAATAAAAAAAGTAGTGATTATATATACTGATCGAGGAATAAATTAAAAGCGGAGCGCTCACTGAGGCATGGCGTAGACAAAACAAAAGGATTAAGGAATCGCGCCCAAAAGAGCTTGGCGCGTTGCACTCCTATATCAAATCAGTAACGCCGGTGGAGTTACGCAGTCTGATAATTAGGCCGCCGATATTCAAGTGTCTGGCAACAGTTTTTCTGCTTTTTTTGGCTAGATAGATTAATATAATCTTGGAGCGAATAAATAACATGTTTCAGTTGAAATTCAATAATTGTTTTTGTGGAAATTGGATATCTTGTATATATATATATATCTGCTCTATTCTATACCATTATTCTTGCGATTCAAGTCTAAAAACTGTGAATATGTTTGTTACATCGTGTTGTATAAGTAAATTTATGCAATATTCGATTAAATAATTAAAAATGTTGTCATTTGAGATCAAAATATTTTGTCTATAGATTCTCTTTTTAAACTCCTTAGTTTAAGTTTTAGGTTTAATTCTAAAAAAAAAATGTTGATATAAAGTAATTTTATTACAACTTAAGTAGTAAATAAGCATATTAATCTTGTACGGAAGAAGAACACTAACCTTCTAATGCATTCAAAAGGAATATTTTTCATTAATTCATACTCTGACTATATATATTAACTTTTACCAACCCATTTCAAACGTTAGACCCATTTGAAAACATTTTACACGATATTAAAATGTTTATGCCTCTAAAGTAAAAAATTCTTAGAACCAACGTTTATTAAATTCTTTCAGGTGTACTATGCAGAGACATCTTAAGACTTCTTGAGTTGAGGCCCCGGGCCCCTACTGAAATGTAGGCCCCACCTATGACTCTTAAAAGTAAACAAAACATAGCATATGCGTTGTCAAATACTCATACAAACAATAACACGAAACAAATAAATGTACATGATTTATAATCGCACATATCAGCTCGATCGACTGCCACCTTTTGACTGAAAGAGTAATGATGGTAGGCCTAGGCTATGACGGTCATCACGTGTAACCAGTTGATATATCGTCCGAAACTCTCCAATTTTTCGGAGGAAATAACATTTGACTTCTGAAATTATTCGAATTAAGATCTTATTAAGTCTGAGTTGAGAACGAGATGAGGCCCCCATTGTGTCCTAGGCCCTGGGCCCAGTTGGCCCAAGCCTTAAGACTTCACTAATACAGTGCATTATCGACAATATAGTCTGTTTGGCGAGATTTGCGCCGGCAAAATGGAAAAGTTCCTAATTTTTTTTATACATAACTGACTTACCAACGAAGCTAAGACAATTGCTCAGACTTGCAAAACAAATAAGTATAATTAATAAAGATACTAGAACATGAAAACGCTAAGGGATTCAGAAAAAAAAATTGTATGATTCATACATAAAATGCTAAGTGTTTATTACAAGGATTTCAATTGAGATTTTTAAAACGTTAATAATTTTTCATACACTCTCTCAAGAAGTACATTTCACAACTTCCGTGAGATAATACAAACGAAAAAAAACCCCATTATAATGTTGAATTACTGCAATATACAAATGAACTTACACAAACAACCTTTTATACAAAGACTTAATCAAAATTACAGGGGTATTTTCATTAAGGATCATAATGCATTTCCAGAGAAGTGAAATCTATTCATTAAGATATCATAAGGAAATGCATTTATGTGAGTTACTAATAGCCGAATGCAGTTGACTACTATATTCAAACAATTTTTTTCCCTTTCATTTCTACATCAAAGATCTGTGAGAAATATTTGAGTAGAAAATGACATATTGAAAGTAAAGAGCTGACAACCGAAACCGGTTGTTAGACTCATTAAGAACGGAACTGCTTTTTGGGCGAGTCCATTATGACTTTGTGGCTACTTCAATTAACATTGAACTAAATGAGTGAGAGAATAAACATTACTTATGACGCGGGAATTGCTTAGGCTAGTAGTGGTGGCATGCTGGCTTGTTAAATGCTGAGAAGCAACCACAGTTTCCGTTAAAAAATTTTTTTTACTTCTTAATTATGTGTTAATTTCCAAGGTTTTTTTTTAAAAATTATAGTTGTTTGAAAAAAATCTTTCTCGAACCAACTCTCATTGCAGAATTGTGTTAAATAGTGGATATTGTATTCTGTGTTTTCTTATGTGAAAGACATGAACATTTTTCCTTGACAAATTATCATTTTATTATGTTTTTGGTTTAAAGTATTTTCCCAGTTAATTCTTTTTTTAATGGGGACATGAATCTGTTAACATTTCAAAGATGCATCCTGACCAGGTGTTCAATGCTGATATTTGGGTTATTTTGGACAAAAAATTTCAGAAAGGTCCTGTTTGACTAAAGCTCGCAAATCAGCTAGTGATCAAGGACGCTTTAAAGCAGGGGTGTCACACTCGCTGCCCGTATGCAGCCCACTACAAACATTTTTATGGCCGGTCAATATATCGACTCACAATAATATATAATAAAATATCAAAATTTCTACCGAATTAGGAAAGATAGTAACAGAGAAGAGATGTCAAGTGTCAGGACGTACATTTTAAATTTTTCTTTGTCTTTTATATATGTTTATTACAATGTATTATTCGAAATAAACCTACGTTTCTAAGAATTTTGATTTTCTTTGCGGCCCACCTTAAGTTAAACCTTGTTTATTTGACCCAAGTCAGCCTTTTGAGTTTGACACCCTTGCATTAAAGCATGGACCGACTGGGCCCAGGGGCTAGCCTCGTTCTCGACTCAGTCTCAATAAGATCCCGATCCGAATAATTTTAGTCTTCAAATGTTATTACCAAACATATTATTAAAAAAAACTGGGAATTTGGAACTAATGCCGACTGGCAACACTGGAAAGGCTGTGTGGCGTTTGAGAAAATAATGGTTGCGTAATATTTATTAATTTAAATTTTTGGTTTATTTACGCGACAGTTATTAAATACAGTATATACTTTGAAGTTGTTAAAAACTTTATTTAGATCTTTACTCTTGGGTCTCTGGATGGTAGCGGTCGGCCTCTCTTTCCTCGAGTTACATCCAGTTCGTGGGCGAAGGGGTTCTCACGGTGTCAAAATTTGCCGGGGCGATGGCCGAAGACAAGACCTAGCAATATTTTAAGGGTGAACGTATGCATAGAAACGCCGTTATCCTATCCACAAAAAGAAGCCAGCTTTCAGCTGTGTGACGGGAAAATGTTACAGTTGAATTGTTTTGTCATGTTCGTCGTTTGTGTCAATGCCTAGGCCTTCCACTATATACCAACATTGTTCATTCTGTCGAAAGGGAGAAGTTGGTCAAGTGGGTAGGTGAGTTTATGAGTCTCACATATTTATTTCATATGGGTTACCGTTTGTGCGAGTATTTGACAGCATATGGTATACAATGTCAGCTTAAAAAGATTGCAGATGGGATCTATTTTCGTATATAGGCCCAGAACCTCAAGAAGTCTTAAGACTTCATTCCAAAGTGACCAGAAAGCAGCCAAAAATCGTATAACAGTTTTCTGCAACAAAATTTATGTGATCATATAATGAAACCGTTGGTTATTAACAAATCAAAAGCACCCCGCCCATTTAAAGGAATAAACAGATATAAGATAAATCATACACTTAGATATATTAGTTATTTAGAGATATTTAAACACAACATATATTTTTAAAATACATTTAGGTAACATATATAATAATAATGGATTGAATTATGCTTATTTTCGATTTATGCGGTTTTCGTCCAGACATTTTTGACAAGGTATAGGTTATTTGATTTAAAAATCAAATAGAGAAAAAAAAATCTTTAACAAATACTGCAGAAAGCATCAAACAAAAAAATTCGAACCAAATCAGTGACACTTTATGATCAGATGTAGTTTTAAAGCAGGGGTTATTTCATCACAATGAAACATAGAAAGAATTACTTTAGTACCAAAATGAATATCCAGAAATTTAAACACGCATGTAGATATCCATATGCAAACCAGGAAGCAAACGCGAAAAATACAATTTAACCAAAGCTCCGAAAGTTAACGGTCCTATCACGCTGTTTAATGACTTCCCATTCCATGTCCAAGACCACTCAGAGAGACAGTCGCAGTTAATGCCGGAGACATTTAAATTTCCATCTAACGGTCGACAGCGAAGTATCAACATTAAGCGAGAGCTAACCTGAACTTCCTGGTTTTTCATTTCAAGAGTTGGTTAATCACCCATCGACACGTGATGCTGAGCTAATTGGTTCTTTTCATGTGAGAGGAAAGCCACACCGGTTCAGCGATTGGCCGCCGGATATAGGTCAAGCGGAGAAGATGCAAGGTCAGACCTAGTATCACGTGACCCACCCGGCTTTTTGTCTCCAAACTTTTCCTCGACAAAAAGGGTTTTTAAACTACTCGCGATTTCGACAGAATGGTTCGTTATTTCACTTCAATTCGAATGCAAATGTTTTTTTTATCGTCTGTTTGTTTGGATATGTTTTATTACAGCAACCAAGTGCTTGATATGCTTGGGCTAGCGGAAAATTATTTTTGTTTTGGTTTGAAGATATGCGCTGCTGGGTGTTCAATAATTGCTGGACCTGTCAGTAGCCATATGTTATGGAGAAACAGAAAATTACAGTTCCCGTGAATGCTTAAGGTTGTTTCTCCGCCTAACTAATAAAGAATACGACATTTGCTCCTGTAAAAAAATCGGCATTAATATTACATTATGAAGTCGCTATACTATATATAACGTCACATTTTGTTTCACTACTCATTTCACTCCAAATGATTCCATTTTTTTCTGTATAAAAAAGTTCCATGCTTCGTCTTCTAAATGTAATATTTAATTGATATTTTTCTTGACAAAGGGAAAAAAAGAGGGCTTATTAACAAATATATAAAAATTCTAAGAATTTTATGCTTTATATAGAAATTAATCTTTAATTCTCTTGAAAGGGCTTTTCATATTGGTTTATTCATAATGGGCCAAAATCTTCCAAGACATTGCGCTATCCTTTACTCTTTTCAATTACTTACTTAACGGTGCTACTAAATTAACTGCAACTTTAACTCTTAGAAGTTTCCGTCGTAAAACTTTTTAAGTGAGTTGATACATCATTGCATCATCCACCGGATACGATCAATCGGCTTTATTTCTGAACATTCAAGAGGTTCTGTGGATTTAATCGGTTGAACGGTATTGAATTAAGGATGAATAATTTTGTCTTTCCTAAGCTTAGCACGCGTATTTTGATGTTGCTGCTTTCTTTTATGAGCATGTCTTCTTTTTTTTTAAGTAATGAGTGGACTTTAAACTATCTTATCGGCATCAATAAAAAATATGTGATCAGAATTTTTCCTGAATCCTTTCGTACACGATTACATCCGAGGAATCCGTGTATGAGTCCAGTTGCAAGACATTCGGAGAAAAAGTAGCCACAACTACCTCAAAATAAGTTATTTTGTTTAGAGGTATATTTTTGTTGTATTTAGTGTATTTAAGTAACTAAATGTTCAAAATAAATTCCAGTAAAAAATAAAACCACTTATTTTTTTATTTATATAAATGAACATTGTATATTATAAAGTTTCACCAGTGGAAATAGTTTTAGCGCAATTCAATACTTCGGAGAACAGTGGCGCAATGGTGAATATTAGAGCCCCCAGTAAAGTCAGTTTTGGGGTCCTAAGCCGGATCTTACAAAGGGTAAGTACTTAGCATCAGTCAGGCTTTATGTCCCCCTCCCAGATGCGGGGGTGTATGCTACGCCACTGTCGGAGAATAATCAAAACTTTTTCAATATTTCGAGCCCTGTACAGCACATTATAGTATTTTTATTTTATAAGTATTTTAATTGGTGGTTCAGACCGTGGGTAGCCTAGAGGTTATAGAGATCGGACTCCAGACCGGAAGGCCTGGGTTCGATGCCCTATGCCACCAATTACGCTCCGAGTACACACGGAGTACGTGCTCGTTAAATCAGTGGGTGCAAAAGTCTTGTGGGCGGTCGCTGCTGAAACCACGGGTGCAGGGGACTGGAGAATATTTCCCTCCCCTCCAGTTCCATGCCTAAATTGTGGAGGTGGAGATAGGTGGTGTCACCATCTATTGTAGAGAAGTCCAACTTGTCTCACAGGCTCTAGCAACATTCATTCCTTCCTTCGGGAAGGACACGACAACAACAATTGTTGGGTCCGTAACCATTGCGATAACTCAATTTGTTTTCTCAGCCTTAAATAAAACTGCACAGTTAAATATCTTTTTAATAATAAAAGTGAAAAAATAAAAAAAAAGGTTTACTTCTCCAGACAATTCTTATTTTTTAAAATAACTCTATAGTTTCTTTGTATATATAAGAAATTGACTCATCTAAGTTTGAAATGAAATAAAATTTTTAAACATTAAGAATACGTTAACACATTATTGTGTTTCTAATGTCGATTTTGCGGAACATTACTTTTGCATCAGTAAGCATAGGATTTTATTCTTAGGTAGTAGATTTGAAATAACTAAAAGTAACGAGAATGAGATATAATTCTTAATGATTTGTGTTTTTAGAGCCACCGGTTGGAAAATGCACACATCCCGTAACTACAGCAACAGGCGGAAGCTCTATCTGTAGAGAGTTGTTCTTATGGTAGAAAAATAATTTTTGCCAAGATTATATATATGTAAAGTAATTAATTTTATAGCTGGTAATGAAATGGAAGTAATACGCAATGGTACCAGAAATTCCAATAATAGAAAAAAAGCAATAGTGAGATTCATAATTACTGAATCTAGTTTTATAATATGAATTATTACAATCAAAATTCTTGCTTATTACGAATAAAGATTTTCATAAGACTGAAAATATGGTATTAATGATAAGGTTCTTAATAAGATCTCTGTTGATTGATTGTTGATTTTTTTTTTGGCGCAAGAGCCAAGTTTGGCTTAATAAGGGGAATTATTAAGAAAGAAACTTAACTGAATAAGGGGAATTATTCCGGCTGAAGAAAGTAATTACAATTATATTAACTACACATAATAATTAAATGTTATCAAACTTAAACTTTCAGGCAAGATTCTGATTATACTATATATTCGATTTTAAGAATACTAATTTGACTACCTAATCACATATTTTAGAAGGAAAATTATAATAAATATTGATTCCATACATATATTTGGAACATCATCATTAAAAAAGGTTACAGACACAGAGATTTTCAAGTATAAATTTCAAATACATATTTTTAATCACATAAATCGTGATCGAAATTTCCTTTTTTTTTGCTACTTTCTCAGTCACGCTGACTGGAATAAAACAAAATACATAGTTAAGCCAGACTGAATTTGCCCATAGATTCCGAAATTTTACATTGTTCCAAAAATAAGTTTCATCGTTTGTGGAATTATTATTCAGGAAGCAACAACACATTTCTAAATTCCTCAACAATTTCAATAGTTTGCTCAATACACGGGAAAGTAATATTAATAGGGATAAGTTTCACCTTGCTATTTAACGGTGGATTGTTGACAAGAAAAGAGGAGTAACAAATAAAATGTAATTTTTCAAACGACATTCCCATCGGCCTTGAATAAAGTAGTTCAAACTAGTTTTTGGGGATGAAATAACATCTTCTTAATGTCGCTCAAAGAATTTTCCTTGCAGCAAACATTGTGGAAAAATCAAGTAAAAAAAGAAGTAGGGAAATAGGAGACTAACCCATACAAAGAGTAGACTTCCTTTGAATGTAGATTTCCCAGAGAAAAATAATCTCTTAGTTGTGTTTCTTTCTTGCTTTGTTGGATGGTTTGACAGTTAAAAAGCCTCAAATTGCCTTGTAAAAATTATGACAAAGATTCTTTCCTGCATATTATGTGAAACAGCAATATGAGGAAGTCGTATTTTTTGGCTTAAGAATATTGGTTGTCCAGAATATTTCATAAAAAGCTTTGACATATTTCTTAAGTTTATAATATATAGATGTGTGGGTATAACATAGGGTATAACAAATAATTTCTCGTAATAATATAATCAATTTCATTTAAAAGTTATACTTTATTCTGCTGAGGATAGCTTAAAAAATTGTAATTAGCAATGTGAGTAATGGGAATAATACTAAAATTAAGACAGAAATCAGTTTTATTGACTTTTAGTATTACACACAAGGCTCAGTGGTCGAGTGGTATCGTATCGTGCTTCCACACCACAGGTCTGGGTTCTATTCCCGGGCTGGGCAAGGTTGACTGAGCCTTTCATCCGTACTGCAGTGGGTCGATAAATGAGTACCAAACCTACTTGGGGACTTAAGCACTGGGGGTCTCGCTTCAGACTGACCACCTGATCGGGACATCCGCTCATGCACCTCAGCGCCCAATGTTCCCGCATACTGGGATGGGCACAGTAGGCCCTGGCCCTCATGGGTTGTTGAGCCACTAAGTTTGAGTATAACATACAACACAAAAAGAAAAAAACTCTGAGAATATATATTAAAAAACAATATAAATAAGCTCAAAGTCTTTTATTATTTAAAGAATAAGTAACAAGCTGTTGTATCCTTACTGCAGCAGCTTGGTTTCGTACTTTGATTTTATATTCATATATTCTATGTATTATCATGGACAGAAAATAAGCTCCTATAGTTGGGAAACTAATCAGGAATGTTTTAAGATATGGTCTAACTGGGCCCGGAACCAGAGCCTCGATCTTGGGATAGGGCCCTTGTCTTATTCTCAATTCGGCCTCCATAAAATCCTGATCCGAATAATTTTAATCGTCAAATGTTATTCCCGGGATATTTTCTCCAAACAACTGGGAATTTATGGGAGTTATATGCCAACTGTCAAAAGTAGCAAGACTTCATTATGTCCATGTTATGATGAACATTATTACGTCCATCGTCTGTGTCCAGGCCAAGGCCTACCACCAAACACCTTCATTACTCTTTTAGTCGAAAGACATCAGTCGTTTCAGTCGGTTTGTGCACGAGTTTGTGAGATTGTTAGTTACGCACATTTATTTGTTACGGGTTTCTCATTTGTACGAGTATTTGACAATGTATGTTATATACTATAAACTTAAAAGGATGGCAGTTGGCTTTTGTGTAGGTGCCTAGGGCCTTGAAAAGTCTTAAGATGTCGCTGAAACTAATGTTTCAGCGTAACTTGAGTACGAAAAAGAATACATTAACTGTACTTATCTTTTCCTGTACGAATATATTATATATAGGAACTATCAAGATTTTGAAATCTTCCATTAATACCAAAGCTAAGCCTACTTAAGGTAGTGCGATACAAATTTCAAAATCTTCAAAGCCATTCAAAAATGCACCGTTTTGAAACAGATTACACTGACGATAAAGGTTAATTCCCCGCTGATAACCCTCTGTTCCAATGAACTAAATCCAATAAATAAACTGTCCACATCCGTTGGTTTTATATGTCTTCCGAAGCTATTTTTGCCACTTCATTGAAAGCTCAGTAAATTGTGTCATGTTACTATTACGTTTCTGGAACTTCACGTGTAGACAGGACTACCAGCTGAAAAAAAAGGCTTGTTGTTATTCTATAATTCCTTAATGGTTACCACAGAGGGGTGTATCGGGAACTGTTCCACTGGATGTTCCGCATACCTGGCCATGCGGAAATGCTCACGCTTTTAGTAGCACAATTGATAAGTAATTGTCCAATAATCGACCTCAGACGGCAATGCCCATTGTTTTTGAAAGGGAGCCAATCTAAAAATGTGATGTGCCTTCCCTCCCACTTATTAATCTGGTGGTAGAATGCGAGCAGGAAGCTGTGGACAGGGTTGCGAAGAATGTCTTGGTGTTTAAAAAAGGCTTATCAGTGACCTGATATTTTCCGTTCTTATAATTAAGACCCGAAATAATTAAAATCGATTACAATTTGTTGGAATTCATAACGAACGTCGAAGAACATAAATAGGTGACGGAGAATGAAATAGGTGAGATATTGTCCTAAATTATTCCTGGTCACTTGATGAGGATTTAAAATTGCGAATTCATGTCCGTTATTCTAGTCCAGTTCATTCTTCCAAATAGCGGTTACCATTCCGCTGACCAAGGATTAAAACGGATTCATGGCTTCTAGAAAACTGATAAATCGCGAAAAAATTGGAAGTGTTTGTTATATAAATATTGCAGTATATACATAACAACGAAGAAGTAACTGATATGTATATTCATATACATAAGAAAGGTATCCTCCTCTAAATTGTTTTAAAACCTTTGATAACACAACTTTGAATGGAAAATGTTGTCGCCCTAGTTCAGGGATGGCGAACCTTCACGGATCAACGTGCCACTGTTTACCTAAAAAAATGTTTTATGAGGTATAGACGTGCCGTCAAATAATTTGGACATGTGATTATATATTACGAAAATAGTAAAACTAAATATAAACTCAAAACTCTTTATTTACTACGAAAAATAAATTTCGCACTAAAAATAGTAAATGTTTTAGGAATACGTGTAATAAAAACTGAAGTAATATTAGTATGACTTCTGTGTTGTTGCAGATTAGATGACAAATAACTTATATTAGGATCGTATATGCTACTTTTAACACAATGCGTGCTGAATTGCAGTTCTCGGCCAAACAGTTTCTGAGCGAATCTTAAATGCTATTCATCTTTTAAAATAATGACTCGCAGGCATAGGTAGATGAAAATATGTTTAAAATAGTATAAGTCTGCTTCATCAAATAGTCAAATGTGTCTGGAATTGAGTTCCATGTTCAAAAAATTTCGTTACTGGCATTTTTACTTATACTGCTTGGTAATCTTTCCGTTTTAATCAATTCCAACTTTTTCCTTGTTTCAATAAATGTTTGTTTGAATTCACATTGAACTACACTGAAAATCAATGTCAGTTGCATTTTAAATTGTTCAATTTTCAACCAATCGAATTGGGACAAGTTCAGTTTATCAAATGAAGTCGCATCAGGGTACATAATACACTTGAGCATTTTCGATAATTTTTTGAAAATATGGCTGAAAATGTAAACCATCTTGATCGGTGACGTGCCCAAAATATTGCATCACGTGCCATCAATGGCACGCGTGCCATTGGTTCGCATCCCTACCCTAGATTATTAAAAAGTAATTTTGAGCTTTATTCATTGTTAAAGGATTTATAATCAGTTCTGCAACACAACAACATATTAAAATTTAATAGAAATTATGTGAACTTATTGATTGTATGTTTTTGGTACTTGCAGCTATTTTCGTGTATATTTGTATTCTTTAGTTTCAGCCAATAACTCTTGTGTACTTTTAGATTCGACATTATTAAACAATTAATCAATTATTCGATTTTGAGATAGTATTACTATCTTAACCAATGAAATATGTATAAAAACAAAGGTTTACGAAATATATATTATTAGCCATTATCCACCTGCTTCTCTGGGTATTTCATGATCATGTATGAGACTGACTATATGTAGCTATAGAAAATCGACAGTGGCCATGTTGCATGATTATGCAGAGTGTAAAAGATTCCCTGAGTGCCTGTTTGGCTTGGGTTTTCTAGGCAAAATTAAAATCCTAAGTATGGTTTCACATCGCAAGAGCTCAGGTGCCTCCCTCTGGGGAGGAAACTGGGCGGTAAAAGTACCTGCGGTGATTGGTATCCGCTTATACGGTGCCGCTCTAAAAAAAGAGATACTAGCTCTCGGGGAATATACTTAGTCCGCAATGGTAAAACACCAATCCACAGTCCCTTTAGAAATAAAAACTATTTAAGTTACTGATATCGAAGTCTTAGCTTTAAGTTTTCGATTGTATTAAAAAAAACATTATTATAACCCTCACCTCTTGATTTAAAAAGGGTAAACCTTGACTTTTTAAAACTGAATATATTTAAGTTTTAAATTCTCGAAACACCATCCCCTGGAGTCGATTTTTGCAAAACCCACCATTATGGAATTTCTACTCAATAAGAAAAATATGCAAGCGAAATTTTAAATCTGTAGATGTGATAGTTCAAAAACGGAAATTTTTACTTATAATACGTTCGCATCCGCTTAGAGAATCGATTTCTGCAAACCCCCATTCATGGCGGATCTTTTACTCATCAAAAGAAATTTGTTCGCCAAATTTGAAGTCTGCAGGTAAAATTGCTCCAAAATGGGAATTATACCTATAAGCACTCATTAGAGATTGATTTCTGTAAAACTCGTTCTTAAACGTTGCCAAATCAAAAGATGTCACCAAATATAGTAACCGTTTTCTAAACATAAACAGGAACGGTTTTCCACTACTGGTTGCAAATCATAGTATTGGGTGACTTCGCACATGCACATAAAAAAACTCTTACTTGAGTAAGGAGATTTTAGTAAAATGTTCATTACAAATAAGTATGAAAAATCTTGCTAGAGGAAATATGTTTACAATTCTGGTGAAACATTAGCGATGACCTCTGATAAATTTTTACTCAATGCTATCAGTGGTATAAATTTGTGTATACGACCCAAACAGATATACAAACATTCAGATAAACAAATATATCATCTTGTATCAATCGACAAATCATATGACTATTACAAAATACGCATCTAACTAGCTGCTCATATGCTTTTTCAAGTTAGATTTTAATTTTTGAGTTTGAGTACATGTTAAGTATTAATCGTCATCGAAAATCATCTTTACCAACCCAATGATTTATCGGATGCTCGCTCACCTCCTTGGATGCTGCGACAGCCGACATCTTCTCACTATTCCACTCTCACAACGCAAACAACAACAGCTCCAGCAATTTTTATTTTTATCTCTGTTTTTATTGGTCACGATCTTAAATTTTAAATTTTACTTTTTACCCTTAAGTTTTTCTCATATTTCTTATTACCCCCCAAACATGGCAAATCATCCTCTAATGCTCACTCCCAAATTTTTATGATAGGGGATAAAGACCTCTTTTGAGATCATGTGCCCCAACAACCATTCAACTGTTCAACTGATCTTTACCAGAACGTCGGTGGCAACAAACTGTGATGTTGATGATTGATTCGACTAATATAACTTATTCTGTATATTCCTTTTATTCAAATTCATCTTTTGTATTACATTCTATATTAAATTTATTTATTTAAAGAAAAATACATAATTCATTTTGAGTTTGACGGGCCGTATTAATGAAACAGAGCCGTTTACTCAAAAATACGAGAGTTCGTTAATTAAATAAATTTAATACAGGACATTACAATATCAGACAGAACATGAATTTATATAAAAGGAATACACAGAATAAGTTTTATTAATCGAATTAATCGTAAGATAACAATTTGTAGCCAAAAGATGAGTTTCAGTGACGATTAATACTCAACAAAACAAAAAACAAGTAAAATTAAGAAGCTGCTAAATAACAACTAACTAAGTCAGCAAGAGTTTCTTTTTTAAAAAATTTTACTGTTGAATATCATTTAAGTGATGACAGAAATTTCGAACAAAAGACGAAGTAAAAAAAAAGTGGAAGAAAATGGAAAGTAACAAATTGAATGAACGGTCCATTGTGTTTCTTCCACTGAACTGGAAAATAGATTTCAGAAGGGGAAAAACTGGAATTTTTTTCTCTTCGAGATTTTCACAATTTCAAGCTCCATCGAGAACAATCACGAAATATGTTATTTTCTAATCACCGAAACTAAAATATAGTTTAATTCAGGAGATTAAATAAGGAAAAAAATCATTTAGTTGATAGGTCTGATTTTTGTATTCTATTTTTAGCATCTGAGAAATCGAATTACTGAAGATAGATGGTGAAAGCAGAGTAATTTTTTATCTAATTTCTGAAATTGAAGAAACCTTTAATTACGTTAAATGACTAAGAAAAACGAAAGGGTTTTGAAAGAAATGAGAAGAAATTGAAAAAGAAATTCTGTATATGCAGGTAATGAAAATGTTTTTATAATGAAAAAGTTTCAATATATATATATATGTTCCTATGCTTCTAAAATCAAACATTTGGACAGCATATATGTATTAATTAACTATAATTAAATTGGACAATAGTTAATTGCACGGTCTACTAGATAAAGTTGTTACTTTTTCAGCTGTATTTTTCTGCACTTTTTGTCATAATTTGATTTGTTGCTGCCACTCACGCACAATTATAATTTATTCTTATTAAATGTAAATTATAAGAATATTCAACCAATCTTATTTATAAAATTTATTTGACAATAGAATGAGGAGATTTAGAATGATTTAATAGTTAAATATTTGATTTTCCTTGAAGTAGATTGATTAGAGAAATAATGTTATATATTATACTGAGAAACGTAATTAAACTTAATATTAAGACCAGAATAGAAATTTAATTACGTTGTATAAATTCTTGTCATTCATTTAGTTAAATAAAAGACGTTTTCATGCAGTATATTTTTGAGAAAAAGCTTAACAAATATTTGTTAAGCTTTCTTTCCTCAGTGATATGTAAGTGTTCACCAGAAAGAACTACTTTTTTTGTGACATTTAGTAAATGTATTTCTAGAATTCCTAGTAGGAAATATATTCGAGCTCTTTTTTAAATTTGTAAGGCTAAATATATGATAAGTAGGCTCAACGAAAAAAAAATATTGAACAGTTTGTAGGGATTGGTCTATGACACAAAGAAAAGAAATAAAATTAAAAGTATTAAATAGTTAAAGTAACTGAAATAAAACACTAAAAATTAGACCTCAGGCTCAGAATTTTAATGTTAAAATACAAATAGTATTTTTTAAAACCAAAATAAAGTTTTTAAAATGAAAGCTTGGTACTAAAGCATTCCTAGGTAAGAAAAGTTTACTTTTAATAATGAGATGACTGCATACTAAAATGAAATGAAGTATGGTAAAACATTCGAAATCTAATTAATAACTTCAAGACATCCATTTACTGACCTTTTATGGGGGTGACAGCTCAAGTGTCGTACTCGTCACATGATCGGGGTTCAAATGACGAGAACGGAGACCGAAGTCCGTCTCCAGTAGCTCTCGTATTGCTTCACAGTAAGATGTAAATTAAAATAAAACCAATTAAACCTTACCAGCTATTTTGAATTCATAAACGTAATGTTAGTTTAACCCTTTATCTCCCGACGGTACTTACAAGTACCACTCACTTTAAAATTACTTAGAATAAAGGTTTTTACGAATACTCTGACGATACTCTTAGCAGGAATATTCTTTTAATTCCACTCTTTCAAGATACATGGCAGCACGGGTTCTACGATGAGCATTTTAGCGAGGAAGGTGAATAGTTTTATAGCAGAAATTGCGTCTTCAGCTCATGGCTTTTTCAGCGGATTGCGAGAGTGTCATTTTTGTTCCGAAAAAGTAGTTAAGGTATCCGACTTCGTTCGGAACCGTGATTTTAAAAAAGCGCATAAATGGATAGTTTTCATGTTATTTAGTATCCCTCAGATTAGAATACATGCATAAAATTGTTTTAATTGTTTTAAGGAGATTTTAACAAAAAAAATTATTTAAATATAATATTTTGGCAAAAAATTAACTTAGAATAATCTTTTTTCCAAATGTTCTCTTTTTGTGAAAAATGCCTCTATTATAATAATATTTTGCCTGTATATAGCTCAGACCTCTCTACAGAGGCCCAATTAGAATTTTTGAAAAATTCACGTTATTTTTAGAGTTACCACTAATTGAAATAATTATTGGCATTTCTTTCTTAAAATTGCTCCCTCTGTTGTCGTAAAATATGAATAAACCCACTTCTAAGTTATATATTTCAAAAAGTCTAGTTGAGCCTCTGAACAGAGGTCTGAGCTCTATATACAGGCAAAATATTATTCTAATAGAAGCATTTTTCACAAAAGGAGAACATTTGGAAAAAAGATTATTCTAAGTTAATTTTTTGCCAAAATATTATATTTAAATAAATTTTTTTTGTCAAAATGTTCTTAAAACAATTTTATGCATATATTCTAATCTAAGTGACACTAAATATCATGAAAATTATCCATTCATGCGCTTTGCAAAATCATGATTCCGAGCGTAGTCGGATACCGTTAATGTCAAAAGATAAGTTTCTTATTTTTTTGTATGTTAATGAAGACCTTAGAAAACGATTTGGCTATTTAATTTAAGTAAACAGTGTATATAATTAATTTTGCAATTGAATAACTTTAATTAATTAATTAGCTCTAACGGATGAAATTTCCCTAAGTTAAGTATTTTGTGTATATATATTCCATAATTTTTAATGTAGATATTCAAAAAAAAATATTGTATGAAAAAAAACTGCCGTAAATCATAATGCGGTGGATAAAGAGTTAATAAATTTTCTGCTTTCTTACTCAATTCTGCACTTTTTTATTTTTATTGTTTGTTCGTAATGAAATGCATCCAAAGAAGAAAAAAATAATAATGTTATTTTTTCTGACAAATTTTTTTTACAATTAATTTTTCCTAACAAATATTTCTTATAATTCTTACAAATTTTTAATCCAATAGAATAATCAATAGAATCAAGAAGAGATCAAATGGAACATTTTATATTGAAAACAGTAAAAAAAAGCGAATTTTCTTTAAATTAACATCTCTAAAAATTAAGTAAGAATCCACTGTCTTTATTATTTTTAAACGTTTAATAACTGCTTTCTTATTATCACAAAAGCAGAGTGTGAAGAAACGAAAGTGAGAGAGAGAGAGGAAACTGGTCCCTGAAGATAATTATGATTCTAATACATCCTGTGAGAAAATTAATAATTTGTTTTACTTATTACGTTGACTTGTGGTTACTTATATAAGAATGGAGCATAATAAAAAATTAAATTCAGAATTCTAAAACTCAATCAGAAGTCATAGGTACCTGATATATAAATACAGTCATATATACTTATGTGTTTTTTAAAATTTTTAGAAGAGAGTAATTTTTAAAATTATGTTACCAAAAAAAACCTGAGTGCATTGGATTGACTAAAGATCCTTGTATCAGAATAGAGCATAGATAAAAATGCAAACATTCGCTCTAGTATGAAACATATAGAATAAAATCAAAATTTTAAAGTCCAATGAGAAGTCAAGTACCATATGCGTAAATACAACTACTTATACGATTTTATGAAATTTAGAAGAACTTTGAAATTATACCACCAAGTTTAGTGAGTTGCATTGATTTGTGGTCACTTGAATCAGAATGGAGTTGAGGAAGTATTTCCACTGGTATGAAACGCAAAGAATAAATTCAAAATTTTAAAGTCCACTGAGAAGTCTTAGGTACTTAATGTATATTATACAATCACTTCTTACATATATTTATAAAATATTTTTATAAAGTAGAATCTTAATATATTATCAAAATTTGTGAGTTACGTTGACTTGTAACAGCTTGTATCAGAATGGAGCATAGAAAATTCAAAACATTTGCATTGATATATGAGGCATATACAATAAACTCAAAACTCTTAAGTACAATGAGAAGTCTTAGGTACCTGATGTATAAATACAACCACTTATATATTTTTATGAAATTTGGAATTAGAATTTTAAAATTAAATTACCAAATTTGGTGAGTTACATTGATTTGTGGCCACTTACATCAGAGTGGATTAGAGGAAATTGTAAGTATTTGTTCTGATATGTGTGTGTGTGAAACGTATAGAATAAATTCAAAATTTTAAAATCCTCTGAGAAGTCTTAAGTACTTGATATATACAAACAATCACTTATATATTTTTATTAAATAGAATCTTAATATATTATCAAAATTTGTGAGCTACGTTGGTTCATTGACTTGTAACCATTTGTATCAGAACGGAGCATAGAAAATTCAAGACACTTGTGCCGATATGAGGCATAACGTAAAATTCTTAAGTAAAATGAGAAATCTTTGGTGTCTGATGTATAAATACAACCACTTATATATATTTTTAATGAAATTTAGACTTAGAATTTTAAAATGATATTACTAAATTTGGTGAATTGCGTTAATTTGTGGCCTCTTGTATGAAAATGGAGTAGAGCAAATTGTAAATATTTGCACTGATATGAAACATATAGAATAAACTCAAAATTCAAAAGTTCAATAAGAAATCTTGGGTACACGATCTACAAAAAGAATTCCGTATATATATATATATATTTAAATTAAATTTTGAGGTTCTTTCAGCAAATTTGGCCACTTTTAAAGACTTGCAGACCTTCTCATGTCAAAAACCTAGAGTTCAACACACGGAGCGACATTGCAATGAACTTTTTACACCACCGCGGTTACGCTAATCCCTCCACTGATCTTATCAAACAAAAGTGGACTAAAAGCTTTTTTGTGTACGCGGACACAATGAGATTACTCGTCCACGGTGGCGCGTAATGACCAAAGCTCTCTTTTATTTTTTTCCATCTATTATTGTGTTTCTTCTTCTTCGTTAATGTTTTTTTCACTCATTTCGTGATGCTCTTAAACGAAAAGGGTTACAACTTTATTTCCGCATCTTCACATCACGTTGTGGGGTGTTTAAGATAAAACGCGGTAAAAAAACGACCTTATACATTGTTACTCGGGTAATAATTCTTAGTCTTATAGAGGGAACCGCTGCTATCTGATTCAGTTAATGGCCCATAAGCATGGACTCTGAGGAAGACACCCGGTGCTTTGGTTTTTAAGATATATCTGTGAATAAGACATTGTGTTACGTTTAAATCCTTCGTGTAAGTGATACAGATATAAAGTAGCCTTCCGAAGAAAGATTATTGTTCGTGGCTCGTGTAAGTCGTGTCTTTTTTATGGCAGCCTGCAGGTCAATGACATCAGAACAGTTAGATACAAGGAATAAACACACACACACAGTTTTGGAAGTAGAGATCTTAAGTCCCCATTAGTAGCTGCGTTGTAGGTCCTTTAGGTGGCTGACGACTACATTCGGAACCGTGATTTATAGAAAAAACGTATATACTAAGGTGACCAGTTTTTTACAATGAAAAGGAGGACGCGTGCGAAAAGTTTAAGAAAAAGTTACAACGTAAATATATGAAACATTTTATTAATTCAAATAAAAATACACTAATTACTCTTGCATTCATTTTAATTATTTACTCAAACGAGTATTTTCCCATTGAATGATTGTTTTGTCAATACAGAATTTTCTAATACATTGGAAATTTCGGAGCAAAAAAAATATCCTTCATACACAGCATTAGTTCCAGGGGGCAGTACACAACGTAAATTCAACAAGAATAACTAAATTTTCATATGGAAAGTGTTAATTTTTGATGTGGTTAAGTATTTCCACCCATTTTTTTTGTCAATTTCAGCATGCTGATTTTCCAATTGTTCCATTTTATTAGAATTTAAATATACATTAGTCTTCTAATTTCTTTAAAAAAAACAGACAATTGCATCAATTTTAATACTGAGCGTTTCTTTCGACAAAAACTCTCACAGAACTGTCTGATTTACTTGCGATGAAGTCAAAAAATACCATTGAAAACTGGTATTTCCTGTGATGTTTGTTTCAGACCATTCTTTGATATATTGGAAACATGTTTGGTTCAATTCTGAATACATATTAATAGGTCAGTTTTTAAAATATTGAAAAGAAGGACAAGTAGGAGGACACTTTTCGAGGAACGACAGAACCTATAAAAGGAGAACTGTCCTCCATAAAGGAGGACGGTTGGTCACCTTATATATACGGATACTTTTTTATATTTAGTGTCAGTTGAATAAGAATATACGTATAAAATTGTCGTAAGAATATTTTTACAAGATACAATATTATTTGGTTTACAATGTTACAATTTACAATGTTTTGGCAAAAAATGAAGGAAGAATGACAAACAATCAAAATATCCACCTTTTATGTAGAAAATGGTTCTATAATAATAATATATTGGCTAAGACTTCTATACTGAGCCTGAACTGGGAGTTTTGAAAAACTCCTATTATTTTCAGAGTTACGATTAATTGAAATAATAACCATTGTTTTTTTTAAAAAAAATTTCTGTTATGATATATTAAAATATGAAATAAATCCACTATTTCGAAAACTTTAACTCAGCCCAGGTAAATATATATAAGTCCTTTTTTCATATAAGCAAAATATTATTATTATTGTAAAATTTTTTATAAAAAGAATTCTTCTTTCTTCACTTTCTGCCCAAAATATACATTTAAATAATTTTTCCTACAATAATTTTCTTATTACTAGAATATATATTCTAATTCATCCTAATATCCTAATTCAACTTCCTAAGTGTCAAAAAATTATTCGTTTATACGCTGTTTCATAATCTCGGTTCCGAACGTTGTCAGTCGCCTTAGCGTGGTAGAGGAAAATAAAGATATTCAATAGTTATTCTTTTAATGAAGCATCTACGATATTATTGAAGGTCGAAAGTCCCCGTCATAAAAGTAAATTAAAACCTTTTTAGCTCTTAAATAGCAAACAGTAAAATAAAGCTAAAAATTAAAAAAAAATTGAAAGAGGCCACAAAATATCTTAAAAACTATGAAATAGAAAACTAAATAACGAAATTATTTCCTCTGAGATAGACTGAATAGATCGTAATATTCTTGGTACACATAAATTTAACACTTTAAAATATTATGATTCAAAGTGCATAAAAATATATAAAGCAGAAGCATAAGTTTCACAGAGCTGTACATGGAGAGTGAGGTGCTACTTCAGGTGTCGTTATCAGTACTTGACTGTGGTGAAAAATTACGAGGCATGACGCCAATAATTCTCGTGTAACTTTAAACCACGACGCTAATAAACAGCCAATCAATCAATAATAGTAATATATAACCTAGAAAAAAATTAATTTGAAAATATTTTTAATTCATAGATTTTTAACTAATATATATTTTTAATTAATAGATTTTATACGAAAGAGTATATGCTTCACTAGTAAGATTTGAACTTAACCGATATATTGAGTTCTGAACTTAATTCAAAAAATAAACCAAGCCGAATTCTCAGACTGTCTAAGCTTCTTTTGTGCGATTGCTTGAATAAATTCGTGTATAAGCATGCTCTGAACTTTTTTTAAGATGACCAAAAACTGAATGTAAAAACACCTTTGTATGAGAGCAATTCGTTACAATTGGGTTTTTCTTTATCCCAGCAAAGTAACACAGCTAATTCACACAGATATGTAATAAAATTCTACACGATAACATGAAATACCTTTAATCATCAATCCATTTTTTTTTTTAAAAAAAAAGGAAAATAAACATTACAGAGAATTTGTAAGAGCAAAGCAACTTTTATAAATTTTATTTATGACATGATTAATACCACGTAATTAAATATCGTATTTGTAAGATCATTAACGGTTATCTCAACTAAACTTTTTTTAAAAAATATATTTCGGACTATTTAATATTCGAAACATTTTTAAAAATATTACTTTAAATTAATACTATATTTAATGGTGGTTTTTACTGTTTATAATCGTATAATATGCATTTATAACATTTCGAACTGTATCGATATGGATTTCATATTACCAAACACGACATTTGGTATTCGAATTGTGGCAATTGGTTCAGTTTATTGAGTATGAAATCTGTTAAAACTTTAAGTAAAATAAAAAAAATGAGAATTTGAAACAACTTTTATTAATTCAAATATATTATGGAGGTCATTTCCCCAGAATAAAAATGGAGAAGCTACAGAATCTTTAGAAAACTGGACTTTTAATCTTAATTCGATCAAGATATTCAACAGTAGAAATATTAAATTAAAAACAATTTCTAGTGTTGCTGTTGAAACATATAAAGACAGAACAAGCAAAAGCCATATTGAAAAAAAATATGTTCTCGGAATGTTTCAAAATACTCAGCCAATCCTTTATCAAAATATTGATTAGGCGTGGCCATTTTTCAGCCTACTCCTTTTTCGATTTCTAGCCGCTGATTCGCCATTTCCACTTTGCAACAACGTGATTTAAATATTGAGCATTTGATCACATGAAAAGAACTGTTTAACCAATAAGTTCATAAGCAAAAGACATTCTATCAATCAATAGATTCTTTAATTTCCATGCACAGTTATTTTGAAATCACGGAGATATAATGTTAATCCTGTGAAAATCCATTCTGCTCCCTGAAACTTAGTTAGTGGCGTATCCCCTGCAAAGTCAAGTTTTGCCCCCTAAAATCCCGGGCTCCTCGCTATTCGGGGATTGCGGCGGAGTATGTTACACCACTGAACTTAGATAGGTTAAACGATTTGATAACAACAAACAATATCAATTATTACAAAGCAATTTACCAAAATTATTTATTAAATTTACTTTTTTTCAAAAAATAAATAAAATAAACATAAAAATTTAAATTAAATTCTTTAAAATAAATTATTTTTAAGTTATTTTTTAAAAAAAGCTTGTCTTTCGTGACTGTTAGCAATGTTTTCCAACTAAGGAAACTTTAGATGTCATTTTGTTTTTGTCATTGACCCAAACATGAACTCCCCGATCTTCTTGAATTGATTCCTTGTACTATGATATCCTTAACTATAAAAGGGAATGACTTTCATCCTATTTAGTTATTCATAAAAGTTTACAACTGTTAATAACTGTTTGCTCACAAATAAATTCAGAAGCACAATCCCATTGTTTCAAAAAGATTCTTAAGAGATCGAAGTAATTTATAAGCATTTCTGCTTTAATTATGCATTTCTTTACAGAGTAAATCGGGATTAACCTTAATTTTAAAAGATTTAATTAAAGAGTAGCTTTGATAAAATGTATATATATATATATATATATATATATATATATATATATATATATATATATATATATATATATATATATATATACATACATATATATAGAAGTAAATCTCTTCTTAATCATTCCAACCAGTTTATGCTGAGAAATTTGAGAAAAGTAAACATTGTTCTTAACATAACATAGTGATCCAGTAGCCTATGGTTCTTTGTACATTAGAAGTGCAAAACAGGTTCTAAGGGTTCATTTTTTTCCTGTTAAACAGTTGCTTATGACAATATATATTATTCGAGAACACTTAGGTGGGAACATTTAGAATTTTTCTTCATTTGAAAAAAATCGGGTGTGGCAAGAAGGTACGTTTCAGATAATAATATTGGGGTTTTAAAGAAATTTGATATATGTTTACAGTCAGCAAAAATATAAACATAATAAATATTTTCATTTGGATAATGAAATAATAATTAATTTTTCTGGAATAGAAATTTATGAGTGCTTTTATTTCAAGCCTTCAAAACCCCTTTTTTAATGTCTTCATAAAAATGGAAATGTCAAAAGGAAAAAAATAATAATAAACTTTTTTTTACTAATTACTATAATACTTATTATTACACTTTCTTGAAAGGTTTAGAATTATGCATTGACAGACTTGTAAAACCTTCAATATAAAGGGTGTTTTTTTAGAGGTATAGAACTTTAAATTGCAATAAAACAACGATGTTTTATTCGATTGACATGAATTTTTTTATTCGAAAGATAATCTTGTGGCATCACATTTTAAATATGATTTCTGGCATAGGACTGCCACGGCTGGCTCGGATGTAGTCCAATTTTCGATGACTTTTTCCAACATTTGTGGCCGTATATCGGCAATAACACGGCGAATGTTGTCTTCCAAATGGTCAAGCGTTTGTGGCTTATCCGCATAGACCAATGACTGTACATAGCCCCACAGAAAATAGTCTAGCGGTGTTAAATCACAAGATCTTGGAGGCCAATTCACAGGTCCAAAACGTGAAATTAGGCGGTCACCAAACGCGTCTTTCAATAAATCGATTGTGGCACGAGCCGTGTGACATGTTGCGCCGTCTTGTTGGAACCACAGCTCCTGGACATCATGATTGTTCAATTCAGGAATGAAAAAGTTAGTAATCATGGTTCTATACCGATCACCATTGACTGTAACGTTGTGGCCTTCATCGTTTTTGAAGAAGTACGGACCCATGATTCCACCAGCCCATAAAGCGCACCAAACAGTCAATTTTTCTGTATGTAACGGTGTTTCGACATACACTTGTGGATTAGTTTCGCTCCAAATGCGGCAGTTTTGTTTGTTGACGTAGCCATTCAACCAGAAGTGCGCTTCATCGCTAAACAAAATTCGCTTATGAAAATCGGGAACAACGGCAATCTCGTTTTGGGCCCATTCGACGAATCTTCGCCTTGCTTGATCATATTTAAAATGTAATGCCACAAGATTATCTTTCGAATAAAAAAATTCATGTCAATCGAATAATGCATCGTTGTTTTATAGCAATTTAAATTTCTATACCTCTAAAAAAACACCCTATATTAACGTAAATATTATTATATTAATTTTCAAATTTTATATCGTTGTTGTTGCACGCCCCCATTGGTCAGCAGTGCTAGACCAGGTCCATGACATCATACACTTTCAGAAAGTCCAACACCAGCAAGGGAACGTCTGCTAAGTCCTGCTTGGTGAGCCCTAGGCACTTGAGGATGTGAGCAGGCGTAGCCGGCTCAGAAGAACAGTTCGTGCACATTTCAAAGCTCTTGCGTCCTTCGGAAAACTTCATTGTTTTGACATGGCCACTTCGAAAGCGGGCTAGAAGAGTTTGATCCTGTCTTGTAAAATCGTGAACCGGAGAGTCTCCAGAACGAGAACATTGATACTAATGGTGCTCTGGGGGAGGGGTAATCCAAGCGGTTTTATTCTGGTGTTTAGTTCTAGAGAAAACCTCCAAAAAGGTGATGGGTGCTGACGGCTCTGGTAACTCGCGAGCGCCAGCCTTAGCTAAAGTGTTCGCAATCTCATTTCCTTCTAGATCTATGTGAGAGGGAATCCACTGCAGATGAATTTGATGGAATGTGGAAAAACGTTTTAACTTGGTGAGTATTGACACTCCAAAATTATCTCTCCCACTTTGCCAATTGGACAAGTGCTGTATTGCACTTCTACTATCAGACAGTATCCAAATCTCTTTTCCATTTAAAAGAGATGCAAGAGAACCAAGGGCCTCATCAATGGCTATTAGCTCACTGCGAAAAACAGAGCAACCGTCTGGATTTCTCCTCTGGATTCTTAAGATATGGTCTTGAGATATGATGTAAATTCCACTGCCAGATCGATAATTATCGTCTCTACTGCCATCCGTATAAACCTGAATGGCGTCAATTGGTATATCCCCAATTCTCTCTAGAGATAATTGCTTTAGATAGGCAGGAAGGTCTGCTTGTTTATTCACGTGTACCAAAACTTTCCAATGATAAGCTTTCCTTCATCTCAACCAAAACGTTACACCTTATAAGACTTCTTCGGTACTTTAAGATGGTCAATTTAGCAGAGTGATTATGGTCAAGAACTCATGGTCGTTGAGTCATGAGTTCGAATCCTTGACGAACCTTTGCACAGTGGAGAGCGGAGAATATTAACAGCAAATTAAATGCAGTAAAATCCTTCCAAAAGAGCTAAAATAATAAAGATTCAGCTGAATTTTCGTTTTTTTTTCTTCTGGTATTTCATAAGACTATTAAACATTTCTTAAAATTCTGAAAACACATAAATGAATAATCAAAGTAGACAAAAAATATTTAAGAATTCTGTGGGGAAAAAAATAATTGCAAAGAAACTTTCATTGTTTTGTGCTCTTCCAAATGCACCTTATTTCTTTCAAATCGGCTTGCCAGTTTAGGGTTGAGACAGAATGTAGTAGTTCCATAAGATATAGATTAACCCGGGAGAGGGAGTGCGGGGCACAGCCACCTTACGCTCACGAAATCGTTAATTCTGGGAAAACTGTTTGTTTGTTACCTATGACCTTGATAGAGTATCCTCCTATATGCCAGTCTTTATGGGAACTAAAATGTATTTGTCACATATCTCCCTCTTTTTTGGGAGTGGCAAACGATTTTTTACAAATCTTAAGGTAATTGTTTTGACTGAGTTCCTCGTGCGACCATTTTTGGTTCAAAATTTTTTTATGACCATGCTATATTTTCCTCCTCTGTACAATTTAGTGGCTTTGATTGCTGTGTTGTACGACTTACTATGGTTTATAAATGTAAAAGAGCATATTATAAAAAAAGAAATGGGCATCTGTGATTTTTATTGAAGGATGTTAAAACTGATCGAGCAAGGGAAGAACCTTCTGAAATAATGCATATTAATCACGATAGAGAAAGTAAATTTGTGAAAAGCAATGAACATATGAAACGTTTGAGTTGAAAGGAACATTTTCGAATGCCAACTAAAGAACTTCATCAAGAAAAACATGTAGCCATAAGTGTTGTTGTTGTTACTAATGCCACTTGATCGGCAAAGGCCAGATCGAGGCCCACGAAGTTCATCATGGCAAAGGGACGCCTGTCATTAGTCGTAGCTTTGAGCATCATACAGGTGACAGTACGATTTGGCTCGGTTCCACCCCGATTTAAAGGGAGAACATTCTGGGGGTGGTCTCACCTCTTTTCCTCTTCCACCAACCCCACGAGAGGACTTGAGGCTTTACGGCTATTTAGATTACCTCCATGTCACGAAGGCACTATACATTTACAAACATCCATATCTTCTCCGGTATTCGAACCCAGTCCCTACGGCACAGCAGTCAGCGTCGCTAACCACTATACCGGTTGGGCGACGACCATAAGTGTAACACATCATACACTTCACCCTGTCAAAAAGACAAGCTAGAAAAAGTTCAACATGCTATTTGTCGATAATAAAAAGACAACAGAACTACAATAACTAGAACAACATGTGACAGGTTTGCCTGCAAATAACATTCCAGGAATTTAAAGTGATGTGTGTCTTTTATTAAAATCAAGTACCTTTGAAACTTCTTTTGGTTAAGTTTGATTGATATTTTATCTCAAATTATTAAAGAAAACTTTAAAAAGTCCTTAAAAGTAGGTAAGTACACTTTCTTTTAATTAAATAATTCACTGTAGGTACGATTTTTATAAAAATAATTATAAAAAGAAGGATTGGGGTGACTCAGTTACCCCGCGCGACCATTAACGTTAGTATCGAGTGCGTGCCTGCTCGCAGGTTAAGTTCACGAATTGAAGATGACTACTAGTAGAGAGATTTAAGTTACACAAAACAAAACCAGTACTATCTTCATGATAAAAATAAAAGAAAAACTCCAGAAAAAGCATGTGACTCAAAGTCATTGTGCATCTTATCTTTTCCTTCTAACCTAAATCCAGGTACGGTTTTCTTTCTGACATTTATTTTACAATAAACTTAAATAAATACCACCTACAACTCTAACATCAAACAAAAACAATGTGTAACCCTAATGACGAAAAGAGAGAGAGAGAGAAATAACCATTTTCTTTTTTATCTTTCCGCAATACCATTTACTACAACTTCAATTCACGACTTCTCTACTCATGGCCGAAAACCGTGAGAAAAAAGCATGATGGACGAAAACGGGAATCGTAAATGACTGTCATCTATCGACAAGGCAGTGTAACCTGAGCATTATTAAGAATTGTATGGTGGCAACAAGGGCATCCACCAATGGCGGATGTGCTTTTCCGTTCACTAACTCTTGTCTTCGAAGTCATCAGTTACGGATCAACTGTTACTAGGATCTTTGTTAAGCTTTGGATTTGGCGGCGAATGAAGCAGAATTGATGTATCTTTGACAGAAAAGACCTTTGAATCGACTTTATTACCAGAATAAATTTTCAAAAGAAACAATATAGAAGTTGTTAAATATAATACTCTGGAAGGTTGTAGTTTCCTTGTTGATTTTGACCCAGTTAAATATATCTGGATTTTTATCGTTTATTGATGGCCTTTGGGATTAGTCAACCTTGACAATCAGTGAAATACAGAGATAATTTTTTTTGACTGAAAAAAACTGTGATTATTTCAATATACTTCGTCGTGAATACTAGATTAAGTCATAAATTTTCAAGTTACAAGCGGATGTTGTGATGAAGCAATTCTGTTTCTTTTCATTTTAAGTTTAAATCAGTTGATTACATTAAAAATATTAATAAGAACATTAGAGTTTAATAAGATGTTATTAACATTCCCAAAGTAATTGAAGGATGCGATCTTATAACTTTTTCTTTATATTTAGAAATGTCTGAAGTTCAAAGGACTGATTTATGAAAACATGATTGATACAGAAATAAATACATAGAGTTACATAATTCTGTATTGAGCCTAATCAGCCAAAACGGATATTTTTTTTTCTGACATTTACTAACTTACTTTTAACACATTACTATAACCAGCTTCAAAATTCAATAGCGATTCAATTTAAGTGACCTTCTGATCCAAATTATCGATGTAAAATCTGATGCATCTAATATTTACAATGCAGAAATAATACTTATTGGATTATTTGGATAAATTTAAAATAAAAAGTTGGCACAGTCTCAGAGATTTCGCATTATTCAGAGTAACAGTTATAAGGTTAGATTTTAGCTTAAAAGACAAAAGAAGATATATACATTACGTGTTTTCATAACAGATACATATTTAAACAAGTGTGCAAAAGTAGGCCCAACCAATGACCATTTAAAGCAGACAGTATGTAGCATTCGTTAACAAATACTACCACAAATGGCAATCCGTAACAAATAAATATGCGTGACTCACAATCTCACCACCCTAGGCACAAACCGACTCGACCAACTGTCGCCCTTCGACTAAACGAGTAATGGGGATGTACGGTTATAGGCCTAGGCCTAGACACAGAAGATGGCATGATATATTAATGCAGTCTTGCCACTATTGTCAGTAGTCATTTAGTTCAAAATTCTCTTTTCTTAGAATACGTCCATTTTGCGATTAAAACTTTTCGGATATTGAGGCAGATTTGAGAAAGAGACGAGAGCACCCCCGCGCCCCTCCTCTCCCAAATCGAGGCTCTGGGCCTTGAACCCAATTGGCCCATGCCTTAAAATGTCTCTTCTGATCCCGTTCACAAACATGGAGAGGAATTCACAAAAAAATAAGCAAATAAATAAACTGGTTTACATGTTATCATCCGTTTGTTTGCTCATTAAAATGTTTTAAAATTGTTCAAATCAATTTTTTTAAAATTGGTTGCTGTTCTTTTGAAAAGTAAGAAATAATTTTATGTATAAGAATTCGCATCTCCATGTTGGTCTCTCAATGTTTGTGTCGATTAAAATTAGGTTACTTGAACCGAACTCGGGTTATACGCCTGATTGATTGACCTTAGGTAGACGTTACTGTTCCAAAGACTATGTGTAACCATGCAGCGAACAAAATGCAATAATCTCATTTGAAATGGTAACTTTAAAGAACAGACTGCTTTTTTTTCGAAATTTTCGATGCTTTAAATGTCTTATCATTCTCATTTAGAAGAATAAAAAAACTAGAAAGGTATATATGTGAACGCACTCTGATTGAAACAAGGCTTGGTTAATTGAGACTTTAATTCATTTTTCAATGTATTCCGAATTGAAAATATTCAATGAAGTTAAATTAAGTAATACTACCCCTCCCACACCACAAAAATACCGAAAGGAATTAATTCTGAAAAAAAATTTGCTTTTATCATTCTTTATATCTGCATAGGTATTAATCCTTTGTATTTCTCCGAAACGTAACATGTTATTTATTTTCCAGACAAACGTTCGTGTAATCACCAAATAGAATTCTTTGGAAAAAATAACAATTATTCTCGGCGCCATAATGAAGGTCAAAACAGTAGAAACCTTGACCGGTTGTGTTGGGTGCTGTCTCTCCTCTGAAACAAACTTTAACCAAGGTATAACTCAAGGTCCTCTTCGTTGCGGGAACTCTTTCTTTTGATAAGAACCAGATAGGAGCCGTTCGGTTTCATACCTCACCGGTTCCGAAAATTGACATCGGTTCCGCCGGAAAGAGCATCGGAATGACTCAGAGACCGAGGAAAATGAGTAACAAGACTACTCGGTTATTAGACGCTGACAGACATTTTCCGACTTGCAGAGTTTTCTTGGTTTGTAGATAGTTTCCATTATGGAGCAACTTCTTCGTTTTTAATTCGAGCATAACTTTTTGACTTGGGATGCCGAAATTCGATTATTATTTTACTTACAAGGACTGAGCTTGGATTTAAAATATAAAAAGTATGACTACACTGTCAAAAATGAATTAAAAATAAAGATTGTGACCTGTGGCTTTTTTATGTTCCATAAAGAAAAGTTTAAAGTTTCATGAAATTCAAATCAGATCATGCAACGTCCACGTTTTGCAACATTCTCGTTTCCAAAATGGCTTCACCACCAGAACAAGCGCAAGCTATAGAACGGTGTATTGAATTTAAATCTGAAACGCATGTACAGCGTGAATGGTGCATCACTACCAGGGGCGTAGTGACCACCGTATCAATGATACTGGGTACCCAAGCTACAGAGGCCCAAACATATGTAACTACAGTCCCAATCTAACAGGGTGTGGCCGTGGTAGCCTAGTGGTCAAGGTAACGGATCATGGCTGGTTTGTCACGAGTTCGAGCCCAGTTCCTCTATAGACGCGCCGTGTGGGGGAGTGATGCACGTTAAATCTGTCGAGCGCTCAAACGTCCACCTATTGGTGTGGTGTGGTAGTTAGGAGAGGGGTTGCCAGCTCAGGTATCGTCTGCATCATTTGACCATGGTTCAAAATTACAAGGTCCGTCGCCAAAAGCGACGTTAATATTTACTCACTCACACTCTAACAGGGTACTCATATCTAAAAAAGGGCCCCGAAGAAATTAGGGTACAGGGCCCACTCAGAACTATCTACGCCAGTGACCACTACACTGTGTTATGAAGTAAGAAAAAGTTCCCCGGGCGATGTATGGAAAGAGCAAGTCCAATAGCGCGGCCACCTAGATCTATTGATATTACACCTTTTGATTTCTTCTTGAAAGGGGATACGTGAAAAGATTGTTTACCAATCTTCTCAATTAGCGACACTGATGAAGTGAAAAGTCGAATGACAGTCGTCATTCAGATTGTTCATCTTGCAAAGCTTCACAGAACGTGGCTAGAAATCTCGATGTGTTGCGCGAACATTTAAATCGTTCAATAAAGGATTGAAAAAAAAAAAGTAATATAATGTGTGTTTCCTTTATGAAACAAAAATATTTTTATTTGTTTTGTTGTAATTAATATTTGAAAGTGAAGTAATACTTTTCAGACACCCGGTATGTTTTTCGGGGCTTTTTTTCAAGATATTAGTTAAGTTTTTTGATTAAATACTGGATTCTAGAACATCTTGATATCCTGAACAAGTTTTAGAAACATAAAACGCAGATTAAATACAATTTCAGTTTTAGAACAATTTTAATTCTAGAACAATTTTAATCCTAGAACATTAAGTTAGATGTTCTGATCAACTAGCCTAGAATGCAAAATAAACGTATGAAAAATTTGTGAAACAGTACATAATTCATGTCTTTTGAAATTTTTAATTTTGTAGAACTTTTTTTTTCTAATATGGAATAATAGAACATTTTTAAATCTACAGCCTTCTACTAGATGTTTTAAACAATTAGCTTTTAGAATTCAAAATAAATATGTAAAAAATTCGAGGATATAATACGTAATTTGTGCCCGAAGTTTTTGTGTAAGACTTCAGATTAATTCTATATAGAATTCTAGAATTTTTTTTTCTTTAATAACTATACAATTCTGAACAAATAGCTTAGTATTCAGAATAAATACATAAAAAAATTAAATACTGATAAAAAAAATAAAAAACAAAAAATGCTTAAACACTGATTATATATGAAAAGAGAACAATATATAAATAAAAGAACATGTATATAATATTGCGAGTAACGAAATTATTAGAGAGTATTAATTGATTGTAACAACGGAACAGAAAATGGTCTGGAAAAATTAGTTATAGTTGTCTCTCTCCAAATAATAATAATAATACGTAGAACAATTAGCGAAACAGTTATTGACACTCTTTCACGGATCGTTTTATTTCTTGATACATTCGAAATCAAATTATAATTGGGCAAAACTTTAATGTATTTTGAATACAATGCACTTTTAAAAAGTTTCGAGGAAATTATGAACATTAAAATAAAAATTGTTGTTCTTAACGGGCGGAACACAAGAAATGCAAGGAAAATATTCAGGGACGACAGGCTGTAGTTGTTTCACTAATTGCTTCGTAATTGTTTACAGAAAATGGCAACATGCACTGATTCGTTTTGAAAATGAGAAATAAATTAAAATATTTTAGAAATATTTTAATATTTCAATTAGTCTTAAAGCAAGTATGTGTTTTATTTCTTTTAAAAATTTTGCTTGGATAGTTTTAATATTATTTTCTTAAAAATAAAATTAACTAATCCTTGGAATATTTATTTTGAATATGAATAGAAAAAAATTCTAACTCTTAAAAAAGTGGAACAATGGGAAAAGAGGTTTTAATTTTAACTTTGAAATCAATTTTAGTAATTTTTTCTATTTCTGCTTTGTATTGTATTGTTAGTGGTTGTTTTAAAAAAAATCCTATTCATATCAACGTATGATAATTTTTGATAACTGCTGTTATTGTAACAATCAAGAAAACTAAATTAAAAAAATAAAAGCAAATCGATATTAAACATATTATTTGCTTAAAAAACAGACAAAATCAAATTAGATTTCTATATAAACTAATACAACATATGACATTTTAATTTCTTTATTACGCATTGTAAAATGCTTCTAAATGCCCTGACCTATGTGAAGATTTGTTAAATAATAAAACAAAACAAATTGCCTTGCTATATCAAAATTATTTACGATTTTAAAATTGTATGTGTATTTACAATAATATTTTCTCCGGAGCTATAATTCAGCGATTGTATATGATTCCTACCAAAAAGTGGTTCAAATTCCTACTGTAGCCGTTTTGACTTCGTCGAAAAAAATATAAAACAGGGTCCATAAAATTTAACATCTAATAGCACATCAGAAAATTATTTAAGATAAATTTTATCTATGTGTTTCCAAATTTCAAAAGAAGAATAAAATAATGACATTTTTTTTAAAAAAAATTTGTTTCAACAATATATATTTTCTGGATTGAACCAAAATATTAGCTACAAGAGAAAAGCTTTTGTGTGCGAGGGAGCAAGGAATGTAACAAATAAAGTATATGCTAATTTTAGCATGATAGCCATTGACGATTCGACGTCCAGTTTGATTGATTACCTTTGATTAACAGAACAAGAATAAAATGATTTTATTTGTTCAATTAGTAGTTCCCAAGGGTACGACAATTAGTTTATGCAACAAATACAACAGATAGTTTATACATCAAAGTTGATTAGTTAACATGCCAAGTGCATAGATTGTATCCACTAGTATTGCATAAGTTTTTAAAAAAATTCACTGAGACACTTTGGAATAAGAATGTTTAGAAATAGACAAAGGAAATTTACCATATATGGCCTGCGGTTTTTGGAGGTAGCAATTGCTAATAGTAAAAGAGAAAAAATTTCCCTAATTAAAAAAAAATTAAAATGATATGTAATGATACAGTAAAATGGGATGCAAAGCAACACTGCATTAAATGATGCAATGCAAAAAGAAAAGAAAGCGCTATGAATTATTTTTAATTTTCAGTAATGACGATTCAATAACATTGAGTAAAAGTATTTCGTCCAGTTATAACATTGTCGGTATCTCATTTTTGTTGGATGCAGTTTCAAGAAAAAATCAGACAGCTATTTTCCCCTCTTAAGAACAAGAAACAAAGTAGTGTAACGAGTGGTGGGTTGAAATCATGTCACCTCAAAAGGATTTCGAAACTTGGTCTAAACAAGTTATTTGTTCAAAATCTTGGCTTAGAACATTTAGAACTCTTTTTTTCTTTAAAAGTGAAAATAAAAACTTTAAAAAAAAGCATTATACGTAGAAAATATGCAAAATAATTCTAAAACGAAATAAATATGAGCTGCGAAAAGTTAACTCATTTGATTAATCATAACAATATCGTCTCGGCTCCAATCTTGCCAAATACTTTTGGTGTTGTCCTATAAAATATGCACAAATAAAAACTACTTGTTATTAGTTACTAACTTTTCTGAATTTCTAATTAAAATATCTCAGAGAATTGCGAGAAATGGTAGTAGATGGCGACTTTGCCTGCTGTCGGTAGCAACATTTGGCGGTATATTACCTGCGCCCAGTTAATTGAAAAGTACCAAAAATTATATAACAGAGTTATAAAAATATATAAAAACAGTATTATAAATATAGATTCACTAGCTGGTATACCCGTTCTTCGCACGGGTGAATTGAAAAATTAAACAATACAGTTTGAAGGATAAAGAAGTTTTTAATGAGTTAATTTTACTCGAAATGCATATTAAACGGGAAAAAAACACATGTTTGTTAAATTTTAAGTCTGTAGATCTAATAACTGATAAAAATGATTTTTTTAAAATTTATAACGCCCCTTAAGTCTCTTGTGGGTCATACATGAAAGATAGAAATATGTTGACGAGGCACTCTAGAAAAGCTTGCAGATGGCAGAATTTTTTCCTACTAACAACCTCTCCCTTCAAAACTTAGTTTTATTTTGAAATAAAAAAATAGGCATTATTCTGATCACAGGAATTATTTAGAAGCGAGCCCCTTGCGTAGCCAAAACAAAAAGAGTTTTTCACAAACAAAAGATAAATATATGCTGTGGTGGGCTTTTTTGCAGCGCAAGCCAGATTTGTTTGCAGATGCCAGAATTTTTGCTTCTTACTTGACAAATATCGTTATATTTTTTGGACACTTTTTACAAATTTTTATAAATTATAGCCAATGCTATAATTTATAGCCTATGTGTTATTCTGATGTATAAGCTATATTACTGTAAAGTTTCATTAGAATCTATTCAGTTGTTTTTACGTGAAAGACCCACAAACATCCTCACAAACTTTCACATTTATAATATATATTAGATTTTGTAATGTTATTTTCGGATACCCTGTAAAGAAATATACTATAAAATGGCGTTGAAAATGAACGATTAAATTATCAGAAATAATAACGTGAAAGCATTTCGACTATTCACTATTTGATGAATTAATTATAATTAAATAAATATGGGTAACTTGGAAAACACGTGCATAATTGAGCAAGCCAGGAAAAAACTGTCGTACTTATAGTTATCTTAAAAGATAAAATTGACTAAAATACGTAAATAATATACTTGCGTACACAGTATATATTTTTAATATGAATTGTTTTACGCATGCGATTTAAAATCCATTAATTATTCGCATCTTAAAGATCCTTGGAATTTATAAGAATTTTATTTGTTTAGTCAAATTCTTAACGTATAAATTTTCGATATTCTTCAATTTTATAAAAATATTTCCAACAAATAAACATGAAAATAAACATAAAATTCTGAATATTTAAAGTTCTTATGTACTTTTTTGCGAAGTTTTGTTATATGTTTTTGCTTTACACATTAATCTTTAAAAAGGATTGATGTGTACGTTTATTTATACGCTCCATAAAAGCGACGTGCAAAGGAGTTATACACATATAAACGAAATTGTGCATGCACATACATTATGATAAAATACAAAAATGCATAATTTTTGGTGCCAATGAGATTGTCAAGCAAGAGCTTATAAAACGAAAGTGCATTCATACACAAAAAAGAATGCGTTTTTAAAATTAAAAGCAGAATTTATAATTAATTCATTTTGAGTTAATAATGTAACAGTATATATATATAATAACATTTTTTAAGAAAAATTATATTTATCAGAAAATTTTTAATATTTTTTCATTTAACAAAAATTAGCGCTTTTAAAGACTAAAATAAATGAATGAATATACGCATAGTAGTAAAAAAATCCTTTTAATTCGTTTAATTATTCAGACCAAATATTCATACAGTTTAGAGATATCATTAATATTAGTTTAAAATTCTTGGCATTGTATAAAAATTTTTTTTAAAAAAAAAAAAGATTCAAATTTTTTTATAAGAGTTTAATTTAAACTAAGAAAAATAATTCACAAATAAATATAAGTACCGGAAAATAACCCAATCAAGACACAAATTTATACCAGAGAACGATTTTATTTGTTTTACAGTCACTTCCTGCATAAACTGCGATAACATTTGAAACTAAAACGATAATAATATAAACAGCGAATTAAATTGCTCAAACAATGCATGATAGTTCATAAATAGAAAAGACAACAAGCTATTAACCGACTTCCAAGTTTTTTATGATCATGAGTACGGAAATGTGCCTAAAAATTTCGTAAGTCCAAGTGTATGGTATCGGCAGTTACAGTTAAAAATATTCACTAAATTCCAGTTTTTGATTTTAATTGCGTAGGTATTCAGTGTTTTGACAATAACTGTATTACGATATTTAACGGAAGTGAAATTGTTGGTATATCACGATTTCATTGTATTTTTTAAAAATATTTCCGGTTGAAGATTTTGTACAATAAGAGTATGCAGGAGCAGTTAATTTTTGACTCAATGCAATTTGTCTTATGTGTGTATACCATTTAATAATAAGAATAATTTTTTCACACAATTTTGTCTTATACTAAATACCGAAACAGATTACTTTTTTTTGAATGAAATTAAATAATTTTGATATTTATTATGAATTATTTACTAGTTTTAAATTTAGTAATTTGTAATTTTAATTTAATTTAACTCCTTAATTATTTGAAAATGAACAAAAATTGGGCAAATGAATATCTTATTTTTTTATAATAAGGCATGGATTTTGCAAAAAGAAGTACTACTTCTAGATGTAAGAAAATATTTTCTAAAACTCTCAAAAAAATAATCATTAATATCCTTATATATATACATAAAACTTGCAATAATTTATTTCTCGAAGAGAGCTACATAAATGGCCCTTTTCTTAAGTATTTTTACTATTTTAGCACCACTAATAACAATGAATAAAATTAACAATAATACAGTAACATTTTTTGGGGTATTTAATTCGCTTCAGATTTTAAAGTTTGTTATTTACAACAGAACGATGATGTTAGTAAGTGAATAATTGTTTCAAAAGTCTCTTTTACGAAATAATGGTGACTTAAAGTATTTACAAAGAATTTATTTATCTCAGAAAATGTTAAGTAATTTTACAAAGAAATAATATTCGTGTTAAATGTTTTGTTGCGTATTCTAAATACGCTGTTATTTGAAAAATAAAAACTTCTCTCGTTCCCCTTTATTCTAAAATAATAATAATGATCCGAACAAAATTTAAAAACATTTTTCTCTGACAAAATATGTTTATACCAAATATTGAATGAGAGACAGATTAGTTTCAATTCGTTACAAATGTTCCATGCTGTATTCAGAGTGCTTTGTACTTTTATTATCTTGTGCAGTATTATGTGCTTTGTAAATCACATTAAAAACACATTTATTGTAGCTTAATGTAAAAGACATTATATAAGTGGCAAATAGCGTGAAGGATATGGAGTTCTAGCTCCAAATGGGGATGTGTGTTTATTCACTCATCACAAATTAATACAGTAAATTTCAGAAAATTGGAAATACATACATAAATAAAGACAGAAAAAATAATAAACAAAATATAAACAAGCTACATAATTTTCTTGATACACTGTATGAGACATTGTCATCAAAAATTCAAAAAGAAATGTTTCTTTTTGAAAATGGAGGGAGACGTGGTGACTACCTGGAAAGAACATACATCTATTTATTGACGATAAAGTCTACCAGTATAAAGTCTGATTGAGCATTTTCTTCGGCAGGACAATTTGTAACAAAAATTATTAAGAAGCCGTTTGAACGACGAAATTGTACGAGCTGTGTTTTTTAAAGGCTTATTTACAGAAACACAAAAAAATGAAGAAATGATTTTTTAAATTTCATTACATACTATTTTTTATTTGTTTTTATGATGAATTAAATATCGGTTTGATTTACTTCAATAAATAATAATTTTAAACCAATTTTTTTAACTATGTTTTCAGTTTTGTTATGTAATTTTAACTAAGCTAAGGTGTAAGTATTCTTAAACAGTTCAGTGCTTATCCCGGGATTGGATAATATAATCCCGGGAACAAAAATGTAACACGGGATTGCAAACCCTGTAGTGAACTGCATTAAAAGAAAAAAAATTAATTCAATTTTTTTGCTTTATTTTTTTTTAATAACTTTCTTCTTTTTTGAACTATTTTATTTTTACGCAACGCGAAAGTAATAAGAAAATTTTTTCTCCATTTATAAAACATGTATTTTCAAGCCAATAATCACAAGTGATTGATCGACTCGAACAAATATACTATTTGCTTAGAATCACCTGCTAGGCAGTGGCAACCAATAAAATGACCGGGAAAGAAAAAAGAATCAAATTTTGTTGAAAAGAAGGCGAACACGAACAAAAACATTCCGTGAACATTTGCACGGACTGCAAAAGATGTTCTTAACAATTTCAGCTGCTGCCATCGTGGGATTGAGAAAAAGAAAACGGTTGATTGCCAAAATAGACCAATGTGAAGATAGTTTTCTTTACAGAATAAGCATATCGGAACGGTAAATTGTAGATAAGCAAGTAAGCCCGCTGGCCTACTTTCGCAATCTTTTTCAAAAGAACTTTATTTGTTTTTAATAACTGTCTTTTCACAATGCCTGAACAATCTTCGGCTTTGGGTTTCACCGAAACAAAATAAACGAAGCTCCATTTTTTAATAGGTTCGATTCTATCTATTCTATTTTTTTTTATTCAGATCTTCTTTATAATCAATTCTTACGAGTGACCATGCGATCTGGGTTAGATGAGGCTGTTACATTTACAGCTTCTGCGATTTGAAATAGCATTAATTCATTGCCTTATGTGGCGATGATTATCTTTTTCATACGAAACAGGTTGAAGTAATACAAAGAATGTGAGCAATATACATTAACCTAACACTGTTTTATTAAAAAGGATTATCTTGTAAACGGTGTGAAGGGAGATGTCATATTTCATATGGCAAACATTATCTTTCAGCATATGATGCACGTATATATATTACGTACGTATGCACTTAAGTATTTATTTTTATTAATTTTTCTACAGGGAAAAAAATCAAGACGTAATTTCTTGAAATTAAAAGCTTTTACATCATTTCCTATAGAAAAAAAATGTTAAATGTTTTTGAAAAGATAAATTTTTCAGCCCAATTATAAATTTCTTATGAAAATTTGCTAAAGCTATAATATTTTAATTTCATAAACAATTATAGTTTTTTAATTTATATTCTCATTTCACATGCAGCGTATATCAGGAAAGCGCCACTAAGTCTTTCTAGATGTACACAAATCGATTTGAATGATTATGTTAAGATTAGTTTGTATAAATATATGAAGAATGCTCTGGACTAATTGTATTAATGTAGAGTACAAATGCAAAAAAATGGTTTCAAAATTCTATAATTTTTAATTAAAATTTGATTAAAAAGTTTCTTAGTTTCGTAATTTATAAGAAGTAATTTTTGAAAAATGATACTTGTACTGTTTTAAAACTATAATATATGAAGTAATATACACAAATATACAGCATTATAATGTACATTAAAACGAAACAAAATTTCCTTAACCCATAAGAGTTGATCGAATATAAATTGAAAATCAAACATATACAATTTCAAAAAATGAATGGTACTTCAAACAGTATGAACACTGTACAGAAAAAAATGACATGAAAAAAAACACACCCAAAACACAGCAAAATAGAACTAAATAGAGTTTAAGATTAAAATGATACGAAAAAGACTATATTATACCGGTTGTTCGAAAAGTATGACTACACTGTGATGCCCCCACCCCTTGGGAGAATATCTCTCGGAGTGTGAGCTAGAGGTGTAGGATTAATGAAAGAACTAGAAGGAATCATTATCTTAATATGACTTTATTAAGCTATTCAACTTAAATCTTTAACAAATTAAATTATAATAATTAATGTGAGAGAATCTACGATGGAAAAATACGGAACACACAATATATATATATAGATAATAAGCAACTTAATCAAATTCAGACCACTATCAATAACTGAACCGCCTAAACTCGATTCTAATTCAATATTTGATTCTTATATTAACTAGCCAATCCTACCTTATTGCAGTTTGAAGAATCCATCAATATTGTCTTATTCTCAATCTTGTCTTTATTTGCATGCACTGGTGTGCAACTTGAATTCCATATATTCGATCACTTATAACTTCTAACTAATTATCGTCACGTAAAGCTCATTCAGACTTGAAACACGATTCCTCTATTGGACATCAACTACCGCCAATTTCCATCCACTATCACAAATTGCCATACATTGTCATCACGTTTACTCTAAGCTCCGATACTTAAAAGCTTGTTCATTTGCATCTTTCATTCACACTTAACTTCTTGGATTTGGTTGGAAAAGAGTTGCCATTAATTCTGGCCCAAAGAACCCAAAGGACATGTTAAAGAAAAGACGCGTGAGCCCGTCACAACACTTTCAAGTATTAATTGCAAAAATTAATAAATAAATAGACTATACTCATTTACGTTTTTTTTTTGGGGGGGGGCAGTACTTTACTTCACGATTTCAATGTGCTCACCATTAGTTGCTTGCAACACATAAATTCTGTACGAGATTTCAAGTCACTCTCTATGAATCATTGCAATATCAACAATCTAAATGGCTACCTCGATTCGATTTTTTATTTCATAAGTGTCGCTAATTGAAGATTGGTAAATAATGTTTTTCAAGTATCGCGCTACAAGAAGTCGAAAGATGTTATGTCTAGAGACCTGGATGGTCAAGCTATGTATTGGACTTCCTCTTTCCATCCATCGTCCGGAGAACTTTTGTACCTTCCAAACTTTAATATGATAGTGCCCCATTTACGCTGTACATGGGTTGCAGTTTAAATTCTATATACCAGGGGTGACGAACCCTTATGGAGCAACGTGCCATTTTTTCTACAGAAATGTTTGGTGAGGTGTAGACGTGCCGTCAAATAACTTTGACGTGTGATTATTAGGAAAACATTAAAATTCAATACTAACAACTCCGAACTATTTACTACGAAAAGGTAAACATTTTACATTGTATTGTAGTAAATGTTTAAGTTTTACGTGTAATTTAAATTAAAGTAATATTAGTATGACTTCTGTTGTTGCTTATTAAATGACAAATATTAGGATTGTAAGATGTTACTTTTAGCAGAATGCATGCTGAATTGGAGTCCTCTACCAAAGCGGTTTCTAAGCGAGTCTTTTATGTTATTCATCTCTGAAAATAATGACTCACAGGCATAGGTAGATGAAAATATGGTTAAAATAGCATACGCCAACTTCTGCAAACAGTTAAATGTGACTGGAATCGAATCCCATGTTCCAAAATTTCGTTATAAACATTTTTTCTTAAATTTCTTGTTAATCTTTCTGTTTCAATCAACTCCCAACTTTTTCCTTATTTCATTAAATTTCTGAATCCATGTTGAATTAGACTGGAAATTAATCAGTTGCAATTCAAAAAATCCTTCAATTTTCAACCAATTGAATTGGGATAAGTTCAGTTTATCAAATGAAGTCACATCAAGGTACAAAATAAACTTGAGAATTCATGAAACTGAAAAAAACTTGCTGAAAATTCCTTCATTGAAGAACTGATTACGGAAATATAACACATAAAATCGAAAATATAACACAAATAAATTTTAAAATGCTATTGTACCAATGAAATTGCGACTATGATATGCGTAGACAAACGTTGCCTCATTAGCGGTTGAAGTCCACGCCGTAACAAAGGAAAGGCAATAACAAATTAATGTGCTCCCCGCGACCGATCACTAACGTTTGCTCGTAATACTTCATAGTGAACTTTGTTATTTTGAAATAAAATGCAAACCGCTTTGATCGGTGGCGTGCCCAAAATATTGCATCCCTTGCCATTGGTTTGCCAACCTTGCGATATACTATACTACAACTTTCGCTTGTTTTGCGGTGAATACATTTTGAAGCGAAAATGTTCAAAAACGGGGATGTTGTGCCTTATAGTTTGTATATCATTTTAAAGAAACTTTAATCTTTTCCTTATGGAACATTAAAAAAATCACAAGTGATTCACCAAGTCGCCTTTGTTTGTTTACTTTTAATTTATCATTGAAAGTGTTGTCAAACCTTTCGGAATAAAATAGAAAATGTTGAAGAATATGACGGGAGAACATGAAAGTTTTGAAACAGAGAAAAAAGAACACGAACTAATTAAAATATAGGCAAATGGAAATAAAAAACACTTTCAGAGTTCAAAAACTTTTTATATAATGTTTTTAATGCTTTAAAATTATTAATAGCTAAACTTTCTTTTTCATAGATAATCTATCGGTTTTTATCTAAATCAATATTAATGTATTGCGGAAGAAAATAATAAGATAATGGCACAATAGAAGAACTTATATCAAGTTTTCGAACTGGAAATGAGAGCCATTTTTCTATCAAAACATTTACAATTACATTCTTCTACTACTAGAATAAAATCAAATTACAAATAAATGTACAACAAACCTTTGCTATATTATCATAAACAAAAACGTGTAATCTTAAAAACAATGTATTTTTACATATCTTGTTTATATATAATAAGAATAAATTATGATTAGGAAGCTAAAAATTAATTGCATGCCTTAATTCTTTCCGACAACATCTAATAAGGAAATAGAATTCACAAATTTGGAGGATAAACACCGTCTTGACCAAAACGTATCTCTTTTTTTTTTGTTTCGAAACCTCTTAATGCTCTGTTTCGTCTTGACATGGGAAAAATGGAAATGTTCCTTCTAATTTCGGTTAATCCAATGTAAATATTCTTGTAAAATAAGATTTTAAATCCGATTACTCCTCTCGAAGACGGATGTCCACTACTTGTAGTTTATTTCCTTCCCCGCGTGGTTTCAAAAATATTGATGTTCAGTTTCCTATTTATCACATAAAACATCAATTTAAAGCTATTTTTTAAATGAAAAAATTGTGATTAATGTTGTCTTAGATTATTTATTTTTTCCTGTTTGAATTAATGTGTTCTGATTTCAGAGGTTCATAAGTTTTCTTATATTTCTGTTTGGTTTTAATAAGAATAAAAATAATTTTTTTGTTAGTAAGTTAATATAATTTTGTTGATCATTTAATAAATGCACAAATAATTAACGTTGACGTTTTTTTTATTGGAAGAAACCCTTCAAAAGAAACAAAATTTGTTTTTATAAGATACTGAGAAATTGTATGATTTAAGATATTTTTGCTGCAACATAAATAATTTTGAGCAACACACAGATTACTGCTAAATGACATACATATCTTTTTAGTTATAATGTAATGCCCTTTTATTAATTCTCACTGGCAAATATTTCCAACATATTCTTTAATTTGAGAACCTCTTTCTGTTAAGCAATCGAGATTTACATAAAGTAGAACTATTATTTAAAGTTAATTGAATTGAGTTCAAGAGAGGAGAAGGGGGATAGCCATTGTACGTATTGTTGTTGGATTAAATTAGAATTTACATTTGAATCGCTAGTATTTAAAGAAAAGGGATTAAGAACCTCGTGCAGCGTGTTCAAGAAATGAAACTGAGTATCTGCATTAAATGATAAGTATTTTTTTCGTTATAAATACATTTAAACCTCTATATAATGAACCTCTATATTGCGAATTTTTCTATATTGCGAACTTTTTCCTGGAACCTTGAACATTTCACGATTTTCTTCGTAAAATAACCTCTATATAGCGAAGTACATTTTCTATGTAACGAACTTTTTCTATTATGGTTCAATTTTTGTTCTCCCTTTTTTTTAAAGTATTTCTGAAAAAATTTCAAATTATTCTCTCTTTAATGCATTTAATGGTGGTCATAAATCTTGAACTGGTTTGATTAGATCCTAACTTGCCAAGAGCAATAGAGTTCTGGACGTTTCATCCAAGAAGTGCAACCTTTAACCCCCATTGCCCAGTACACTAGAAACATCTTCGATATCCTCTTTCACCCTCAGTGGAGTTGTCCCGCGTTCTAATTATAAAATAATGCATGTTTAATGTTACCTGTATGCTTTAAATTATAAAATGTCCTTAAAATTCATTCATTTTAGTATAAAACTATTTTCTTAATATTGAAAATACAGTGAATTCTTCGACATTCTTTTTTCTTGTTTTCCTTGCAATTTTTTCTTTCTTTCTTTTTTGATGGGCCATGTATATAAAATAAACTTATATTATTTTTAAAAAAGGTGTGAATAATTACTTTTTAAAATATATATAGTGTTTATGAATTTAAAATTTGCTTTATGTGGTTTATAAAGTATATTAAACGATGAACCACATATAACGAATATAACGATATATAACGAATTTTCCATATAACGAGCTTTTTCCGGGATTTAGCGACTTCGTTATATAGAGGTCTGACTGTATTTAGAATAGGTTAAAACTGACTTGTGTGCTCCTCAAAGCTGAACTTAAGTTGATAGTAATTGAAAAGTTACGAAATAAAAATTGTTTTTTAATGGCTCTCTCCATCCCACTAACCCTCACATCAACGCGAACAATTGTTCTCTACAATATATTTTAAGCCTTAAAATGACTGAACATATATTTTGTGAACTCTAAAAACAATAGTTTATGCAGCCTATTAATCTGGTTGACGCTTAAACTGGGCAGCCATTAAAAAAATTGCAGTCAATTAACACGAACAGTCATATTCCAATTAATTTTTTTTCGACATGATACAAACTGTGTAAATAATGCATTTATTTGAATTTTCTCCGATGTAATTACCATTTTGCATTAACTTATTTCAAAATATATGTTCCCCATAATACGTGTAGTTTTAAGCCGTATATACCTTGGCTTATTTTATAGATTATTTTGATTCATTATTACTTCCACTAATCTGGACAACTTATATCCTAATTTCGTCCTGATTAACGAGATTATACGGAATTTCTTATCATAAAAGCAAACGCTTGCACCTCTTGCTCTCATAACAAGTAGTTTCAGTTTTAAGGATCATTTTGTATACAGATGTAACAGAAAGAAGTAACAAAATCATCACGAAACTTATGTTTAAATAAATCAAAGCTATATTTTGTTATATACTCCAAAGGTAAGAATAGAATTGTTAGAGCTATTTTAAATTCTTCACGTATTCTTAATTTATTTAAGAAAATTATTGTATTCAACCTTGCCAAATCACTTCAGTCTAACGTATGAGCCGTTTTCTATGGATTTATCTCTATGGGTTCACAACTGATTGTTTGTATTTTTAAGATTCCTAATATAGAAGGTTTTAAGACACATATACAATATTTTAGATTTTATATTTAATGAAAGATTATTAGCATTTACAAATCAAAAGTTTTGAATAATGATGTTTTGTACATAAAGTCTTATTTCTATTCCGTTTTTATAATCAGAAGAAGTTTTAAAAGAATAAACTTTTAAGAAGTTTCGTGCAAATCATTGTATAATAAATTGTAATTGTATTGTTTTACATAAAAACTATTGTATAATAAGTAATTGTAAATATATAAACATTATACATATGTATATTAGCACAATTCCTGTGATAGATGTCGATTTAAATTGTCATTAATTTTTTACATAGTTTCGACAACTTAGATCAAATTTATTGCTGTTTTTAACTTATATTAATATTATTTTAAGTTATATTATTATTATTTTAAATTATATTATTATTATTATTATTTATTTTTAAATTATAATGCATGCATTCTGTTAATAAGGGAAAATGAAAGACCACTTTGTTCTAACTATTCGCCTCTCGCAATAGAAAAGTAGAAAACTTCTGTCATTTATATGTATCCTTGATTTCTTTTCAATATCGAATAAGAAGTAGGAGTGTAGTGTATTTATATTACAAGCACAATCACATAATTTTGTCCAAAACGCATCTCTGTATTCAGCATTTTGATTCAATGAGTGGGTGTTTGATAACCTTGGACCAAGGTTAAGGTTAAAATTTCATACAAACCTCACTTTCGTTTTGCAAGCTCTTAATAAGATGACGAACTTGAAGATAAACAAATGTATTTATCTTTACTGAATTAAACTCATTGTCCTTCGCTTTAACTAAGATTTAAATTAAGATTAAAATGAAATGAATAGAGCAAGATTTGCCATGAAACGTTATTGTTAAAGAACGTTTCGTATTCACAAATGAATGTCATATCAGGGTTTCAAAAGCTTTTAGTTGCTTTGTTATTGCATCATATAAATCCGGAAATCAACCTCAAGATGGTATATAATAATAACAAATTCTCTATTCTTGTAATAATATAGAAATACGTTCAGAACTCTTTAATCCTGCTTTGCATACGATGATATTTATCTACAATTGGTTTACAATGTCCGTATTGAAAGTAATTGCATCACAGATGTAAAACATTTGATAAAATTTCTTTTAGAAGTTACAGTGTTTTGTTGTTTTCTACATGTGCGCAACTTATCCAAGAAACGAGAAAGATGAAAGGAAAAAATCATTGCTTAGATATCTTACAATCAAATTTTCTCGCTTTGTTAATCTAAAATATAATGATAAAAGATAACCAGGAAATATAACAATTGTGTTATGAGCGTAATAAGTAGAAAATGTTTACAGATCTTCTATATTATGGAATTAAATTCATTTTCTTCCTTACATATCGGATACTTCAAGCATTTGAGAACGGAATTAGATAGTGTTCTCTATCAAGCATGCATGTAATTAATTCATTTATACTGATAAGGTCAATAAATAATATTGTTTTGTTACATAATGTAGTAATATATTGCAAGAAATGTTTCAGGTTCCGTTTTAAATCTAATCCTATGAAGTAAGATTATTATTTTGTTAAAAAATTCCTCAGAAGAGTATCTTGTTCTCTTAAAAGTAACCTGTTTGAAGAATTTTTGCAGGTAGAAATATATCAGACATTTAAGAACTGTACAAATGTAGATAGCATAAATGTTAATCCCTTGCTATTAAAAACTTAAAATTATATGACTTCCGACAAATATTCAACACTGTGCGTTTGAAAATTCTCTTTTGTTAGCTTTCTTCTAAACTAGAGATCTTTTCCCTACTTAAATGTGTCGCTATCAATTTGTTGCTATCGGGCTTTAAGAAAGTTTTTCTTTATCCAGCAGTCTTTTCAGTGCTTGATTTAAAAATAAGCTTCGTGATCAACATGTTGGCCATCCCTGTTTCAAGCCAAAGACCTTTTATGTACAGAAGGTATACGCATTAAGGTATTACCAAATCAATAGAAAATATCATAAGAATTTGAAATTACTTCAATTAATTTACTTCACGTGTTGTATAAATTAAAATTATCAGTAGCTGTTTTTTAAAAAAAGGGCCAAAGCAGAAGTTTGTTCCTCGAATAAAGTTACATCATCTATTGATGTAGAATCATCAATACCATCTATTTGAGTTTTTTCATTTGATGATGAAAGCTTTTATATATGCCACCTCTCTGACTGGATATACCAGCATTCAAGAACTATGGAGTTACTAAAATTGCTACTATATGAAACCATTGGTGGAATGGGAGGTGGTTTGGAAGTTCAAATCCCTTGCATAGACAGATTTTTAAATTTTTAGCATAAAGATTAAATCTCGGTTTTTTTTGCCAGCGTTTTTTAAAAAAATATAACCCCTTTCATGAAAGTAGTCTGTGCATGTCACTGAACTACATACACTGAAAGATTTTTTTTAAGGAATGAAAATAATTGATTAAAAACCTTTTATCAAGCCAACTGGCGACAAAAGTATTTTGTTTTATAACTAAAGAAACAAAACAACAGTAGGGATGTTTATAGGCAGGGATGTGGAAAAAGAAGGCTCATTGACCTCCTTCTTTCGAAGATTCATGAATCATAGGTTAAAACTAACTTCACCGGAACCTCACATTTGAATCCAAAGCCTACTCTTCTGAATCGAACGTCTCTGGGAACGTCCACCACTCATTCGAACACATAAATCACACCGAACCATCAAACCGATCACAGCCAGCATCTTCCAGGATCAGTCCGACCGTGACAACACTGGGGGAAGGGGGAGGGTCAACGTCTGGGGCAAAGAGCATCCGTCCATGCGCATCATTGGCCTTGACATCCGGACGCGAGCTCTCTTTGATATCTTGGAAAGTTCACTGAGTGCACACAAGTTGAACACAATGCAGGATAACCGAAATTCTGAATTGGAAACGGTGAGTAAGGTATCGTGGGAACGTTGCCCCCTTCCCTCCCCAGATTGGGAAGAATAATAGTCATTGTCTTGCGGAGATCACACCGTTGAACTGGAACAGTTATAGATTGGAATGTATTTGAGATAAGTGGATCAGGGAATTGATTTTTTCAAATGATTGAAAATCAAGCCTTTTCCGTTTGTCTACATTTCAATGATATCCGTTGTTTATTGCGGTTGATCCTTTTATATTAAAATTTAGATAATGTGTGATTTACTTTCCGGGGTTAAGGTAAAAGAGGATACTTATAGGACGAAGTGAAGATTACTCAAGCAAAGAAAGAAAAAAATTGAACTAAGGAGAATTGAATATTATCAAAATAAAATTCTCAATAAAAGTGAATGTAGTGGTTTTTCAAGACAATGTTCTTTATGAAAACACTGAAATTCTTTAGGAATTATAAGTGTTTTATAAAAGAAAAAAAAAAGGTTAAGAAATTGGTCATTTTTTTCCCTTTATTTTCGAGGAAAGGGAAAATAGGGATACGGTATATTTTCGTCATCTGCCATTTTGAGAGTCCACCTTTTATAAAATTATTTCAGAGAGTCGAGTATTTAATAAACTTCTGCTTTTTCCTTATGGGGAGCATATACATAGTGACTGAATAGATCAGGCATACCCAACCCGCGGCCCAATTGAAATTTCTGTCTATATTATTTTAGAGATTTGGACTACAGACAGTTGAATTGAAAATATCGTGTTTTGACCCACCCCCATCTCTTGAATGTTGTATGATAATATAAAATATTTTGAATAATTTGTTTTATTTTGATATGTGCGGCCCACCTCAGTTTAGTAAATTTTTACTTGGCCCACCAACCGATTTGGGTTGGGCACCTCTGGAATAGATCATTTCATTTTGAAACACCGCTGATGCAAACAATTCAAAATTCAATGTATACTATTCTCTTTATTTCTAAGCACTACAGTCGGTTACCTCCAAGGCTGTCTCAGTCAGCTTAGACCATTTTGATCTGATTTGTGAATATGCGATGTTCTTCCATCGGTTAATTCCCAAGTCCTTCAACCACTTTTCTTCTTAATCCTACCACCTTGTTCTCGGTCTTACTCTTTTCCTTTTCCCCTTTGGAATTAGGAAAGTTATTTTCTTAAAAGGATTTTCATCGCTATATCAAAATACATGTCCCAGTCACCTTATTTGGGAAGCCTTGATCCCTTTGACTATGTTGGGTTCTCCGTACTTTGAGTAACTCTCTGGCCGGAGCATCAATTTTTTTGCCACTCTTAGAAACATCCGTCTGACAGATGGGTACGCAAATTTTTTAAAATTTTATTACCTTAAGAACTGTTTTAAATATCATTTTTGCTCATGAAATTGAGTAGAATTTTTAATATTTAAGTCTTTATGAGGCACGCTATATTAATATATTTTATCACAAGAATTGTGAATATTATTTTTATAAAAATTGATTCAAAATTATTTATATTCATATAAAAATAATTAAAAATAATAACACTAAAGACGAAAAAAACTATAGGAACATAGATACTGATCGATGGTGATAGACAAGAAAAATCGCAATTATCGTGAGTTAAAAAAAAATCGCCAAATACCACCACGTGATCCTCTCACTGGGTAGAGTCCAACTGAAGATGTCAAGCCAGCCCACCCCCAAAATCACACCACAGCGTCATCTACAGGCATCAAAGCAAATCATCCCCATCTGAGAGACGGATGTTCTGGTCAGAGGGTTAATTTCAAGATTGTATCGTATTCTCCACACACACAGATTCCGTTTTCTCTAACTGCACCAAAAAGTTTCCTTAAGAGTTTTCTCTCAAAAGGCGTCAGTTTCTCTTCTTTGTTAATTGGATCCGTCCGGCTTTTACTTCCCGTGATTTCTGAACAATGAGTTTTTTCACGGGTGGGGGGTTAATATATACTATTATTGAAGGTAAATATATATTTAATTCGTGAAATAGTGAATTTAATGCATAATTAGATTTTGATGAATATAATTAGTGGGCATAAATGACTAAGAGAAATCAACCTTAGAAAATAAAACTATATGTATACTCGAGATACGTAGAGCTATATCGTAAACAAAAGTAGAAATATAAAGTAGCTATATCGCAAACAAAAGTAGAAATATAAAGTAGCTATATCGTATAACAATTTCTTAAAACGTGTGTCATAGACACATTATCATAAAAAAGCAAATTTTAATAAAATTGCAGGTTAAAAAACGGAGAAAAACACGCTGTGTTTTATCTTCACGATTTTGGGCAGCAATTTCATGCAATAGTTTGCTTTTTTAACTTATTCACGCTAAAAGCGTACTTTTTACTCAAGAGTAAATTTTATTTCTTTTGTATCTTTCTTATTGCTGCTGTTTTTACCTTATAAGTAACAGAATTTAAATCCGTCAACACACACACTTCTAGAGAGAGAAATATTTCACCGATCATGAATCTTCTAACATTTCTAAAATACAGTTACAGAAACATATTTTAATACAATAGTCATTTTTATTCTTAAAACCATCAGCTTCTTTTTTTCTAAGTTCAAAATGTTTCACATTTGTTATCACACTCATAGTATGATAACAAATGCGTAAAATGAGACGACATAGAGATTTCTAAATATTTATGTCATAAATATTTGAAGGGTAATACTTTGCTTTGATGAAAATTAAACATGAAAGTTATTTTTTTCTAAAAAAATTGCTTAATTTAAGTTCGTGTAAATTCTGAAGTAACAATGCCTGGATTCAAAGGTACTTTAATAATTTAAAGTAATGATTGTTGCATTTTAAATCTATATAAGTACTAGATAATAATAAGCCATAGTTTTCGGATACTTTAAGCCACCCTGTATTATTTTGTGTTAACTGATATTTCGTCTTAAGCGTTTTCACGTTAAACGTATTTCACTGTATTCTAATATCGGCTATAATTCAAGGCAATACTAGCTTGGCAATATTGTACCTATATTTGTTCTTTATGTCACTGACTATAAATATGCTATTTGGTAGTGAAGTTCATTTGCGAAGTGGAGGTATTCTAGCTCAAACTGCCAATTTAGCTGGATGGAAAAAACCAGAGTTAGAGAGGATAAACCTCGCGGACACATTGCTACAAAATCTATGCTTTTTATTGAAGTTACCATGGTGAAAACCTTTTGCATCCGTTGGTGAAAGATAATAGCCTCTATGACCAAGAGATGAAAGGTAACTTATGTTATAAAGTTTCACATTAAAATTTCCAATGAGTAAGCAAATCTGTTTGAAAGATTCCATTATTCTTTTGAAAAATAATATCGGAAAGAAATCATTTATGTTTTTTATTTGTTTGTTCATTATTGTTTCCTCGTTACTTGCAGCATTTTAGTTATGTGTCAAAGCATTTATACGAATTTACAAACAATAAAAAGACTAAACAATAGCAATATTAATTTGTTTTCCCCCTTCGTACTTTATAAACAAGGAAATGATTAGCATTTTAACATATTTTTTAAAGAAAATGCTTGCAATAATCTTTGTTGCTTGTGCAAACAATTACAAAATGATAAGTATTTAAAATTTCTATTATTTCAATAAATCTTTTGCAAAATTTATATTCTAGTTATAGATATACTTCCTTTCGATTCCGAAGCAAGAGCACATTCATTACCAAACTATTATTTAAAAAAACATAACATTTTTAAAATTAAAATATATGCGCACACACACAAACACACACAGTCTTCTAAAATAAACTTTACTCTTAAAATAAAATAAGAGAAAAGGAAATTGAAATCAAAATTTATTTCATTGGATTCCATGCCGTGATATAAGGTATAAAAAGATAACAATTCTTTAAACTAATTTTTCGAAACAATAATGATTAAGCAGACTAATTTCTAAAAACTTTACAAATGCTAGAAAATTCATCATACATAGAAGACCGTTAAACCTGAATAATTTAGAACTGAATAACATGGTTGTTTTAGGGGGATACAATACGATTCAATTGGACAAAAATCGGTCAAAAAATCAAATCAATTTTTTTTGCCTAAATTATTTTTTATATATTTTTCTTTAATCTCACAAAAAATAAAAGCTCTAAATTTAAAAAACCCAGAGTTATGATAACTTTTATGTTATCCTAACTCTGATTATTATTCACATCCAAACGGCAAATTCAAGATTTAAACATATTAATCTCAGAATGAAAAAAAAATGTAACTACATATAGTTTGTCTTCATTTAAAATGTTAAATCTATTTTTCTATTGCGCAAATGCTATTTTTATTTTTCTATCTATTATTATTAATACATGTAACAAAAGTTAATACGCATTTTTGAATCAAAGCAATACATATTTTTTAAAAATAATTGAATTTAGAATTTATACATTTTTTAGGAAATTTTCTCACAAAATAAGTAACAACCTTTGTGATACATAGATCGATGTTCTCACAAATCAAATTCCTTGCTTGTACTCTTCTTGTAGGAGGTGTAATCTTTTTTTTAAGAAAATCACTTCGTTAACATTTAAATTTTTCTATAAAAAATTAAATGGTTAACTTTTTATGGTATTTTGAGCCCCCCCAAAAAAAATGTTTCATGTAATGCATATACAAAGAATGAAGCCAAAAAGTTTTTGGAAAACATCAAATCAAATCAAAGTTTTTATTTTATAAATTGTACCATATTCCCTTTAGAAGCAATTAGGAGAATCCAAGCCACAGTAACTTCAAGTCATGGCATCCGTTGTCATCTTTTAGAAAACACTAGCACATGTCATAGTGTTTCTTTAAAATAAATAAATAAAACTGTGCCTACTTGTTTTCTTAAAGGTACAAAATAATGTACTGAACTTTGACCTTAAGTGTTAAGAACTGATGATTTCTGAAAATTTTTATACCAATTTTTGAGTGAAAATAATTTTACTTAAACCCACACCCATTTGACCTTTTTTGCCATAACTTTCTTCTGCATGTATAGAAGGAAATTTCTTTTTCGAGTTTTGGCCCATTTCAGGTCAAGCCACTCCAACTTTTCCTCCAACCCTCCATCAAACAAGACAGCTCTCCAGTGATCAATCCAGAACTTATCGAACACTTGCCCGGGATCTCAAGTAGGGGGTGCATTTTTCAAACCTGAACTTTTGCTCAGTGCCCTGTTATCAACCTGGAATACCGCAAAAGTTCAAGAGCAATACACCTCATCATTTCGCTGACACCGACCTTCAAAAAAGTGGTGTACAACTAACTTCCTGATTCCCGATCTACTTGGTGGTGAACTTTCGCTGTAGATTTTATTTTGATTTCTATTTTGGAAGTCGTGTCGAACCGCCCGCGTAATGTCGTGCCTTTTGCACGTTTTGGGCCTTTTTCGCGCGGAGGTTGGCGGAAGATTTGAAGAAAGTTAAAAAAGTTGTGTTGAGATTTTGCGGAGGTTGGTGTAATGTCGAATCATGTCGGCGTCGCTAATCTCTCATGGAGGGAAAAAGGAGGAATGACCTCTTTTTTTTATCGGTTTCTTTTTTAAGAGGAAAAAAAGAACACTTTCGCTCAGGAAATGGTAATTACTACGGGTCAGTAGATGGAAATGGCGATTTTCCCGGCAAGAAACGTTGAGCAAATAATAATGATTTACCTCTTTAGATAGTCACAGTTTCAAAATTGAGTTGAAATTGCTCAATTTCGCTGTTCCTATTTGCCCTCCAATTCTTTGTTTGTTTGCTTTCACTGACCAATAACCATGCGATGATCGGTTCTTTGAATGATTCGAACTAAGAAATATTCACGTCAAAAGCAGATTTAACTACTTTCAAAGATATTAGTGGCTTATATACAGGATTTCAATCAAAGCAGAAGATAATCCCTATTTATCCCCGCAAATTTATATACAACCGCGAATGCATTTTATAATTGCAGCAAAAATTTCACCTTATTGGGTTTTCTTAAATAAAGTTTTTAGATTTCGTGTAATATATTGACAATGGGTAGAATATGTCGCATGATGTGTGCTTTTATTTAGTTCTAATCAAACTATAACATTATATTGCAACTGACCCTAGATTTACAAAATCTATTTCACTCACAGTTAAATGAAAATCCCTATGGTTGCTTCATTGCAGAAATATAAAATTTAAAAAAAAAACGTCAAATTTAATAATATTAACATTTTTCCCATAACTGTGTGTGCTATTATAATTTTCTTACATAATATTTGCTTTAATTTTACTTGCAATTTTCGGAAGTTTTGTATAATTGTTTGAACTCAAGTAAATGTGCAGAATTAATATTAATTCTACATTAACACTAAATGAAGTATAACACGGGGTCATTGGAAGTTGATTGAAGAAAAGCTATCAAAAGTAAGAAAACTTAAACATTTGTTTATATACTACGTTATGTCATATTTAATAACTATTTTCAAATTTGGGGAATTAAAAGTTATTGATAAAAAACAATTTTGGGGGTAGAAAACAAATCATTTTTTATTTAATTAATTCAAAATATAAAAAAGATGATAAAACAAAATGACTATAATCACAGAATAGAAGATATAAACAGTTAAAGTGACGAAGGTGTATAAAAAAAGGAATTACGTTAATAAAGCTTGTTTATATTGTATACATTTTCATTCATCATCATATAACAGCTCTACATTACTTTTTTATTGTTGCAAGATTTTTTTTCTATTTTTGCTATTTTAAGTTGGTCTCTAATTTTATAATCTCGTTGGTAAGATTAAAGTACTGCGTGATATAAGTACTGTGACAATTCTTCGAAATCTATTGCAACGAAATTTTGTTATAAAAATGTGCTTACACCAGTGGCGCACACAGGAATTTTTCAAAGGGGGGGGTCCGGGGTCGAAAGTTCACCATTCTTGTATCATGCTCCTTTTGATTTTGTCGATTTTCGGGAACAAAACACAGTAAAAAACTAGTTTTTGAATAAATAATTAGCATTAATTAATAAAATTAATCATTAATAATAAGTAATTAATTAAATTTTACGTACTATATACTTGGAATTATAATTGGAATATATATAACTTGGAATCGGAAAAAAAATCAAGGGCTTTGGGTGGGTCCGGACCCCCAGGACCCCCTCCTTGTGTGCGCCACTAGCTTACACACACATATAATTTTCAATCAGAGCTTCTACAGATCTTTATCGACATCTGTCTATAAGTTTTTAAAATCAATTTTTGTTCAATATTTTTTGAACCACGAGGTTCTATTGTAGTGAAAATTTTTCAAATCGACCTTCAATGTTTAAAACCTCGAAATTATTCTAAAAGACCATTCTACTTCCCCACTGCTAGTGGAAATAAAAACACGCATAAAAGTCGTATTGAAGGACTTCAATCAGTTACAACTCTGAACAAATCCATTGTGTTCTTTGAAATGCCAACCTTAAAGAAATGCGGTTTTCATCCTTTAAAAATAAATTCGCATTTCAATTAAGCCGACCGATGATGACATTGAAAATGTCTCGAAAAATATATAGACAGCTGCGAGATACCGAAAGCAAGATACTTTATGTAGGCCACCATTTCTCAATGACCGACCGTGACATCATATCTAGTAACAATGAGGTTCTCCTTGAATCTTCGTTCGGAGACGCCACACAAGTGAATATAAATCATATCAGCACTGGGTCATATGTTAGTCTCCATAAAACAATTCGTTTCTGAAGCCGTTTTGGTGATTTCTGAGGCATCGTTTTCAAAAGCATCCTTTCCAAGTTGAATGGGTAACAACAACCAAAATAACAATAAAACTCACTAGGTCAGTTTGCCAGTAGAATATGTCAACAGCGTTGAAGAACCACAGACAAAGAACTGTTTGGCATAAAATTAAACAAAGACATCATACAATATTGTAGTTTGAAGAAGAGGTTATATTTATCTTGGTACAATATACTGTGCTTTTGTTTAAAATGGAATCATAAATAAACGAATGGTTAATTAGACGTTCATTTGAAAAAAAAAAAAATAAACAGCCAGGAAAAGAATTGTATTTCTTTATAAAATTGGAAGTATAAAAGAAAAAACAAAATATTTAATGTGTTCATTAAAAGACTGATAATAAAGGAATTGAACATGTTCATAATATTTTTTTAAAGGCTTGAAACTTAGAAGGTCATATTTTTTATAGCTTAAAATTTCAAAGAACTTGATTAAAACATTTAAAAATATGTTTCAAAGAAGTGTCAGAATTTTAATACATTTCAAATCGACCAAATAAAAATATGTTCTTATTTAAAAGTGTATGTAAAAAGTTATTTTGAATCTTGCTGTCTTTGTACAATAATTTTACTTAAATTTAACACACGTAATATTTAAAACGTCTTACCAATAAGACGCATACATGGTACCAGATGTTTTGTCTATGAACCAAGCAAGAATTTCTGATATAAATGTTAGGAAAAAAAAGTATTTTTGTAATAACATATTCTCTTTATAACTCCACTGTAAATCATTCTAATTTATACTTCTTTATTCATAAAAAAACATAGAAACAAAAAGTAATCTCTATTATTATCTTATGATATTCGAAAACAATTATACCTGCATGATTGTGTTGCCACTCAACGGGAAACTATGTATCATGAAATGTCAATGCATTGTTCAGATTGATACAGGTATCTTAAAACGAGTTCTTTGATTTCACAAAAAAGGAATTAACTAAAATGTTCAATTATGATTCATAGAATTCTCATGATACTTATCATTCATCATCAAAAATTGCCATTAAAGATTTAAATTTTAAAAATTCAAAGTCTTTTACAATTATGAAGTCAATACTTATGCTCACAACTAGCAAGAATACCCGTTCTTTGCATGAGTGAATTGAAAAAATGTAACTATCAAGGTAGAAGGATAAAAAAAAATAAAGGAGGTCGAAATTTAACGAATAATTTGAATAATTCTAAGTGAATTGCAAATTAGACACCATGGAAAGAACGATTCAGCAAATAAAGCAATAAAGTCAAATAAATAAATATAGCTGAATCACCCGGTATTTCCCAGGTTCCTTTGGCAATCAATAAGTAAAAATTATTGGTCGAATATATAAATAGTATTTATTAAGGGGCTGTGTTAAGTGATTTCCGAAAAATCAATTTTTAGCATATATTTATGAAACAAAAGAAACACGCCTAAAGAATTTCAAGTTTGTAGATCCAATAGTTCTGGAATTCGTGTTGAATCACTTCGTGAATGAGTCGATTTTCTATACTAACTATATAGACTAACTTTTACCCACTTGGGTGCCGATTTCCGCAAAACCATTCCTTAGCGGACACCTACTAAACAAAAGAAACACGCGTTCCAAATTCCCATTCTGGGGGTCTGATAGTTCCTGATATTTCTTGATTAGTAAGTGAATGAGTCACTTTTCTTTATAGAGAGACTTATAAAATTTAATTTTCATAAATATTCTGCATATATATTAGTATTACCGAAAAATTATTCCCGTACTATACGGTTGTAAATTCTTTTCGAAATTCGTGTATAAATTCTTACCTGATACCTTTTTGCATTAAGTCTAACTTGCATTTTACATCCAGGATATTTTAAATAATAAATGTATAATTTTTCACGTGTATACAGTGCTTCAAATATCAGAATAAAAACATGAAATAGAGAGGCTTCTTAAAAACGTTTACTCTTAAATATTTCAAACAAACAAAAAAATGTTCTCAATTCGCAGACATCATGCTAGTTGAGCATAGACGAGAGAGAGAGAGAGAGAGAGAGAGAGAGAGAGAGAAGAGAGAGAGAGAGAGAAACATACTATCTTATTCTTTGAATACTAAAATTAATGAACTACATCATATTTACCGTTGAAGTCTGATAGCAAAAATTATAAATGCATCAGATGATGTTGAATAACATTTAAAACCCTGTTTCGCTTCCCAAATCTAAAAGAAAAAAAGTCATTTCAGTCAAAAAAAAAAATAGAATCGAACGAAGCTCTCAACGGTTTGATTCCGTATGTCTTCCTCTCCTAAATTCCCATTAATTGTGGGAACTAAAAATCAGCGAACCAAAACCGAATGCGACTCTTAAGATCTACTAATGGTCCTAAAGACCATCTTCCCGCGAAAGCTTACTTTCCATTCCAGCCCATGAGGAAAAGGTTGGAGGTTAAGTGTCAAGACGAAACAAAGCATAATGCAAGGTGAAATCGTTTGGGACACCTTACACAGATTACAGCTCAAAAAATGATTTTTGCTGAAACTCTTTTCCTCCAGTAATGTGAACTGAATTTACCGAGCGTATATGTTTCTGGACGAAATGGAAAGGATACTGCGTTGAAAATAAATTCCGTACTTATCGTTTGCTTTTAAAATTAATAGAATAATTCAATTTTAGCTATTGACAAACAGTCAATTTCGATGCATCTTCGTGTTCAGTATTCCACTTATAATTTTTGAAGAAATTTTCTTTTCTGATGTTGAGAGTTATTCGAAATTGCTAAGCCTTTTTATCATGCTTATTTTATTCTTTATTTTTTCTAGACAATTATTTACCACAATTAGATTATTATCTGCTTTATGTTAATTTAATCGTACAGCAAATGAATTTTGATGGGAGTTTAATTTCTTGTGTGTGTGTGTGTGATCTATATTTATTAAATGAAATGGAAACTTTTAATGAATGGCGTGAATATAAAAATATTCTTTTCTCTTTTGAATCTTCAATAACTCAAAATTTTGTACGGGTTTTTTAAACATCAATAAAATTTTTTATTTGTGTTTTATATCTTTGTTCTTATGGTGGTGGTAGAATTTGGGAACTTAGTACTTTTTTGATTGTCATACATCAGACAGTTGAATTTAGTTCAATCTAATTAAATAAAAATTAAGTTCTTTTAATATAAATCTATTCAAGTTATCTAGTGAAACATCATGGATGCTAGAAATTAAGCAAGGGTCCCTTCACTAATAGTAATAAATTAAACTTGTTAAATGATAATAATATGAATAGGATAGGGAAAACGTAATTCGAATTTTTCAAAAAGCACTTAACCGTAAATGATAACTGTATCCAATTTAAGACCTAAAAAGTTCTATTTAACTTCGATGATAAAGCGCATAATTTAAACTTCGTTGTAATGACGAAAATGGTATCAACATCCATGGCATGACAAGCTAGGATGGGACAAAGCCTTCTGAACCAGGTTTCCAACCACTTCTACTTGCAGCTTAACTTCTTTAATTCTTAGTTTTAAGGACCAAGAAATCTTCCTCTGCTGCATTTATACATCGAAGATTAAGTTTAAATCTTTTTCTAAAAGTTGTATAGTCTAGCCGAAAAGATTTCTTTTAGAATTAGAATGTTATTGTCTTTCATGCAGTTAACATCCCCAGTTGGGCTGAGGTGGCTTATTTTAATGTAAGAAGCAACACATCTGAGTTTTTAAACTTTCGGTATATATAATTCGGGGGCTCATCTTCTACGCCAGGTACCCTTTTCCTGGATTCCTGCGGAAACACGTATCATGACTTAATATTTAAAAACATACAGAACATGTCCTTCATAGACATAGAAGCGTAAGCCAAGACAGGGTCCCGGAGAGCAGTGGTCTTCAAACTGTGTTCCACGGAACCTTGGAGTTCCACAAGGCATATCCAGAGGTTCCAAGAGTCGCAATAAAAAATCAAGAAGAAACTTATAAACATGTATCAAAATAGATTCACATTCTCTAAGAAGTTTTTGCAGTTACAAATCTCTAAAGCTCATCCTGTTCATTAAAACTGATTTGCACATGTTACATTTGCATATAATAACTTTAATTTGCACAACTTTTTAAACTTTTATCATAATATTATAAAAGAATGTTAAAACGTTTTATCCATATGTATAGATAAGATTTGACTACTAGATTCGAATATTCTATTGTTTACTGTCAGATTCTTCGGGATAATTTTATACTCGTTAGTAAGCACAATGTCTTATAAAACTAAATAGTTTTCTAAGAAAAATGCACCTTTTTGCATTTGTGGAATAATAACACTTAAATAAAGTAGAGGAAAATAACTTATCTACACAAATTCAATGTTAAAATCTAAATTTAAGCAAGAACAGCCTAAATTTTATGTTATAAATTCATGCAAAAGACATAGTATTTCTCACACAGCTGTAAACATTTTAATTAATCAGAGTATTGTGTTTAAGTGAAGTATATTTCTCAATGTGAATGGCTTCGAAAACAAAGTATAAAAACAAATTAAACTCAGAACTTGTTATGCGACTGCATTTAATCTCAATAGCTCTATAGACAGTTTGTGTGAAAAAATCAAGCATATATCCCAGTTACTAAATATAATGCATGGGTAGGTGACACTTCGATTACAAACTAATATTATTTAAGAGTAATTTATATTAAAAATTTAGATTAGAATTTTTTTAATAACAAGAGCTATACTTTTTTAATTGCCCTTACATAAAGTTATAAAGTATCTATAACGTGTTGGTTTACTTTAAATATTATTTTGAGATATATTCTATTAAGTATATGGGTATGGAATGGGGCTCCACGAAAACACTTTCTAGGTCTAGAGTTTCCACGAAAACACCTTCAAACTTTAGGGGTTCCATGAGTTGAAAAAGTTTGAAGACCACTGCTGTAGAGTAATAGCTTTCTCTTGTTTGCTATTTTTTTTAGGAAATACTAAATTTATAAAAACTGTATGAAATGCTTACAGTTTACAGTAAATAAAAATATATATACAAGTAGTTGATGGTTTTTATTTTTAAAAACTGTAAATCATCATATTGAATCCATCGTCAAATATACCACTTATTATGAATCGACTATTACATGTAATGATGCATGAATAATGTGAAGGCCAGTTTGAAAATTAAGCTCTTAATTTCTGCTTAGAATTAGAAAAAAAAACAGTTTTAATTGTTTTATTCATACAATCATGAAAAATAATTTATTTTCTGTAATGGGTTTTAGACTATACTTTTATATTTAAAAATTATTTGTGGATTTATTATCAAAAGAATAGATATAAAATAGTACTGCATTTCAATTTGTACAAGTACAATGGCGCATTTCCTTGTGTTCCATTCAAATAGAATTCATTATAGCTAATGCATTCGAAAAGATTTAAATCGACATCGGGGACAAAACAATGATTCATTGTGAAGTAAAAATATCTTCATTGTATCAAAGTATCTAAAAATTAAACACAAAAGTAGTTCTATAAAAAAGAATTATCCCTAATTGTATGAAGGAGCTATTTTTAATGTATTTAGTCTCAATCTTAATTAATTGGCTAACAACAGCAGTAATACAAGTTTTTAAAATTTCAACTAATATGAATATTGCAGATCAATGAGTAAATTAAAGGACTTTTCATAAAACTCATGCACTTCTGTGTTCAAATGGTGCGTAGCTTGTTAAGAGAGTTACTGCTAATGAAAAGCTTCTTTTGTTCCCCAAAATATTATCCGAAGACGAGCTAGGTACAAGCAGATATGAAACTTATTCTTCTTCAACGAGTAAGAAACCGTGACCGCGAAAATGTTTTAACACACGACCTGGAATTACTTCACTAATTAAAATGAGTTCCTTGTTCCAAGTTTCGCTTTGCTTGAAAGGGTTTCTGTTTTACGAAGTCAATACTCGTTTTTTTGTTTTTGCAAGTGAACGCACGTTGCAATGGTTTTGTTCGTTATGTCATCACCATAGTTAAATTCAATCGGTAAAATATAGTTAAATCAGATAAATCATTAGGTTAATCGGTAATGTTAAGAAGCAAAATTCCAACAATTTTCATTGGGTTACATTTATGACGGCCACGTGATAAACACAATCGCGTGTTTTCTATTGAATTCAAGACTGACATAAGACTTGCATTTATTATTCTGTTTGTAAAATTTAGATAAAATTTCAACATTTTATAATTGGTTAAACCATTGTTTAAGTATTAAGAGATTCTCCAAGAAACTTTCAAAACTTAAGAAAAGTTATTCTTATATTATACGAGTATTTTTAAATTAAATGTATTTTATTTACTTATGGGCTTTATTATTGTTGACATATATGTACTTTTTAAAAGAAAGTTTCTGTAAAAAGCAAAAGTTGGCTACAGCGAAACGTATGAATGGCTGGAAACATATTATTAAGTTTATCATGTGACGTCATCGTCACATGAATTAATGAATTGATTGGCTAGAATTACGTGAACGTAGTTATCATATGACTGTGACGTCATATGAATTGAGCTCTTCGTGTAATAGTAAAAGTCAATAAAGTGTTAAATTTCAGTCATCCTGTTATATCCCAAAATAAATGGATAGTGTTAATGACCATGTAAACATGTTAATACCACAGCTTGGCGATCTGTTAATTTTAAAATAAGTTTGAGAAATTGTAAACGAGAGTTATATATATGGTAACGCATAATGTTGCCGCAGCAATATTTAGTCTCAACTCTAATGCTTGTCGTAAAAAGATTTCAGTTCGATCGAAAAACTTCGTGTCGGAAGTTGCAGTAATAAATGAATTGATTTAAAACTAAAACATTTGGATTTTCGAAAATAATTTCGCTTTAAGTCCATAAAATAAAGCTCAACAGATAGTTTAAAAGGAGATTATATCTGAAAATTGAATTTAAATATTGTTTTTTCAAAATGTATTTCTGGTTAGGGCTGGGGTGGCGAATCTTTATGGATCAACGTGCCATTTTTTCTAAAGAAGTGTTTAATGAGGTATAGAGACGTGCCGTGAAATAATTTTGACTTGTGATTATTGGGAAAATATAATGAAACTAAATACTAAGAACACAAAACTCTTTATTTACTACGAAAAAAACCCCTTTTGCATTGTATAGTTATAAATGTTTTAGTTATACGTGTAATTCAAATTAAAATAACATTAGTGGGAGTTCTATTGTTGTAGATTATGTGTGTGTGTGGATGACAAATAACTTATATTAGGATTGTAAGATATTACTTTTAGTAAAATGCATGTGTGAATTGGAGCGGTTTTTACGCAATTCATTATTTTTGCTGTGGTTCACTTTTTGATAAGAGGATTTGCGATTTATTTCAAAATGCCTTTTTATAGACGATATATGTTCTGCATACCACTATTCCAGAACATAAAACATACACCGCTTTTGTCGCCTGTTCTAATAATGCCATATTTCTAGATTCACCAAATTTGAAATTCTCTGTTACACTTACTATCTTGCCCTTTTTATTCTTTTGCTAAATTTGCCATGTTAAATAACACTTTATCACAAATAAACATTAAAATACAGTTGTGTCAATGAAATTGACTATGTGCTATGCGTAGACAAATTTTGTATCATAAGCAATTGCAGTCTACGACGTAACTAAGGCAAGACAATAACAAACGAGTGAGCTCCCCGCCGCACCAGGACCGATCACTCGCGTTTGTTCCTTATACTTCAGAGTGAGCTTTGTTATTTTGAAATAAAATGCAAACCATTTTGATCGCTAGCGTGCCCAAAATATTGTATCACGTACCATGAATGGCACGCGTGCCAATGGTTCGCCATCCCTGGGTTAGGGTATGACGAACCGATGACAACAATTTAAATTACGAGGTATCTTGAATTTAAAAATTAATTTATCTTCTCTTTCTTATTCCACACACACAGAGAGTTAATTTTAATAATTAAAATATTTTTCCATAGTTAAATTTGAATTATGATTAAATATTATAAAACACGGTAGCCAAACAATCAAGAGATAGCCAAGCCCGCCTTCCATCAAATTGACCAATAATTGTTTAATTATAACTTGCTGGTGATTTATTTTATTATTCTGATATGATACCTGGTGAATAACACTTAAGGCTGTCTTTGAGTAATATTAAACCCTAGAACGCGTTTTTTCGGAATACTTCTATCAGAAAAGTGCCCTAACAATAATGCAGTATCCTGATTTACAGAATAACATATTTTATTACACTTCTCATTTTTATCTGAGTTGATCCATTTTTTCTGGTATAAAATGTGTTTCGCGCTTTTTCTCCTATACCTTAACACTAAATGAGTTATCCATTTGCATGACAAAATAAAAAGCAATAATCTACGAAATATTTTGAAACTTTAAAAATTCTTTATTATAAGCAGATGTATGAGTAGCAATGATGCGAATTTTCATTAAGATTACGACATATTTCTGCCTGAAAGTGTGTTTAGACTTTTTTATTTGCCGAAGACAGCTTTAACAACGTTTAATAACACAACAAAGGAATAAATCATTCATCTTGAATAAACTACAGTTGAGCTTTTATTCTTATAATTCATTTCGAACTGATTGTGTAGTATGTAAGAAATAATGCGAACATATATTCTCGTAATTCCTTTTAAGATAATTAAATAGTATGTAAGAAACGAATTATCATAATAAATGCTAACGATTTATAATAATATGACACATGCCTTCGTGTGATTCTAAAATTTCACATTATGTGGAAAACCTACTCACAATTTTTACTCTTTTTGGAATTTCAGTACTTTCCACTCAGGTATTTTAATATATATGACACATATATTTTAACTAGCTGGTATACCCGTTCTTCGCACGGGTGAACTGAAAAATTAAACAACACAAATTGAAGGATAAAGAAGTTTTTAATGAGTTAATTTTCCGTTAATTGCAAATTAAACAAAAAAAGCTTTTTGCATATCTCAGCTAAACAAAAAAAAAAAAGAAGAAAAATACCTTTATTAAATTTTAAGTATGTAGATCTAATAGCTGATAAAAAGGATTTTTTTTTTGTTTATAATTCCTCGTAACACTCTTGAGGGTCTATTTTTAAAAATACCTCCCTAAGCTGATCTCTGCTCAGCAAAAGTAATACATTGTTAAAAGTGTTGAGTAATGAACGCTTAAAATAGTGTAAATAATTTATATCTGAAAGTGTAATACATTAATATTACTTTCTGTTGTATTTATTTTATGTTTAAATTGTAATATTCGCAAGCAACGCCGTTTCTTAAATTATAATGGTGATTCAATGAAAAACACAGCGAAATGATAACGATAGTCACATTGGCAAATGTCTAGCTACTTTCATAGCTCGAGCTTTATTAGAGCTTTGTAAGACCCGCCGTGCAGGGGCCCGATGCACGTTAATGCTTTATCCACCGCATTATGATTTACAGCAGTTTTTTTCATGCAATATTTTTTTTTGGATCACTATATTGAAAATTAAGGGATATACATAAACAAAATACTCCATTTTGGGAAATTTAATCCTTTAGAGATAATAAATTAATTAAAGATATTCCACTGTAAAATTAATTATATACACCGTTCACTTAAAATAAATAGTCAAATCCTTTTTTAAAGTCTTCATTAACATACAAAAACATAATACACTTAAATTTTGACATAAACTATTTTTTCGGGACAAAAATAATAATCTTTGCAATCCGCTGAAAACGCCGTCAGCTGAAAACACATATCTGCTGCAAAACTGTTCGCGTTCTCCGCTAAAATACTCATCATAAGACCCGTGCTGCCATGTATCTTAGAAGAGTGGATTTCAAAGAATATTCCTGCTAAAAGTATTGGTAGAATATTCCTTCTAAGTTGGCGTTGTGTGGTAGTTAGGAGAAAGGGGTGCCAGCTCAGGTGTCATCCACGTCACTTGACCATGGTTCAAAATTATGTGGTCCGTTGCCAAAAGCCCTCGTGTAGCTGAACAGTGCGACGTTAATATTCACTCACTCCAACAAAAAATACAGTACAGTAGTTATAATTATTTTTATACTTAAAAATACCGTCTATTCAATTAAAATTATAGCGTTATAATTAACTACTAACCACAAACAAACTATGGAAATATGTCCAAATGATGTAGTGTGAAAGACAAAGTTTATCTACTGCAAGTACCAGAAGCAATAAAAGTATTTATTTTGAAAAAAGATCAATTTCTTACTAACAAATGTGTATAATAAAATCATTAAAAAACATTCAAATAAAGAGAGATTTATAACAACATCTCTCTTCAAAACTTAGTTTTATTCTGAAATAAAAAAAATTAGGGATTATGCTGTTTACAGGAATTAATCAGAAGCGAGCGTCTTGCGTAGCCAAAAGAAAAAGAGTTCTTTCACAAACAAAAGATAAATATATGCTGACGTGGGCTTTTTTGCAGCTCAAGCCAGAATTGCTTCCAGATGCCAGAATTGTTTCCTACTTACCTGACAAATATTGTTAAATTTTGGACACTTCTCACAATATCTTTATAAATAATAGCCTATGCTATAAATTATAGCCTATGTGTTATTCTGATGTATAAGCTATATTACTGTAAAGTTTCATTAAAATCCATTCAGTTGTTTTTGCGTGAAAGACTCCCAAACATCCTCACAAACTTTAGCATTTATAATATATATCTAGATGTTTTGAAACAATAAAAAATAGTATCACTATTTATTCTAAAATTATTTTGCTGAGGTTATGAAAACTAAATATCATCCCCCCCCAAAAAAAAAAAATCAAATTAGCAATCATATGTAATACCAATATATACAGGGGTAATAAACATCCTAAACTTATTTCTTTAAAGATTAATTCAGTTTTTAATATATTACAAACAGAATTATATATATTCCATGCACACAAAATTCTATTAAGGTATTAATTGCTATCTTGGAATCCACAGATTAACAAAAGTTGAGAGGGTAGGATGAAAACCTCTTGTAAAAAATGTTAAATTATTTAAAAAAAAAAGTCTGAGAGAAAAGAGATATATATTAAGTATAATTTGAGAACTATTTTATGTACGGGTTTGTTCAAAATCGTGTTTTATTTTGGGTATATTTTTATTCGGTAATAATATTCACGAATTTGTGTTGTAGGATGAATGTGGGAACACTAAGAGGGGTAACCGGAATCAATCAAGAACTATGAAGGACGTACTAGATGCCCTGAGGAATCTCCACCTGGTACAAACCACACCTATGAAATCTATGAACAACCTACCTGCTTCTCAAATGACAAACAAGATATATTCAAACATAGAGTGAAAAAAGGAGAAATTTGATTTTCTTAATTGCTGCAATGTATCAAGGTAATAAAAATGACGAAAGAAAAAAGCGTTTAAATGTGTTATTTGAGACTTGATTTATTATTTCGTAATAAAAAGTAATCTTCAAAGAGGATTTGCCAATTTCTGGAATAAATTTCACGAGCTTAATATTATAAAATGATGAGCATAATAACCTTCAACATGCTTTTTTTTTTTATACAATGCCGACACCTACTATGCATCTGGCAGTGTCATGATCGATTGCTGATTTGTTTTCTCTTGTTATTTTTTAGTAACACTTAATTTTGTTACGTTTCAACGTAGAATAGGTTTTATTAGGGTATTTTCATGTACATAATTGTGTGTGAAAACAACATACGAAAAATGCTGCTCTAACTTTTTCTGTTTCAATAACGTGTGACATCTTTTCGTTTTGCTGGTAATGTTAATATAGCAACGTTATTGAAATGGCTTAATTTTTTTGAAAAACTAAATTACTTTATATTTAATCCAGGAAGTCCTTAAGTTGAATTATACTATGATTTTACTGCTGAAGTCATCTTCAGTTATATATAAGAAAAAACTGTCCGATAAATTTACCTTTTATGCAGTTAGTGAACAATTTCGACAATTTTCTTCTGCTTTTTTTTGTAATATATTTTTATTTATGACATGAAGGAGTAATTGCATGTATGTGTATTAAAAACACAACTACCAATGGCCTGATTCTCAAGCTTACTGTCTGTTTGAAATGAAAAATAAAAGCAAAATTCAATAAATTATCGATGAAAAACTTAATGTTTACTTTTGCTTTCAATTCTGTTTTTAGTTCTTTCATTCCAATTATTTTAAAAGAAAAAAAAAGTGAAGAATATTTTATTCAATCACATACATTCGAAATATTGAAAAGAACAATATGAATAAAAATACTGAATTAAACTCAAGTTTTCCTATTGCGTAATATTTACACTTTTATGAACAAATCAGCCAGGCATATCTAAATCAAAACAGAACAAAGAAAGAATTAAAAGGAGAAAAACAACAAATTTGATAAGCAAAGTAGAATAACCTCTGTTCTTTTGACACAAACTCGCTATGGATCATGGCACAGAAAATAAATGGCAAAGAAAAGTTATACAAATATATAAGGGAGGAAACACCTTGCAATTAAATTATTCTTGCAAAGAAAAATGTCTCTTCAAATATTTCAAAGTGTATTTGGATAGAATTATTAATCCAAGGTTTTATAAAAGCACTATTTAGACGTAGATTATTACATTTAGATCAATAAGCTATTTCTTCCGAAACGTTAAGCTTCCAAAAAATAAGAATGGATTCCTTGAGTAGAGTTTGATATTTTCACATAAAATATTCATGCGTTTGAATTATTATTTAAATATTAAAATGGAAATTTTAGCAAAAAAGGACAAAGATAATACAATTTTGCTCAGCTTTAGTATTATATTTTTATGTATAAGGATTATTTCATAGAACTTTCTAAACAGATGGAATTTTTCTTATTAATATGTTTGACACGATAATCACCTAACAGTGCAAATATTCAAACTTCTGAAACTAATATATTCTCTTCATTATAAAGATTTTTTAAAATTATTACTCTCAACGGATGTTTTAAAACTATTTTTTGAAGGCAATTAGTCTTACTTAATCAAGGTAAAATATTTACAAAATGGCAACAGTAGTTCTTCTCTTCATTAAAAACCTTAATCTAATTCATTACCTACGAAAAGACATTTTTTTTTACTCCCTCATAAAGCTGATTTTCCATCCAGTTTCAAATCCATAAAAGTATGTGAATGTATTTAACAGAACTTAATTCTTTTAAATACAGATTAAATCCCCATGGTAATGAATCTTGCTTCTGAATTTTTACTTACGTTAGTAGGCTACGTTAACTTTCAATGCTAATTAAAACCAAGTTATATTAAAAAAATATCTCAAATGACCTGGACATAGGGTAGTCATATCTACAAAAAGGCCCTGGAGCATTGAAAACTGTATATTCTTGTAATATCACACTATCTAGACAAGTCTACCCACTCGATAAAAACAATTTTCAAATTATATTCGATCCCAAAAGAAATTCTTCCTCAAAACTCAAAAATGGGCATCGAAACTCGACAAGGGCTTTGCCGGGCGTTGTCGTTCCACACCTACTTATGAAAATCTTTCGAACTTATTCCGAAGGTCGATGTCCACCTGCCCAACCCGTACCTCAAGTGTTAACTGTGAACCGCACAGTGGAACAAAAGAGCAGCTGCCCTAATTTCGCGCCTTTTTCTTCTTTCGTTCTTTTTCTTTGTCTTTGTCTCCTCGTGGCCACTGGACGTACCTTTCTTTAATTTTTGAGAAAGAGGAAGGTGCAAGTACTTCCTCTTCTGTCTGGGGGTGTTCCGTGAATGGGAGGGGGTGGGGGTATTAGCCCAGTTTGAAGAGCAATTAAAGTATTCTCTTGTCAATACACAGCAGAAAAAGTATTTTGTTGGTTCAATTTTATTTTCCTGGTGCCCCTCCTACTCGATTAAAGCTATATCATAAGCTTTTGTCGATGGATTACATTCCATAGTTATTTAGAGAAGCCTTTGTCTTTGGTCGATGATTTGGTATTTGTTTGAATTTGAACTTACATGATCTCTGGATGAAATATGGACAAGTTTTAAAATCGAACACATTGTACATTGGGTTAGCAAGAGAGGGAAAACAGAAATATATTTATTTCCGGCTCAATTGTAAAATAACTTAAATTGTGACTCTGTGTACGAACAATTGTTTCACTTTTGTCCATTTTTTCCCGAAGCTTTGAATTGACCACACACAAAGGAAGGTATCCAAGAAGTATTTTAAAACAAATAGTTAGAATGGTTACTTTTTTTCATTCTCTTTTTCTTCAAATAAACTGTGAAGCTGTTTGTTCTCTGGATGAAAGAATTCTCAACAATGCATTTCATAAAATCTTTTTTTAAAGCAGTAGACTAATGAATCGGAAGAAGAAAGATTTGTTTTGTGATACACAAAACAAAAGAGGAATAAATGAAGCATTCTTTAATGATGACTGTATAATAAGTGAATTGCAATAAAAATGAAAATGTAAATATACATTTAGACAAAGCGAATTCTTTTTAAAGGTAGTTAGAAAAAATTTATTATTCTTTAAATTCAATACTTTTTGATTAAAAAAATTAAAATGTTCTGAATTTTATTATTAATACTATTAAAAATATATATAAAAATGCAATATAAACTATTAATAGAAACATTTTTGAACAGACTAAATTTTAAATTTTATTTATTTCCATAAATACGAAAAACACCGAAAATGAATACAGCTATGAAATATTGAAAGGAAATTAAATTAAGAGTTTTGTATGGTCACACACACACATTCGATGTTTGTGGTAAATTTCAAAATTTTTATTCACGCAAAAAATGACAATTTTATATTCATGTAACTACTATAAGAATCCCTATCTGTGTGCTGAAATTAAAGTTTACAAAGAAATAAATTTGATACCATCATTTTAAGCTGCATTCGAAGACAGAATCCAACTGCATTACAGTGAAAGCATTTTTCGAAAGAATTAATAAACTAATTATGATTTTCATAATTTATCTTCAACTTCGAAGTTGTTTTGAAGGAAAATGCTGGAAAAAAGACAAAAAATATAAATAGTCAACAAATTAAATAGAATGTATAACGTAAGAACGTTAATGCGTAAAATATTTCTCAATGACATATATAGAAATTGTTTAGAAGCAGAAAAGTTCACTTACGAAAGAATCCCAAGATCTATTAAATTTAGCATTAAAACGAAGTTTGCGTTTAATTTAATTTTCTATTTTTTATGTTTCTCAAATATAGAATTGACTTTTAATTCTTAGAAAAAGAAGTTTTAAAAAATGCCACAATAAACATTTTTAAAAATAAAATTAGAAATAGTTGTGGATATATTTTCTTGTTGGATGAATTGTACAATACAATGAATTAGACGAGAAGAAGAAAAAGGCTTTCTTGTTTTTTAAAAAATGAAAAATAAAGTTTATCAGATAAACAGTTGAAAGACCCATTTCTTTTGAATGTTATGCGGAAATGTGAATATTTTTATTTAAATTTTAATATTTAAACTATATTATTTTAATTCATATTCATGAACAAACAATCCCCGTTTATGTATAAAGTTATTATATAAATACAAAAACATTGTTCCAAAGAAGGATAATTGAATATTAACGGAATTAATTCTCAAAACGAAAATATTTTTAAATCAATTACTCTGTTAAAAACAAAATCAAATATATATAAAAACATGCTTCAGTATTATTTAAGTAAAAAAAAAGAATTCGAAAATACAACTAAGATGCACGAATTGAATAAGGGTCAAATATCAACAGCTGTTTTAGGAACAGCAGAAGTCAATAACATTTAATGGATCGCTTTAATCCCTCTGGAACATTCCGGAACATTTTATCAAATTACCGAATATATTTTTGTGGATGCATTCCCTAAAAAATAATCCAGCAGCAAATATCTTTTGCAAACAAAATCTTCTTCAGAACGCTTCGATGGCCGTACAAACAATGCCAAAGGACTCCATAGATAAAAGGTTTTCGACAAGTGTTTAAGATAAAAGAAAAAGAAAAGATTTATTATTATATTCCCTTTTTTTTCGGCTTCCAAAAGAGGAAGTCCTTTTTTTTTACTTGGTTGTTCCTGCATCGACATTTGAGTTCAATGAGCCACTGGTGTTTCCATAGTAACAAAAAAAAAAAGTCAGATTATGCACTATTTCATGCTTCATACTCGATCTTAGATCTCGAATTTTTAATCTGATTTAATCGACCGTAGATTCGTTCTGGAACGTAGTTAAAGATAATTTTTCAGCCAAGAAACTTACTTTCTTTAGTATTTAATTATTATAATTTTTTTTCGTTTTGCAAACAGATTAGCGATCTTTGTTTTCACTTTCATTATGGAAATATTTAAAATGCTGCATATGAATAGATTTATTACAGAAATATGAAATTAGATACATAAGCAGAACAAAACGGTTTGAGTTTTTATTCTTATTAACATTAAGCAGACTGTTAATATTTCTTGAGCTTTTAATTGTATGTATTTTCTAATAAGAATAATTTAATTATGCAGAAACTATCTCCGATTTTATAAGGAGAAAAAAAAATAATCGATAGTTGTATTTTCTCCCATTAATTGCATTAAAATGAAAAATGTCCACAATTTTAAGAAATTTAAAAGGCATTGTTAAAAAACTTTATTAAAATCAGAAGAGTACTTTATTTTTGGTATTTCTATTGCTTGTTTGTTTGATATTTCTACAGAATATTATAATTTTGGCATGCCGTAAAGTTAAACATTGATTAATACAAGTGGAATATACTGGCAATTCACTGTTAATTGATTTTTAAACATAAAATTGCCGGTTTTTAATTTAGAATGTATATCACAGTAGTCATTTATCTTGAGAAAAAATAATTTGCAGACTAAATGAGGTATTTTTTAAATTTCTTTATTATTCTTTTTAGAATATTGAATAAAATTTCTAAACTCAAATGCTTTTAGAAACGTAATTTTAAAAATGGCTGAATATATTTCGTTAGCTAACATCAAACACTAATGTATTATTTTAAAAACAGATAAAATGATACATTTATAAAAAAGAATACATTCTAAGATGATGCGAAAAATCATGATTTCCAAATACACATTTAAAGTTTACATTTAAATATGGAAATTTACTGAACTAGAACGAAAACAAATTAAAAAATTTCTAACTATAAGTATTGTAAACTAAAAGTGGAATAAGGTTCACCTTTTACCTTTGTGTTACGGTCACTTGATCATTAGACGAAATAATAATAAAATAACATAACAATTATTTTTTATTTACCTTTTGTTGTTTTAAATTAACTTAATTTCAAAGAACAATCCTTAATTAACTTTTATTTTTTTTCTTCCGCCGTAAAAACAAATAAGTAAAACTATTCCGTTAATGGAGTTGATACCGATGTTTTTTTCACAATATTCTAGTAAACAAATATTCTTTTTCTTGCTTCATTACTTTTGCTGTTTGTGGTGAATAAAATATACTGTTTTAAATGCTTTAGCCACGTTTTGATTCATTTGTGAGTAATTATTAAATCAACCATTTCTGAAGAATAATATGATGATTAAAATAAAAGAACAGTTAAGCTAACAGAACAATTCTTACGTTCTGATCTGCTAAGAAGAACAGGCTAATAGAAATGAAAAATCACCCTGAACTTTAATCCCATCCAAATTCGACCTTCTGCTGCAAGTACCTGTTGAGGCCGGTGAAGTATAAGTTCTGTAATCGCTGCAGTCCGAAGAAGAGGCTATCACGATTGGCACTCCCAAAAACGGACAAAGAATTCTTCACCTGCCTGTGCGGGCAACTCTCGAGTGGGTACTCGACCAATTATGAACGAATGACCCCAACTGAGGTCTTCTACGAGTAGTGGTGTGAGTTTGTTGGAAGTGAAAACATTGAGTTTGCGAAGTAGAAAGTGGTGTATTTGAATTCCTTATTTATGATGGAGTGGAGTCCCATAGAATATTGAAAAAATAACAATACTTAAAGGCAATGTACTACTTTCAAAAACAAAATGAATTTAAAAGTACATTTTGATACAACAGGAAATATGTTGTCTATATATAAAACGAGATTAAAATTTAAACTGTCAAAAACTTACTTGCTGTCTTATTTAGGTCTATGCAGTGGACATTTACTGTGATAAAACAGAGAAGCAATTTTGACATTAGGTTGCACAAATGAGAATATCGGCGTAAGCAATTCTTTTAAAAAGATAAAGATGTGATTTAATATTTTTTTTATCGATTAGCGACAGGTGAAATTTTTTTTCGCTGTCATTCATAAATTTTGTGAAGTTTTTCCGTAGACATTTGCTTTCAATAGTAAATTATTCACATTGTCTTATTTCGTTATTCCAAGGTCCGTGTTAAATTCGAAGCAGATATTGCAAAATTTACTTAATAATTTTACTAATTACAAAAAAACAAGTAAAGACAGAACAGCAAAATAAAATCAAACAACAACTTAATTTGTAACTATCGATTGAATATAAATAAATCGGAATAAGAATTACCGTTGCCACTGTTCGAAACAAAATATTTGATTACTTCGTCCTTTACTCTCTTAATTTCTCCATTGGATAGGGAAGATGTGCTTAAAAATACATTTCTCTCAGGGATTACCACACTTTTGTGGTACAAATTGCCCCAGTCTTATAGAATAAAAATAAAATAGTGTTTAACATTTGATTCAATTATATTTCAAGATAATTTCATTAAAAAAATATTTTTTCATTTTTTTGATGTCAGTAAGACATAAAAGTTTTCAATTTTGAAGAAAATTTGTCTTTATTTAAATTAAAACATGCAATAACTTTAAGTCAATAAATACAAATGTCACACTCACATACTGGCATAGCTAGCTGTGAGTGGGCCCTGTATCAGAATTACTCTAGGGACCCTTTTTTAGGTATGGAGGCCCTGTTAGTGGGATTGTAGCTACACATGTTGGGGCCCCTGTAGCTTAGAGGCCCCGTATCATTAATACGGCGGTAGCTACGCCCGGCACTTAAACAAAGCCCATCTACAGAACTTCCCTTAATCTCTCTCTCTCTATATATGTAAAAATATGATGTTTTTCAATTAAATCAAAATGCATCATATTAATTAAGTAGATAAATAGAGTTTTTGAATAGTTGCCTTATAGAAATGGAATAATTTTGCCTTGATATGATTATATATTCTTACCAGATAATTTATTTCCAGTTTAGAAATTTTTTAGAAAAAAATAGCAATTTTATCCTGTTGGTTAATGATTCCTTTTCAACTAAAAAGATAACGTTTTCAAGATTTGATGGAAAACGAAAGAAGGAAGACCACCAAAAAAACTAGGTGGCTAGATAGCGTGGAAAATGATTAAAGGTTAATTGGAATAAGCCGATGTAGATTTATTGCGCCTAAGACGGCCAGATGGATAAGACTTGGCGAGATAGTCTTAACCTGCAACAGGCTGTAGTGATTAAGAACTTAATTTAAATTGTGTGTAATTTAATATTTTATAAATTCAAGAATTTATGTGAATTCCCGTAAAATATTGGAAGAACATAAACACAAATGCCATAGCTAGTTTTAAGGAGACACTACGCATTGTTTACATAAATAATTTTCAAGAAAGAATAAAAACCAAACCAAAAGCTTTCTAATAAGCACATAATTTAGCTGAACGAATTCTTTAATTACTTTTATCCAAACAGTTCTTTAAATAATCCACTCTATAAACTTCGATTAAAGATACTCCACGGTAAAGGGCCAAATTCACAGTTTATATTCTGGAATATGCGTAATAAACCATTTTAGGAAAAACAAGTATTTTAGCATTATCAACAAACAAAGCTTTTTCTTGAAAAAAGGAGAAAAAATCCTAAGGATTTTTTCTACGTTACGTCTCTTGAACAAAAGCCTAGCAAAACGCGATTGAAACTGAGATAAAGACTAAAAAGAAATGAGCTTGGCAACGCTACGCTGGTCACTGAATATTCCGGAACGAGCGTTTTTCTCGCTCTCGCACTCAGAAAAATCTTCGAGAATGGATTTCCTCCAACGTTTTTTTCTGCAACCACACCCTTCCTGCTATATCAAACCATTGTCTTTCTCAGGAAGATACAAACTTCTGTTCAGAACGAGCAGTCTACCGTTAATCCTTGCATAACTTCCAGATTGTTGTTCTTTTGAAAAACACTTTCCATTGCTGTAGCATGTTTATTGGGACTAAGATGTACCTAGCTATTATTTTTCAGTAATTAGTTCTGGTTTACTGTAGATCCACCACCACCACCTAATTTTTAGAATGATCTTATCGTTTTCATGGTGATTGAACATAGTTGTTTGAAGGTGTCATTGATGTTAACCAATTGAGTCACTGCCCCTTTTATCCTTAAATAAATACCAATCAACACTCATTATTTACGTGGTTGATTAGAATGAAATTTAAGAAAACGAAGAAACTCAACAAAGAGATTAGAGTTTCATTAGTTTTTTTGGGAGAATATTTTTTAATCTTATTACATTTTAAGATCATCTGGAATGGTTTCAAACGTTTCAATGTCTAGTCAAGTCCGTATAAATCTTTGGTAGATTTTAAGGCTCTTATCTATTTTAGAGCCCTGTCCAGAATTCGATAATCAAGTTCTACAATAGAAAATTAGTAAAGTTAATAATAGATCATAAGTCTCTATACGTATATGCTGAGTTGCAGGCCCAATGATATTCTTAGCCTTATCTTATTCTTGGGTTTGGGAAAGGACAAGTATATTTCTGATGTTAAGGATTCTGTGATCAACAATGGTTTTATAGTATCGATAATTAATATCTTGGTATAATTTTTAAATGAATTGTATTTAAAATACAATAAGATGGGAACATGAGAAGTATATAAAAACATTTCAAAAATACAATGATTTAATGAATTACTATGGTATAAAAGAAATATATAATATATATATATATATATGATATAATAAAAGATGATCAATAGGTTGTACTCAAGCATAGGGTTTGAGGTTTCAAACCCCCGTGGACGAACATATCTTTAATTTTTAGCTCTAAGATCACATCTAGGTGCTTAATCATCTGCGTTATTTTTTAAAAATATAACTCCTCCCATGAAAGAGTAGTTCGTTTACGCTACTGAAGGATATTGACGATTTCTTTGAAGATTGTACCTGACAAAATTATGCTGGATTATGATTAATTTTACAATCATTTCATCTATAAAAATGATTGAAGGGTATGATTTTGGGGTTCCTAATTTTTTTATTAAAATAGTTTTCCCAGTACACAATCTTATTATTTAGCATAAAACTCAACACGGCACCTTTCTAGTTAACATTGCACTGTATATGATAATCATTTCAGGTCAGCTTTAAAATGTTGCTGATCATTCAAGAAGAGTAACATCTATTCTAAATCCACGCGCCCCTGCAAGAAATTGAGATAAAACAACAAGATGATAAATAGAATGATGTATATCAGTATTTTTTAAGAGCATTGAACTCTTACAACTAATTTCTAGTCGAACCACGTTGGCGTAGGCACGCTCAATGCAAATTATTTCATCACGTAACTATTTTTAACTGTTAAAAAAGGAAAATATAAAACAATAGCGAACCGTTTTTTAAGCAGTACTAAAGGAATTGTTTCCATCTGTTAAAATTCTTTAGAATTTTTCACGAATGATTGAAGTGTCGAGGATTTGACAGAACTAAGATATAAACCGTTTTACATAAATATGATATACGTGATAGATTTAAGTTTGAAGAACATGATCAAATTCGAAGTTATGGATGACACATTCGGCGCAATTTATCGATTTGTCAATGTTTGTAAATCACATTCTAAGATTATATCATGTAGTCTGTAATGCATATAGTGTTATAGGTTTTTAGCTATGTCTTTAATCTAAATTTAATTATTTAAATCTCTTTTAGCTCCGCATCAATGACGGAGGAATGTAGAAATTAAAATCAATGTACAGTTACATAGTTTTGTCTTTTATTCAAATACGCTTTAGTTTATTCCAGTAATCTCATTAAAACTATATAAATATGCTTGAATCTTACAATATAAATACTTATCCATCAATGTGTTTCTTAAGGCTTCACGGTTCCTTTTTCTAACAAAGCATTGGTTAAAAAAATTTTTTTTTTTGAAATTTATATTATTAAATTGTTTTTGAAAAATTCAATTTGGCAAGCTGTTAAAAAAATTTCAAAGTTTTATTTATTTCATATGATTTATTTTTCTTGGATTATTTGAGAATAAAATTTAGTATGGAGTTAAAAATCTTAATCTTTGCTGAATTTTAATAATAACTTTTGCAGCTGAGCACGAAAAGCGAAGGAAATTCTAAAACTGTATCGAATTTGATATTTTTTAAAAAAAAAAACAACTAGAATTCTCAAATTTAATTTCAAACTAATTTTTATATTAAATATTACGAAAGTATCTCCAGAAAGTTTCAAGATAATGCGCAACAGAAGAAAAAAGTGTGTCTTACAGCATGCAATGCAATTACATAGACAAGAAAACAGTCTGAGAAAAACACGTTAAAGTTTTTTAAAGACTAAGAATTTAAGATTGACAACACACCGAAAACTTCATATATCTTTGAAAGTAATTGGATATTAGATCTAGAATTTGGAGGCAAGCCTCCCAACCAGATTATCCCCACCCTCCCAAAAAATATAAAAATGTTACAAAAGCTATACTTTTATTGTTCTTAGGGTATTTTGTAGCAAACCTAAGAATTTGAAATAATTTAAGGAAATTAAAAAAATAAGGAGTATACCTGTAATATGAATTTATCTATTTTTTAAAAAAAAACAGAGGAAAATGGGAATGTAAATACATCTAAACCTCCATGAAAATTAAAGCAAAAAATTTGAGTACAAATATTTTTCTTAAAATAAGCTTAGATTACTTATTCTGAATACATTTGTAAAAGTCAGATATATCTTTAAAAATATCCTCTCTGTAGGGTGTCTATTTTTTACTTCAAAATGATTTCTTAACTTATTAACACTTAATTCATGATTTTCCTGATGTCTATAATCAAAGATAGAACCTCTTTTGGCTCAAAGAGATCTTTTGATTCTGCTGCAGGTCTTTGACATGAGAAAAACAGATTGACAATTTTTGTTACTCAATTATATCGTTCAAAATGTTGAGTAGAAAGACGGGATGAAATCGAATAAGAATTCATAAAATATCAATGCATTAATACAGCTATTTTTTTAAAGGAAGCAAAATGATTAAAAGATTTTAATGAAAGAGAAAAAGGGTTCTTGTTGAAATTCTCAATTCTATGCCGAAAAACTACTTTCTCTCTAATTTCCTTTTTTTTTTAAATATTACTTAAAAGCAGTTTTTTTAAGTATCGAACCATAATTTCTGAAACTAAAATTTTGGAATTTAATTTTCAGGAGGCATATATAGTGTACATCAGAAATTGTGAAATAAAATTTAGAAGCAGTTAACAACGGATAAGAAAAACTCATATCGTTATGTAATATCATGGAATATACAATTTGAAAGTGATAAAATTAACCATAAATAAGTCAAAAAATATGCTTCCAGCTTTCGTTAAGTCTTGAAAAATAAATTACAAAATGTCGACTGTAATGAACACAATGTTAACTAAAAATTAACATTTACAATTTTTCGACTACACTTTAATTGTACACGAGAAATTATGAAATAAATATTTATTGTTGAAAAAATCAAGTAAAAAACATTTTAAAGAACATTTATTAATTTTTCTTCACTCGAGAATCTTTTGCATCCAAAAATGGCAAAAATCCTAAAATGAACCTTTTACGCATTCCTGTCGACTCTTCCATGAAAAATTATTTAGGCCAATGAATAAGGAATGCCTACAGCTAGAGAACACAAAAAATAATGTTCTTTATCATTTGTTGATATGGGACAGACAGAATTCGCTTCCGTAAATATTTGTCTACAATAGCTGCTGGTTAATAAATATTTTTATTTCATCTTTATGGTAAGTAAGTTGTATTATTTAACATTCAAATGCTTACAAATTGGCATAAGTCTCGCTTGGACATTTATATGCGAACGGGATTTGCAATTTTAAAAACTTTAATGCCTTGTGATCTGCAGACTTGTCATAAATTGTGCATAAGTTAAAGTATAACGTGTATAATTCCTTACAATGCCAACTTTAATGACTATTGTTTGAAGTTTAAATTCGTAACTTAATATTAGGATTGGCAGAAAAAATTAAGGTTATCGATTTTTTTTTTAAAAAAAGGTAACGCATTGGCTTATAAGTACCTAATAAAAGTATTAAGATTTATACAGAGAGATAAAAAAATATTACATGTTTTCAAAGACAAAAATATTGCCCGATATCATCCAGAGATTCAACAGGAAAGTTTTTTACGCTTTTGTTGCAATAAAATTTGTACAGCGGACTTCTTAATTCTGTTACAAACTTCTTGAAAGTAAAACATATAGTTGAAATATATCGCGACGTAGTATATTATTTGTTATGACAATATTGAATTGTTATCTTTTTTGCATAAAGAATACATGTTTTGTAGAAACCTTCTAAGTACGATCACAATCAAATGTACAAAACTACTCGGTGTAACTATTTTTTTTATTTAATAATAAGAAATTATTAAATAAAGAAAAATAGTTACGAGAAGGTCAATAAGTCCTCGTTTGATAGATTGATTGTACATTAACTTTGTATTTTGAAGTTAAATGACGGAAATTGGTGAGGGAACCTGTAATTTTGAGCCATGATAAAGCAGCAATGTCGACCCCTATATGAGCTGGCACTCTGGTCTCCAAATTTCCCCACCACGCCAGCGTGAGGATTTTAAGCTTCAACGGATTTAACATGCATCAACTTTCTTACCGGCAGATCAAGTGGCACCCAGATTCAAACCCACAACTCCACCACTTGTTATCGCCCCCGAAAATGATGTGTTGAGTACCATTGAGTATTTATTATATGTATATTTACCTCAACGTATTTTACCTCATGCCTCATGCACAATAATTATACGAACATCGATTACATTTTTACACATATTATGAACCGTATAGTACATTTTGATGAACAAAGTGCTGTAAATTGTTCCTTACTATCTTTTTAAACCATATGGAATGAGTGGGGAATGGTTGGTTTGAACGGAATGGATTTCCCAAATCCCAGACATGGAATTCCTTACTGAAGAAATAAATTAATTATAAAAAGAAATTGGTATTATATATATATATATATATATATATATATATATATATATATATATATATATATATATATATATATATGTGAAGAAAACTGAACACGCTGAATTCTTTTGCAATCCAATATTTAAAATTCAGTAAACCTTTCAAGAAACAAACTCGCACCATATTTGGAAACAAAAAACAGTTATTTAAAAACAATAGATGCCAAAAATAATATTACCCGATTGATTCACATATTCCCTAAGTTAAGCAATGCAAGATTGTCAATAAATATCCATTGTTCTGATCTTACAACATAGTTTAATTAGAGGACAATATGTTTCAACCGTTCGAAGGCCGTTACACTTTCACTTATTTGGGTCATCTTCAGCATTTTAAAGAAAATTATAACACATAATACTCACATATAGCAAAAGAAATCAATCAACTTTAAATGTCTATTAATTTCTGGGTTTTGATCGTTAGTTCCTATAAATACGAACTTTAAATTTGATTTTAATACGATAGTTTTCAGCCTTTAAGGACTTTTAGAATGTTGGTAATTTTTTTGTATTTAAAAATGGTATGGGAGTTTCACATAGTCATAATTTTCTGCTGTTTAAACGTCGGCCATTTGAAGACAGTATGTTTTTCTTCCAATCTCTATTATTCTCTCTCTTTCTCTCTATATATGTATACATGAGAAAAGCGACCCACTCAGACATTCCCTTACTTCCCCTGAGTTCTCCAGAACAAAAAACCGAAAAACTTCAAATTTGGCACTCATGTTTCTTTTTGTTGAGATTTTCTGAGCGTATGTGTGACTAAAATTAACTTCTAAGAGGAATTACGGGGGTGTTTTAGTTAAAAAAAAAACGTTCTCGTGTTTTTTTAACTTTCAGACCTTCAGATTTGAAAGTTGGTAAGCATATTTCTTTTGTTGAGTAGAGATACTCTAAGAAAGAGAGTTTTGTGAAAACCTATTCGGAGGGTGATTACAGAGTTGTTTAAGAATGTCAAGTTTTGTCCTTTGCGAGAGTTATAAGACTTTTTCAATGCAATTCAAAGTTTAATGCTAGGATTTTGATATCACTAATTTAAAATAATATACAGTCAGACCACGTAATACCCAGCAAATTGTATGAGTAATTGCTATTTTACTTATATAGAAGTATTTTTTAAAAAATTAAAATCTATGGAATATTCCTAAAATTCCGTTGCTCAAAATTCTTGAGCAAATGTTCAGTAGTATACTACAATATTCTTATGATAATGAAAAACATTTTTTAAAATTTGATTTATTGTTCTCGTGCATGTACATATTTATGAGAAGAAAGCACGTAGAGATAAGTTATTTCATGAATAATTTCCAAAATTATTCTTGCTAAAATCTTTATCTGTTCATTCAAACAAACCTGGAGTTTAAACATAAAATCTTGATCGCTGAGTGAAGATTTTATCAAATGATGCCCTGATTTGTATAGGGTTATTAAAATACTAGCTATATATTAAAACGAAAAAGGTTTTCCAATAATGTAAAATTCCAATCAATCTGTGCATGTATAATAAAATGAACTCAGATTCTTTTACATCTGCTTTTACAATTTCCTTTGTCGGTAAAGCAAAACTATTCAATTCCATAATCAGTTCGAGCACAAATCGATTTCTTTGTACTAAGGAAGGAAGTTAAGGATAAAATCGTCTAGGTTTACTTATCATGATCTGTATTTGAATTTGGTCACGCGCTCTAGCATTTGTTTATCTGCACATAGAATCAAATATGTTGCCTGCGTTCTATTGACTAATTTAAATGATTAATGCTTATTAACTAAAGATGCTGACTTCTAGTATTATCCTTACTATTAGAATCGACTAGATATTAAGATTATGTTAAACAATTGAACGGGCTGCATGCTTACTTAAAAGATATAATAGTTAGTTCCAAATCCAATCTATCCGTCGGTATTTGTGTGGAGTTTATTATAATACCTTCTGAGAGAGAGAGAAATGTTTTGTGTGTTGGAGACTGGATAGTAACAAAGCTTTCTGATCTGCACGAGAGATGTTATAGTTATTATAAAACAATTCATTGTGAATATGATTAATGTGTAAAGGTACCTAACATCCTGGAGGTAAAAAAATTCGTATTAAATCACCAACTATAATGTAACCCCTTAATAATGTAGCATACTTTTACCCTTTTGACACTTGCGAGAAAAAAAATCCAAAAGTATCACGAAGAAAAAGTGACCGTTTTTGTAGAAACTCAGCATCCGTAAAGCTCAAAATTGATCAAGAAACAATTAAAAAGTAATGTTCTTGGACGCCTCAATGTCCAGCAATTATTCACAGAATGCTAAAAAATGTAATTAGTGATCCCCTTCCATCTCCGTAGGGATGTATGTTTCTATATATTGATGAAAGGAGTGATAAAGGTTTTTAACCACATCTCTTGCACTGCATCCCAACATCCATCAATTGTTGTTCCAGATATGCGATATTTTGTGGTTGCGAATTCTCGATCTATCATATTTTAGACATGTTCAATCGGAGAAAGATTTGATGATACCGTTGTCCAATCACGGAGGAAGTCAAGATATATATGGTGCTTGGTAATATCTTGTTAGAAAATGTCCCCAGTATGACTTGACATTAAGGGTAATGTAACGAGAAAGCCGCTGGATGTCGATATATTTAGTTGTTAAAGTTATATGCAGGATGGTTATAGGTGACCTGTCGTCTTAGCAGATAAAACTCCTCACCATATTAGACTAAAGGTAAGACAAAGGTCCCAGCTTCGGCCCTTCACGGATCCTATGGTCATCTGCTCAAAGATAAAAATGGTAATAATGACTGAACACTATGCAATGCTGTTAGCAGCAGCAATATGGTGAAGAAGATGCGTTTAATAGAATACTATGCTGTAGGGCAGTGTTTCTCAAAGTGTGGGGCGCGCCCCCCTGGGGGCGCGATGGCCCTACAAGGGGGGCGCGAGCGTATCGAAAATTTAAAGATTTTTTTTTAAAAAAAATAACCGGAAAGAGAAGTAAAGCAAAATGCTTTCTTCCATAATAAAAAAAATACACACAACAACACTGACATAATTTATGTTTATTATCTGGCTTTTTCCGTCATCAAATAGCTATCTTTGATCCCAAAACCAAATTAAAGAAAAAAAAAAAAACATTTTGTTTTATTTGCTGTATTTCCCCAATGAGAGATTTTTTTATTACGTTTTAACATAAAATATTACTCGTTAAAAGAAAAAACGAAACCCAGACCCTGAGAAAATTCTAAGAAGATAAACAATTCCCCACTGTAATTATTATTGAAATACTGTACATTAGTTGTAGAAAAGAAAAGGAAGTCATGATTCACTTTTCAGCCAGGCTGCATAGTACGTTTGCTAATCATTTGATTGACCTTCAATCTTATGGTATGGTTATTATCAATATTAGTTCCCTCCCATCTCTTATGCGTTTGCTTTTCGCTTAGGTAAATTGTAAATAATTGAGTTTTGCGATATTTGGAAAAGAATTAATTGGTTTAACACTTCTGTAGGATAATTGAAAAGTGTCTGATTTGCGTCCTTTATTATCGTCTTGTACTTTTGAATCATTTTAGTTCAGTTTTATTGGATTTTTTCTCAAATCATCGAAGAATTGAATAGTCCTTGAAAGAAGGTAAGTATACTTTCTCTTAATTAAATTATTCACTAGAATTATTCCGATTTCTATCGTGTATAGTAAAAATAATTCTAAACAAATGATTGGGGTGACTGAGTCCCCCCGCACTACCATTAATGTTAGTATCGAGTACGCGCCTGCTCCCGGGTTAAAACATTTTGAAGTCTTCTCGCTTTAAATGTTAAAAAGTAACACAATTATTCTTCATCGGAATTTTATATTCTTTTTCATAATTTAACATTAATTCTAAATGCTAATTGTGTGAGGTTTAAAATTACAGTTCTTTTAAACAGTTATTTACAATTATAGCATTTATCTAAAAAAAAAAATCATTTTACATTTTTGTATACAATGTCGTGCACACAGTTTTACTCTCCTTACAGTTCAGCTATTATATCAAGAATAATGTTTTATTTTTTTAAAAAATGAACTCGTGCGAAGAGTCGGTGTTTCAGCCAGTATACGTTTGATGTATCAGTACTGAAGAAGGTATTTTATAAATAATTTCTTATTACTGAATTTGGCCGCGGTAGCCGAGTGGTATAGGTATCGGATGGTGGCTTGCCTTGTCACGAGTTGGAGCCCAGTACCACTAAAGACCCGCCATGTAGGGCAGCGATGCATGTTAAATCTGTTGAGAGTTGAAACGTTTTCCCGTTGGTGTGGTGTGGTAGTTAGGAGAGAAGGGTGCCAGCTCAAATGTCATCCACGTCACTTGACCATGGTTCAAAATTACGTGGTCCGTCGTCAAAAGCCCTCGTGCAGCTGAACAGGGCTGAACAGTTGAACAATCAATCAATCTTATTACTAAATTAAGAACAAGTTTAATAATTATTAGGGACTTCCACGGGCTTTTCTTGTAGAGGAAAGTTTTTCAAAGGAAGGTTTTAATATCAGAAATTGACAGTTAAAGAGTTATTTTTCTATATTTAGCTGAGATCTATATTTTGTCATCAAGGCATCCACTGCAGAAAATCCGGTTTGAAAAAGGTAGGATGTTGAAAATGGTAATAGTACACGAAGTGTTTTTGTTTTCAGTACAGATAATTCCTCATCCACCTCTACCCCAAATTCAAAGAGCGATTTATTACAAAATTGCCTTTTAATTTTTCACTGGATGTGAAATCTATGAAGATTTCTTCTTCGGAAGTTGAGAGCCCTTCTGGAGTATCTTGAAATAGATCCCTAAACCACTCGTAACTTGCTACCAAGCTGTCCTCATCCAGAAAATACTTTTTAAAATTCTTTGCCAACATAGCTAAATGATTTTACATGTTTTAAAAACAACTTTCACATGTTGTTCTACAGATTTGTAAGTTTTAACACATATCGAGCTGGGGCTTTTTTTCCATCATTTACTTCAGTAGTGGTAAATCCAAAATTTAAGTATTTTTGAGAAGATCGCCTTGATTTAATTTTCGGAACCATGCTCGTTCGTCTGTGTACTTGTTGATTCTTTATTATGGTCGAATGTTTGCTTACGACTTAAAAATGTATGTATGATATTGTTTTAATCTACTGCCGTAAATACTTAATTACCGTGAATTACAATTAACGTGGAAATTAAAAAAAAAAAAAATGTACATTCAAGCTAGATTCGGTAGCTATAGGAGTATCGAGTCGACCAAAACTGACTGGAATTGTACGAGGAAAAGCATTTTTACATGTTTTTGCGCAGACATCCGATAGGTTGCCCAGACTCACGCAAACGTACCCTATAATGCCAGATGTGATGGATATGATAGAGAGCGACATTTACTAGACTATTTTTCTAATGACATTTGTACTTTGAGAAATGAATATGCTGAAGGAAATAAATCTTTAATTAAATACATCATTTTGCGATCTGTTCCAATTTAAAAATTAGAGAAAGAAAAATAACATAATTCTAAGTAATATATATTTTAAGTTATTTTCTTAATATATATATATATATATATATATATATATATATATATATTAAAATATATACAAAATTTAAAAATATACACAAATTTAATCGTATCGTATTAATTTGTACGGTTTATAATTAAGATCGTATTGTAACTTTAGCGTCTCTCTCTCAAAGTGCATTTTTATTGCAGTAAATACATTATTGTTGTACAGGGGGCGAGACAAAAATTATGATTGAAAATTGGGTCGCCAGTATTGAAAGTTTGAGAAACACTGCTTTTAATGTATGAGTGGTGTACAGAGTATTTTATGACTAATTAATTAATACTAAATTAAGAACAAGTTTAATAATTATTAGCTACTTCCATGGGCTTGTCTTACAGAGCAAAGTTTTTGAAAGGAGTTTTAAGATAAGAAATTGACCCTCCGAGTTCATTTTCTATATTTAGCTGATATCTATATTTTGTCTTCTAAGCAACCACCGCATTTTGTAATATGTTCCAATTTAAAAATCAGAGAAAGGAAAAATAACTTAGTAATTATCCTATTACTTAACTTTTTTTTGCTTAAAAGTAACATATACAAAATTTAATACTTATGTCATGAATTTGTACGGTTTATAATAAATATTGTTGCTTTATCGTAAAAGTGCATTATTATTGCATTCAGTAAATTATTATGTATAAGGGGGGGCGCGATAAAAATTGTGATTGAAAAGGGGGGCGCCAGTATTGAAAGTTTGAGAAGCACTGCTGTAGGGTTAAACGCAGGCGTCATAATTTCCTCTGTAAGTTTAACATCGCCTCAACCAAGCACCGTGAAATGAGGAAAATACCACAGATGACATGGAAGGAACTGCAGCACGTTGGGTAGTGGAAAATGCTGCCATTAGGGTATTTCATGTCTGTTTTCCAACATTTGATCTTGCCTCATATTCTTGCCCTTTGACCTTCTAGAGGCTTTATTAATCCGATGAGTTCTTTGCAACAACTATCGCTTCCAGCACCTTTAAACAGCCGTGTCTTTACAGTGCAGGTGGCCTATTGATCAACCAGCCCCACGCATTCCAATCATGCGATTCCGTTCAAAGTCATCCAATAGAGTATAAGGTTTTCGACAACGTCGTAATACCATTATTGATTGCATAATGGTATTACGATTATTAACTAACTGTTGTAATACCACTACTGGCTGACAGTGCAAAATAAGACTGGCAACGAGAAAATATAAGCATTTCAAATATTTTTACTTTTCCTGTTATGTTAGTTGCACAATAAACTCATTGACAAAAGTTGAAATTCATTGGCCTTGAAAATTTATCATTTGTAATGTCCACTTTATCGTTTATCCCTGAATCACAAGCTCTGGTTTTCACTTTTTTTTAAGTGTAAGTTTGTGTAGGGAAGAAATAAGTATGTGGAGCCCCCCCCCAATCAATAAATAATAATTTATTGATTGTCTCCAGATACTTGTTTCTCATAATTGTGCAATATGTGACCCAATGATTAACGACATTAAAGTGTTACAAACGTGAAACTTATTTTAATACATAATATATTCTTATATTGTGAAATTCAAAATGCACAATTTTTCCGTTTCATGAAAATTTTATTCTGGTGAATTCATAACCATAAGTGTATAATATATATTTTTTGCGTTGGGCTTTTGTGGTATTTATTGGGATAATAACACCTCGAGATGACAAAATAATAGACTCTTAAATGGTAAGAAGTGCATTCATATTTCGTTGCTTATAACTAAAGGCTATCGTTTTACAAGGGCTGATGCATGTTCACTGTCTTGGTTCGAATTCCGCTAATTGATATAAGGTAGGTTCGAAGAGTAAGGTGCCAGTTCAGATACAGACTTTATTATCTGACAATCCTACAGAATTATATGTATTGACTGCGTTAATCGCGGTATTTTAAGTTTAAATATGAACTTAATGTTCGTTTTTGGAACAAGATATTTAGATGTAATGAATGAACCTCACTTTTAAACAAGCAAAAATTTGTTTCAAAACTAAAATATCTAAGAACAAAGAACAATAAAATGATAATTAAGGATGAAGATTAACAGGTTTCCTTAACAATAATATCTTGACATATCAAGATCAATATTAAAATTTAACTTTTATCTTTAAAATGATCTGGGACATTATTAGCATCATCTTTGTCTCTTTCGAATGCTATTAGTAACATCTGGACGGAGTAAGTTAGGAGCCAAAAACACAGACGCTTGATACCCTGGAAACATTAATATTTAATGATCACAATTAAGTGACGAGACAAAGTAAAAATGTGTCATGGTTTACATTTTTAACTACCGGAACGCGACGTTAGTTCTCACTATAATTATTGTAATTAGTTGCAGATGACACAGTAGATTCTAATACATCACCTTGTTTCAAGTGACATGCATCATTTACATTTTAATGTATTTCTATCAAAGAAACAAAGTAAAGCTTATGAAGGTCCAAAAAGCACTCAGTGAAGGGATAATATTTATAATCTTTATGTTTTGGCTTATACAGAGTGTTTTTTTCCAGGTATAGAAGTTTAAGTTGGCATTACTTTCCAAGATGGCGACCGATTTAACAGCTGTCAAGTGATTTATTCTCAGTTTGGTTTGGCAATTCATCATGAATAGACTCACGCCTGAACAACGCGTTCAAATTGTGCAATTTTATTTCGAAAATAATGGTCGATTTTCATAAGCGAATTTTGTTTAGTGATAAAGCGCACTTCTGGTTGAATGGCTACGTCAACAAACAAAACTGCCGCATTTGGAGTGAAGCTAATCCACAAGTGTATGTCGAAACACCGTTACATCCAGAAAAACTGACTGTTTGGTGCGCTTTATGGGCTGGTGGAATCCTTCTTCAAAAATGATGAAGGCCACAACGTTACAGTCAATGGTGATCGGTATAGAGCCATGATTACAAACTTTTTTATTCCTGAATTGAACAATCATGATGTACAGGAGCTGTGGTTCCAACAAGACGGCGCAACATGTCACACAGCTCGTGCCATAATCGATTTATTGAAAGACACGTTTGGTGACCGCCTAATTTCACGTTTTGGACCTGTGAATTGGCCTCCAAGATCTTGTGATTTAACACCGCTAGACTATTTTCTGTGGGGCTATGTAAAGTCATTGGTCTATGCGGATAAGCCACAAACGCTTGACCATTTGGAAGACAACATTCGCCGTGTTATTGCCGATATACGGCCAAAAATGTTGGAAAAAGTCATCGAAAATTGGACGTCCAGATTGGACTACATCCGAGCCCGCCGTGGCAGTCCTATGCCAGAAATCATATTTAAAATGTAATGCCACACGATTATCTTTCGAATAAAAAAAATTCATGTCAATCGAATAATACATTGTTGTTTTATTGCAATTTAAAGTTCTATACCTCTCAAAAAAACACCCTTTATATAAGAAAGTATAACTTTTTTCTTGTGGTAAAATAATCAATTATGAATTAGATTTCAGTATCTCCGATTGAGATAATCAAGAAAACTAGAAGTGTTAAATAGTAACTCCAATGCTTAAAATGTGCGAGAATTCTGTCGGATGGAAATAGTTGTTATTATTCAAAAAGACTTTTGATGAAGTTTTTTAAAATTTCTTTTGTAATTCTCAGGAAAATATGCTCTCATTTTAACATTATGAATTGATATATTGCTTCCGAACGGCATTTTTAAACAGTAACTGATTGGGAGAAACTGAGAAGTGTGAAATACAAGCATTTAAAAACTATTAGAACAAAAGTCAGTAAAATGTACTAAAAATGACTGAAAATTGATTTATTTACATCTTAAAATACTTTTTAATAAATAATACTTTGTTCTGCAATAAAATAGTTTAGTCTTCTCATTCTATTGTACGGGTTGTAGGAAATTCCTTTTAAGGAAATATTTTTTATTGTTCAATGAATCATATTTGAAATTCTTTTTTCACCTTTAAATTTCTTTTTACAAAATGAAACGTGAGCACGATAGCTTTCATAGATTAAAAATTTTCTTAACATATTCCTTTTCCGAATAACCTAATTCGCATGGAATGGCAACTGTACTTATGCCAAAAGTATTTTATACTTGATATTTCTAGAATTGTTTCATTTATATGTTTTTTCAATACTCTTTATTCGATCCAAATAATTTTAAATATAAAATGACCCAAAATAATGAACAAAGTGTAATAAGTTTATAATTTCTAAAATGTACAGAATAAAAATTTATTTCATTTACTGCTTGATTTAATAAAAGACTTCAGTAATATTTCAAGTTCCTACCGATAATAATTGAATGTCACCAAGAATTATTCAAATCGACACTGTTGCATAAAATACAATGTATAAGCAAAACATTTTAAATCGTTACCTTTTATAATAAGTACAAAATGCTTTATTAATATCTTGTTTCAAACCTTAAAAAACAAACCTATATCTTGATTTTTATATGAGTACATAATAAAGAGGATATAGTAAAGGTATTATTCTTGAATAAAACTTTCAACATAATTATATAAAATTCGTCTGTCTTAATGTAATCAGAAAAGATTGGCTATAATTACAGTTTAAATATTAGGAAATATACGATAGGAGAAGACTATCCGGAAGAAATGGCAATTAATTAAATTTATTAAGAGATACGTAAAGAGAGTTTGTTGAAACAGAGAACTATTACTAAATACATGGATATGTGATATGATTACAGAAATTTTTTTTTTTTAAAAAAATAATGTTTTCAGGGAAATATAAGACACTATTTATTTCTTTTTATCAAAAGAAACTTTTTTTTTCTAACTTCGATTTCTTTTTGACTGTCACCACTCTCATAAGACAGTTGGGAAAAGTTTATATTCTACTCAGGGTAAAAAAAAATCTTGAATTAAGTTCTATCTGAAGATCAAGGACAATGATAAGAAACAAATTATACCATTCCAATAAATTGAGCAAATGGCTCCATTATTTTTTTTCTATGTCAAAGCAAAGGTCCTTTTTCAAGAAAAGATTTTTATAGATTCTAATTCACGTTACGCATGATATCAACCCAAGTTTTAAGTTATTCGGCTGAATTCGATATTTATAATACAATTCTAATTCCTACTTTTTTCGGGTAGCTCGCAATCGCTATCAAAGAGTATAAGTTAGAATTATAGAAAGCTTAAACACAAGCTAGAATTTTCATACAGTGCAGAAAAGGAACGATATTTGCTTAAAAATTTAATAAGTTGATTGAATTTTTAAAATAATACGTTAAATTTTTTGTAAATCTAAATATATGAAAGTGTATTTTTTCAAATACGATATTCTTAAATGATATATAGATAAAATAATATAATGATTAATAGAGTGTACCATGAGATGTTAACAAAAAAAAGCAATTTACATAATTTTCTACTTTTTTAACCGAGGGAAAAATAATTTTTTCTCTCTGACTATTCTTTAAAAGTGTACCCCAAATATTTCTTTGCAACTCCTTTATTATAAACTGAATTCAGTATCTAATATTGATAATTGGTTAAAAAATATTGCATTCAAAATTTTTATACTCATTTATGTAATAATGCGTGTTTTATTGTATTCGAATATTAAATATGTTAACAATTAACAACTACTTAAAACTGATTTTTGTTAATATTTAATCAAAAACTTCGAATTTCAGACTATTTTATTTAAACTAAATAGCTTTATTCGTAAGATTTACTATGTATTAAACTTTTTGAAGCTAAAAACACCTCAAAAATAAGAAACAATAAGCTGTCAGGTATCTTTATTATGAGACAGTGTGAATAGAGTAAATTTCTTCATTTAATACAACGTATTAGTAAATCGCAAAACAATTTTTTTCTTTATATTTTTAAAAAAATTTAGCTACATAAATGATAATTAATTAAAATTTTTTATTTCTTTCATATTCAAAAAATATTGCTAGTAGTAAGGAAACTTCAGATATTTGTGAGTATGGTAATTTGAATACTATGTACGTAAACTTCTAAATAATTTTTTTTCCTCTGATGACTTAAACTGGACACATTTTGCATGTTTTATTTTCCAACTGTTCTTAACTCATTTTTTGTTGTTGTAAAATTTGGTTGAAATACCTATTTAATTTCCATTATTAAGGGTTTTAAAAAAATCAGATATGTTTATTACAAATATATCTGAATATATATATATTTCAAGCAAATATGTATATTTCGGATTTATTTCAGTCAACCAGATGTATTTCATTTGAATGTATTCCATTCACAAGATCAATGTAAAAAGTTACTTAAAATATGTTACAATGTGAATTAAAACTCCATATTTTTTAACAACAAAAAAAGAAGATGTAAATCTTACCTTCAATGCCGCTTGTCATCAACCATACCGCAAGCAGGAAGGAACACGTAATCCTTAAAGACATCATATCTATCCTTGAAGCAGCCGAATAAATATAAAATAAAATTTTTAAGTCCTTACAGCACAACCAGCATGCCGATAATAAACCACCAACTTTAAAACTCAGAGGAGAAGAAACTTTAACTGCTTTCTTCTCATCCAAAGTTACTTCCGCAAACAAACTTTGCTCTACCTTTAAGAGAATCGATTAAAAAATCAATGAACTCCCACGAAACGTCTTTTCCTGGGTAATTTGGGGGAGATTTATTGAGGTACCACACGTCGAATCCCAGAGAATTCCTGACAAGGATTCATATCCAGCTGTTCCAATTGCCGAATCCGTTACAAAGATACCTCTATGGTAAAAAGAGAAAGACTGGCAATACCGAAAGCAGCGGTCCGCCAGAAACCAACTCTGGTTGGATTTTGCGTGTGTTGGCTCCAAGTTTTTGCTCGCAATAGTGAACGTGTGACGTCACGGACCCGGTTCGAAAGTCTTCGAGGCCAGTGGACAGGTTTTGGTTGTGGTTCTTTTTTTCTTTCCTTCGCTGTTCCTTTTGTTTCGTTTTCTTTCTTATGTCCACAGTCGGCCACAGTTCGAGTTGTGGAGCGGGAAATTCGGTATCTACCTACGTTTTATGGATTATTTGCGGATTGAATCTGGTTTTTATTGATTGTGTTATTATTTAATTGAAAGACTTTTATTCAACAGGTTACAGTTAGAAATTCTTTTTTTTTTTAAATTACGATTAGCATTTTAATCTTTTCTAAAGTTTTTCTTCCTTTTTTCGTTCCTTTTTTTAAAGATTGTTCATAGGTTTAACTTTTAGTTGAAAAGAGCAGTTGTTTTTAAAAATGCAGTTAAAAATTTAACTTTTTTTAGCTTTTGAAAGAATAGCAAAAGGCTTAAATACATTTAAAAATAATTTATATATATATTATATATATATATATATATATATATATATATATATATATATATATATATGTATATAAATGGAATAAATTCTCCCATTAAACCTTTTTCAATGCTTTACATCAGTGTTTCTCAAACTTTCAATATTTGCGACCCAATTTTCGATCATAATCTTCCTCGTCCCCCCCTTCAATAAAACAACAATGTATTGAATTAATTAATAATGTACTTTAACACTAAAGCTACAATACGATTTTATTTATAAACCGTACAAATTATCAAAATAAGTATTAAATTCTGTACATGACAAACCCTTGGGGTCACTAATAATTATTAAACTTGTTCTTAACTTAGTATTGATAATTTAATTATCGAATAAATTGTGCAATACTGATATATTTATAACTGTAAATGTGTATTTTACTTTTTATTATGTAAGAGGGTGCTTTGTTTTGCTTCCTATAGCTAAATTAATAATTTTTTTAAATAATTGTTTTAAAGAAATTTTTCGATATGCTCACGCACCTCACATAAGCCCCCACTGTTTGAGAAACGCTGCTTTTTACATGCTTAGGTCTTTTTAAATTGTCCCTTTTTCCTTCTGAATATCACGAGCTTTCGTTTGCTACTTTAGACTGTCTCGTATAATGTCACAAAACATCATTCCAAAGCAAATTATTATTTAAGTTAGAAACAAATGTCTCGGTATTAATAAATATATATAATGGTGATTAACAATTGTCCCTCACTCACGGAATTCGTGTTATTAATATCTCCTCTTAACTGTCTTTAGTGTCCACGGTAACCTAGTGGTTATTGTCCTGAACTTGTGTAGCCGGTGTGTCACAAGTTCGAGCCCTAGTGCACCTGAAGATCGGCCATGTATAGAAGCTCTTAGATGTAGAGGAGATGTTAAATTTATCGAAGCTCACACACAAAGTTCTTCCGTGGCGTAATGTGGCAATTTGGAGAAGGAGGGGCCAACTCGAGTATTGACCTCGTCCTTTAGCTGTGGTTCAAAAATAGCCCTAGTGTTACTTTAAATTCGAAGTTAATAAACATTTACTCACACAACAACATTTATTAACTTCTAAGCTGAAGATGTGATTCACATTTCTGCGGGTACTTTTTTAAAAACAAAATAATAAATAAAATAATTAAACTTTGGGAATTAAATTTAGAATTTTTGTAAGAGTCGAAATAGAGAAATAAATAAAATCCTTTCCATAATATAAAACTAAAAAATGCGGGTGAGCTTCACAAGCTTAGCAATTTCATTAAGACTATGCAAGTGGAATGAATAGGGTAAGAGTATTATTTGTATTTCGGGATATTTTTGATTATAAAATATTCTGCTTTTGTAACTTTTAAATATCTCAAAGGGTCTGATAATGCTCTATTGGAGTATCAAATTTCTGGAAACCAAAATTTAGTGTATTCGCTCTGAAAGAAGAAAATCTCATTCCTAGCCGCATTTTTTTCTCTCATTGGTATACATATGTACTTCATTTAAGATTGTATTTTTTTTAAATACTACAGAATATCAGAGTAGTCATATATATATATATATAAATTACATGCTTCATTTGGAAAGTGTATGTAAAAATTTTTAACTTGAGGAAGAGGATCTACATAATCTCACTGAATATTCTCAATAAATCTAAAACTGTCTGGATCAAAGAAATTTATATGAGAAAAGGGAAAAGTTTATGTTTGTTTAAGAGCTTTACCAGCTATTGAACCTCTATAAATCTTGTATATGAATTGATTACATTTTATACCGTTTTTGGGTCAGAAAAAAGAAAAAAGTTTTGCAAATTTTTTAATGAATAATAAATTCATAAGGAGCAAAAACTATATTTATTTAGTTTTAACTTTTAATTACATGCTTGTGCGTACTAAATGTTTCGGACTTTTGCTCTTTTATATCCTGTATTACAATTTTTTTTGCTTAATTGTTCTTTTTCTTCAATTCCTACTATTAGTTCACACTCTCCCTGTATATATATATATATATATATATATATATATATATATATATATATATATATATATATACATCTTGTTTAAATTTTCAATCATTAATAAAATACTTTACATTCATCCATTCAAGTTCAAATACATTTTTTTAAGCTTGTAGTGGATGACAGTAGATGCTAATACAGTATTTCGAAATATTAATTCATTAATTAAATTAAAAAATGAATAAATAGTAACAATCAAAAATAATAATCCAATACCATATATAAAAAGAAATTTTGCTTGCTGTGTCCCTGTAGCGCAATGGGCTTCTAATCCAGTGATCGTTGGTTCGTATCCTGCCTAGGATGGTCAAATTTCTGAGAATGGGATTAATGAATAAATAGTAACAAATAAAAATAACAGTCCAATACCATATATAGAAAGAAAAATAGCTTTCTGTTTTGCCACTTAATAGTGTGATTCTGTCATATGTATATACATAGTTATATTAATTGTAAATATTTAATAAACAGTAATTAAAATAAAATTTTGCTTTGTTGACCTAAGTAGGAGTTGTCTTCAGAGTTTTTTTTATATTACTTGTTCACAGTGTTGTTCAATTCCTCCGGGACTTTCTTAGTTTTTTTGGTGCAATTTAAGATTATAAAGTTTATTTTTTTGTCTCAATGTGTAAGAAATAATCAACAAAAAAAAACTATAGTTTAAACTGGAGCTGAATATAAGCTACAGAAGGAAAGAAAAAGAAAAAAAAAAGGGAGGGGAAAACAAGTGTTACTTTTATTCAGTCAATCTTAAAACTGTTTCTAGGTATTTTGAACAATGAGGTCTGTTATGCTTCGTTAGAAAATTCCTAATAATTGTTTGAACGTACTTTATTTAAAATTTTAAGTTAAAAATAGTACATTAATATACATTTTTTAAAATATCAAAGTAAATGATGGTATGAGAGGGTTTTTAAATACTCACTGTTTCACTAGAGTCGAGTGATTTTAAATGCATTTGATATCTACTTTATTCAGCCACAAAAGAAATTTTTTTTTGACCAAAAGGCTTCACAGGTACCAAAAGAAAAGAATAACTTTAAAAGAGAAATGCAAAGTAATGATTATTCATTGTAATGACAAATCTATTCGAACTCATAACAGATCAAATTGTGTGTAATGGGTTATCTCATGAAGTTTTCATCTCAGAACTATATACACTGGTGTGCAAAAATTAAGGACGAGACGGTTTTTTCAATATAACTTTGTACAAAAGCTTTCCAAATCAACACATTTAATACCGTAAGATCCCCAATACGTAAGGGTATATGTAATATGTAAGCAACACTTACTAAAAGAGAAATCAGAGGGATAAAAAGAAGCTTTATTGAAAAAGTAGCATGAAGCTCAATGCGACTGAAGGCCGAAACATCCCTGTGATGGGTGTCCAGCAAGAAACATCCGGTCTTTAGTAGGGGATATGATCTCCCCTGACTGCTAGGCAGGTTTCACAGCGTCTGCCCATGCTGAGAATGAGGGTGTCAATGAGTTGTTGAGGCATTGCTGCCCATTCGTCTTGCAGCGCCAATCGAAGCTCCCGAATAGTTACTGGTGGTAAGGTACGAGCTGCCAAGCGTCTGCCTAGCAAATCCCATACATGCTCGATGGGATTGAGATCCGGAGATCGTGCCGGCCAATCCATACGTTCAATATCCTCACTCTCTAAGAGCTGTTCGGCAGCTACTGTGCGATGACATGGTGCATTGTCGTCCATGAAAAGGAACTGCAGACCCATAGTGCCTCTAAAAAGACGCACATATGGAAGAAGAATCTCGTTACAATAACGGGTCCCGTTGACTGAACCTGCGTCGAAGTTGTGAAGGTCTGTACGACTAGCAAGCATGATGCCTCCCCAAACGAGAACACCGCGACCACCATACCTGTCCCTTTCAATGATGTTCGAGGGATGATTGCGGCTTCCCCGCTCTCTCCAGATGAGTATGCGATGAGAATCGCTACTCAAACTGAATCTGCTCTCATCTGTAAAGAGTACTCGTCCCCATTCATTATCTCTCCAATTCCGGTGCTCCCGGCACCACAGAGAACGCCTTCTCCGATGGGCAGGCGTTAAGGGTACACACCGTACAGGGCGTCGTGCAAACAGACCACCACCGTGCAGTGTTCTGGCCACGGTAAAACGCGATATCGGTCGTCCAGTCGCCTGTGTCGTGTGTCTAGGGATTTCTCCCGCTGTCTGCCGCCTGTTTCTTCTGGCCTGTAAGACAATGTATCGGTCATCTGCGGGTGTGGTTCCTCGTGGACGACCCCCGGATAGCTGTTCCTGTAGTTTGAAATTGTCTCCAAAGTCGTGAAACGATGCTGTGAGCAATTCCGAACTCAGCAGCCACACTTGTCACACTGCGGCCTTCCTCCAACTTCCCAGTGATTCGGCCTCGGGTAAAAGCATCCAGATGTCGTCTAACAGATTGATTATTCACCATTTCTCGCTGAAGCAGCAACCTGGTGTGATTTTAACTACTATACGGCGTGCAATCTCTTTGCCAGAAATACTGATCTTACACCGACAACATGCTTTATACTACTCAGACACTCCCCCATTACGTCTACCTGCATATCTGCGCATGTGCTACCGTACATCACCTTACTTAATCTCCTGATTGGTCTTTCTGTCCGCTCTGCCTCTTCGTTCAGCTGATATGCTAATTTTTCGACTTCGTCCTTAATTTTTGCACACCAGTGTATAATGATATAGGGTTGTTTTCAAAGTTCTATTGGAAGTTTAACTGCCACCTTCATGCGAAAAAAAACAGTGATATGTAGATTGGCTATAGCAGGGGTGGGCAGACCTTTTTAGGGTACGGACTACTTTTAATTTTTTCAAGGTGTTGCGTCCACCCAGTGTCAATGGCGCACACAGGGGGAGGGGATCCATGAATCCCGATCTCCCCCCATATGCCTTGATTTTTTTTCGATTTATTATAATCTCTTGTATATACACTCATGGACAAAAATTTTAGCGCACCAAGAAATAATTGCGGGATCGTAACGAAACTTGGCATGAAGGTACATGTCGGGGAGATATGCAAATGATTAAACATGCAGCGTGATTACGCATTACGTATAGCCGGTAGAGGGCGTTTAACGTCGTTCTCCGTGGAGTATAAAACAGATAACCAAAGCTTGTTTGAGTGTGCTGAATCGTTTACATAGGAAGAGCTGAGATAGATATGCCATTATGCCGTTTTCGAAGACAATATGAGCAGCTGTCGCAGTTTGAGAGGGGGAGAATCATCGGCATGATGGAAGCTGGGTGGTCAGTTAGGTAAGTATCTCGTCAATTAGGCCGCTTTGATTGTGTTGTGAGAAGGTGTTGGGACCAGTGGATTGGAAAGATGTCATTTACATGAAGACCAGGCTCTGGACTCCCTCGATAGACCAGTCGTTGAGAAGACCGCCATATCGTAAGAAATGCACAAGTACAGCCAACTGCTAAATCGGCCGCCATCCAGGCACAAGGTAGCACCTTCACTAGGGGCCCCATGTGTCTTCTCGAACCATACGAAGGTGTCTGGCTGAAGGATATTTGGGATCGCGGTGCCCATTACGTGTGCTGCCCTTGACGCCCACCCATTGCCACCTTCATTTGGAGTGGTAACACGCACGAGAAAACTGGACTTCAGCGGAATGGAACCAGGTCGTCTTTAGCGACGAATCCAGATTTAATCTCAGCAGTGATGACAATCATGTTCGTGTGTGGAGACCCCGGGGTGAACGCCTCAATCCTGCCTTTGCTTTACAGCGACACACCGCTCCCTCAGCTGGTGTAATGGTATGGGGGGCCATTGCCTACAATACACGGTCACCTCTAGTATTGATCCATGGCACCATGACAGCCCAGCGGTATGTCCATGATATTCTGCAACCACATGTGTTTCCACTCATGCAATGGCTCCCAGGAGCCATTTTTCAACAAGACAATGCTCGGCCTCACACGGCAAAGGTGTCCCAAGACTTTTTGATAGACCAGATATGTTTCCAATCCAACATATCTGGGATCATTTGGGACAACGAGTTGGGCATCCCACGAGTTTGAAGGAAATAAAGGCAAGGTTACAACAAATATGGAACGAAATTTCTCAAGACATCATACAGAACTTGTATGCCTCAATGCCCAATCGTATCGCATCGTGCATTAGCGCTAGATGGGATTCAACAGGGTATTAAATCTTTCGTTCTTTTGCCTTTTTCTCTGAAATAAATGATCCTTTTTTCTTTGATTTTCCAATCATTTACTTATATCAAAGTAGTCATTACGTATGTAAATTTCGTTTCATTTTGACGACTCCTTCTTGGTGCGCTAATTTTTTTGTTCATGAGTGTAGTACGTAAAATTTAATTTCGTATTTGTTATTTTTTTTAATAATTTTTTTCATTAATTAATACAACTTATTTATTCCATAATTTATTGTTTACTTATTTTGTTTCCCGATAATCAGCAATAATCATATATAACTATATGTTTGACTTCTTATTGGAGTATGATAAGAGAATGGTAGATTTCCGACCCTACCCCCCTTCCTGTCTTGAAAAATTCTTGCGTGTGCCAATGGCCAGTGTCGTGCGTGTGGTAAGGTAAGGAAAAAGTCAACAAAATTTATTATAACTTAATAATAATATGTACTTTTACAAACATAACTAAACTAGAAAAAAAAAAACTCACACTTTTAAAACCGAGTCTTAAGTAAGGTGCAACATAAAATTATAACAGCTGTGACAGACTCACGCGTCTTTTCTTTAACATGTCCTTTGGGTTCTTTGGGGCCAGAATTAACGGCAACTCCTTTCTAAGGAAATCCAAGAAGTGAAGTGTGAAAGAAAGATGCAATTAGGAAGCTTTTAAATATCAGAAGTTAGAGTAAGCGCGATGCAATTTGAGGAATGAAAACATAATCCGTGGTTCAACCGTGAAGAAGTTTTGGATAACGCGACGGGGCGACGAATACGTGATAGAGATCCATTGAGTCAAGGTGCATACCGTTGCACTCGAGTTATTGCAAGGCCTCATCTAGGATAGTTGTGATCGTTACTTAGACTACTACAAGGTAGAATTGACTATTTAATATTAGGATCTGTAATAGTATTGGAATCGTGTTTAGGTGAGTCAGTTATTGATAGTGGTCCGAGTTAGGTTAATTCAGTATTATATAAATTGTGCTTTGCCACCGTAGATTCTCTCACATATATTATTACAATCTCATTTGTTAAAAGCTTAAGTTCAAAATCTTAATAAAGATATATTAAGATTATGTATGCATCTAGTCAGTAGCGCACACAGGAATTTTTCAAGGGGGGCCGGGGTCAAAAGTTCACCATTCTTGTATCATGCTCCTTTTGATTTTGTCAATTTTCGGGATCAAAAGACAGTAAAAAACTAATTATTGAATAAATAATTACCATTAATTAATAAAATTAATCATTAATAACAAATATTTAATTAAATTTTTCGTACTATATACTTAGAATTAAAATCAATCGGAAAAGAAAATCGAGGGCTTTGGGGGGGAGGTCCGGACCTCCAGGACCCTCCTCTTGTGTGTGCCACTGCTTCTAGTTCTTCCGTTAATCCTACCCCTCTAGCTCACGCTGATAATTAAAGAAATGTTCACCCGAGGGGGGATATCACACACAGCCACAAATATAATTTTATCAATGATGCATTTATTATCAAACAATTCAAGATACATTAAAAAATAAAACATTTTTTACTTAAAGTTAGTTCTCGTAATCAGTAGAAGACTTACAGCCAATCTTGAACATTTCCGTATGTAATTATTGACAGCTTATCTTCAGGCGGTCACCCCAAATGTGGAAGTTAGGAGAGGGATCCCTCGTCACTTGACTATGGTTCAAAATTACGAGGTTCATCACCAAAAGCCCTCGTATAACTGAATAGGACGATGTTAATATTCGCTCACTCACTCGAAGTCAGGTATGGCATTTTGTTAACATGCGTACGCCATGTGAGGCCTTAAACGCCCTGTTATACATACTGTTACTCTTTTAATAGCTCTGTATGTGGAAGAAGATAATTACTTCAAAATATTTTATTTTTATAAATTATTCTGATAAAAACGAAAAAGACTTCAAATTACAGTGGCACTGAACATTATTAATCCAATGACAATTTTAGTTAAAAAATATACATATAATTATATATATATATATAAACAAAATAAAAAAATTCTCTTTTTTTTCTCTTCAGAAATTAAAAATCTTTACTTATATAAAGATAAACTTCCCAGAAGATTTCAAATTTTTGAAAACTAATAGTGCATTGTGATGTGGATATGTTATTATTACTTTCTTTTCGATTAGATATTTTAATTTTCGGTATCATCTTTGTGCTGTTTTTAAATGGAATAGAATATAATAAACCAGTTATTTTATTATAATAGATAAATTGCAATTCATTTTGAAACTCAAAAATTTTGTGAAATGATTTATTATTTTATGTTCCGTATTAAAATTCTGGCTGATTCGAACAAAATAGTAATCAATATTAAATTCAAACTACAAACTCAAAAATCGGACAATTTTGAGCCAACATTTTTATATTTATTCATGAAAAATTTAAAATAAATTGAAATGAGTGTTGAATATTGACATATAGATTATATAAATTTATTACAGCAAGATACTTGATGAAAAATGAGAATTGTGCAGTTAAGGTAAAAATATTTCTATTTTAATGTGTTGTATCTATTCTTATGAAAGGTTTTTCATTCTTTGGTCAGTTCTATTTGTCGTTTAGATTGCAATATATATTCTGTCATCATTTGAGTTCACACTGATGTTGGATATTCTTATATTGGTTGCAATGTATTTTCAGAAAAGTGTTCATCGAGAAAAAGAATTTTTCATAGCGTTAGTGAAACATTCACTCCCCCGTTTTGAAGAACTGTTGTCATTTATAGTCATGCATGTTTTGGATGGTAACGTCTCATGTTTCCAAAGTTTGCTTCAAGTGACAAAGTGAAGTATTTCAAATTAGGTGGTCTCATATGAATGATAAGAAAAATTCTTCAATTTTTACATGATGGAGGTTGGATTCAATGCTGATGAGAATGTCTTTGCACGACAGTGGTAATTATGAATTATTTTTGAAATTTCAAACTTCGTGATGGATTCAATCGAGTCTTTAAGTTCAGATTGATATTGTTCAAAAAAATTAAAAGATGTATGATGACAATTCTTTCTCTTGATTATATTTCTTTAAATATTCCGAAAAAGAGCAAGATTAAATCTCTGTATTCAGTTTTAAGTCTTCTAGTGCCTCACACATCTGGAAGACTATAATGGAATAAACTACCGAAAGAGGCTTCGCACGCTTTAATTTATTTTCATGCAGATGCTCTCTTGCAGGATATTCTCAGTATTCAAGCTCTGCTTCCAGATTTAGTGCCTCACAAAACATCAGAATAGTTTTGGAATGCACTTTCGGAATGGGGCGAGGTTTCTTTTTCGCAATCCATACTTTCCTGTCCGATTCAGCAGCTAGTTGAGCTTGAAGACCGAGTCCCTCGCACATCTTGAATACCATCACAGAATGTACTACAGGGATCTCAGTTCCTTCAAATTTGCCAACATCTCGTTCTGCAATAAGCTTCCGTTCTTGGTCCTGAGTTGTGCTTTCTAAATAAATCCCAGTCAAATTTTTAATCACATCAACAAACAAAACACAGCCCAATATTTCCAAGAAAGAAACAAGATCCACTTGAACATAATCTGCAATAACGCTGAAAAACAAGTAAAGAGACTTGTCTCCAGAATACGAAGAACCACCATGGTCGAAACGATCCCCACAGGGGTAAAAATAGCCATTATAACACGTAGTAAATTCGCTCAAAACTCAAAAAGACGCACAATTCGCAAAAGACAACTTTAAAATGAGCTAAAGAAACTAATATTTATTGTTTCATATTTAGTCTGTTATCAAATTTTATTATTTAGTTTTATTATTCTCGATCACACTGTTGTGTAAGAGTATTTTTAAGTATATTGTTGTAATGTGAATATAAGAAGAGAAAAAATATACTCAATTGTTGTATACTCACACATATATGAGAGATAATACGTTATTTTATATAAGGTGTATTTAGTAATTCTATGTTAAAAACAGTTCTCGATTTATTAAAAATATTCACAAAAAATTTATTCTGTTAATATACAAAATATTTTTTTAATAAGAATTTTTTTTAATAAGAACATTTTAAGTATTTCTCTCTAACATAAGAATCGTAACCATAACCCTACGCCTGCAAAGTTCACAAAAATTTAGAACAGAAATATTAACTGTTCACATTATTTTTAATTTAATTTAATCGAAAATACCGTGATGGGACGGTAACGTAAATATCATTCCATAAGAAACCAGTGCTAATCGCAATATATGTACGCTATATGTTACCAGACCACTTCAACGGGTATTTTTCAAGCTGCTGAATGAGTATGTACTGTTTTTAAATTACTGATATCTAACATAAAGCTTTCAATTGTATTGAAAAAAATTCGGCACTTATGTATTATTGCAACCTATTGGCGGCATTAGATGAAACGAAGCTCCTGGTTGCCAATTCAGCGCGTACGGCACAGAGGAAATCGGAGTTGCCATCTGGGCGATCTATTAATAGAGTTAGTGTTTGTTTCGATAATACGTAAGTAAAAAAAATTCTTGCAAGCCTTGCCTCTTGATTTAGTAAGGACAGAGCTTGAATTTTTAAAATGGAAGTATATTCGGTAGTACCCGTTCTTCACTGATCTCTACTCAATAAATAAAGTAGGCTTAACAAACTTCAAATGTGTAGGTCTAACAGTTCAAACACGAAATTTTTTTTTTTATTTAAACGTCACCATAACTTCTTTTAGGAAATGATTTCTGTAAATTCCGTTCTTAACAGATTTCTACTCAACAAAAGTATCTGTGAAGCACAAGTATCTATGAAGTTTGTATACCCACAAGTATCTAAGTTTGAAGTCTGTAAGTCTAATGGTTCAAAAATGGAAGTTTTTTTTTTTTACCTGTACGCCCCATAACCCGTTTTGGGAGTTGATTTCCACAAAACCTGTTCTTAGTGGGTCTCTACTCAACAAAAGAGACATGCTGGTCAAATTTCACGTGTGTAGATCTTATACTTATACTTCAAAAACGGGTATGTTTATCTACAATGCACCCACAATGCCCCTTAAGCAATGCTTCTCAAATTTTCTATACTTGCGACCCAATTCTCTTTCCTAATTTTCCTCACCCCCCTCCATACAATAACAATGCATTAAATTCAGTAATAATATGCTTTGATATAAAGCTACAATGTAACATTAACTATAAAAACCATGCAAATTATCGAAATAAATATTAAATTTTGTATATAATTTTATGATATGCCCATAGGGTCACTTGTAATTATTAAACTTGTTCTTAACTTAATACTGTTAAATTAATTATGAAATATATTGTGCAGTACTGTTAAATTTATAAGTGTATTATATCAGTGTAAATGTGTATTTTATTTTTTATTATGTCAGAATGTATTTGGTTTCACTTCCTTTCAGTAAATTAATGATTTTTTAAAATAATCTTGTTTTCGACTTTTCGATAGACTCGTGTCCCCTTGCAGGGTTATCACACCCCCTAGGGGGGGCGCCCCACAGTTTGAGAAATGCTGAGCTAGATGAGCAGTTCTTTATCTAAACCTGGGCTTTTATCGACTGTTAAAGTAAAGTAGCGATCGCAATCAGGACAATCGTGCTTTAATTTTTTTTGTAATATTTAAATAAACTTTTAAAGAAAGTAAAATTTTTTTCAATTCCTTGAAGAATTAAGAACTATCGAAGATATTTTTTTTATTTCTGTAGCTCAGATTCGCAATAAACTTTTTAGTGGAAAACAATTTAATACAGAGTGAGGGCGTGATTATAAACGGCGCACTGTACCTGTATATCAACGTGAGGTTTATTGGTGACGAGCGTAGTAATTCTGATCCACTGTCAAGTGACGAGGACAACACCTGGGCTGACACCCTTCTCTTCAACCAACCACTCCAGGACTTTGAGCCATAACAGATTTGACGTGCATCGGCACCTCTATAAAGTGAGTCTTCAGAAGCACTAGGGTTTGAACTCGTGACCATGACCTAGGCTACCACGGCTACCAATTTAATACAGAAGTAACTATCACAAGCCAGTAAAATATTTAAATATATATCAAACTAACCGTTTCCCAACCGCTTCGCTGGGTATTTCATGATGTATTAATTTATACTGTTCATATATATATATATATATATATATATATATATATATATATATATAGTGGATCTCTACTCCATGAAAGAAATCTGCGTACAAAGTTTCAAGGCTGTACGTCTAATAGCAGAAATGTAGAAATAATTATCAATAATGTCCGTTAAATCTCCACGTAACGATTTTCACAAAACCCATTTTGTAGCTGATCTCTATTCCATGAAAGGAATCGGTCTACCAAATTTCAAGTAAATAAGTTTAATAGTTCTGGAGATATCGTGATGAGTGAGTGTGAGTCTCTTTTTTTCTTTTATATATACAAATGCAAGTAAAGTTTTCAATAGATAAACTGCTGTTTGTAAGAAATGCAACACCATGAAGGAATCATCAGAATTAAATGTAGAATGTGAAATGAATCTTAATGCACAAACGACTTGTATTAGAACAAATAAATGACGAAATCTTCAAAGCAAAAAAAAAAAACAATATTAAATGTCTGAAATCAGTATTTGGTGTAGCCACCACGGGCTGCAAAAAGTGCTGCTATACGACGTCGCATGGAGTCAAACAGCTTTTGAATGTCTGCTTGTGGAAGAGAATTCCATATTGCTTGTATGCGCAGCAAAAGTTGTCTTTTGAAGCTGCAGGACGCGGATCACGAGCAAGACGCCGATCAACCAAATCCCACACCAGCTCAATAGGCGATATATCCGGCGAATAAACAGGCCAAGGAAGAAATTCCATTTGTTGGGCTGAACAGAAGTTAGATAGTTTTTTTCAATATGTGGGCGTGTATTATCCTGCTGAAAGATAGCTCCAAGGATGACTTGAAGGAAGGGAACGACTTCGGGCTGTAGCACTTCACTGTTGCTATTGAGATTACCCTCAATTAGTAGCAAATCGGATCGTCCATGATACGAAATCGCACCCCAATCTATAATTCCGGGTGTTAGACCACTATGTCGTACGATAACGCACTCTGGAAAGCAACGTTCACCAGCATAACGTCTTACACGAATGCGGCCATCATGATGCCATAAATTGAAGCGTGATTCATCTAAAAAGATAAATTGGTGCCAATCAGCTTGCCAGGCTCTGTGATCAAGAATCCATTGCAGACGCAGCCGTCGATGATTTTCCGTGAGGGGTATCCTGTATAAAGGGCTCCTTGCACGCAATCCACGGTGCAGCAGACGTCGACGAATTGACGAAGTTGACTCTAGTACACCTGTAGCAGTAGACCAACGTGCTGACAATTGCCTGGAGGAAGCTGTACGATCATTCACCGCCATTCGGTGCAGGTGTCGATCATCGCACTCTGACGTCACCTACTGTTGTCCACTGCCAGCTTTTCGAGTTGTTCAGTGTTCGTCGGTCCACTGATTCCAAACTCGGATCACTGTGGTACTGTTCCGCTGCACACGAGCTCCTATTACGTGATAGAAAAATCCCCCTTCTCTAAGGCCGTTAATTTTCTATCCCCTCAAGGCCATACTCAGATCTCACTAAGCGTTCTCCACTAACAAATAATCATTAACTATTTTCTATGACCCACTACATCCCTCTATATATACGCTTTCGGTATCAGTTCCGAAGGCGCCACGCATGCGCGGTGGCTCTGAAAACTTTACTATTTTACGTAACATCCTATAATTGATATTTGATGCAAAGTTCATTTAATTCTGATGGTCATCTGATGATAATCCTTCATGGTGTTGTATTTTTTACAAACAGCAGTGTAAACAAAAAAGAGAAAGAGGAACAATAATTTTTGTAGGCAAAATTATTTCTTTAAATAATACATAGAGGCAAATGTCTGAAGAGCCGAAAACGCCTACCCTAAGAGCTGTATGTGACTCGCAAGTCGCGGGTGGCCGACCCCTGGGTTATTAGTTCGAATCTTGATTTCATCAAGATCCATTGTTTAGAAAGAAAAGGCCAATTGCATGTTAAATTGAACTGAGTCTCAAAGGCCACATGGGGGGTCAAACTGCTTTGTGCCGCTCTAGTGTAATAATAATACAAAATGTTATTTTTTTTAAAAAAAGTTATTAATATTACTTGCATGGATAATTTCTTTCTTTTTTTTTTTCAATCTTTCGAGCTTGCCAATTATTTTTTTTGTGTGTGTTTAACGTATTTATTTGTTTTATTAATAAAACCCTATTATCCAAATTTTGTTTTCCGAAAATACATTATAAAAGAAATAAAATAAAATTAAATTTATTAAAAAATCTAGACTATAGTTTTCAAGATTATTTTTTGATTATTTTGCCTAAATTGTTTTATTGAAAACTTCACTATATAGAGTATTTTCTTCCTTATTTAGTAAGAAAATTTTTTACTCCTAAAAATTTACTGTTAATTTTCACTGTTAGTATTTAAAAAAAAAACTGGAAAATATTAAAGTAAAATTAAATTTAGGGCTAAAATTATAGAATAAACTGCATTATTATAAATGGCAATTATAATAAAATAACCATTATAGCCACCAATGATGTATTGAAAAAAATTCTTAAGCCCTTCCCCTCTTAGTTTAAAAAGAACTTGAATTTCTAAGATTGAAGTCGATTTTTAACGCCCCTGAAACTCCTCTAGGGAGTTGGTTTCCTTAAACCCGTTCTTGGAGAATCTCTATTATGAAAAAAAAAACCCACCCAAGCTTATTAAATTTTAAGTTTATAGGTCTAATAGTTCAGAAACGAATATTTCTTTATACATCACAGCCAAATCTTTATTGTCGATTTTTGTAAAACCTGTTCTTAGCGAATCTCTACTCAACGAAAGAAACATGCTTGCAAAATTTAATATCTGTAGGTCTAATGGTTCGGGAGATCTCGTGATGAGTGTGAGTGAATAGCGTTTCTTCTTTATTGTAATAAATTACAAAACAATAAATAATATACAAAAAGTTAATAAAATACGCATAATCTCTCTGTATAAAAATGGATGTTTGTATATATGACCTCACTTCACTTCGATACCGTTTACCCGATCACTATGAAAATTGGCATGCATATGCATTTTTTTGGGATATATTCTTTGTTGCAGCTCCCCACCAGGTGACGCAACAATATATCAACTTCTGCATCGTTCAATCAATTGCCAAGTTGCCAACTTGACTCTATCGCCAACATTTCGCTATGTTTCCATTGAATCACCATTATAATTTAAGAAACGGTGTTGCTTGCGAATCTAACAATTTTAACATAAAATAAATACAACAGAAAGTAATATTAACGTATTACACATCCAGGTAAAAATTTTTTCCACTATTTTAAGCTTTCATTACATAAAATTTGTAACAATGTGTTGCTTTTGCTGAGCAGAGATCAGCTTAGGAAGGTGTTTTCAGCAAGAGTTACGGGGTGCTGTAAATAAAAAAAAAAAATCATTTTTATCATCTTTTCGATTTACAGACATAAAATGCAATCAATATGGGGTTTTTTTGTTTAGCTGAGATATGCAAAAACTTTTTTTTGTTTAATTAACAGTTCACGTAAAATTAACTCACTAAAAGCTTCTTTATCCTTCAGTTTGTATTGTTTAATTTTTCAATTCACCCGCGCGAAGAACGGGTATATCAGCTAGTATTAATATAAAAGTTATATAGTAAAATCATGTAATTGGTTATTCACTTATGTTTTCAATAATTAAAACAACTGAAATAAAAAAAAGAAAAATTGCATTTAAGACTGTTAAAATATCGCAACCATAAGCAAGCAGGCAATCAAACTTTGTCGTATTTTAGTTGAACTACTTTGGAACACTTAACAAACGAAATGTATTGCAGAATTTCGAACAATAAAAAAAGAATTCTGCACGCTTGCCTGAATCGTCGAACGGTTTTCATTTCACAACTTCTTGACTTGCCTTTCATTTTACTTTTAACTAATGTCTGGAACGAAATGCTTAATAGTCCCCAACAAGTTCTTAAGAGACAAATTAGCTCTCATTTGTTTCTAATTTCACAGCAAGCAACGCTCTCTTAAAAAAGGGTATTTTTTCAACCTAGATTTCATATCTGATCTAATTTTATGCACAAGCAGATCTCACAGTTTCACGTGAGTTGCTATGGTTACGAAGAAATGTATAAATTCAGTTTTGATGATCTTTTGGGGTGAAAAAGCGCAGATAATATGTTGCCCTACTTAGAACTCATTTGTCTTAATTTTCAAAGTAGCTATTCTAGGTTCGTTTTTTCAAGGTATAATTTAAAGTAATCTCATAAAAAAACATGAAATGCTTATTTTTCAAGCAGTATTAATTTGTAGCAATTTGTATAAGTATAAAGCAAAGATTTTGAAATGTTTTGTGTTTATCATATTGTGAAAACATAGAAGAATTGAAGGTCTTTGACCGGCTTTTCTCAGAAATGATGAAAAGTTTTATTTCCACGTTCATTAAATAAAATTATATTTTAAAAATGAATAAAATTCTTAGTACAGAATTCAGTTTATATAATGTAAGAATAAATTCTACTTTAATACATTAAGTTCCTTTTCGTAAGAAAACAAAAATTATTTAAAAATTAATTTTTTAATAAATTGAATTAAAGTTTTAAAAATAAATATTCTTGTAAAGAATGTGTGAGTGCTTAAAATTATAATTATGAAAATCATGAGAATAGGTTGTTTTAAAAAGACCTTTGCTATTTTTAATGCAGAATTTAAAATAAAAATTATTTAAATTTACGTTTTGAAATTTAATGAAAATTTAACAAAACTTATCACTTCCGTTTTTTCCCCTGAAAGAGCTATTGTTATAAATTGAACCGGTACTGGTTTTTTTCCTTTACATTTTTAATGAATTTTTACACTTTGCAAGTGACTTCAAAAGTCGTTTTGATAAACTTTTATTTTTCATTTTGTTTGTTCAGCATAGAATGTAATTCTTTTAAAAGCGTTTTTATATTGCCTTTATACAAAATAGAATACATAATACAAAGTTTTAAGTATCAAACGCGACGCGCAGTTTTAAAAATTACAGGAAGTCACCGAAGTTAAGCATCATCGGGCGCGGTTAGTACTTGGGAGGGTGACCACCTGGGAACACTGCGTGCCGTTGGCATATTTCATTTTAATTTAATTTTTAAAATATGTTTGTGTATTTTTTAAAGAAAACGGTTTGAACTGGTCAAAGAATTCGTTTCTTTTGTATTCTTTGATTGTATAATTTATTTAAAAAAATAAAAGTCATGTTTGCGGTCAGTGTTTGACCAATGGCTAAGCAAGCGTGTAATTGTCCTGTGTTGGGACTGAAGATGTCGAAGAATTTCTGGTATCTTACTGTTTAGTCCACTCCACTTCCCATTGTTTCCATTGTCAGTGCTTCACTATATAGCTGCTCCCATTTAGCTCTTTAACTCAAGTTGTCATCCGATATTTGGGTGCGGGAAAAAGGAGCTCTGCAATCATTCATCGTATTCTGGAACCTGTTCTCAATTATTCCGCCACAAACTAATTGCGAACAGCTTCCCAGCCTTCGTCCGCAAGAAATTTTTCCTTTTTTACGACAAGTGGTAAAAAGAAAATTTCTGCGGTAAATTCCTGTCGTCGAATGTGGAAGAATAAATGCTATGAACACTTATTTATGCCTTAGGTAGTAAGAGTAATTATTATTTTTTCCTTCTATTTATCCTTATTTTTTTAAAAAAAAATGTGATGTCTCTATTTTTCATTATTTTTATTTTTTTTTTTTTTAATGATTTTTTAATTTTATTTATTGTTAGATTCATGTCGAAACATATGTAATGATAGAATTAATTAATTAAAATTGCGAATAACAGGAAACGAATGACATGCTTGTAGTTAGAAAAACAAATTGCGCAATTTATCAGATTGAGAGGAAAGGGGGATATTTATTGCCTTTTCCTTCTCCTTTTCCCTGCTTGATGGATGTGAGGGTGTATATCGGTCATTGCTCTTTTTATTTATAACTGTTATAATTCGCGTACATAAATAAGAGAGCGTATGGGTTGTAAATCTTGTTTTCGAGTGACCTTGAGTCCTTTATTTATTTATTTATTGCTTTTCTAGTTCGATTTCGAAATATTTGTTTGTTGCGATCATGAAATTTTTAGCTGTGACTTTTTTTAAATTTATGAATTGTTTTCATGCTGTTCGCAATTGCTGTAACTTGTAATTTTGTTAGGTTACATTAAATAAAAAACGTTGTTTAATATTATTTCCCATGCATTTTATTGGAATTAAACGCTCGCTTTCTGCCAACGGCCATACCATGATGAAAACACCGGTTCTCGTCCGATCACCGAAGTTAAGCATCATCGGGCGCGGTTAGTACTTGGGAGGGTGACCACCTGGGAACACTGCGTGCCGTTGGCATATTTCTTTTAATTTAATTTTTAAAATATGTTTGTGTGTTTTAAAGAAAACGGTTTGAACTGGTCAAAGAATTCGTTTCTTTTGTATTCTTTGATTGTATACTATTATTTAAAAAAAATAAAAGTCATGTTTGCGGTCAGTGTTTGACCAATGGCTAAGCAAGCGTGTAATTGTCCTGTGTTGGGACTGAAGATGTCGAAGAATTTCTGGTATCTTACTGTTTAGTCCACTCCACTTCCCATTGTTTCCATTGTCAGTGCTTCACTATATAGCTGCTCCCATTTAGCTCTTTAACTCAAGTTGTCATCCGATATTTGGGTGCGGGAAAAAGGAGCTCTGCAATCATTCATCGTATTCTGGAACCTGTTCTCAATTATTCCGCCACAAACTAATTGCGAACAGCTTCCCAGCCTTCGTCCGCAAGAAATTTTTCCTTTTTTACGACAAGTGGTAAAAAGAAAATTTCTGCGGTAAATTCCTGTCGTCGAATGTGGAAGAATAAATGCTATGAACACTTATTTATGCCTTAGGTAGTAAGAGTAATTATTATTTTTTCCTTCTATTTATCCTTATTTTTTTTTAAAAAAATGTCATGTCTCTATTTTTCATTATTTTTATTTTTTTAAATGATTTTTTAATTTTATTTATTGTTAGATTCATGTCGAAACATATGTAATGATAGAATTAATTAATTAAAATTGCGAATAACAGGAAACGAATGACATGCTTGTAGTTAGAAAAAAAAACAAATTGCGCAATTTATCAGATTGAGAGGAAAGGGGGATATTTATTGCCTTTTCCTTCTCCTTTTCCCTGCTTGATGGATGTGAGGGTGTATATCGGTCATTGCTCTTTTTATTTATAACTGTTATAATTCGCGTACATAAATAAGAGAGCGTATGGGTTGTAAATCTTGTTTTCGAGTGACCTTGAGTCCTTTATTTATTTATTTATTGCTTTTCTAGTTCGATTTCGAAATATTTGTTTGTTGCGATCATGAAATTTTTAGCTGTGACTTTTTTTAAATTTATGAATTGTTTTCATGCTGTTCGCAATTGCTGTAACTTGTAATTTTGTTAGGTTACATTAAATAAAAAACGTTGTTTAATATTATTTCCCGTGCATTTTATTGGAATTAAACGCTCGCTTTCTGCCAACGGCCATACCATGATGAAAACACCGGTTCTCGTCCGATCACCGAAGTTAAGCATCATCGGGCGCGGTTAGTACTTGGGAGGGTGACCACCTGGGAACACTGCGTGCCGTTGGCATATTTCATTTTAATTTAATTTTTAAAATATGTTTGTGTATTTTTTAAAGAAAACGGTTTGAACTGGTCAAAGAATTCGTTTCTTTTGTATTCTTTGATTGTATACTATTATTTAAAAAAAAAAAGTCATGTTTGCGGTCAGTGTTTGACCAATGGCTAAGCAAGCGTGTAATTGTCCTGTGTTGGGACTGAAGATGTCGAAGAATTTCTGGTATCTTACTGTTTAGTCCACTCCACTTCCCATTGTTTCCATTGTCAGTGCTTCACTATATAGCTGCTCCCATTTAGCTCTTTAACTCAAGTTGTCATCCGATATTTGGGTGCGGGAAAAAGGAGCTCTGCAATCATTCATCGTATTCTGGAACCTGTTCTCAATTATTCCGCCACAAACTAATTGCGAACAGCTTCCCAGCCTTCGTCCGCAAGAAATTTTTCCTTTTTTACGACAAGTGGTAAAAAGAAAATTTCTGCGGTAAATTCCTGTCGTCGAATGTGGAAGAATAAATGCTATGAACACTTATTTATGCCTTAGGTAGTAAGAGTAATTATTATTTTTTCCTTCTATTTATCCTTATTAAAGTAAGTACATACAAAGAATAGATATAAAATAAGTAATAGCAAAATGAGTTTAGGAGCTCCCAAAAAAAGAAAAGATTACATAACTATAACACAGAAATTTATCAAAATAAACACAACATCAACATTATATCAAAATATCACTAGAAATATAAAATGCAAAGAAAAATAAGGGTATTTCAGATATATCAAGTACAGGTAAAAGTTCAATCAATGTGTAATGTAATGTTTCACAGTCCTGTCTTGGAAAAATCATAGTTCAATGTTCATTATCCAATTATTGTTTATCTCACAGTTCTTTTGTTTATTATTAGAATCCCTACTCAATCAACTCATTTCAAAAACATACAACCATAATAAAATCTTCATAACATCACATACTATATTTTAACTTTCAGAATATACTTATCACAAATAATCACAATGAAATTATTATAACACAATGTATCGTAAAATGACCTCATCACAATGTTTTCATACAGTCCATAATTCAGTTATTTTTTTTTTAAAATATAGTCTTCAATAATGTGTTCATTATGAATAAAGATACAATACAAATTCAATTACATTAAATTTTGATTTTCATAATGTAAAAAAGTCTTAACTTCAAATTTTAAACACAACTTTTATTATTATTATTTTTTTTACATAACAATGCACTTCTTTTAAAATTACAATGCACTTCTTCTTCCCCCAATGTTTGAGAAAACAAACTCTATAACAAATATAAATAAGAATTTAGCATAATTGGAAATTGGATTTTGAATGAAAAGGTTTTAATCGTGTAGAATGAACAATATCTGTTAATTTTCCTGTATATTGATTTGGTTTATCTATTTCATAAGTAACATTTGAGAGTTTTCTGACAACTTTAAAAGGACCATTATAAGGAGATTGAAGTTTACTTGAATTAGGGTATGAGAAATTTTTTGATATAAGACTAAATCTCCAACTTTAAATTTTGCATCAACATAATGTTTATCATACCTTTGTTTATTTATCTTATGATGCTTAATTGTTCTGTTTACTGCAATTTGTCTAGCTTGTTGTATAGGTGGATAGTTTAATTTTACTTGATTAGGTAATGGCGAATCATATGGCAAAGTTCCAAACATTAAATATGCAGGTGGAAAGCCAGTAACATCATGTGGCGAGTTATTGTATTCATATGTAACTTGTTCTAATAATTTTGTCCAAGGAGTTTTTGTAGTTGAATTAACTTTACATCTTAATTTTGCTACTAATGTCTGATTAACTCTTTCATTCTTTCCATTGCATTGTGGTCTATTTGCTGAAGTTAGTAATTGTCTAATATTATGATGTTTTTAAGAATTTCTTAAATTTAGATGAAGTGAATGCAGCATTTCTATCACTTAAAAGTTGTTTTGGGCATTGAATTGAAAAATTTGTTTTAAGCAATTTGTATAAGTTTCAGAAGTGACACTTTTGGATGGAAATGTCAAGCATATCTGGTAGCATGATCCAGAACAATATGCAGGTATTTCTTTTGTGAATTATGATAATTAAATCCTCCTACAGTGTCTAGTGAAATAATTTCAAATGGTTCTTCTGCTACAGGAACTTCTTGCAATAACCCATACTTTTTTGTGTAGACTTTTTATTCATTTGACATGTTTCACAACATTTAACAAAACTTGAAATGTCTAATATAATGTCTTTCCAGTAGTAAATTGGGGAAATTAATTTTAACATCTTTTTACACCTGGGTGACCAAATTGTTCATGTGCAGTTGTAATTAATTTTTCTCTCAAAGATGAAGGTACTACAATTTTAATTAAATTCTTTTTCTTAACTGTTAATACATCATTAATTTTTATATATTTTGGATCATTAATGTTCTCTGAATTTTGGTATTTAATAATTTCATCAGTATTTAAAAAATGACAAATGGGTGATATATAATGGCATACAGGGTTCCTCGACAACATGTCTGCTTCAACATTTAATTTACCTTTTATATAAACTATCGAATATTCATACTGAGAAAAATTTTAAACTCCACCGAAATAAACGTCCAGTTAAATGTTTTACACTTTTAAGCCATTGTAAAGCAGCATGATCAGTATGTATTGTGAATTTGGATCCATGTAGGTAACAGCCGAATTTATCTAAGGCATCTATAATTGCTAAACACTCTTTTTCTGAAATTGTATAATTTTTTTCATGTTTAAGTAATTGTCTCGAGTGATAAGCTATGGGGTAAAGTGTTCCATCTGGGTGTTGTTGTTTCAAGACTACGCCTATTGATTCCTGACTTGCGTCACAAAACACATGACATGGATATTGTGAGTTGTATAATTTAAGTATAGGTTTTGATATTAAACAATTCTTTAACTTTTGATAAGCTTCTTGACATTCATGTGACCAATTCCAAATTGCATCTTTTTTAAGTAATTTATTTAATCGTACTCTAAGTTTTGCATAATCTTTAATAAATTTTTGATAAACATTGATGGAACCAAGAAATCTTTGGAGTTCTTTCACATCTTTAGGTGGTGCTAATTTTCTTATTGTTTCAATATTTGGATTACTTGGGGAATAATGACCTTGTGTTATTTCATATCCTAAAAATTTTATTTTTCCTGTGCAAACTGACATTTTGATTTTTTAAGTTTAATGTTTTCTTTTTTACAAATTTGAAATATTGTATCTAAATGAGTTAAATGCTCTTCCCAAGATTGTGAGAAAAAATTATTATATCATCAAAATAGTTTAAAGCAAAAGTTAACTGATATTTTTGTAAAATTTGTCTTATAGTTCTTTGGAAAACAGCTGGTGAATTTTTCCAGCCAAATGGAAGTCTTAACCATTCATAGAGTCCAAAATTAGTTGTGAAAGCCAGTTTCTCTGCGACTTTTTCATGAATTTTAATGTGCCAATAACCACTTGTTAAGTCGAGCGTAGAGAAAAATTTAGCATGAGTTAAATTATCAATTACAAAGTCTATCAGAGGTACAGGGGTGGAATCTTTTCGTGTGATTTCATTTAGTTTTCTATAATCGATACATAATCTTGATCTTTTCCCTTCATCCTTTTTGTATGCTAAAGTTACAGGGGCAGCATATGGGCTATGGGAGGGTCTAATAAAACCTGCTTTTAACAATTCTTCTATCTGTGTTTGTATTTCTTTAGATTCTTGTTGACTGGTCTGAAATTAAATGGAAGGTAATAGGAAGGTAATAGGAATAAAATTAATAGGAAGGTCTGAAATTAAATGAATTCTTTGTGGCTCTAAATTGATACAACCTACATCATACTTATTTTGTGAAAATATGGTTTGAAATTTGTCAAGAAGTTGGGTTAAATCTTCCCATGGCTCACTAGTTTGTTTTGGTACTGTGTCCTCAACAACCATGGCTGGGTTAAACAATCTTTTCAGATCAGCTTCAGGGCTGTCTGGTACTTGATCTAAACCTTTATTATTCTTAACGTTAATATTATCTTCATTATTTGCATTATAATAGTTCATATTTTGATCATTATTAAGAGTTTTACAATATGTCCCATGATATGTTCTCAACTCACCAACGCACTTATTTACATATTTAATATTACTTAAATTTTTACCACATTGAAAAATACACATGTTACGAATACTAATGTCAAGCTTAAATAAATGTAAATATTCAAGTCCTAAAATAATATAAGGCAATTTAGTATCAATTACAAACAAATCTATTTGCTTAGATATACATCCAATATTCATATAAACTTTAATTATACCTTTGTGTTGAATAGTCCCACAAGTTTGATTTATTTTTACATTACTATTTTTTATAATTTTAATATTTTTTAATTGTTTGGATAAATTTATTGGAATTAATGATACATTGCTTCCTGTGTCAATTAGAGTACAAAAGTGCTTGGAACATACCATTGAATCAATAATTAGTTGTCATCCTTGCCTCTGGTTATTTTCGTTTCTGGGCAAGTAAAGATTATGTCTATTCTGTTGTACAAACTGCCTAGGTTGACTGTTGAACTGTTGATTTCCACTGAATCTCATCATGTGAGATTGATGTGGTTGTCCATGATTTCTTCTTGACTGGAATCGGTTCTGTGGATCAGTTCCTCTGTGTACACTACCGTATGCGTGATTCCATCGGGTATAACTTCCAGTATCTACCGGTTTTCGGTCTGCGCTGTCCGGTGTTACTGCGATTAATTGTCGCATGGTTGAGATCCATTCGCAGGGTGTCGAAATCTTCTTGATAACTAGGATTTTTTGAAATTGCATGGGACTCGATAATGTCATATGTTCCACAATGGAACTGTCATCATAATTTAGTTTCTTCCCCAACGAAAGTTTTTCCGTAAAAAACGAAATTAATTCTTTAGTGTCGTTTAATGTTAGGTTTTGAAATTTTCGAATATCCTCTTGTTTCGTCGCATCGAACACCGTCATTAATAATTCTTTGCTTTCTTGGTAAGACTTTTCAAATAATTGGTTTTCATACCAAAATTTAAGATAAACTCCCGTGATATATCTAGGAATATTTTGCTTCTTCCATTGCTCGTCTTTTTGATATTCCAAACATTGTTGATCAAAACAGTCAAGAAAGCTTTTAAAACTACTAAACTTATTAAGATCAAATTCAGGAAAAAAGAAGGGTTCTTTGGATGTGTTGTCTGGTGACTCCTGCCGGAAAGAGTCGTCCTCCATGGTAGTATCGTTTTCAATGCAGTCGCTCGTTCGAAAAAAAAAAATTGTTGAAGTTAATTCGTTTGGTTTCGTGGCATATTTTTACATTTCTTTACGTTCATCCTGTCGACTCTTGACAGGCCCCAGGCCTGCTGGTAAAATGAGGAGGGCATCATCTTCACAATATTCCTTTATTACGTTTCTATCATATATAATCTAACATGGCGGACCTTTTGCCGCGCAACCGGGTGTTACCAAATACAACATCGCAGCGAGGAGACACCAGCCAAGTCCTTTCTAGTATGCGTTCGCCTTCGTCAGCGCTCGTTGCACCTTTTAACAGGCTTGTTTACTCATAAATCCTTACGCGATGGTAAAGAGTTCGCTCTATTTTCATTTATTACTTCCTTAATTTTGAACCTAAACTTTTCAAACCTGACATATATATATATATATATATATATATATATATAATTAGAAGATCTTAGGTTTCACGCTAATTAATGAAAGCTGGTAGTCGGGAATCTTAATGATAAAAAAAGGTTAGGTAGATCAATTCCCTCGAAAACAATTTTATATGCCATGCCTTTCTACTATCTCAATTTTGTTAAGAATAATATAACTTTTCTGTTGAATATACTATCACATTGCACCGTTAAACGCACTTTTAAAACGCTACCTATCACTTCTCAATTAACATTCGAAGCGGAAAAATTAAAAGTCCAAAATAGCAAAGTTGCAGATTGTATGGGGATTTGAAGAAATGTTCTCTCTCTCTGAGTTCTATTTTTTAATTCCTACTATTAGTTCACTCTTTCTCTATATTTATACATTTATACAATACGATACTTTAATAATAATTAATAAAAATTAATTGTTGCCTAATGTTGTGAATCTATTATATGTATTATCTACACTATTAAAATTCGTAGGTAAACAAACGTATCTATGTAGGTATATATCCCAATTTTCTTCAGAAGGTATCAAAATTTTGGAATGATCCGAGGAATCCGTTTTGATCATTTATATTCCGATATTCCAATTAGTTAAAAAGTTATTAATTAAAAACCTTAAAGGGCATTAAAATGCATCGTGGAGCCATCTGCAGAGAATATCGGAAAAAAATTCTGTTTTTACAAAACAACGAAACTTTGTATATAAGTAAATTTATTTAAAAATTAATATAATAAAATTATATATATAGCTTTCTTTCAATTTAATTATTTTACAATTTTTTTAAAATAAAAAATGAGTTGAAATCGGTTCCTTTTTTGAATACGAATTATAAGTTGTTCCGCTTGAAAAAATATTTTACTCTAAAAAAAAAAGTTCATGCTTTACTTTTTTTTCCGCGTGTAGAACAATATTATACGTAATCTGTACAAAGATTGATAACATATCTTAAAAATTATGGTTAAAAAAACAATATTTTTCTTTCAATTTAATTATTTTACGAATTTTTTTAAATATTTTCGGAACTCCTTTTTTTTCAGAGGTTTTTAAAACACGATCTAATAATTTTGTAATTTTAAAAATTTCTGTTCCATACACAAACTATTCTTTTTTTTAAAAAATGTACTTTTGAGTTTCCGGTGGCTGCAAAATTAAACGAAAAAAATTGCCTAAAATGTCAGTAATAATTAATTAATTATAATTACATTCTTTATTTTAGTTTCATACTTTTTGATTACAAAAGCAATCGGGTTCACTCGTAGGAGAGCCCACATCCTTGGTGCGAATTTCTTTGGATGGCGATAATTGCGCCATCTTGGTAACCCTACTTTTAAACACTATATGTAGCAACCCTAACTATTTCTAGCATTTTTGTATTTTGTGGGCGCGCATTTCGAATTTCATTTTGTTGTTGGGCTCCGGGCTGGCTGCGTGTGTGAGGGAATATACTTTAGAATTTTTTACTTTGTTGAATGCGAAAGGTAAGAAAGAATTGATTTAATGGTGTATGAAAAAAGAATTGATTGCTTCGAGTCATGAATGTCCTAAATGTAATGATCTGCATGATGTAACATGGTCGGCAATAAAACGCTTTCTTCGAAATTGTACCAGTCACGCCGAATGTATGTTCGACCATATATTACCTCGCACAATAAATATGGCGGCGCTCACACGATCATTCGCTTAGCGATGAGACCTTTAAGGCTGTTTTAAAATTTGTTGTTATGCTGTACCCTCCACTCGGAAAAGATCAGCAGTAAGAAAGTAAGTGCTGTTTTTATATTTTTTATCTTAAATGTTTAACTTCTGTATTGTTTACATATATTTTCATTGCGCATCCACCTTATCCCGTTATATTCCCTTGCCGCCATTGTCGGTTTCGTTTGGCGCCATCTTGTTCTGGCTTAGCGCTTTTTTCGGATTGTCGCCCAGGTTGTGGGCTCTCCTAGGATTTTACCAAGCAATCGTTTCAATAGCTATCTGTAAATTTTTCTTTTATTAATTACTTATAGAAATTTGATTTTAATAAATATGTATATGTTTTTTTAAAAGGATTATTTCTATTATTTCATTACTAAAGGAATTTTTTGTTAATTAAAAAGTACATCGTCTATTTATATGAAGTTTGAAAGCATTAACATAAAAATGAAGCCCGAAAAAAAATCTTTTACTTTAACGAATAAGGAGATGGGATATTTAAAAAAAAATCTACCTTTATTTTAAAGCTCAATTCAATGCTTTTCCCCGAAGGAACCGACGGCACGATTGTTAAATTGGCTGCGCTTTTTATGAATCGGCAGTTCTCAGGTTCGAAACTGAGGAGGCAGAAACTTTAATTTCGCATTACGCTACTTTTTAAAGCTTTACTCTTAGCATCAGAATCGTTTTCTTTTTACTATTGCTTCACATTAATAATTTTTTTAATTTTAACGCAATATTTTTTATAAGTCATACATCGAAATTTGAAGCTATATCTTATCTGTGAGAAGGAGGGGAAGATAGAACAATAATTTTACAATAAAAAGAACCGTGTTCGGGCTATAGAGAAGGGAAAGAAACATGTCTTAAATCAAAAATAAGTGGAATGGAACAAATTTCGAAAAAGGGAAATTTTTTTTATATAATTTTAGAAATCACTCACATTGTGCGCGTACAAACACACACACAGAAATGCCGGTGTCACGAGGAAAATAGAAAACCCGAGCAACGCTGAGCTAAGCGGTGGAGGCGGAGGGTGGAAGTCATTTTGAAAATGAGTATTAGAAGTTCTGATTTTGTGAAAGAAAGGGAAAATTTATAACAGTAGTGATAGCCCGTGCAACGCCGGGCCATGCAGCTATTTCGAAAAAGGGAAATTTTTTGACACAATTTTAGAAATCACTCACATGTGCGCGTACAAACACACACACACAGAAATTCTGGTGTCATGAGGAAAAGAGAAAGCCCGAGCAACGCCGGGCTAAGCGGTGGAAATGGGGGTGGGGTGGGGTGGAAAGTTATTTTGAAAATGATTATTAGAAGTTCTGGTTTTGTGAAAGAAAGGGAAATTTATAAAAGTAAAGATAGTCCGTGCAACGCTGGGTCATGCAGCTAGTATTTATATTAATTGTAATTATTTGATAAAAAGTAACTAAAATAAAGTTCTTTTTAGTTAGAATTGACTAAAGGTATGCCACTACGTTCGGAACCATGGTTTTAAAAAGTGCATAAATGGATAATTTTCATGATATTTAGTGTCACTTAGAATAGAATACTTGATCAAAATTGTTTTAAGGATATTATGACAAAAAAAAATTTATTTAAATACAATACTTTGGCAAACAATTAACTTAGAATAACTTTTTTCAAAACGTTCTCCTTTTATAAAAAATGCTTCTATAAAAATAATGTTTTGCTTATATATAAAGTAGACTTCTCTCCAGAGAGTCTGAACTAGGAGTTTTGATAAATTCACATTATTTTCAGAGTTACTACCAATTGAAATAATTTTCGGCGTTTTTCTCTTAAAATTTCTACCTTCTGTTGTACTAAAATATGGATAAATCCACTTCTAAGTTATATATTTGAAAAATTCTAGTTCAGCCTCTGTACAGAGGTCTGAGCTAAATACATGCAAAAGGAGACTGTTTTGAAAGTTGGTCCTTCTATGTTCATTTTTTTGTCAAAATATGGTACTTAAATAATTTTGCACTATTATAATATTCTTAAAACAATTTTATATACGCTTTCTAATCTAAGGAACACTAAATATCATAAATATTATCCATTTATACGCTTTTGCAAAATCAGGGTTCTGAACGTAGTAGGACACCTTAATATTTTTTTTATATTACTTGTTCAAGCGAAGATCCCTTGTCTGGTATGCGTGGGAACAGAAAGTTTCAGTTTCTCTCTCCCAAGACGAAATGAACGAGTTTATCATAAAGATGGACTCTTCTAGGGTGGTCAATCTATATCAAGACCAAAAATTGCAATTTTTTAAATACTAGAACGTACGGGATTTAGATTGCCCTTAAATGTCCACCTGTGTCATTTCAACACACCGTGATATAAATATATAAAATTATTGTAATAACTAAATAATTGCGGGACTACTGTTCAGTAGTTTCAAGACTTTTTACTATTTAATGTAATTACCCTACATTATGATCCTTTATATCATAAACAAGTAATATAAAAAAAATTACCGTAAAATCCGGCGTATAACGCGCACTTTTACGACAAAAAATAAGATCGAAATTTACGGGTGCGCGTTATACGCCGGGTATAAAAATGAGAGCTTAAAAAAAATTAAGACTTCTAAATTACATAGATAGAAATGATGTTTATTTAATAGAAATGACATCCCTCTTAAGAAAATAAGGGTTGTAGTTCTAGAAATATACTAATTTTTCAAAATCCTGGGATTATACCACGTATAAATCGCTTTAAAACACAATAGTAATGCTAATGTACATTGCAGATTCCTTCGTAAAAAAGGGGATGCGGGTTATACGGCAAATATACCCTAAAATTAAAAAAAAAATGCTGCTTGAAAGCATAGGTGCACGTTATACTCCGGATTTTACGGTAAGTTAATTCCTACTTAGATCAACAAAGAAAAATTTTATTTTTTAGCTACTTTTTATTTAATAGTTACAATTAATATAAATGTGTATATACTTATGACAGAATCACGACATTAAAAGGTAATTAATTTTTATTCATTATCATTACAGTATCGTATTGTAATCCAAAACAATCGCGTGTATAAAATTTCAGTTCAACTGAATGCTTTAAAACGTGAGGAAAAAAATCTTTTAAAGTTCTGATCCAAGACGTTAAAAATGAAACCAACGGGACTGTGTCTGTTATTCTTTAAATGATTAGTTTCAGTCAATTAATTTTAATTAATTATAATTAAATTATCGTATTTTTACCCAAAACAATAATGTATAGAAAATTTCAGCTCAAATGAGCGCTTTAAAATGTGAGAAAAAACCTTTTCGACACAAGTCACCAAAAGGGTCGCTAAGTCGCCAAAAATAATGCCAACGTAACTGTATTTGAAATTCTTTGAATAATTGGTTTTAATCAATTAACTTTTATTAATTATAATTAAATTACTGTATTGTCATCCAAAATAATCACGTATATAAAATTTCAGCTCAATTGAGCGCTTTAAAATGTATTTTATTAACGATTGAAAATTTCACCAAAATAAATATATAAAGAGTGTGAACTAATAGTTACAATTGAAAAACAGTAACAAAATAAATTATTTTTTTTTTGTAAAATGGAATAAAACAATAATATTCATGAATATTAGTTTAGTAAGCAAAATCGTAATTTTCGCGAGAATGCGAATTTTCTATCATTATTTATCGTTTTTATGCATACCTCAGTTGCAGTGAATACAGTGATATATAATTTTTCCTGTATATTTGCCGCACACCATTTTCGTGTAAGAGACACACGTTTTTTTAGTTGCATTTCCATTGCAGTCTTTAATTTCGCATTTTTTTAGTTTTAGCGAATTTGTAATTCCTTTAAATTCAGTCTTTACCTGATTTTTCAAATTTCTTGCACTTACGTAATTTGAACATAATAGCAGATAAGCAAATGCTTTGCAACGAAACACAGCGATTTTAGTATAACTGACTCATTTCGGCTGTTAACCCAATAGCACTGTATTCAAGGTCAAATAAATGTGTGATATTACTTCCGGAAGTTTGCTTTACTAATGATATCTACTTAATGAACTATCTTTTACTGAATGACAGCTATTTATAATGATAGATTGACTTGATGTCGTAGCGACATCAGTGGACGTTCTATAGATATATTTAGTATAGTAAAATCTCTCCTAACTAATTATAATCTAGAACCACAAAAGTTTTTCTGTGTAATTACCATGAAAAACGATTAAAAGTCATGAAAATTTTTCAGAATCCCTGTAAAAATGCGGAAAGGAGAACAAACTAAACAGACTTCGGTGTCCAATTGACACCGAAGGACGTTCTAGTGTTAAAGCGGCATTTATAATATATGCTATTGTGATCATGTGAGACAATGAAAAACAGTTACTCATCCCCCCCAAAATTTATTCTTCACATTTATTCCAACTATTCTATTGAGTTGTTATCTATTCAATCAACAGCACGATAGCGTACTAATGAAACAGATTAAAACTTTGCATGCTGATTCTTTTCTCTGTTCAACCCCTCCCATGTTTCGGACAGTAGAATCCTTCGTCCTGTCCATAGTCCCAGCCATATTCCCATGAGCTGACTATGGGAAAGTAGTATCTTTCCATGGGTGTTTTCTTATAGCGATGGCTCAAGTACAGTGCCCTTCCTTCACCGTCGTGACTGATACCTGCAACGAAGAACAAAAGCAACATACATATCAAGAAGATTTCTTGTTTCGATTCTTATTCTTACTTAAAAAAGTAGAGAGTAAATCATCTTCAACAATTCATTCAGGAAAATGATCTATTTTCCTAACCAAAGTTTTGGTAGTTTTTTTCTGTGAAGTCTTTTTATATCTGCTTCTAGAGAAAGTACAGGGGCGCCTTAAGACTTATTGGTGCCCTGGGTCCATGCTTAACATTAGGCCGTGGGCTCCTTCACAAATGTAGGTCCCACCTATGACCCTTAGAAGTAGGTAGAACACAGCATATACTTTGTCAAATACTTGTACAAACAGTAACATGAAACAAACTAATGCGCATGATACAATCGTACAAATCAATAGAAAATAATGATGTGTGACTCAATAAGTAATTATGGTGTATGGTGGTAGACCTAGGCCTATACATGGTCAGTGGTCATCATATAATAATACAGTCTTGCCACTATTGCCAGTTGACATATAGTTTGCAATTTCCAGTTTTTTTGGAGAATACAATCGGAAATGACATTTGACCATCAAAATTATTCGAATCATGACTTATTAAGGCTCAGTCAAGAACGGGAACTGAGGCCGAGGCCCTGGGCCCGAGCCCAGTTGACCAATACCTTAAGACGTCCCTGAGAAAGTATCTATGTTATTTGAGTCAGCCGCAAAAGTAACAGATCTGAGAGCCTGCAAATAAATAATTGGAATGGATATTAAAGTATTTTTAAGAATTACATGGAAAATATCACGCACACATACAGAACTTTTCCTTGGTTGTTCCTCTTTCGTGTGTACTTTAATGCTTTAAAATAAATCGATAGTCTCGATTTCAGAAAGAAGATAAAAATTTTATTGGATTATCATTACTTTCAAGAATTCCAAATAGTTTCCAGATGAAAGTCTTAAGCTTTTGATGGTAGCGATTGCAATCGGCAGATGTATTCAAAAGGAAAAATCTAAAAAGCTCAATGCATTAACTTAATATATATAATGCACTACTTACACACTATGGTATCTCAGATACAGAGATGTTAAACACAACTTTTGCAGATATGAATTTTTTTTCTATTCCTTTTGGAATTTACTTCTTGAATCCCAAAAGGGCTTTGGTCTGTCGAATGTTTTCTTATAATAGTAATCTTCGAATACATTTCTATAAGGATAGCTATTCAAACTCTAATTGCAACAATAAACTGCATATACTTATGTAATATAAAACTAAACTTAATTAATACTTTTTTATAACTTATACGCTGCGTACGGGTCCATAAAAATATTTCTTATAATGATACTGATGAAGCTTTTTCGTGAAATTGTCTTTAGATCTGGGCTGTGCGATTGATGTCTCTTCCTTTTTGGGAATACTTTCCCAAAATTTCTCCAGCTCATTTTCGATTGGAAAACGCTGTGATATGACACACAACCACCGGTGCAAAACAAAAATATTTTCTCTTCACAGAATCTTTTATATTAAATAAAATTCTACCTTAAAATACGTCTATTTCTTTACATACTATAGCTCATTTCCTTTTTACCTTCATAGATTTAGAATTTTCTATAGCTCTCATAGTAAATGTGGTTATGTCGAAAGAGCTGCCTACTACGTGTTTCAATACCCTTTTTCACCTCACAATCATCTATACTCATAAACTCAGTACTTGGACGAAATAAATTTTATATACGCTTTCACTATAAATTCAAATCTGTAACTTATTTTATTTGCTACAAAGATTTGTGTAATTCAACTCTATAATTATCTTTTTCTCTCTCTCTCTCTCTACCTATTTGTAGTTTGTAGTGTCTCCCTATTTTTTATTGTGTCTCTTTATTTATAAGTACGTAAAGTTTCCTAAAGTTTTATTTAAGTGCTTTTAGATTATTTTGCTACCTATCCTTTTAACTGTCTCTCAAATATTGGACTTTTGTTATATTTCAAACTAGACACATGAGAGTTACGAAATTTGTTAGTTCTTGGATTCGGATCCAAGAGGTCTATGAATAACATAGCAGGCTTTGAGGAGTCCCTAAATCACGTGATTTATCTTGCAGTTCAATGTTTGAGACTTCGTTGTTGGTAGCAGCTCCCCTTGCCGGCTGAGGTTGGAATTTCTCCCGAATCACCCACAAAGCTCTAAAACCTATAAATGAGCTCGATCGCCTCAGCAAATCAAATCAAAGGCCTTACATTGGAGTAGTGGGGAAGTTTGGAGATGGAGTGCAAGCTCAAGTATCATCCTTATCACTTTAGCAAAGTTCAAAATTATGAAGTCCTTTGCCAATAGCTTTTGTACATCTTCAAAGTGCGACGTTTATAAGAAAATTTATTAATAATGAAACAAGGCGAAGATTTTGGAATGAAAATCATGCTCTCAAGTTACGGAATCATTACATAAGTCTCTTCTTCTCATCGATGATTGTCCGGTCATAAAGTATCCAAAAGTTATGGCTTATTATTACGGAACTACCAATCAAAATGCAATAAACTGTCCATCCGTGGAGGAAATCCCTCCGACATTTTTTGGGTTTTGTCCAATCGGCCGCACGCGAGCGTATTATTTGGTAATCGCACACGAGGTGCTTGTTTCATTGACTTCATCAGTAAAGTTGTAGACGCCCCAGCAAAAGGTGTAGTGCGTACTTTGGTTAACGGAATTAAAATCAATCACACGTATACAACGACGTGTTCGAATTCCTCCGACATCAAAATCTATCCACCAATGGGAAAGAACTTTAAAGAAGACGGGAACTTTGGTATTTTAAACTGGCTAATGTCCTTAAGTTTTCGCGATAGAAGACGCTGTTGATCGTGTGCGGGATTCATTTTGAAAGAGTCCTGATAAGTCTATAAGGCAAGCCAGTAACGACATTTCATTCCTTTCGAACACGTCGCTGTACACGCGTGATTGATTTAAACCGTTAACCAAAGTACACACTGCATCTTTGGCTGTGACGTCTACATTTTTACTAATGAAAGTGTAACAAAATATATCGTTTGTGTTTGCCGAATAATACACGCACGTGCGGCCGATTCGATTAGACTCAAAAAATCTAGGAGGAGTTTGCAATCCACGGATGAACAGTTTATTACATTCTGATGGATAGTTCCGTAATAATAAGCCATAACTTTTGGATATTTTAAGCCCGGGCACCCTATATAATAGTAAAATTTTTTGGCACAAAAATTAAAATTTTACTGATAAAACTAATTTATTTTTCTTCTTCTATAAACTTACCATGATACAAAAGTTGTTTGCTCTCCCTATTCACTGGCTTCATAACAACAGGGGGTTGTTCTACTCTAGCAACCGTATTTCTTTCGGCGATGGTAGAAGCTGGCCAGGCGCTTTCTTCTCTTGTTGGCATCTTCTTATCTGGAGGCTTGTACAAGCAAACTTTCTCTTTCATTTCTTCTTCCTCTTCTTCATCCGTGGCATCGGGGTCTTCGTCCCATTTCACTCCACCCGAGCTTTTGAACCGAGGGCCGTACTTCAGATTCCATTTCAATCGGATCTGGGATAAGAATAAAAGAATAAGATTAAGATATAATAAACTAAATAAGACGGATGGATATAATAAACAGGAGCAAGGAGTTAAAATTAAGCATTAGAAATAAAAGCAGCAGAGATGACTTATGACGTAGCCATTTCTCCATTCTAGAGTGTTTTCATAAAAAAAATTACAAATGTTTAAAAAAATAATTAGATTGCAATAATTTACGAGATATTTGTGGAATGTACATTTGAGTTATGCAAACTTAGAAGCAATCGTATTCGAAGAAAAAATGTAATTAATTTTAATGAGCAGTTAATTAATTTATGAAACACAAAAATTAGAACGATTCTTTCAACTTTGTATAAAATTATAATCTCATTGTTTTGGAGACTTCGAAACCTAGCTTCCTCTCGATCATCTCTAAGTATAATTTAATACCTTAGGTTACACCTCACTGAAGTAGTTAGAATCTTTGTTAGTTTACTGGTGCTGAATCTACAAACATGTTTGATTGCTACATACGTCAGACCAAGAGCACTCATTTGTAAAAAAAAATATCCATTTTGTGTTTCATTTTTTATAAATCTAACTCAAACAAGTGATACCAAAATATTATGACCTGTGAATAGGCAGAAGTTTGGATATCTATTTTTGCAATTTCGAAATTGATTTCATAGTACAGTTGAAATACCGAGCACACATGCTTTTAAAATCAAGTGCGTCACCCATCCGGTATAGTGACATTGACTACTGTGCCATAGGGCCTGTGTTCAAATCTCGGAGAAGACTTGGATGTTTTGTAAATGTATAGTGCCTCCGCGGCATGGGGGTACAAATCAGAAATAAAACCTTATATGGATTTAGGTTAGAAGGAAAAGATAAGATGCACAATGACATTGGGTCATATGCTTTTTCTAGAGTTTTTCTGCTATTTTTATCACGAAGTTAGTACTGATTTTGTTTTGCGTAACTTAAATTTCTCTACTACTAATTATCCTCAATTCGTAAACTTAACCCGGGAGCAGGCACGCTCACGATACTGACGTTAATGGTCGCACGGGATGACCTCAATCCTTTTTTTAATAATTATTTTTATTGTACACGATAAAAATCGTACGTCCAGTGAATTATTTTATTAAAAGAAAGTGTAATTACCTACTTTTAAGGACTTTTAAAAATTTTCTTTGATAATTTTAGGAAAAATATCAATCAAACTGAACCAAGCAGTTTGAAACGGGCATGACTTTAATAAAGGACACAGATCGCAGACACTTTTTGCTAACATTACAGGAATGATAGTTACGGGCAAAAAAAACTATCATATATTGTTCAAGTTATTGCAGTTTTATTGTCCTTTGATGGTCGAGAAAAAGCATGTTGAACTTTTTCTTGCTTGTGTCTTTTTGACAAAGCGAAGAGTGTTTTGTAGTACACTTAGGGCTTCACATTTTATTGATGGAGTTATTTAGGTAGCATTTAAAAATTTTTCTTTCAACTCTAACGTTTCATGTTTATCGTTTATTTCAAATTTACTTTCACTACCATGATTAATATTCATTATTTCAACAGGTTCTTTCCTTGCTTGATCAGTTTCAACTCTCTTCAATAGAGATCACAGAGGCCCATTTATTCTGTTATATTCTGCTTTTTTACATTTATAAACCATAATAAGTCGTGCAACACAGCAACCAAAAGCACTAAGTTGTTCACAGGGGAAAAATTTACCAAGTTTATGGAAAATATTTTGGAACAAAAATGGTCACGGTGGAAACTCAGTCAAAACAAGTACCTTAAGATTGTAAAAAAAACCGGTTGCCACATCCAAAAAAAGAGGGAGATATGTGACAAATATATATTTTAGGCTCCATGAAGACTGTCATATAGAAGGATACTGTCAAGGTCACTGGTAACAAATAAACAGTTTTTCCAGAATTAACGATTTCGTGAGCCTGGGGTGACTCTGTGCTTCGCTAGCCTGTTCCCGGGTTAAGATAGGCATTCAAAGTTATTTGCGATTTATTTCTTGTACTTAAATCTGAAGCTCTTACGGAACTGTTATGCGCAAGTAGTAAATATAGACAAAAAATTACATTCCATAAATACAACTATCGAAATGAATGTTACAAAACAAAAGATGAGAACATTATTGAACTATTGAATGGATATCTACTATAATGCTGGTTAAAGATAATTGTACTCTAATTTGCGATGATTATTAGAGACTAAATAATTGCATGAAGAAAAACACCTATCCTTTGCCAAGAATTGATGACACTTTCGACACTTATAGGAAAAGTAAGAGGTTCATTGCCCTTGATTTGAATAGTGGTTATTTGCAAATGAAAATTTCTCTTAAGAACAGAAAAAGGTGTCTTTCACCACCGAACAGGGACTGTGGCTGTTCAAAGTCATGCTTTTTGGGATTATCCAAGGCTTCTGCTATTTTGAGAGATTGATAAAAACTGTTCTTCAAGGACGGTCAATCGAAATATGTTTGGTGTACTTAAATGACATAATCTTTTTTGGAAAGACATTAGAAGAACATCTAACTCAACATCGGATTAGTGTTTCAGAGGCTTAAGAATGTTAATGTTAAATTAAGTCTAAGAAATGAGGATTATTTTGTCGAGAAGAGGATAGAGAGAGAGAGAGAGAAAGAGAGAGAGAGAGAGAGAAAGAAAGAGAGAGAGAGAAAAGAGAGAGAGAGAGTTTGAACCGATCTTGAAAGGACCAACTTAGTAAAAATATGATTACGACCAGAAAATCTTCGAGATTCCCTTAGAATATGTATTATTAAATAGGACTTCATTACAAATTTATTGGCAATGGAAATACCTTAATATAGACTAACTATGTGAAATAAGGACTTTATTTGTATTGATGATTGTGAAGTTGCTTTCAGTTCTTTAAAATAGGCTCTAAACTCGACTCCAATGCTTTGGGCTAACGTTCTGATAAAAGACTAAATATCACGATACGAAATGCCTCTTATTTTTCATTCCGACCAAGGAATGAATTTCAAGTAAATTTGATTCAAGGAGCTCTGAAAACAGTTAAGCACTCAGGAAACCCGGAAAATTGCTATACACCAACAATTTGATCAATTTACTGAAGGATTTAACGGGACTTTTGAATAACTTGTTCATTGACATTTCTAAAAATACAACTGATTGGGATTTGCATATTCCTTTACTTCTTATAGCGTACCGAAATGTTATACATGAGACGACTGGTTAGTCACCTCCCAAGACGAAATACTGCTGAGTTGAAGTCTTTGTATACTCTCTTTGGGATATCAAGTGATAACTTCCCTAAACGATGAATGAACACTTGTGCTGTGCGGACCCTTTTGGAGTGTCCATCGCTTGGTCAGACAGGATTAGCATTGTGAGCGACCAGATGAAGACCTAAAAATCTCTCTTAAAAGTTGGTGTTGGGGTAGTAGAGGGGTTGGAGACCCCCGGACCACCCTCTAGGAAATTTTTCTCAAAATTAGGGTGAGACGGAGTAAAATCGTTCTGACACTTACATGCTGCTCAAAGCTTCTTGTCATAATAACAAACGTAAAGTAATCCCCCTTGTCACGATGAATATCGTGGGATAAGTAACAACTATAACAGACCCATTATGATATAAATGACCCCAAAAATCGCTAAGAAGAAGATTATGTTTGGTTTTAGAACCCTACAAGACGTCGTGGTCTGTCTAAAGTTGTAGCATCACTGAAAAAACCTGTGTACAATAAACAAGATTTCAAATAATGCCATTGTTTGGATATGGAAGTCGTTGATATTCACATAAGTCAAGGATTGTACATAAACTGTATTGGACTGTGCATATCCTGTTTATTCCTGTTAACGCAAGAGCATTACTCGGGAAATGCAGTTTTCAAGAGGAGGAGCAGAGTTACGGTAAATTTGATAGGCGTTGCAACACGGCATGTTTGATTTAGCGAAAACAGTCAACAGATTAATATGTAAATACGAAGTTTTTTTTATTACTGTTCTTATTTATCTATTTATATAATTTATAGTTCATATTACATTAACTTTTTATTTTCTATCTTCGGTAAAAATTTTGGTACTTATGTATTATAGCAACAATCGCCATCGTTCAAGATAACTCGCCAAATTGACAACCCCAATTTCGCATGTATCGTATGTGATGAATTGACAATCATGGGCCTCGTTTCATATAATGTCTCCAATAGATTGCTATAATACGTAATTATCAAAATTTTTTATCTGGTATGTTGGTGGGAAGTGTTGGAGATTGCTACGTATTATCACAACCGTATTGGTGACATAATATGAAACGAAACACATGGTTGCCAATTCAGCTCGTATGACACACGTGAAATCGGGGTTGTCAACTTGGCGAGTTATCTTGAACGTTGGCATTGTTGCGATAGTACGTAAGTACCAGGAGACTTATTATAAAGACTGCCAAACTGTACAAAGATCCGCCAAATTATTGATATTTATTGTAAGTATTGAAAAGTTCTGCGTGTACCCCCGATGGTTCTCTTTAGACCTTTCTTATAAATTTCGATTATTTTTATGATGTTAGAAATATAAATATTTATAAATATGTTTTAAAAAACTCGATATTTTTTGGATGAAATGACAATGAATGGAATAGTTGAGCTTAATTATATTTTAGTCCCCAGCTTGGCGATAGAATAATATTCCAAAATAGTTTTTTTCTGTACTGGACTTGCGAGTTTGACCATAATAGTTCTACAATATTAAAATAATTCACCAAGTTGGTGATGAATAAAAGTTGGACTAAAATAGGATCTAACCAAATTGGAACTGCCTTACATCATTTTCCTTGTAAATGGCTTCTGTAAAGGTTTTCTGAAAAGCTGGATCAAACATCTTTTCCCGCGCCATGATGAAGAACTTTTAATTATTTTTTCACTCGAATGTGTTCAAAATATTAAAATTTGAAATATATTATTTAAATTTAGGATTCTGTCTTGCTATTTCATAATTTATTCTAATTATAGTTTTAATTTTGAAAGGATTAAAATTTGAAAATTTGGACCTGATAGCTTTATAAGGAGCAAATGAAATTTCTATCGCGAGATTAGACCATGTGCTTTTGTTACATAAGCAAAACATATTATAAATGATGCTAAAATGTTATGTTAAATAATATAAATTAAATTTATTCGAAAAAAGAAAGAAAATGAATCAAAAGTTTGGTAACAGCAATTTTGTTTAAAATTAAATGAAAATAAAAATATTTTATATTTTACACTCTGGATGGATGTATTTAATCTAAAAAAATATTTTTTTTTCTCTTGAATAGATTACACATGGAAAATATGGACCAGTTGCCCTTATACATCATTCATGAAGCAGTAATTTTCTTCTTAGGTTTAATAATTGATTTAAAAAAAGCAAAATTCATATGGCTGAAACAAAAATATTCTTCCTTCGGTATGAATTAACAATTTTTCACATTTTATTTGAGTTCTCGATATAACTGTTGCCAACAATTCATGTTGTGACTCTATTATTCAACCAAAAAATAAGCACAAGACGTTTTTTTATTGAATACTATCTAAAAAAATATATCAATTTATACCAGTAGCTTTTATATTAATAATTACATTGTACTTTGAAAGACTGCTGCTCGGATTTGAAAAAAAGATTTTATTCACTTAAAACTAGTACTAGGAATAAGGAAAATCTTTTTATAGAAACAAAAAAATTATCCGATTTATGAGAGAAACAATAGACAAAACCATAGACTATAGAAAATAAAGTCATTGTTGGGTAGAAAGAAAGAATACTACATACGAAATTACCGACTACCTTAGGGGTACTTTGTCCAGACAAATTTGGAAGATTTTATCTTTAGAGATGTCTACTGGAGATAAAAAACAATCTTATAGAAAAAAAGCGATGAATCAAGCTATTTAGAAAGAAAAAAATTGAAAAATAACTAAGTTATATAAAAATGTCTGAAAAACACCAAACGATGAAGTCATGTTTGATGTAAGTGAACCTGAATGAGTTAAATACGTTCTTCACAAAGGACGTATACATTTAGAAAAAAAAGAAAGATTTGCTTGACTAAAAGTAGTTCTTTTGTTTTAAATTTTGAAAAAGATTAAATTCTGCTTTAAATCATTTTGATAGCGACAGCTAAAAGAGGGAAAAGGTATTTTAATATCTATAATTTGGCTATAAATATTGAATATTTTGTTATATGATAATTTATATGTTTTATATGTGTGTTGTTACTAATGCCATCTGATCGATGGTGTTAGACCGGGGCCCACGAGATTCATCGTGGCAAGAGTAGGGGAGGGTGGGGGAGATTACATCCGTCGTTTTAGCCACAGCTTTGAGCACCTCGCAGATGACAATACATTTTAGCTCCTTTCCATCCGAGTTTTGAAGGTAAACCCCTGGAAACGTCTGGGCCACGCACCCCTATCATTCCCTTAATATTTAGTGTGCCACCATGCCCCACAGGACTACATATTTACAAACATCTGTGGCTTCTATGGAATTCTAGCCCGAGTTCTTGGCACGGCTGACAGTATCATCAACCATTATCCAATTGGGTGTGTATGAAATTTGTAAATCCTGGTATGAAATCTAAAGTCTTGTACTTTCCATAACAAAGTTATTCATATGGAAACGAACGTTGTGAATAATTGTCACGAGCATTCATATAAAGTCTATCAAGTTGTAGTTCACTGTTTCTTATTAAATTAGCCAATAAGATTGTAAATAATCTCTACTTAGATTGGCTTGCGCAGGTATCTGGTAAAAAAATATGGTGCTTACTCGCACGCCGACTTAGTCTTAAATTTTGGGGTTGGTTAGTCCTATCGGTCACTTATCCCACCAGTTTTTTCTCGCCGAATCGATAAAGGGTTAAAATCGCCAAATCGTAGGGTTGCTACTCCAAAACACAACACGCAAAAACACGCCAAATTGGCGATTTTTCAAAATTTGGTGGACCAGTGGCCGAATCGACAATTTCACCAATTGCAGTTCAGAGTTAAGTGCATTTCGGAGTTGAGCGGTCCGCAAAATTAAAAATAGTCATATCAAAGTTTAATGACCTTTAGTTAAATAAAAAGGTAAAACGTGATTACAAATATATCATCAACAACTACATTTCACGATTGTAAACAAATGCACATTTTTTCCCGCGTAAAGCAAAATACTAATCATTTAAAATTTCGTATTTTGAGTGAAGAAACGACATTTAATGTATCAAGCTTTTCTGAGGAGAATATATTTGATTTTATAAACACTGATAACTGTTCAAACTTTCAAGAAAGGGCAAAATATTGTACTATTGAATATAAAAACCTGGTAGAAACAAGTTACTTTCTTAGAATAAAGAAAACTATTCACACCGTCTTATGGGAGTAAAATTATTTGAAAGAGAGATACTGAAGGTTCTGGAATCATATCCTGGTATAAAAACTGAGGAAAGTTTTATACAGGTAATTGTAGTTATTCTACAAGACACACAGAAAAGTCCAGAAAAGACACATCAATTGGTCTTGATCTTTTGTTGCTACGATCCAGAATTTCATGATAGAATCAAATTTCTACAAAGAAATGTTCATAAATTCTATAAGAAACTTAAAAAATTGAAATATCTACCTGAAATATGTATTAATGTAAATGACCGTTGCGTTGAAAATATTGAGAAACTGTGTTATGAGCTAAACAAAATATGCATAAGAGCAAACAGTGTAAAGAATGAAAGTTATGTGGTTAAGTTCAATTACTTAAAGGTAAATAAATTTCCCTTTTACTTTATAATAACCATTGTATTTGTTGAAAAACAGTTATTCTGAACGAAAATATTTCGAAAAATTTTGAATATATAGTACAGAGAGTAAAAATTGAACTTATTATTAAACACCTTGAGAATTCAGAAAAATGAAAAGTTCTTAATTGCATGCAATAAAAAAAATGATGGATAAATCTTTGCCAATAAATTCTACTCCATCTTAATTCCGTTTAAATTTTCTTTTCATTAATTTATTGTAAATGAGCTTTCATCGACGGACAAAGAATTAACATTCTTTATCCGTCAATAAAAAGACCCATATTTAAATTTTCAAGGAATGCAAAATTGATTTTCAAACTTTATATGCACTTGTAAATTGTGCCAGAATTTTTTCTTTAGAGCATTGCTGAAATAAATTGACAATTTCGTGATGAGCAGAACAGGTTCAGAAAAAATTGAAAAAGAGAATGTTTGAAAAAATCTCATTTTGAAGAAATATAATTCTGTAGTAATTCTATGAAAAAGAAACGGATAAAAAAAAAAACTCTAGTCTGCAAGATACATGAGCGTTACTCAAGAGTAAATAAAATACTATAAAAATATTTAATTAGAACATGAATAAGTATCTTCCAAGCTGTGTTAATGCGAGTTAGTTTAAAATGAGTGGGGCCTTTTTTTCGTGCTGCCATCTAGCGGCACTTAAAGTGATAGATTTTTAGAATTAAACATTTCATTTTTGAACATTTTAATTCTTTATAAGGATTTTGTACATTTATAATTAACTATCTCATTGCTGCAAATTATTTTAATTTGAACTTGATTGATGAATACATCAATACATTTTCCATCTTCTGTTTTTTTGTTTTATTAGCATTCCACAATATCTTTTATATCCATGAAAAGATATATGAATACATATGAAATTATTTGGGGAAACCAAAAAGAAATTTTTAGCAAAGCTATTCACGGTGCGGCCCATCATGAACTGGACCTACGTTTCCAGATGCTTAGCTCGCTGTTTGCAGAATTGCGCATTGGATCTAGAAATGTATTGTGAGTAGGGTAAAAATTTTAATTTAAAGAATTATAATCCTTATTTTACTTAAAAAATATTTTTGTTATTTTAAATGCACTTTTCAAAAAAACTTAAAAATTAGAAAACTTAGTATTACTTTATATGTTCTAATAAATGCAACAACTATGGACATTTTCCTTATTTAAAAAAAAAGAAAAAAACTATTGCAAAGCTGATGCAGGTTAGATCATCGTTAAAATATTCTTAAAGTGAAGAAATGAATAATTAAATAGTAAATTTATAAGTAAATGTTTAAGTTTAACCAAACAAATCGATAAGTACTGTCAATTATTTTCAGCATACGATGTCAAAATATATTATATAACGTAAAAACATTAAACAATTTTCTTGAATTTCATTTATAAGTACTCTGAGGGTCAGAGCCGATTTAAGCTCATTTCGGTCCCTGGGGCAGAAGATCTACAGGCCCCCTTGACACTGACGGATCGAACTAAAACCAGATCGAATTTATAACCAGAAAATCTGGTCAAATCCAGCTTATGCGAACCAGACCCCCGCCCCAAGCGCCCAGTGGATCAGCCGGCATTGTTGATGGTACTTACGCATTATGCCGTCAACCAATTTCTTCAAATCAAAAGACTTCGCCAAACGTCACGATAGTAGAAACCTTTCGAACACAGTAATAATGATGACAGCATTTGGCGATATTTTTTGAAATGGCGATGTTTTTCCACTTGACGAAATTGGGCGAGACCAGTGGCGCACACAAAGGGGGTCCTAGGGTTCCGGACCCCCCCAAAGCCCTTGATTTTTTCCGTTTGATTATAATTCTAAGTACATAGTACGTAAAATTTAATTAATTACTTGTTATTAATGATTAATTTTATTAATTAATGCTAATTATTTATTCAATAATTAGTTTTTTACTGTGTTTTGTTCCCGAAAATCGACAAAATCAAAAGGAGCATGATACAAGAATGGTAAACTTTCGACCCCGGACCCCCCCCCCTGAAAATTCATGTGTGCGCCACTGGGCGAGACTATATAACACGTAAGAGAGAGAGTACCGTACTGATATATATAGCTCTCTTAATACAAGGTTATTCATAATTCCCCCTCTCTCTCTCTCTCCGGAGTTTCGAAGCACTGTAGTAAAAAAAAATTAAAAATTAAGATAAATGCAGCAGAAAAAGACATTTAAAAGAATACAATTTTTTTAAAAAAAAGTTTTATTTACATACTTGAAGGTGTTCTATGTGTGAACCCTTGATCACATAGCATAGATCTCAAGGCGATAATCCAGTTCCTACCACACTTTACTCAACATGGTACTATCAACGTTATTAACAACGTGTGTTATCCTTTCATACTGTTCTGCTACATCATGTGGCAAAGGGACTCGGATAACTCGGAAAGTATAACACATGTCGTCAATAACGTTGATAGTACCATGTTGAGTAAAGTGTGGTAGGAACTGTTGTATTGATGCATACGCCTTGTAACGAATGTTTCAAAAATAGAGCTCCTGTAAGGTACGTAAAATCTGCATTCTTTCAACTGCTCGGTTTTGCTGTAATCGTCCTAGTTTTTGATGTGTAACATCTTTCTTCTCGCTTGCTGGATATTTGTTGGAGTGATTTCATGAAAAGGGACGGATGTGTGTAACAGGAAGTGACGTAAGCGTGCGCTATTTGATTTGACCAATGAGAGCGCGTGGTGGTGTACAGCGCACTGGGGTACAGCTCTAGTAGCCATCAATAATCCTTCGATCTTGGATATTAAAAAATATATCCCTGATCGTAATTTTAACAGACCCAATTATATTCTTTTTCTCTCTCGGATCCTCTCTTCAATTAAAATTCTTAATTAAATTCATTTCACTCTTCTCAACCAACTTAAAAGCTTACTTTAACTCCTTCCCCGAGCCTTCGTAGACTAATGGTTATAGAAGCTGACTTGAAATGAATCGCCCCAGGGTCGTTTCCCAAGAACTCACTGTTTTCAAATTTACTTTAAATCACTTTAATTTTCCCTGGAAAATTATTTATCCAGATCAAATTTAAATTTGCATGTTCTTTCCTACTTTTTCAAAATGTATTTTATTTTTTATTAGCTTTTAAAAAAGCTGTTTTTTTCTGATTTCAAATCATTCATTGTTTCTCTCATTTTTACAACGACTGAGTTCTAAGCTGCATTCCCATTGGTCAAGTCTCACCTCGCCCACCCACTGATCGAAATTTGTTTTCTTTCTCAGTGCTTGCACCGTTTTTGAAGATATTTTTCCAGCGCTTAAAGCATTTTAGTATAGTTTTAAATTTTAATTTTTTACTCTCATATAAGTATATTTTACTTTTTAAGTATTTTTTTATTAGTAAAGGGGAAGAGTGAATTTTCGTCACAGTCACTCAAAATCCTAAAGATAAGAGGTTATAGCTCGGAAGAACTAGATACTTTGGTCACCCACTCAATGGTACTCTAAATCCACTTCGCACATACCAGCAAGTCATAGACTTCACTCAGGATAAACTTGCGATCCTTACGCTCAAGTGTGAAAGAACTCACCAAACAGATTTCGACGACGTTATTTCATAAAAATGTTCGTTACTCATGTTGTCAAAGACGTGGTTAGATAGTGACGAACGTGTTTTGATAACTTCGATTGCTGCGTACAGTTTAAACGATCGGGTCGCAGAGCAGCTGGTGTTGCGATCTATCGCAAACAGAAAAACTCACATGTTGTGACTCCTCATATGAACATTACTTAATGTCAAACAAGTGGACTAGGTATTGTTAATAACGATATTGGGGGACATATCTGCGGGGCAGAATGCTTACTTGAAAACGGGCATCAGTGATTTCGGTGGTTGCATACATTTCTTGAAATCAAACGGTACAAAACAATTAAAGATTTCCTGCATTTTGTACTTTTACCATACACTGAAGGTGGTTCTGCTCTTTTAAAGAAAACTGTCCTTCGCTTCCCCTGATTTTGAGTGGTGATTTTAACTTTAATTTCAGTTTGCCAAAATCTGAGCTGCTCATAGCTTTTTTGAATGATGAATTCAAGCTCGAAATGAACACAAATCAAAATGTTTCGACAACTAACACTGTGGTACTGTTATTGACGCTGTTTTTCAACGACTTTTAAATACTTTGAAATCACAAATATATGCGTCATATTTTAGTTATCATAAGTCTATTGTCTTTACTCTTCCCCAAATTGATCAAGAATAATTATTTTTGATAAAAAATTGCATTACTCCTTGTGTTATATAATTAAATAAAATTTTCATTAAAGATATAATTATTCGATAGAAAATTATTTCCAAACATACCCAATTCAATTTTTTCAGGATATAAGTTACTATTGCGTATTTACTAAGATAACATGTCAGATGTTACACATCATATACGACTACTGTAAGGCTCGTTTCTATTTTTTACTTTAGTGCTCTGAAACCCCGAAGTAATTATGAATAATTCTGTACATTCATTAAAACAATAAATATGAATTCTGCTTCTTTTAAATTTGAAGAATAGTGAATGAATGAGTTAAATTTATTGAATTAATGTCGCGCTTTATAATTGGTTGAAAGCCGTTAAGGACGGACCTCATAATTCTGAATCATTGTTAAGTTGTAAGAGCGATTTATGAAAAAAAAAGTTGCTACCCAAAACTCCACATCACATCACTAAGGACTTTAAAACATAACTGAATTTAATATTCTATTTATTATTTTCTCCACGATAATCTTTCACTTGGCTGAGATTTAAAATTATGAGGTTCGTCGCCAACAGTCATTGTATTACTTTATAGTGAAACGTTAATAAATCCTCCCTCATCCGATAATCATTGATGCTATACAGATTCATAACTCATCTCAAACGTCACCAGCTGTAATGTTTATGAGTTAAATGATTGCTCTTTTCGCGGCCTATGGGAATTTAGATTTTGAAGCTTTTTCCTTCTTTCTTTCTTGTTTATGTATCTGCGGTGGAAGCCCATTGGCTGAGTCGTAGTGTTTCACGCTTCCACTCTACAGGTCCGTGGCTCAGCTTTCCATCCCATCAGTGAGTCGATAACGGAGTATCAAGCTTGCTTGGGAACTGAACACTGGGGATTTATCAGACTTATCACATGACCGAAACATCTGCACATGCACCCCAGTGCTTAAGGTTACGAAATTCGAGGCAGTCACAGTGGGCATTGGCAAGTGGATAGGCGAACGAACGATATAGTTGTTATGGCGAGCGTGATTGCTGCTACTGCATCAAGTGGATCTGACGGCTTTTGATTGCTCTTGCGGTGGGTAGAGGGTACCACGGCAGCGCGGTTTTCTTAGTTCAGCGTCAAGGTCACCAATAAGGAAGATAGAACTCGGTACCTTCTGATTTGTAAGCACGTAACATACCACTAGACTAAAATGATCACTTCAGGCTGTTGCTGGTTTATATAGATACCGCTACAGATCGTTCAAACCACGCTTCTACATGAATTGAACATTTGAATTTTTCTCTTTTTCATAAAATGTATGGAAAGAAAAAATAAATCTAACATTAAACATCAAATAAAAAAAATGTTGTACTAATTCAAGAATTTCGTGATGAAAACACAGAATGTTAAAACTGATTTTCTTTATTTTCAAATCTGATCGAATAGTTCTCTTATACTTTTTGACATTTTTTTGCTAAAAATAACCTTTTTTATTTACAAAAATTCTTTTAAAAATAAATTGAATTTTTAATCTAGGTTTTGTATTCGGTAACACAGATACAAATTCATTTCCTTTCAACTTAAAATAAATTTTTACACAGAGTATGAAAAACTTGTTTTTTTCTCACAGATCCATAACTCCTGAAAAGAATTTTCTCAAGGTGAAGGAAACTGTACCCCCAGAACAGAGTGGAAAGTTGGTGCCAACTCCTAGCAATCTTGTGTTCGTTGCATTGGGGTGGAGCGGCAACGCCCCTGCCGTCACTATCGAAGCTTACCACCCTATAGCCAACAAGTGGTTCTACATACCCCAAAACGTATTCGTGAAAAGGTAAGTAACTCTACAACAGTGCTTTTCAATCTTTTTATCGCCGCAGACCGGTCATCGTTTGATAATTTTAACGAGGCCTGCTGAGGAGGGGGTGGGGAAGAGCGTTGATTATTTGTATTTTAGATTGCTTTTACTAAATAAATTTAATTTAATTGTATTTAAATATGCTTTCAGAATAAAATACAGTTACACCAAAAACACACAAGTAATATAAAAAAATTAAGTCAATTCCTACTTAGATCAACAAAGAAAATTTTTACTTTAGCTACTTTTTATTAAATAGTTACAATTAATATAAATATGTATATACATAGGACAGAATCGCAACATTAAGTGGTAATTAATTTTTATTAATTATCATTAAAGTATCGAATTGTCATCCAAAACAATCGTGTATATAAAATTTCAATTCAACTGAATGCTTTAAAACGTGAGAAAAAAACCTTTTCAAGTTTTGAGACAAGTCGCCAAAAGGGACGCTAAGTCGCCAAAAATGGTGCCAACGTGGCTGTATTTGTAATTCTTTAAATAATTAGTTTTAATCAATAATTTTTTATTAATTATAATTAAATTATTGTATTGTAATCCAATATAATCATGTATATAAAATTTCAGCTCAATGGAGCGCTTTAAAATGTATTTTATTAACGATTGAAAATTCCACCAAGATAAATCAATAAATATATGAATTGAATGAAAATGAAGTGATTTAGCATTGGAATATAAAGTGATTTCCATGGAGAGAAATACACCACAGTAAATAAAATGAAAATAATTTAATATTCGGGTGGTCCGATACCGTTTGATCCACATTAGTACAAACTGTACCAGGGTCTGGACTGGTACCGGTCCGCAACCCGGGGGCTGGGAACCACTGCTCTACAGAAAAATTATTTTACTTAGTGAAAAAAAATAAGTCTCAAGTTCGATTCAAACTATTACTGTTAAACTAAGAGGGATCTGCGCTCCCCCTAACCAAAGAGCATCCCTTCAAGTCGTCCCCGGAAAAGATTTCCTGTTGGAAAGTGTCTTTTAAGGTTCCGAAAGTTTCCGACTACGTTCCGAACTGTGATTTTAAAAAAGCGCATAAATAGATAATTTTAATGATATTTAGTTTCACTTAGATTAGAATACATGTATAAAATTGTTTTAAGAACATTATGACAAAAAAATTTGATTTATATACAATAATTTGGCAAAAAATTAACTTAGAATAACCTTTTTTCAAAACGTTCTTCTTTTATAAAAATTGGTTCTATAACAATAATATTTTGCTTATATGAAGTAAAGACTTCTCCAGAGAGTCTGAACTAGGATTTTTGAAAAATTCACATTATTTTCAGAGTTACCACCAACTGAAATAATAATCGGTCTTTTTTTAAAAAAAAATTCTCGTCTCTGTTGTAGAAAAATATGGATAAATCCACTTCTAAGTTAAATATTTCAAAAATTCTAGTTAAGCCTCTGTACAGAGGTCTGAGCTATATACAGGCAAAATATTTTTATAATAGAAGCATTTTTCATAAAAGGAGAATGTTTTGATTATTGGTAATTCTATGTTCATTTTTTTGTCAAAATATTGTGCTTAAATAATTTTTTATTGTTATAATATTCTTAAAACAATTTTATATACGTTTTCTAATCTAAGTGACACTAAATATCATAAATATTATCCATTTATACGCTTTTGCAAAAACACGGCTCCGAACGTAGTTGGATACCTTAAGCAATTGAATTATACTCTCATGGAGTCAAATAAGACCAATTATGATCAAAAGAAACATGAAATATTATATGCACAGACAGCTTCAGTTATTCTGTGGCGGCCACTTCTTTGTATGTCGTGATGGCGGTAGCCTAATGGTTATGCTCACGAGCTCGTGGCTGGTGTGCCTAAGTTAAAACACAAGTGCCAATGAGAAACTACCGTATTGAGGGGCTGATGCGCTTTAAATCTGTCGATTGCGAATTCCTTTCAGCCAAATTGTCTAAGGTGCAGCAAGGCGTATTTCTGCGAACCGACAGATCGGTAGTTCGAACTACTTCTCTCTAGACGATAGCCAAGATTCCCTACAACATTACCATCTATTGTTGACTTTAAGTCGCCCTTAACTCATTACATTTTATTTCTACTATTCCTTAACATTTATAATGGACTATATAGCTGTGTGTGAATTGAAAAACTAAACAATACAGATTAAAGGATAAAGAAGTTTTTCTAATGAGTTAATTGTGCGTGAATTGCAAATTGAACAAAAAAAGCTTTTTGCATACATCAGCTGAACAAACAAACAATACTTATTAAATTTCAAGTTTGTAGTTCTGGATAGGATTAAAATTTTTTTTTATTTATAACGCCCCGTAACTCTCTTGTGGGTCGATTTTTAAAAATACCTTCCTAAGTTGATCTCTGTTCAACAAAGTAACATATTGTTATAAATTTTGTTTAATGAACGCTTAAAAAGTACAGTAAAAATTTATATCTAGATGTGTAATACGTTAATATTACTTTCTGTTCTATTTGTTTTATGTTAAAATAGCAATATTTGCAAGCAATACTGTTCCTTACATTATAATGGCGATTCAATGAAAACAGGGAAATGTTGGTTATAGAGCCAAGTTGGCATTATTTTTGGTGACCCTATTGGCAACTTGACGATTGATTGAATGGTGCAGAAGTTGATATGCTGTAATGACATCTGGTTGGGAACTGCTACAAAGAGGATAGCACAAAAGCCTTCTCTACAAAAAAATACATATGCAGGCCAGTTTTCATAGTGATCGGTTGAACGGTGTTGGAGTGAAACGAGTTCTTATATAAAGGGTGTTTTTGAGAGGTATAGAGCTTTAAATTGCAATAAAACAACGATGTATTATTCGATTGACATGAATTTTTTTTTTTATTCGCAAGATAATTTTGTGGCATCACATTTTAAATATGATTTCTGGCATATGACTGCCACGGCTGGATCGGATTTAGTCCAATCTGGCCTTCATCGTTTTTGAAGAAGTACGGACCAATGACTCCACCAGCCCATAAAGCGCACCAAACAGTCAGTTTTTCTGGATGTAACGGTGTTTCGACATACACTTGTGGATTAGCTTCACTCCAAATGCGGCAGTTTTGTTTGTTGACGTAGCCATTCAACCAGAAGTGCGCTTCATCGCAAAACAAAATTCGCTTATGAAAATCGGGAATACGTATTCCGCACAGAACCATTATTTTCGAAATAAAATTGCACAATTTGAAAGCGTTGTTCAGGCGTGAGTCTATTCATGATGAATTGCCAAACCAAACTGAGAATAAATCACTTGACAGCTGTTAAATCGGCCGCCATTTTGGAAAGTAATGCCAACTTAAACTTCCATACCTGGAAAAAAAACACTCTTTACAAACATCTATTTATATATACAGTACAGTCCCGCTAATCCGAACACGGCTAATCCGAACATCCGGTTAATCCGAACGACTCCGCGGAAAATTTTTTTATAATTTTAAGGACGAAAAATCGGTGAATATTTCAATATAAAACAGTGTAAACCTTAATTCAAAATAGTTCTTTATTTAATATTCACGCACTGTACATCAAGTTATGGTACAAATTTTAAAATGGAATAAACTACAGAACAGAACACTAATGTTTAGTATGAAAAATTGTACAACAGAACCTCTTTAGAACCTCTAGTTTGTCTTTAAGAGTAAGTGTTGAGTGTTTACGCTTACTCGCCATAACAATCTGTTTACGTACACTGTATCACAGATAAATGTCCAAAACAAACTGTTTTCACTGTAGAATATCACACTGTTATTAACACAGAGAAAAAAGCAGACGAGTATAGAACGAGCGCGGAACGACTGACGGCCAACAGTACGGGCACACGCACACGCAGTCACACTGACACACTAAGTTAGGAGTGGTGGAGGGAGGACACACGCGTCGAGGATTGGGAGTACAGTCCACGCGGCAAAAAAGCGGGCGCGTACGCTCACATTACGACAAAATACATAGACACAATAGACCCGTACTCCCGGTTCAAATAGTGATTTCGCTGTTACTCCGGCTAATCCGAACAATCACGTAATCCGAACAGGGGTCGGTCCGATATTGTTCGGATTATCGGGACTGTACTGTATATATTTCGTAATAGGAGATTGTTTGACCTTTTATTGACGTAGTACTCAGAAGCAACATGAGGACTATTGGGGATGGGCTTTGTAATTTTGAACTAAGGTCTAGGGACGAGAAAAACACCTGAGATAGTACCCCACTCTCCATATTTTCATGCTAATATAAGCGTTGCATCATATTTACCTGTTGCAGTTGATTAACTGCTGCAATGATTTAGGATTGCAACAGTCGAGTAGACTCGAATCTATGACTCGATGGAAACAATGCCATGTATGAATTGGCGACCATCTCCACTAGGGTAACAAGGTCGCACTGCAAAGTGAGAACCTATTGTATAAGGCAGTGGTATTCAAACATTTTAGCATTGGGACGTTTCACATTTTAAGAACCAATATTTTTCTGAAAAGATTTTTGTTAAAAGTTTACTTAAGTTCGATTAACATGAAGGTTATATACCCCAAAACAACTCCAAAGAGTAACTTAGTTTTAATTTTTTTCATCTACTCTAAAGTAATTTTTCGCGATCACGTTTGGCGAGGAGATTCATAAATACGTAGTATATTGAATCTTCAATAGTACTACAAAGACAGAAGGTACAGCCTTTGATTTTAAATCGAGTTATAATTGTAGTACGAAAAGTCTATAGTTAGTGGTATTAAGTATTATATTAAGTATTTGCTGGTAAAATTTGTAAATAGATGTTAATTGTGGCTGACGAACACGAAATATGTGTGACGATAAAGTGCACGCTCGATTAGAAAAGAGGCTTCTTAACTTAAATATCTACTTCTTAGCGGGTTCTTTTACCCTTTTCCCATGCTTCCTCTGTGCTGAGAGTAACTTTTTAAACTTTCTTTCAAATAGGTTAATTCTTTCTGTACAATACTAATATTAAAATAGGTGACTACAGCAAAAACGTTGAGATTGTGACTTGACGCTTTTCAATATATTTTCATGCTAGCTTTTACCCGCGGCTTCGCTCGCGTTGATGTCTTTAAATAACTGTCGAGAGAAGTCATGATCATTATCTTTAGAAAGTAAATAAAATAATATGGTAATTTTTTATTGCTTGACTGGGTCCATTAAGATTTAAAAATTCTAAAAAATTGAGCTTAGTTTAAAAACAACAACTGAAAACGCACTTTTTATTATACTAATTAACAACAAAAACTCAGTAACTTAACTATTAATATTTTAAAAAGTTGAAAGTATCTACGTTTAATACTTATATATATATATATATATATATATATATATATATATATATATATATATATATATATATATATATATATATATAAATACCTCTTTAAAACAACTCAAAATAGAATATTATTCTAAGATGCTATTGTATACCATATTATATGTTCTTCCGTCAGGTGCAAATATGTGAAGATTTTGAGCATTGGACACACGCGAACAGGCTACATATAGCTGGCCATGGGAAAAGCATGGCTTTTCCAAGTGCACCCCTGCTACCTGCAATGTTTGCCCTTGCGCGTTGTTAATAGAAACAGTAAAACTGAGTTTGATTGAAAATTGAACTCGCACATAAGCTTGAGAATTTAATACAGGCTCTGATTTTATATGCCGGTGTAGCCCTCTGGATTACTCGGAGAGTTGTCGAAAATCACCAGCCAATAAAATTACCATTCCTCCCATAATATCTGTACTATCTCTTAATCCTGAAGAGTCCAATTTAATGCTTCTATTTCTTTCTTGTGAGACATCATACTTTCATCTCACACTAAAAGCTTAGATTGTCGAAGCATCCTGTCTCGTGATCTATTTTTGCTGAAATTGCAGATGGGTGAATCTTCATGTGCAAGATTCAACGGTAATTTTAAAATGGAACGTGCAGTACGACCGTCAGTCAGTAGTGTCTCGGCTATACCGGATGAAGCCCCAGCTATGTTATCTTCTGGTTTTTTCTAACTGACATAAAAAAAACTAAGTTTAGCAGAAACGTTTTTCCGGTTCCTCCAGGGGCGTCGAGAAAAAAAGAGTGCATCACTGCCGGATTCTATTTTATATAAAACTAGATGGGAAATATGACTTTGTTTTGGAGTTAATTGAGGGATTAATTCTGTTACTTGATGTTGAAATGCTTTGAAATCGTAGCCTAATTCTCGAGCAGTTTCATTGTCGAAGTCATTTCCATCAACTCGTCGCGGACAAATCATTCCAACATCATGTATGTAGTTTTTTCCCCCAACCATTGTAAAAACCTTATTTTCAATTATTATTAGCGTTTCGTTGTAGATTTGATAATTGAAAGGAATATCTGCACGTACTTGCTGCAGTCGTCTCAAAATATCTTCCGCCATGTACTCTTTGTACTTATTCCAAAGAGTTTGAGGATTAGAAAGACCGCAAGATGATATAAGTATTGTAGAAAATTATCTAACTTTATTCGGAGATTAGCATTGTAAGGTTTCCTCCATAATAATATCTAGTATGGCTTCATAGTAATACCTTCATATAAAATATCTAGGTTCGGTATAAGTGAAAACTTTTGTGGCCTCATACTGGAATTATAGTTTTAAAAAAATTCAAAGTAATAATATTTGATAAATTAAAAGTTTTTATAAAAAAACTGTCATTTAATATTTACCATAGAGCTTTCAATATCACACAGTTTACTGAAAATTTATATGTCGTTTCTTTCTTTAAAAAGTGGGAGGAAGTTTGCATTGAAATTTCTGGGATTGTTGGAATAGAGAATTTTTTTTTTCTTAGCCAACTCGGCGATATGTCTCAAAGTTTGAGTTTGACATTTAATAAATGTAACGAAATAAACGTTTGACATTTAATAAGAAAACCATTTAAAAATTGCTTTTGTAAAGATGTTAAATTACACTATATTTCAGTTACTTGTTACAAATGTGAGAAAATTTTTATTAAAATTTCCGATTTTGACAAAATGCATAATGAACTGGGTGGGGAGTAAGAAACTCCCCACGGTTTTACACACTCCCGTAGGAATACGGGGATAAAATATACCTTTTATATAAATATAAAATATACCCCCCCACTCACTGATAATATAGCTTTCCATTGGTAAAATAATTTTTAAAATCAATCCAGCCTTTTCAGAGATTAGCTGGAACAAACAGACAGACAGATAGAAATTTAAAAAAATTTATTTTTGATATAAGTACCGTATATACTTTTAAATGCATTTAGTAAAAAACTGTAAATTTGAAATTACAAACAGACGCTTCAATTTTATTTATTTGCATAGGTTTAACCGAAAACTAGATCAAAAGCGTAAAAGGAAAAAAAAATTTAAAAAAAAGTGTTGGGAATATGTAATTCCTTTAATTTAAGCTACAATTTTTAATTATCGTTTAGAAACGCTCTAAAACTACGCGATGACGTGCATATTTAGTTTCCAGTAAGAATAAGACAAAAAATAACTCTATTAAAATATTAGTGTGTATGCGCGCAAAATATAATTTTAAAGAAAAATTTGGAATGTTGAACACAAAAAAAAAAACAAGTTATATAAAAATTTTTACGTCAATTCCTACTTAGATTAGCAAAGGAAAATTTTATTTTAGCTACTTTTTATTAAATAGTTACAATTAATATAAATATGAATATATATATGACAGAATCACAACATTAAGCGGTAATCAATTTTTATTAATTATCATTAAAGTATCATATTGTCATCCAAAACAATCGTGTATATAAAATTTCAGTTCAACTGAATGCTTTAAAACGTGAGAAAAAAAACCTTTTCAAGTTTTGACACAAGTCGCCAAAAATGATGCCAACGTGGCTGTATTTGTAATTCTTTAAATAATTAGTTTTAACCAATTAATTTTTGTTAATTATAATTAAATTATTGTATTGTCATCCGAAATAATCATGTATATAAAATTTCAGCTCAAATGAGCGCTTTAAAATGTATTTTATTAACGATTGAAAACTTCACGAAGATAAATAAATAAATAAATATAGAGAGAGTGTGAGCTAATGGTAGGAATTGAAAAAATTGGACAATTCTTTAATAATTTGAGTAAATAACCTACATATATAATTGTCATAGAATTCTTTTTGAAGCTGCAATAAACTCATAGCGCATTCCCAAACTTTTCATCTAAGCATTAGCAAAATTTAAGGTATCGGAATAATATATTCGAAGGCTTAGAACTGAATAGAGGGTGATATGAAAACCTTTCATAAATTATCTGAAAACCTGAAACAGAATCATTAAAATTTTTCTTTAAGAAATTTTCGAAAAAAAAAACACCTTATAATTCCCACATAAACCTAGATTCTTGAACGTATTTCATTGCAAAACTGCGCCTTTTTATGTACAACAGTGAAGGAAAGGAAATATTTGCTTGTTTAATAATAAAATGTGTATAAATTATACTTTTATTGCATTAATATCTAGTTAACGAATGCTGGTGTACTGGAACTATCAAGTTAGAATCAAGTTTTTGAGTTATAAGTTATGAGCATTAAATTCTTACAACAAATGCCTACTAGAAAAAGTATAGAAATAATTTCCAGTATATAAAGGGAATATATAAAGGGAGTTTATAAAGGGAAAAATATTCATACTTCCTCCACTCTATTTAACAGGGCTTACCATGGCGTCGTGATGATGGGAATCCTTATCTACGTCATCGGAGGCTTCGACGGTCGACTGTGTCATAGTACTACCTTTTGTTTTAACATACAGAATCGAAGATGGTACATGAGGCCGCCCATGATGGCAGCTCGATGCTATGTCACAGCCCTGGCCTTCAGAGGAATGGTTTACGCCCTGGGGGGTTACAATGGAGATGAAAGGTTCAGATCGTGCGAGAGATTTGATCCTCGTATTCGGCAGTGGAGGTATTTTTCCAGCATGAATGCAAGAAGGAGTGATGCTTCCGGAGCCGTACACAATGGTAAGTTGGTAATCTACCACAAGATTCTACAACAAATTAGTCTAAATAAAGAAGTGATGGATTTGTATTTAAATGGTATATTTGAAGATATTACGCATACATTCTTTAAGAAAAACTAAATCAAACTAAAACTAAATTTGTTCGTCAAATGACGGATGTAAGCTATTGCTTTGATAAAAGACTTAGTGATACTTCATTATTTATTGAAAGGAATTTAGGAGTTTTGTAAGCAAACAAACAAACAAACAAACAAACAAACAAACAAACAAAAAACACCTACATACAGTGAAAATCGTTTAACTAGAAACTGAGAGGACTGAGATATTTTTTCGTGTAAAGGGATACGGCAAAAAAAAAATTAAATATATTGTACAAAATTAAGTTTATTAGAGTACATTTAATTTACATAGATGTGTATATATGCATGTACTTAATACAAAATTTTCAAGCTTTTTGAAAAACGAAACATTTATTGAGTTTTTGGAAAATAATCTTGTATTTTTCTTTGCATTGTCTTTTTAGCATCAACTTGTCAACTAATTGCTCGATGTCGTCCATTTTATTATTCATTTCACAATTGGAATGTTCATGTAAATATAATAGCGCATACATTTCATGAAGTTCCTTATTTCGGATGACATGGAAACAGGAGTTATTACAGGAGAAACAGGAAACACATTAGTTATTTCATTTTCGCCGTCGGAATCTGCATCACTGATATTTTTTTTAGTTTTTAACAAACTACAAAATATCTTTCTTTGCCATAAAAGGAGCTGTAAACTATCATCACCTACTGCAACGAATTCTCCCGATATGATACAGTAGGACAAAACTGATTCTTTTCTCAAACATTTCATTTAGTGTCGGCTCAGCTTCCATATCGTCTTCCAGAAGGGAAATATTTTCATGTTAAGCGATTTTTGTTTTGTGTAAAGAGAAAAAACATACATGAAAATACATAGTAGTTTGTCGGGACCGTTGTATTATTTCGTGTTAACCAATGTTTCGTCTTAAGCGTTTTCGTGTTAGCCGATTTTTCGTCTAAAGCATTTTTGCGCCAAACGTATTTCGCGATATTTATTGTGTGTTAAAGGAACGGAAAAGGACTATTTTTATTATTTTTTTCCTATGAAAATAATAATTATTTTCATAGGAAAATAATAATAGGAATATTATTTTTTTCCTGTTTTAAGTTTTGCTGAAAGAAGGATTCTAAATATCTCATGCTTACATTTTCATATATATACATATATTTTAAATTACTATTATTTTAAAAATTTCCAATAAAGGGATGGCAATAAAAGCTTTCAGGCACTTAAACCCCTTTAAGTTTTTTGCTTGATATATTTATATTAAAAATAATTTTACCCCTGTCTGTTGATAAAATTTTAAAAAGTTACTGTGCTTGATAAAAATTTAATTTAAAAATATATTTCTTTTAAAAAATTCAAACGATTTAATTTTTCTTTAAAATATGCAGGGTAATCAAATGTGTTTACGTATGGTAGTTCTGTAGCGTTAAGTTCATTGATTATGTATAAGAGTTTGTTCAATGAATTTAAAGAACGGAATAATGAGCAGTTAAGGAACAGGTTAAAGAGCAGTTTTTGAAAAAGGAATCGGAACTGGTATGAACAATTTATCTAAATAAATATAAATCCCCATCCTTACTTAATAAGGAATGATTATTTTATGAAAAAATCTTAATTTCTCTGTTTAGGCAAAGTCTATGTGTGTGGTGGTTTTGACGGCGTACAAGTTCAGAAAAGCGCTGAAATATATGATCCTGAACAAGATCAATGGACACTCGTTCCGGACATGCTCGGCCCCAGGAGTGGTCAAATTCTTGTTTCCTACCAGGGAACGCTTCTAGTGATCGGAGGATTTGATGGTGAGATTAGACTGCGGACAGGTAAAAGAAGCTTGTGATTAATCAATATTCTACGATTGCATAAATTAATATACGGGTGTGGTCTTTTCCATCTTTGCAATTAATTTTTGTACAGAACATTGAATCAGTATTCAATTGAATGAATAGAAATGAATAATTTAAACCGAATTTAAAATTCTTTTTGAATTAATATTTACAAAGAATATATCATTTCCTGCACCGAATGTCCAAATAGCATGTATTAGAATAGAGTGAAGGGCTATTGGAAATAAAACCACTGTCAAATGACAAGAATTATGTCAAATCTACTTTTCTAACTTCACACCCCGTTACATGAGTACACGATACGCAGTTTCATCAGTAACAGCCTTCACGATTATAATATGAGGTTATTTCGAGGTAACTAATTACACAAAATTAATTGTTGACAGGAATTAAAATGGGAGCCATAACTAGACTCGGAATCCACCAATGATGAGCTCCCGATTAAGACCTCTGGATTAGCTTGACCATAATCTTAAAGAAGACTCAAAATAAAGAATTGCTGATTTGCTATCGCATTCTCTTACAATTACAGCATGATCTTCCTCCTTTCTTTCTTCAGTTTTTTAAAATATTAATCCTAATTTACACATAGCGGTTCATTCAGAAGGTGATGTTTTTAAATTATTCAAACAAATAGAATTCCCAGACATTAATAGAGAACACGTGAGAATTTGCTACATGATATTTAAAAGTAAATCAAGGGAAGTATGGAAATAATTCATTAAAAGTTCACTTTTTAGTTAAGTTGCCTGTAATGTCTCTTGTCCATTTGGAGAGTCTTAAAGGAAAAAATGTTTACACTCAGTTTATAATCAGAGGTTTTGAATCTCTCCAAGCAAGTGATTACAGTCATCTCGTATAATTCAACCAATGTTTCTTGAACCAGTGTGCATTGAGTCCGAATTTCATAGCTAATGTACTACTCATAGATGAAGCGTCTTTTTCCGTGGAATATGTTTTCAATGCGCTCAATACTCTGCGTGCAACAGAAAATCCACATTCTTCATATCCATGTGAATTTTGAATACGTTTCTCTGTGAATGTTTAAGCGGGTATTTTGAACAATTTCCTCTTAGGTCCATATCTCCTATAAATACTATTCAATGGCTCTCATAATCGCATTTTTCTTGAAGAAACTTTACCAGAATTGCTACAAGATGATTCTCTTGTCATTCATAATCAAATGTGATTTGAGCATGATGGAGCCCCGGCAATTTCAAATTGTTGGATGCCAATTTTGTGGGGGAATAGATTATGTATAGTGGCCCAGGCTGATAGCCAGATTCATCGATCGTCAATTACTTCTTATGGGGACATCTGAAGGCAATATTTACGAGGCGTCAGTTGGCTAGTTAAAGATTTCTTTGCTAGACTATTCGTTGTGGTTTCAAGTATGCGCAAAATGCAAGGTAACTTTGCAACTGATCATGCCTTCGATGCTACCAAATATGTATTACTGTTGGTGGTCGCATTTATTGTAGACATTGCTGAAAAGAAATACATAACTTATCTTTTATTTATTTAATGTAAAAAAAAGAATTAAAATTCAAATGGTCAAATTTTGGTAATAAATACATTAGAACTTATCCCCCCTCGAAATTAATTTTGAGAGCTGCAATATCAAGATATTCAATTATTTCTCGTAATTTGAAACATTGAATGCATATATAACAAAGGTTTACTTTTATTTTTATAATTTCTTTTAAGTGGAGCGTTTTGACGAAGAGAAGAATGCTTGGGTTGAGCATGTACCATTACACAGCACCAGAAGTAATTTCGCAGCAGTGGTATTAGATGATCATCTGTATGTCATAGGAGGATACAATGGTAAACATTTACTACTTTTTTAAAAATGAAATTTGGCAACTGAAGAAATTACAGATGGCAACTGAAGAAAATCGTTATCATATCTTATTCTCTTTGGAATCTATTGTTCTTTGTTATTGTTTTGTAGTTTTGAACGGCTTTCAAAGGTCACAGAAGTCCACGCAAATAACAAGCATGTCTTTCCGTAATAAATTATAATTTAATCCGTGGAACTCTTTAGTAACTACAGTAGATTTTCTTCTAACAAGAAACAATTAACACACACGTATAATGCACAATAATACAAATTCAAAAACCACACAAATCCATAACACAGAAATTCAAATTCGTTATGACAATATCTCGGAAGGTAAACGAAACACATAATCACTGTCAAATTTTTTAATCTAATGTTGTTTTCCTCAATTTTCGTTAAATATGCAGTGAAGATATTCTAGAAGTTTCTAAGGTTATCCCATAAATAATAATAATAAATAAATAATCCTCTTCTAGTTCCTAGATTTGTCTGGATTCTTGTATTTTATGATCAAATCTGGAGACTTTGCACCAAATTTGTTACCAAAGTCAATTTATAGAAGAAGCCTTTTTTTCTTTATCTGCAAACCATCTTTACGGCCACAATACTTTTTCAGCAGAGAAGTATATATATAGTTCAAGCATTCTGTAAAACTAATATTTTTCACCATATTGCTGCAATGATGACATTTTGAGTCGTGAAGTAGATGTGATACTGTTCTGAGCAGTTTTTTTTGGTGTGGGGAGGGGGGAGATAGGATGGAAAAACGACAACATAAAATCCACTTCATCGAGTAACATTTAAAACCCAGCAGGGCTGCCAGAGAAGTACAGTTAAACACGCCAAATCGTAAGAAGTCAAGGCGAGATATTTCTGCTCCAGTTTCTTAAGTCTTATCGATATTTAATGACAAAAGGGAAAAAAATTAAAATAAACATTTTTCGAATTTACAAGTACAAGGATGGAAAAAAAAGGTGAGATTTTTAATAGTGATTAAATAGTTAAAATGAACAATTTGTTTCTATAAGAAGTTGCAAATTTAAGGTTTTCTGATAAGCATGTCTATATGTTATACATAATTTTTTTTTTAAAAAAATCAATAATATAAAAAGTTAAGGTATTATGTATTATCGCAACAATGACAACGTTCAAAATAACTCGCCAAGTTGGCACCCTCGATTTCGCAGTCATACGCGCTGAATTGGCAACCATGTACTTAGTTTCATATAATGTTGCAAATAGGTTGCGATAATACGTAAGTACCGAAATTAAATAAAACATAGGGAATTCGATGATCAATATATGACTTCGATAAAATTTGAAATTATTTGCTTTCATTTTCATTTATCAATTAATACAGATATATTTTTTCAATATATTTATAGAATTTTCTGTAGTAAAATAAATAATTACTGTATATGTTCTTTGTTTTATTAAATCATTAGAATCTTTTTGAAGTGAAATTTCCATGAGCTCGAGAGTGAATAAGAAATTTGCCCAGTTTTTAGTTAGGGTGAAAAAGCGAACGGAAGTACTCTTTCCCCCATCCCCCCGAAACGTCGCCATAAGCGGGGATACCACGGGACTTGCATCATATCCATGAAAAAGTTGAATGATTACCCACCTCTTCGATTGGTTTACTTTCCCACCTTCCGATTGGGGGTCCTTTTCCCCCAGACCCAGGAACATCTATCAACGGTTGTATGAGTTGCAGTGTGTGCATAGCGGTGTAGACAAAATAGCGTGCCTTTTTGAAATATTTCCTTAGATTGTTGGCTACATGTCGATGCGTTCGGCAGCTAATTTTTTTAAAATTTTCATTTGCGTTGAGTTATTATTAATTCTAGTAAGAATACCTAAATCAAATGCCCAGAGAGGAAAACAGTTTCATGAAAAAAAAAAGAAAGAAAGAAAGCAAAACTAGCTGCAAATCCAGTCGAAAAAGTGATAAAAAAACAAGAAGAAAAAAAAAACAACAGAAAAATAATGCAAATTTATCAAGTGCCACTGCCAAATCTCCTTCAGAATACATGAGAGAATATCGAGCACGGAAGAAAAACACTTCAAAATACTCTCTTAATGCCGAGTTTAAGGGATGGGACTCTTCTGATGACAGCACAGACTAATACGGGCTTTGTGAACAACCCTGTGTCATCAACTACAGAGCCCTCAACAAGTCCAGTGCGTGTTGGAACGGGTGCATGTGAATCTATAGTAAATTCTATCTTCCGTTACAAAGACTATGATTCCCATAAAAATGCTCACAAAGATTTTCAAAAGAGACTCGTTAATAATCCTTTCGGTCACGGGTGTTCGATTTGTGATAGATTATGGTTTAGAGATGATTTGAGAACGCCTGTTGCTGAGCACAAAAATATTTTACCAGGAATTAATTCAGTAGACATTAAAGCATGCTACAATTGCCAACAAAGTTCAAGTAGAAAAAAGTATACCAAATTTATCAAAATATAATGGTTTTGTATATCCAAAAATTCCAGCACATCTTCCTACTTTGGATTTGGTATCAGAAAGACTGATTTCACACCACGAATACCTTTCATGCAAAGTAGGCGATTGAGACACGTACACGGTCAGTTTGGAATATAAGGGCAAATAATCAATGTTCCATCGTCGCCAAAGAAGTTTCACTTCAATCGCGTGGTGTTCCACGCACCATTTTTATTTATCATTATTACTTTACTTTACTGATCCTTAGAAATTTGCAACTGAACAGAGCCGAGAACCTTTCAATGATTCTTTAATTAATGTTATATTAACACGCCACAAATCTCTCATTTCTGTCATGAAAAAAACCAAGCAAAGCCCCATAAACCGAATCAACCTCAAGATGTATTGTTACAATATAACAATATTACACCAGAATTGCTCACCTTCTATCATTATTTCTTCTTCAAAATTCTATTTGGTTTCATTGTTATAAAACTTAATAACAATCACTGACAATAGAAAAAAATATTGTGTTGCTTTTACTGAAATGTAAATAATATTTTGCGAGCTATATAAAGTTTATAATTCTTTTGGTAAGTAATTTGTATGCTAAAGGAACATAAGATTTTTCGAAGCTACAGATGCGATTAATATTGAGAACATTTGGAGACCCAAGCAATGGATTTTCAAAAAATTCTGCATCTTTTGCGGGCTCTTTAAATGAAAATTCTCCTGAATTTCGGCATGTCCTAAATAACAACGCTAACAAACAGCTTCCACTTAACTCAAATAACGTTAGTTCTTATTTATCGGTGCAAACTTTCGAAAAGGGGACTAAGAGACATCCTTCTTCATTGAACTTAAAGAGCGCAAATTCTTACTTTTCACCTCTTGGTTATTCAAACATCGCCAAAAGAAATGGAATCAGTTCTAGAGGAAAGATTTCACATGTTGATGGAATAAACAGTCAACAAGAGGCAAACTATTTGCTGGCTAAAGATAACAGAAAGATTGCGAATTTGAAAAATGCTAATAAAAGGCTTCAAAACGAAGACTCATTTGTCAAGGGAAATATACATCACGGAAAAAAAGTTCCAACTAAAAATTTAAGAAATGTAAGTGAAATTCCTAAGATTTTATATTTCACTGAATCCTCACTAAAAAAGGACATTCTGTTTTCTGCAATGAAACAAAGTCCGAGATCACTCAAAAATATTCGATCTATCGCTGACCAACTAAGTCCGCCTAGATCATATATGCAGAGCAGTCTTTTCCTCTTTGCAAGTTTATGTGTGCCACTTGTATTTGCAATAATATATGGTGTATGGAAAATGAGAAAGATTAAACAAAAATCCACGAAGAATAAATCTGTTGCAAAGTACAGGAAAATACCTGGAATATATCCAGGCAAAGCAAAATGCTCGAGAAAATCTAAAAACAAGAAGAAACTTTCCAATAAAAATGACGGCTATGTATTTAATAGTCTAAATTGTCTACCGAACGAATGTAACTCGTATTATTTTGACTCCGATTGCAATATCAATGATTTAGACCAGTTAAGTGTAAAAAAATGTTGTTGCCATGTCAATCGTAACGAAATACTTGAAAATTTGCCAATTATCGACCGATTGGCTTATAACGGTTACATGAATGAAAATAATAAACTAAATTCGCCAAGCAAAAATTCTTCTGAAGTTAATTTATTATCATCGATGGATTCGGAGAGTGATGAAAAGTTGAAAAGCCTGGGTACCATTCCACAAAAGTTGTCTGCAATTTCGAACGTTTCATTACAGTTCTCAGTTGAAGAACCTAGTATTATACCAGAAAACTACGAAAAGAGCCAAATGAGGCTAAAAGATGTCATCAATCCTGCAGACTTAAGTTCTTCAAAATATTCTTCAAGCAGTTTGTCTTCAATTTACTGCAGCAATAGTGACTTTCTCTGTAATAATATGCTTGATCTTGAAGAGGCAAATTTCTCATCGTATCCATGTCTTTGCCAAAAGAACCATCATATTTTTGAATCAGTATTTGCAGGACCATCAAGGTCTGATTACTGCCTTGATTATAATATGGATAAATATAGAAAAAATGATCAGATTCCATCAAAATCTAATGCGAGTTTCACTTCTGCTTCGGAATCCTTGGACGTAATGGAAGGCGCAATTGAGTCTCTAGCTATCTCGAATCTGATTGATGTAACAGAAAAAACTAAGCACGAAGCATCAGAAGTGCGACTGTTGAAGACCACCGATTTTAATAGTTCTGATAATTCTATCGAATTGGAAGATATAATTGTGTATGAATAAATTATTTTTAAAGAAAAGAAATCAGAGAAACTTTAAACACATCTATCTTTCATTCATGAACGCATTGAATTTAATGCTGAGTTGACAAAAGAAAAAAATCAATTTTATATAAATTGGTTTGAATTTGTATTTATCAATCGTTCTTCGTTGTTTAATGAAAGTATGATAATCCATACTCCACAACATCCCGAAATGCTTTGCACGCCACGCATCATGATTCACTATGAGCAAAAGAAGTTTTTGAGTTAATTACCATCTTTTATATTAGGTTTACAATTAGAAAGAAAAGAAAAAGTATTATGAGCACATCCTATTTCCATCATCATGCTAAGAAGCTATGAAATCTGTGAAAGAACGTTCCTTTGCCTTTCTTATCGAAAGACTTTTACCATCAAGCTTGCTAAATTCTTTTAACTCGGAAATTTTTTTAAAGATTTTCAATTTCTTCTATCCCCCACCCTTCTATTTCTCGGTAAAAAAATCAACAAAAATCCAATTGGAAGACTGAATGTATGCATATTAACTAAAAAAGCACCATAAAGATTTTTGAAATTCTTTTTCTTAAAATTAAAATATTGTAAACTTATTTTTTTTTTATTTTAAGTATATATAAATAAATTTATTTTTACATCTCAGCGCATTTGCATTTATTTTAATGTTTCACTTGTTTATTTCTTATAGATGATAGGAATAATTACAATTTATTTAATTAATATTTTCTGTGTTATCATATTTTAGATATGCCAAGAAAACATAATTTGTTTAAAACATAATTTAAGATAAATAAATATCCCTAATTTGTAGGCAAATTGAAAGCTTAAAATAAATTGAAATATATAAAATTATGGATATTTTATATTTCACTTTACAATTCCTACTATTATCTCACACTCTCCCTATATATATTTTTGCATATATGTTGTTCAAATTTTCAATAGTTAATAAAGTAATTTTTATTCATCCACTCAAGTTCAAATACATTTTTTAACTTGTAGTGGGTGACACATGATGTTAATACAGTTCTTTTTTAATATTAATTCATTAATTAAATTTAATTAATTAATTTTTGTTTCTGATATGTATTTCAATCGAAACTATTCCTCTAGAAGGCAGCACCATTGGATAAAACAGCTTTTGTTAAATCTGTGATAGAATTAAATTAAAAATTATTGTAAAGATTTTAATTAACCTGAATCATTATATGCTTAGACATCAGCATTCATTTTACACTGGTTTTAAGATAAATTCTTACCTATTATATTCAACTTTTATTTAAAATATAATTACAAACTTAATGTGGTTAAAAAGTTTTTAATGTTAATTTAAAAGGCGTTTTTTTGCCACTTAACATTGTGATTCTGTCATATATACATAAAAATTTATATTAATTGTAATTATTTAATATAAAGTAACTAAAATAAAATTTTTCTTTGTTGACCTAAGTAGGAATTGACTTAATTTTTTTATATTATTTGTTTATATACTTCATATAATTTTACTGAATATTTTAAATTAAGATTTAATAAACAGAAATGGGGAATCAATGTTTTAAAATGGAATTCAACAATGACATGATATAAATGAATAAAATCTCATACTCTCTCTCTCTCTACTCTTTGTATCTTTGATAACTTCGATAATTAGATTTCTAAAACTATCGATTTAATTTGATTGATAGTTTCGAAATCAAATTGGTACTTCTAGATGAAAGCGCAATTTATTTTCTTACTAGCTGCATGGCCCGGCGTTGCTCTGGCTTTCTCTACTTTTATAAAAATGTTCCCTTTCCTTCATAAAATCAGCACTTTTAACACTCTTTTTTAAAATGACTTTCACACCACCCCCTTCCTCCGCTTAGCCCGGCGTTCCTCGGCCTTTTTCCGAGTGTATAACTTAAAATTCTCTGTTTCGAAATTTTTTTGCTTCTTTTCTGTCAGACAGGTTTATTTCCCCCCGGCGTTGCTTGAACATTTTTAAATGCAGTACACATTGTCATGGAAATTCCCCTTCCCCTCTCGCTAAGATATCTCTTGAGTAAGTGAACAGTGGGACCTTAATATTCACTCACTCGCTTTGCAACTTTTTAGGACCCGAAAATGAAAATGTACCTTTTTAAAAATAGTTGTATGTTCAGAAAAGTAGAAATTTTTATAATTACAAAATTTCACAACTGTATTAAATGTTGAATTAAAATTGTGAGCATTCTTTGAAATGTTCGATAAACGGAAAAAAAGTTTCATGCAATTATTTTTATTAATGAAGAAATTATAAAAACTTTGAATTTGATAAGTAGTTATTAAATATTTAAAATTTGAGTATACTTTAAATGATGCAACGTATTTAAAAAATAAAATACTATAAATAATTAAAATTTATTTAAGTAATTCTCAGTTGAATAAAAATGTTACTTTGTCTTCTATTTTTTTAAAAATATTAAAACTACCTTTTTTTTACTAATTATTATAATACTTATTATTACACTTTCTTTAAAGGTTTAGAATTATGCATTGACAGACTTGTAAAACCTTCGATATACACCCAGTATCAATTTTACTGTAGTTTTGTTATAGGTTTATAATATTCCTAACTATTGACCGTTCTTCAAGTTGAGTGAAATGGGTGTCCTACACTTGGCCTTTTCCAACTAAGTTTGTTTTGTATTTCGATATTATCTTTTGAACTGTACATTTGTTTTAATACTTTTTATCCACTATAAATAGTATTTAAATTTTAAATTATCGCCTTGCTTAATGGAAACTATTATTACAACTTTGCATTTAAATGGGAAAATCGATCTTACGTTGAATTTAAAAGACATCTATTGAGTGTGAGGACCTCTTTCTTTCTGTTAATATTTAACTTACAAAATATAATTTCACTAACGTCATTCAAACTATCAAATATCGTTTTTTCTCACGTTGTGTAAATCGAAAAGTACACAGAATCTTCGAATTCTGTGTAAGCGACCTTAAATTACCATAACTGAAAACTATATAGCACGATTTAAAAAACAGTGAAATTTTTTTTTCTGAAAAACGGCGTAAATCTATCTTGGTTCAAAATGCATTCTTTTTCAGGTTGACTGATTCGAGACGTATTCGTTTTTGCAAGGAATTTTATAGAATAATTGTCTATGTGTTTTGTCTTTAGAATTTCAGCAAATTTTTACTTTAATTAATATTGCGCAGTCCATAAATATTAAGATTTAAAAATTGGCGAACGTAACATACTCGAACTTTTCTAAAATCATAAGCAAATAAACAATGTTATTTTTCCGATTAAAATAGCATAAACAATTTATGTCTGGAAGTGTAATACGTTAATATTCCTTTTTGTTGTATTTTTTTATGTTAAAATTGTAATCAGCCTCACACTCTGCCTGTTCAAACCTTCGCAGTTCCTGGCGCCTGGCGTAGACAAAACAAAATGCAAAGGTTAGCTTCACACATAAAAAATGGATATCTGCTGTCGCGGGCTTTTTTGCAGATGGCAGAATTTTTTCCTACTTACTTGACAATTATTGTTATATTTTGGACACTTCACACAATATCTATAAATTATAGCCTATGTGTTATTCTGCTGTATAAGCTATCCTATTGTAAAGTTTCATTAAAATCCATTCAGTTGTTTTTGCGTGTAAAAGTACCAAACATCCTCACAAACTTTCACGTTTATAATATATATTAGGATTGGGATATTGTTTCCTTTTTCGCATTGCCTTTCATCTAATCGCGACTTTGAAATCGTAAGAAGAGCAAAATTTATTCTTGCATTTCAGTTAAATCTTTCATTCATATAAATATTAAAAAAATATTCTGAACTCAAAAACAGAACGTAGAAAAAGCCCCAAGTTGTACTTACGTTAGGTAATTATAAATTTTTTTTGTAAAAAAAAAGAAAAATGACAGTATAACTAATTTTTATAAAAATTTTTTTAAGGGAACATTTTACAGTTTTTATCTTAACTTAACTCAATGGCGCAACAGCCCATGAGGGCAAAGACCTACTGTGTCATCTCAATATAGATGACCTAGGACCCTGAGGAGCATGAGCAGATGTTCCTGTCAAGTGGCCAGTCCGACGCGAATCAGATTTTATCTACTACATATAAAAAATCTATTATCTCACGAGGGAAAATAAATTTTGATGAAGGATTCTATTTATATATGATTAGAATTATTAATCCGATACTGATTTGAAAGAAAAGTTTTATTTTAGAGTACAGAAACATTGTATTTATTTTGCTTTAGAAAATATTTGTAACACATAACTCTTATTTGTGTTACTTTATATGTGTTACTCTTATATGTGTGACCTTAATTTTTTGCATACTTTTCTAATATATTGTTACATTGATCGGGGTTCGAAGATTGCAAGCAAATCAGTCGCAAAGAACAAGACAGCTCTTCAGAAGCGTTGGAAATTTAATGTGGAAAATCCTTCCTTGAAATACAGGATACACGGCGAAATTCACAGAATAAAACTCAGAAAGCCTTTACACCTTCAACAGCGCTCAGACACAACTATCAGTGTCTAAAATATACGTTGTAAAAGATTATTCACAAGCATCGGTTGCCCTACTCAACAGCCGAGCTAATCGCCTCTTCACGGTCACCAGTGTACGTGGTTAATATAACTCTAATTCTCACTGCACTCCTGCAAAATATTTAACATAGAAATTAAACAGAAATTCTTCCATGGAACTTAAGTAAGGTGCAGTAGATGTAGTTTCATGGAAAGCTGATCGCGTAGAACGGTGGATAAGAAAAGTATACTTTTTGAGTGAAATAAAGATAATTTCAACTGAGACAACTTGAAAACGGCATTTGATTAACTTTTTTAATGTATGGCTTTCGAGAAAGATAACGATTTTTTAAAAATGTTGTTTGTATTAACAATACCTCTGAATTATTACCTTTAAAATTAATTAATTAATTTCTTTTTGATCTGTATTCAAGGCAGCACTACGTTTGCCGAAGTTGAAAAATATGATGAGACCGTCAAGAAGTGGCAAAGAATTAAAAGTCTCAACACGCATCGAAGTGCTCATGGCGCATGCGTATTTAACGATTCGATGACTGTCTCCATGTGTTCGATTCCAGGTAAGTTTCTATCAATTTTAAAGCTTTAAGCATGTTGTTACGAGGAAGACTGTCTTTTAAATGCACGAAAAGTACATGCAATTAACGGATAGATTTTTTCGGAGTTAATCCTAATTTATTCCGGAACTCTAGTGATTATAGTAGATTTTCTTTTAACACTAAATAATCATCACACGAATAAATCTACAACCGAAAAGTCAAAAGTCACATAAATATTTAAAACTGTAATTCAAATCCGTAATCACAATAGTCTAAATACAGATTTTTATTATCAACAATTGTTTACATAAACAGGAGTGTTAGTGTAAATTGTACGAATTATGATGCTAAAGTGTCTGTTGTCCAAATGGCTTTGATTGAAATCACAGAAATGATTAGAAGATTGTGATATTCATTGAATCACAGGCCTGTAACGTCGCGAACCCCAAGTTCGCTTAATTCTGGGTAACGAGAGGGGTCACACAGCTTGGGTCAAATGTCATTTTATTTACAAATTAAATTAGAATATGTACATCATTATTGTGGTATCTATTTTTCGCTGCTTCGCAGCCTTTCGCTGGAGGAAATATCAAGTCCAGATCGCCGATCTATAATCTTCCCAAACTCTGGTCCCGCTGCCACACAGCCTATGGTAGGTCTCTCCCTTTTATCGTAGAAGTCCAATTGTTGGTGTGGCTGCCCCGCAGTCCCTGTCCCCCGTCTCCCAAAAGTTCTCATCGCAGTTCGCTGATTTCGCAGAAGATTCCGGTCACCTTCCGAGCCGTCTCTTTACATCCCTTGGCAGGGCCTATTTAACGCCCCCAATAATATTTGATTGGCGTAGGACATGGGTTTGTGGCCGAGACCCCTTGTCTTTGTCTCAACTGCCATTGGCTCTTCCGAGACAAAAAGTCTGTCGCGACTGTGATTATCTATGTTGCTACATATCGTAAGCTATTTGGAGGGTCTATAAATCGAGCTGTCACTTCGACGCTGCGAATACACTCCCTGGTATTTCTGCCTCACAAAAGGCCGACATTCCTTCCATACGAGTGCATCACGGCCAACATATGCGAGGGAATGAAAGAATGAAGGGCCGTCAAATAGGCGTGTCCCTTCTAAGGATGGTTTGAAGAAAAGCCATTTGGTGAACCTGTTGGCCTCTGGGTATCAGAGAAAAAAAAACACAGAAGAGAGGGTAACAGCAAGCAGTTCAACGGGAGGGGGGCTCAACATCTGTTTCACCCCAGGGCATGAGAGAAGAATCTGTACCCTTTGAAGAAGAAAATAGCCCATCTGGCTACTCTGCTCAACTATGGGCTTCAAAAAAGACACAAGGGGTAGCAAACGTCCGTCTTATGAGGCGACGCTGTAGGCCACTATTAAAACAATTTCTTTGGTCCTACTTTCATATGATGAACCTGTACTTAGTTATCAACTAAATACACAGGTAATGAGTTTGATGATATATTGCTCACGATTGATTGGTGACGACCTTCCCCGACCTGATCCCGTTTGTGCTAAAAGAATCATCAGTGCTAGATTTAACGCTCATTTTCGAGAGAAGAATCGAGACTCTGTGATGGGGAAGAATTGAAGTTCCTGAATGTCGGTGTGAGTCGATCCCTGTAGAATTAAAGCTACTTTAATATGACTACTACACGAAACACTTGTGACAAATCTATACGGAACTTTATCACTAACCTTCTGAGCCGTCTTTTTTAGGGAAATTTAATTCCCTACCTATTTCCAATCAACTCCAAAAAGCGGACAGGATTCCTTGTTATGCAGATTAGATAAAGTATTTAAGTCAAACGGAATAGTAAAGTTAGAGCAGTAGGAGATAGAGATTGAAGCAATTATAGTGAGTGCAATATGATTGAGCTAACAGTGTGGTAAATATTAGTCTTAGTTTAAATGTTCAATAAGAACATAGAAATATCGGTTGTGGTAATCTCTGAGTGATCGTTATTTAATTGTTAATTAATTGGTTCATTAATTAAGTTATTTTAAAGGATAATAATCTTTAAAACATCAGTTCCGATAAATTACTATATATTTTCATGCATTTTCAATTAAGTTTACGAGATACCCTATTAGTTCACAGTTAAGACGAAATATCGGTCACGAAATAATACATCATTTATCATGCATTTTCAATTCCTACTATTAGTTCACACTCTATATATTTATCTTGGCGGAGTTTTCAATCGTTAATAAAATACATTTTAAAGCTGAATACAATTGAGCTGAAATTTTATATACATTTTTGATGACAATACAGTAATTTTTATTTGTAATTAATAAAAATTGATTAAAACTAATTATTCAAAGAATTACAAATACAGCCACGTTGGCATCATTTTTGGCAATTTGGGTCAAAACTTGAAAAGGTTTTTTTCTCATATTTTAAAGCACTCCTTTGAGATGAAATCTTCTATACACTATTGTTTTGGTTAAACATACGATAATTTAATTATAATTAAAATTAATTGACTGAAACTAATTATTTAAAGAATTACAGATACCGCCACGTTGGATTCATTTTTAGCGACTTGGGACAAAACTTTAAAAGATTTTCCTTCACATGTTTTAAAGCATTCAGTTGAACTGAAATTTTATGTACACAATTATTTTGGATGACAATACGATACTTTAATGATAATTAGTAAAAATTTATTACCACTTAATGTTGCGATTCTGTCATATGTATATAAATATTTATATTAATTGTAACTATTTAATAAAAAGTAGCTAAAATAAAATTTTTTCTTCGTTGATCTAAGTAGGAATTGACTTAACATTTTTTATATTGCTTGTTTTTCTCTTAACACGAAACGAAAATCGCTTAACACAAAAAGATTCAACTTCACTTATTGAAATGTTTGAGGAAGTTTCTGTATTATTGGACTGTCCTATTGTATCATCAGAAGAGTTCATTGAAGTAGATGATGACGTATGTGCAGGCTCAATTATGGCAGACGGAGACATTTTGGAGTTTGTTCAATGATAAAAAAAATTATCATTGATGTAGATTCCGATGACGAAAACAAAATGAATGATGCAGCTCCTGTTCCCACCTCATCCGAAATGAAGTACATCATGAAAAGTAGGCGCAGTTATTTAGACGTACATTCCAATGGTGAAATGAATAACTAAATGGACGACATCTAACAATTTGTTGACAATTTAATGCTAAAAAAATGCAAAAAAAAATATCAGCTGACTTTCCAAAAACTCAATAAATGTTTCGTTTTTCGAAAAACTTGAAAATTTTGTGTTAGATTTCATTGAGGTCTTGAGAATGTCTTTATTTCATTGGCCTTTATTAAATACACGTATATACAGAGGAGTCCCAAATTTATGGTGCAAACTTTAAGGGTAGGTACATGACATTGTAGCAATCATTTATTGTATAGGAATGTATCGGCGCAAGTGACGCTGTGAAGCATTAACACAAAAATTACGAGGTGAAAGGAAATACAAAGTGTTTATTGAAAGCGTCGTTAACAAGCGTATTGCTTACAATAACTCTTCATAACTGTTCAGCACATGAACTATGAAGTCCAGTTGCAGCTCATATTGCTGTACCGTCCACAGGCGGTCGGAGAAGACAACCTGCCGGATTAAAAAAGCTTGTACTTGCTGAAAATGGAAGAGGTGTAAGCGATTTTTGTTTAACACTCTACAAATAGTCTGATGACTCACACTTTCGTAAAGAGCAACAGCTCTTGTACTTGACTCGTGTCTAACAGCCACAACGTTTAACACTAGAGCCGCGGCAGTTTCGGTATACCTAAAACCGCGGCTGGGTCAAGTTGACCCCAATTAATAAAAACCCGTGTTGTTACGCTAAAAGTACGCTGTAATTATTTGGCAATGACGTTTATTCATTTTTAACATTAAATTGTTACAATAAATGATAAAAATAATAAGGTATTACAATATGGAATGTTGTAGTAAAATACACAGACAACTTTAAAGAAATATTTAGTTTCTTACCAGTCATGATTTCCTACACAGTTCATGCACATTTTGGGCAACTTCTTTTTATCTATTTTGTACAATTTCCACATATCGCATTTTATAGTCAGAACAAGTATCTACAGTTTTGTATCTACACTTGAATGCTTGGCAATGAACCCTTTTTTGCATCTGCGGATATTCTTCAGTTGTATCCGCTTTTGTCTGTGTATCTGACGTACTTTCGTTTGTGAATATACGCACTACGCAACCGTTCAATGAGTTGTTGAATATATTCTCTCCTCGTAAGTTTTTTTCCATTAACTTCTTTATATAAAATCCATGAATTAATCCCTGCAAGATCAAGAATATTGTAGAATACACGAACTGTCCACTTCCTTGATTCTGCCATTACAGAATATTTCCGAGCCATTTGGTCGGCAATGTTGGAACCAAATTTTGTTGAGTTATAAAATGATATTGTTTCTGGAAGCTATTTTGGGTGATTATTGTCGATATCAACTGTGGAATGAAGGGAGCTCAATAATAAGACATTTTTGCTGCTTTTTCCCTAATAAGCTGTCAAAGTTATATCATAATGCTCAATTAACAATGTATCGTATAACGGCATCTTTACTTTCTTCACATATTCAGGTACTTCTTTCCAATTTCGTTCCAGTTAAAGTCGTGTTCTTCGTTTTTAAAATGTGGGTCAGATTTAGTGTAGTGATATTTCTTCCTTTATTTTCGAAAGGTGCTATCAAACGCAAAACGACGTATTCGCAGAGAGGTAGGTTTTCAAGACGTTCTTCATCTTTACCCAAATATGGAAAACCATTGAGCACGTATTTACTATCAACATCAGCGGTAAGCTAGAACTTGATACCAAATTTATCTAGTTTACTTGGCATATATTGCGTGAAACGACATCTGGATAAAGACGGAAACAGCTGTCCATCAATAGTTATATATGGTCCTGGTTTATAGAAAGTTATCGAATTTTCAATAAATTTCTTCCACACTTCAGAAATAAAACAGAATTTATCTGTTTAAAGAGTATTTTTTTGTCGAATCGCAGAAATTTCATAAGATATCTAAATCTATCTCTCACCATAGTACCATGGAAAAAGGTGGACCCCAAAGAACAGACCACAAACTATCAAGCTCTATATTATTTGCACCGTATATACCTCGAGCATACAAAATTGATATAAAAGCACCAAGTTCGTCTAAAGTTGTTGACCATTCATTTTTTCTCAGTTGCCGGTGAGCTTCTACCTCTGTACAATTTTTGATATGACGAAGCATAGGCTCATCTATTAGTAGCCTCCATGAACTAATTGCATAGCTATTTTTAATATTTCGCTCCGCATAACTGGTTGGGCCACTTTTTTCTTTGAAAACATTATGTTCAGTATTTCTTCCACGAATACAGCTTCCAGAGGTGATGCTTTTCCGACAAGTTTCATCTTTTGTAACAAAAGTTCCAGAGTTCATTTCATCTGGATTTGAATCTGATTACTTTTTACGTTTATTTACACTTTGTTTTTTTCTTCCCACAAATGATTTTTCTACTATAGTACATTGTACAGGAAAATTATATACGGTATTCTCATCCGAGGAAGTATTTTCTTCATCTTGAGGCCCATATTCATCATTGCTTAAAACAATTTCTTCGTCATTGTCGTTTTCGGATTCACTTTCTGATAATTGTCGCATATATTCGAGGGCCTCACTAACTATTAATTTAAGCATATTTCTTCGAGCCATTTTCACCTAAGATCAATTTTTTCTCCGCGTGTAAGCAAGGTGGCAAAAATCGAATAGACTGATAGACTAAATATGTCCAAGGCAATGCGAATAACTAGTTGTTCAGTCATAAAAAACTAGATGTGCGCTCATTAGACTACCGCATTCGCTATAGTAGTATTGCATCACATTCCATTCAATAGGTCAAAACAAAAATATGGGAGAGAAAACATTCCTTGAATATGCTAACCAGAGACATTTCTCCTATACGGAATGATAACGGGAGGGGAAGAGGAGGGGGGGTCTGCAACAGTGGCTACTACTACAGCAAATTTCTCAGCTACTCCTCTGTTATTAGTAACAATCTACCGACCTTCAAGTACCGTTCTGCTTACATCTGCGAAATTGAAAGAAGACTGAAAAAGCTTTTCCCATTCCAGGACACGTTGAATCGCAAATTTAGTACTTGTGATTATAATGGGGTCAAAATGACCCATTTCGCGGTTTTAGGTATAAGTATAAAAACAAAAGTATGATAAGTATTTAACATATCATATTTTTACATATTATTATTGGTATAAAAATAGGAAAAGTCAAGAAATTTTGTTCGATTTCGTTAGTAACTTTTTGAGAAAATCGGAAACAAAATTCCTTTTGGGTTAAAATGACCCCATCCGCGGTTCTAGTGTTAAGATGCTTTCTTCCGAGCTTCGACTGCGTACAGGTGTTTATCGGCCAGCATCATGTCTGATGTCGTGGAACGAACGTGTTTCACGAAGTTGACGATGTGACCGCTGAAAAATTCTTTGATCTGGCATTCGTCCATGCGCAGCTGCGTATGATACATTCGTAGCGCAGATCTGCCATTACCATTTACATGGCTGTACATGTAATCTATGTCTGAATTTTCGGCTTAGGTAAAGTCTCCCATCATAAATATCAGCACACAATTTTGAATGGCATTTTCCCCTGCTGAGACGCATCATGTTGAACTGCGAGTAGACATCTACTGCCCCTACCGGCAACTAAATCAACCGATAACCTCATTTCTCTTTTCTTTTATTTCCCCTGTTTGCGCCTCATCGCGTCACTTGCGCCCGTACATTCGTTTTGAATAAATGATTGTTATAATGTCCTGTATCTACCCTTAAAGTTTGTACCATGAATTTGGGACCACCCTGTAAACATGTCTAGGTAAATAAAATGTACCCTAATAAATTAAATTTTGTTGAATATATGTTTCTTTTGCAATAATTTTAACGCGAAAAAATATTTCAGCACTCTCAGTTTCAAGTTAAACGATTTTCCCTGTATATAAGACATATACGAGACCATTTAGTCTCTTGTCCTAGACTCTGTGACGTAGCAGCAACTGTTACTGTTAAAAATCATTTTTACTTTTACTGCGTTCCTGCACTATTTCGGGCTGCCCGTCATAGACTGACGGCTGTTATGCATGACGTAGGATTAAAAAACAGTTATTCAAAAAACTAAGAAATGAATATTTATTTTAAGTATGTTTTATAATTTTTTTATAATTATCATTTTAGGTCATATCATTGTGAGGTCGGAAAACATGCAGCAACCAAGCCCATAAAAATTGTACGAGAATTCAGGATAGTGAAATCTAGAAGATTCTGGTAGATACAATACAAAAAAAAATCTAGAATAGCAGAATACTGGTCTGCTTTTGACAATTTTAGAACATTGTTCTAGGTTATCTTATTTTAGAATATTTTTAATGGATTTAGAGTTAACTTTAAAACATTTTTTTTTATCTAAATTTGTAAAAACTACATTATAATTTTATGGTTTTATAAGTTTTGAAACTTTTTATGTGTTATCTTTCTCTATATAAATTAGTTACTTAAAACTCTGCGTTATTAATGCTTTTTAATATTTTGATATTTTTTAAACATGTTTTGATACTATACTTTTTAAAATATTTTTTGATACTATACTTTTTTGAATATGTGTTTTGATACTACACTTTTTTTTATATATGTTTTACACGTTTTTAAAGAAACATTTTAATGTTATATCTTATATATTTTTTTAACCAATGAGTTTTTAAATTATATTTTGTGTCTATGATTGAGTGTGCTAATGTGTTGTAAAGTTATATTCATTGTTTTTAAAATGCTGCAAATACTCGAAATTGTCAATATTCATTAATAAAAAGAATGTATTTTTGCTATGAGTTCCACTGTTTTTATGCGAACCATGCAAAAACTCATAAATGATTTTCTTTTTTTTTTATTTCACACACCATCAAATATACGAATACACAAATATTACAGGTAACAAGTATACAAAATATCACGTGGTACAAATCAAGTACAAAATACTTTCAATACGTGCATTTACAATAATGTATGTGGACACATTTTTAATACAGACTCATAAAGTAACGTTTTTTTCTTCATCTTTTTGTTACAATTTAATTTTCCCTTTCTTTTCTTAAAGTAAAGAGCCTTAGAATAAACGTAAAATCCAATTTGTTACTTGAAAAAATGTGTGCTAAGGAAGCAATGGAAAAATATAAAATTTTTGCATTATTTAAACTTAATCAAGATAAATCATGAAACTAAAATAGAATAAATAAAATATTTTTTAAAAAAATACTAAGTTGAATACATTGTACTTTTAATAATTAATAAATTTAAATAATTTCATTAAAGAAAATATATACTTTGAATAAAAATATAAAGTAAATCACTCGGTATTGAAAAGATAAAATCTTTTTTTGTGAAACAAGAATGTGCGAAGTAACAAAATTTTAAACAAGTATTTTTTTAAAATTAGAAAAGATCCAATCAAGATGAAAATGTTACCATATCAGATTCCTGTACAGATATGATATTAATAATAAATATCAAATTAAAACATTGTTTTTACACCATAGTCTCAAACAAATTAAGAACACAGATCAATGTTTAAAATATAAATGCAAACGTTACATCGTGAATATGAATTACAGAATACCAAAATGTGATTCTCAGTAAAAAATGATGATTGCTTTATGATTAATTCTGGTTATTGCCAAGATTAAAAGAAAATATTTAAAGTTTTCCTCTAATAAACTACAAGCTTTTTGGTGTAACTTAGGAAATGTTCAATCTCAAGGATAGTGAAATTTATATATATATATATATATAAACGTAACGGAATTGCATTTTGAGTAAAATGTTTTTTTATGTCAATTGAAATAAAAAAATATAAAATTTAGATTAAATAAATTTAGTGCTATATGATAACAATATTAGGCTTATTGAACCAAATATTACTTGCATTTTTATCAGAAAATATTTTTTATTTATTTATTGCTCGTTATTTTTCATAAATGTAATCTTCATTAGGAAAAGAGAAAGGCGAAATAATTTATGCTTTCAAGAACCATTAGAATATAGAAAATAAAGAATAAATTTAGTATTACACGTATTATATTCTCAAATTCACATTAAAAAGTTTTAAAACAGAAAATTGGATGAGTATTTTCAAAAATTATCTAGAAAACTCAAAATGACATTATTTAAAATCAAATGAAAGAAATTATGTACAATACTTTTTGCCAAAAAAGTTTTTTTACTAACTACAAGATAATGTTGTTATAAAAGGGTTTTAAGTTTCAATTTTTTTGTTGGCAACCAAAGGATCATTGTTTCACCTACCAATATAATGGTAGACTTTACTTTTCAAAATGTTACCGCAAAAATGTAATTTTTTTCAAACCATGAAATGCCTATAATTATTTACATGTGCAGAATATATCCCCTCTGTGGCTAAAATTGTTTTTTAAAAAACTTTGCAGGGGATCTTTTTTTTAATTCTGTTTTTCCATTGTCTCTCATATTGTTTTGTTCATTATACACACAAGCGATAAAATTGGATTACTCCAAAATCCATCTTTCCAGAGTAATTTTTAATACTCTGCAGTAATTTGAGACATTTTGTTCTTAATATGCGATTCTTATAACATATTCTGCAGTATTCCAAATTATTTTGAACTTTAGATTTTCTTAGTGGTTTTTCATTTGTAAATACTTTTATGGCACTTAATAAGTGTAAAGAATAAGGTTTGTGCTTACCTACTTAGTATGCATTGATTTACGAAACAAATTGTGTTTGCTTATTTATTGAAAGTTTTCCTGCAGTATATTTCTGTCTGGTTCTGGTTCTGTCAAGGTCCAACAATCACAACCAATAAGTCTAGTAATTTTCAGCCACTGTCAGATGATAATGGTCGACACATTAACTGGAAGCATACTATACATACAAAAAAACATACAAAGCAATTTTTTTAGCATGATCCAGTTTTTAAATACTACTGGCCATTTAAATTACAACACCACGAAAGAGGGATCATACAAAAGTTAAATTCACATGCAATGAAGAATGCTAAAATATATATGCAAATAGTGTTAGAATTTAAGCGCAATCGAACGATGCAGGAGGGAAATACGGCATCCCAAACTCTGTATAAAAGGAATGTTAAGGAGCGGATGGTTATTTGGAAAATGCATTTGAATGTTGATCATTTGTGAGAAGATCGTATAAGAAGTAGAAAAGGTAACCATCAAATGTTGAAATTCGATAGAAGCAGAATTGTAAGTCTATCGAACTGCTATTCGTTTCGGACGGAATATTGTTATGAGAATACAGAACAGATGAGTTTAGGAGAATCATAGTGAACGACATGCAGGATCTCAATCGCTTCCCGCTACAAACGCCAGAGAAGAGAGACATGATGCGATGCCAGCGTAAGGTATGGTCCTCGTCACTTGACCATGGTTCAAAATTTGGAGGTCCGTCCCCAAAAGCCCTCGTGTAGCTTAACAGTGAGACGTTAATATTCACTCACTCACTGAGTTTTATTATCTTCGAGGTCTCGGAGACGTCACCTTCAACAAAATAATTCAAGATCGCATGTTGCCCATTGTGCTCCGACTTATTTCGATGTAGAGGGTGTTCGACTGTTGCAATGACCAGTACGTTCTTCACATCTCACACAAATTGAAAACATCTGTTCAAGGATTGCTGAGAGCCTGAGCCACCACATCTTTTTAGCCTCTACGATTGATGAAATGTAGGATAGATTTAAGAGCAGCATGGAATGACTTTCCCGTATCTGTCATGCAAGCCAAGTTTTACTCGATGCTTGACTGCGATAGAGCCGTTTTAGCTGCCACAGGCGTACTAATGTGTGTACTAACTTTGGACGCTGTATAACCTTAAATTGCCTAAAGATTTAATCATGTTTTCTTCCTAATATCCTGTATACGTACAGTTAATAAAGTTTAGTTATTAGCCTTTTGTCCATATATTGCAATTTGAATGGCCAATAATATACACTCAGAAACATTGAAAATAGCGACCCAAGAAGGAAGCTAAGTACAATCGCGAAACATTGCAAATAAGTACAGCGTAATGTGATATGCAAATGATTCAAGTTTTGTGCCAATACGCATGCTCATACACGCCGAGGTGGCGCTCCAATCAGGAAGAGGGTGCTATATTAGCCAGCGCAAATTCGAAGATTGATAAACGTGACGATTACCCGCCGATTGTAGGAAGACTTTGGTAAGAAACATGCCAAGTAAACGTGCTAGAAGACATTTCTCACAGTTAAGCGAGTTTGAGAGGCCTGATCATCGGAATGAAAACTGCAGGCTGATCGACGCTCCGTGTTGCTGGCCAGGTGGATCGTTTGGAGTGTGCCGTTAGAAATTGTTGGGAGCAGTGGACACGAGAAGGTACCTACGCGCAGAAACCCGGTTCTGGAGCGACCAGGAAGACCACGAGGAGAGAGGATCGAAGGATAGTGGGGCAAGCACTTGTGGACCCCACAGTGACTCGTTCAAAAATACGAGCAAACGTAGGCGTAGCAATTGTTCCACAAACAATTTCCAGACATCTTGCAGAAGCGAATCTTAAATCCAAGCGCCCTTTCCGTGCACTCCCTTTAACACCGGAACATCGGCAACTGCATCTACAGTGGTGCAAAGCCAGATCAATGTGGAATGTCACAGATTGGTAAAAGGTTGTGTTTAGTGATGAATCCCGGTTTGTTTTGGGGACAGATGATAACCGTGTACGGGTGTGGAGGCGCCCTGGTGAGCGGTACATTTCCCCCCACACTGTTCTACGTCACACTGCCCGCACAGCTGGTGTAATGGTCTGGGGGCTATAGCCTATGATAGCCGGTCCACTTTAATTGTGATTCCTCGAACCTTAACGGGTCAACGTTACGTTGATGATATTCTTCGACCCCATGTAGGACCTTTCCTAAATGGTCTCCCAGGGACAATTTTCCAGCAAGATAATGCTCGTCCGCATACAGCAAGAGTTGCTCAAGACTTCCTACGTCATTTTCAGACTCTTCCATGACCGGCCCGCTCTCCCGATTTGTCCCATGTACAGCACGTGTGGGATCAGCTAAAACGGCAGATGCCATCGTGTCACTCTGTACATGATTTAGAGTTGGCTGTTCAAGATTTGTGGGCCCATCTGCCTCAGGACAACATAAGGTGTCTAATCAACTCAATGCCGGACCGTGCGGCGGCATGTATTGCAGCTGGAGGTGGTCCAACGCGCTATTGAAGTTGCCCAGTATTTGTGTCGTTGCACACCCTGTATTCGTTTAATTGTCTTGTTTTCGAGATCAAGTGAATCTCTCATCTGTGTCATTATGTGTATTAAATTTCATTTCAATCCGATGCTTTCTTCTTGGGTTGCTATTTTCAATGTTTCTGAGTATATATACATGAATTATTTCCATCTAACCAAAGTCTGGAGAAATTTATTTTGTTTAGTCTTGAATAAGTATTACATTCTTAAGGAATTTCAGAAAATATTGTTTCTGTATTTTTACATTTTCAGATAATCAGATGGTTGTCCTGGATGACACGTTTTTTTTTTGTTTTTATCTTTTAGAAGAACTTTACATTTCAACTTTCAAAAATTTATGCATATTTAAACTTAAACCATATACATCCACAAAATCGTTCCCTGAATGCCCTTTTCTACGTAATTTAACATATACACTACAAATTTATATCGCTTTCTTTCCTAAATTGTTCCTTTCCCTCCTAGTTCCTTTCCCTGCTTAAATCGTAGTGGTATGCGTAGTAGTATTCCGATATTAACCCGTCGACGAATAAATTGAAGAAGATTTTAACGCCAAATTTTATTTGTAAAAATAACATTAAAAATTTAAATTATATTTCCTTTCTTAAATTCCTTCGTTTTGACAAAAAAAAATCTTAAAATTTGAATACATAATCTAAGAATAACTACATCATATTCAGGTGGCTGATTGCATGTTTTTAAATAAACTCTCTTTCATATGGAATGATCTATTAACTTTGGAAACATTCCCTTGTGTTTTCTTTCTCGGAGGGTAAATCCAGAATAGTTTAATTATTTTTCGTCAGAAATACGAGAAAAAAAACAGAAATTTATAATCAAGGTTATGGTGTTCAAGCGTGCGAGGGAAGGTTTTTCATTATTGGGTGTATATCACGGCATTGCGCGACAGATTTTGATTTGACGGAAATGGTCGATGAGGTAAGTACCTTTATTCCGTATACTAACTAACTTTGCGAAAACTTTTTAGCGAATTCAGTAATTATTTTAATTCTTATAAATGCCGTACATTCATTATAAAGGTTAATGCTATAATAATACATTTGGAGAAAACTCGACAATATAACTACCAGGAATTTTATAGTAGTAGCACATTTGCGTTGTTGATGTCTTCGATTAAATTCCATTTGTTCCATTGTTGTTCTGAACCTGATAAGATATAACATTTGACAATTAATATTACTTTGAAAAACAGTTAATTGAGGAAAAAACTTATGACACCGCTGGTTTGATAAAAAAGCTCCATGATGCTTAAAAATTGGTCAAAGTCAGTTTGAAAAGATTAAAAATGCCATCAAGTAAAAAAGTTTCACAAGTTCTATTTCTTTGTGGTATTAGTTTTTTGGGACGGTTAAAGAATTTGTTCAGTCGATTTCTTTTTGTCTTGGTGGAGGAGCAATCTTTGCATTTCTTCGGCTACTTTCGACAAATGTCTAAAAAGAGAAATAATAAAAGAAATGTTATGTTGATGAAAAATTAACAAATTAATTTATATTTAGTGGAGAAATTACATTATACATTTCAATTTATTCTTAATATCTTTTTTAAGAATGATTGAAATTTCCTGTGTGTGGATGCTAATCAATATACTTCTGTTACTAAGATATATTCTAATATACTAAATCAGAATATATATTATTAGGTTGTCAAGTATGAAATGGAGCTAAGCTCATGTTATTTATTTTAATTGCACACAACCTCATTTAGACGCCATATTTTGGCATAATTTGTTTTTCGTGTGAAAGGTACATCTTTTCCTCTTTTCAACGACATATTTCAGTATGAAAAAAATTAACAGATCATCTTAAAATCTTAGTTTTTATTGGAAAAAATCGAACTCAATTATGTGCATTTTTTGCTCCATTTCATACTTGACATCCTAATGTATATATTATTTCCATCAGAAAGGCTTATCCTTAATTTTGAACCGATTAACAATAAATGTACCCAAAATGCATGCTAAATCGCCTGCTAAAAGAACACCAGTTGCCATTGTAATTCGTTTGAATTTCTTAAAAAATGGGAGAGTTTCTGTATTTCAGTAGGATTTGAACAAAAAATACAACAAAAAAAAATATTACAGATTATTAGAAAGAGAAGTCATTGTTTTGTTCTGAGTTTCCAAATGACTATATTATGATAAAAGCTATTTTAAAAACGAGTTTATAAGATGATTGATTTGATTAACAGTATACTATGAATTTTATATCATAAAAGGATTTATTTTCACTCACTCTTTTTAAGAAAATCTCATTCGTCATCATCACCAGAGTAATTTGACTAAAAATATGATTCTTATACGACTACTTGTAATTTAAACGAGTTTTTAAAATGCCTCACATGGATCTATGTGTTTCAAGAGCTTTCAAAATTTTTATGCTCACAAACTTTGGTTTAAATGTAGTTGAGAATATAACGAAATGGCTATATGAAGGATAAATAACTTAAGATTTTTCTAGGTATTTAAGGACAACTTCTGAATAATTCAAAATGCTTTGCAAATGAATTTTTTTTAAATTTCATGCATATTTTCCTCTTTGTCTTTTTGTTATTTTTTAAAGTCTGGAGAAATTTTAGTTAAGCTTAATGTGGGAAAAATGTTCTGTGAAATAGTTTGATATACGAATCAAAATAACGACGATATACATAAGCAAATACGCACATAACATACAATCATATCATTGTATTAATATTAACTTAACACTTTATCTACCGCATTATGATTTAATGCAGTTTTATTCATGCAATTTTTTTTAATCACTACATTCAAAATTTAGGAATATACATAAATAAAATACTCAACTTTGCGAGATTTAATACGTTAGAGTTAATTAATAATTAAAGATAATCAACAGTAAAATTAATTATATGCACTGTTCACTTAAAATAAATAGTCTCAAATAATTTTCTAAGGTCTTCACACACACATTAACATACAAAATATAACACAATTACACCTTTTGACATTAACTATTTCTTCGGAGCAAAAAAGACAATATTCATAATCCGCTGAAACTGCCATCAGCTGAAAACGTAATTTCTGCCATAAAACTATCCGCCTTCCCCGCTAAAATTCTCATCATAGAATCCGTGCTGCCATATATCTTGGAAGAGTGATTTTAAAAGGACATTCCTGCTAAGTATCGTCAGAGTATTCGTAAAAATGTTTATTCTATGTAATTTTTAAGTGAGTGGTACTTATAAGTAGCGTCGATAGAGGTAAAGGGTTAAGCAATTAATATTTTGTATTTCTATTTTTAAAATGTGTCTACCAGTAAAAAGAAGGTTCAGAAATGTAAGATGCAATTACAGATAAAATTTGTTTAAGGTATCCGACTACGTTCGGAACCGTGATTTTGAAAAAGCGTATAAATGGATAATATTTATGATATTTAGTGTCACTTAGATTAGAAGATGTACATAACAATGTTTTAAGAATATTATTACAATAAAAAATATTTAAATACAATATTTTGACAAAAAATTAACATAAAATGACCCATTTTCAAAATGTTCTCCTTTTGTGAAAAATGCTTCTATTATAATATTTTATCTGTGTACAGAGGCTCAACTAGAATTTTTGAAATATATAACTTAGAAGTGGGGTTATCCATATTTTACGACAACAGAGGGGAGCAATTTTAAGAAAAAACGCCGATAATTATTTTCAATTGGTGGTAACTCTAAAAATAATGTGAAATTTTCAAAACTCCTAGTTCAGACTCTCTGGAGAAGTCTACTTTATATAAGCGAAAGATTATTATTTTAGAAGTATTTTTTATAAAAGGAGAACATTTTGAAAAAAGGATATTCTAAGTTAACTTTTTGCCAAGATATTGTATTTAAATAACTCTTTTTGTCAAAATGTCCTTAAAACAATTTTATACATATATTCTAATCTAATTGACACTAAATATCATGAAAATTATCCATTTATGTGCTTTTTTAACATCACGGTTCCGAACGTAGTCGGATACCTTAAAGATACAAATAAGTGAATAAAAAATCACCATAAGGCTCTTGCTCATGAAGTAAGGTCTCGTAACTCCGTCATTCATTTGACAGTCTTCGCAAAAGCATAACATTAGAGTATCAATGGCCATCTGTAATAGAAAGAAATACACCATATGCTACTGAAAAATATGACTAGGTATCATTATTTTATCACTTTATTTTTTTTTTATCTTACCTCATAGACAGATAGGAAACAGTGGCAGCAGAGAAATGCGAACACACATGATAACGACACAGGAATCCAGATGTAATTAAGGTCCTGTATGTTCTGCAAAAAAGAAAAATGATCAGAACAATACATTTGTGATGGATCTATACGCGATCTTCTAATTAATCCTCTAAGAAATCTTTGGGCTATCAATTCGCGTTATTCACAACAAACCTTTTGGAAGAAGAGAATTATGATATGTAAATTAACTTACTATAAATAGGCGAGGTTTTCTTGCAAGGAAGAGAGGAGAGAAGATATATTCGAGCCAGGTAAGATTGCTACTAAAGTTATAATATTAGAATTATAGAGCTTTGATTCTTATTAGAAGGAAACCTTAAAGAGACGATTGTTCACTAAGAATGAATTAAAATTAGATTAAATCGGATAATAGGTTATAGCCTTAATTAGGATAAGGATCAAGTTTGTTAGTCGCCTAATCGCTCATGTTTACTGTCATTGTTCCACTTTCACGGTTATCATTAAGATATTATCTTAACATAAAAAGTTGAAATTATATCTGTTCTTACTGTTGAAATAAATAAATTAGTTGAATCATTTCGAGTGTTTCTTCCCTCCACCCACACACATCTAGGTGCTCGCGAGAGAAACACGGGCCTCTTACACATTTAATAATTTTGGTGATATAACCAGAAATAATTATAAGGAATAAGAATATATTTATTGACTGGATCCGAAATCGTGTAAGAATAATAAAATATAAATATTTTCTTTAAAAATATCATCAGAATTATTATATATTAAACTTCATTAATTCTAACAAAAAGAAAACTATCTTTTTCCCATTAGTAATTTCTATGTCTTATTTTACTGTCAATTGAACACAAAAACAGAAGTTCAAAATTAAGACTATGATGAAAATAACTATTTCCTTGATCAATCCTTTACTCAATATATTTAGGGTGATAATTTTTATTATTCTTTTAGTTAACACCATTTAATTAGCACAAGTACAGAACTTCAGTGAGTCTTGTTCCTATTTTTATTTCTTAATAAATGTTCAAAAAAGCAAACACTCATACGAAGACAAATTTCATATAATCAATGCGGACATTTGCATGCATTCGGCACATATTTCACATTAAACAATTATCTGGTCACTTTGAGAAACCCGTCTGTTAGAGTTTGCAATTTTACACATTCTATGGATGCCTTCAAGTTTCGAATTCGTATAACAATTTGTATCGTTGAAATTTACAACAAGAATTAAATCTTACGCCACTGCAATATTAAAAGTTTTCCTAAACAGCACCATTCTCTTAGCACTTATATACAACATATATATTGGATTCATTTTACAGCCTTATACGATTTGGCTAGGGTTAGGTAGTTTCTAAGCACCTTATATATTGCATTATACAATGATTAACAGTCTCACTTACCTTCAGAATCTCCAATGCAATAAATGCGACAGATATGGTGACTCCCATCTTTCCAATAAACAAAATAAAATCTCCTATACAATCGACGGCTGCAAGTTTAAGGATGTTTGCTGTCAAACTTCCAAAGGATTTACGAGCACTGGTACAGAAGGATTCGCCAGAGATTGCTGCAAAGAGAGATTTATTAGTTAACTGCGATATCACTGAAATCAATTATGTGGATTCAATACATTGAGATAAAAAGAAAGTTCCGATTTTTGAAGTTAAATATTAGAAAAAAAGAATAAGTCTGTGATATATATCTCATGATAAACAGAGCCGAAAAGCAGGACATTGTAATAATAAATATGTACAATAGTTGTAAAAAACTTATCCTGTAAGTAATAAAAACTAATAAATATTTCACATTATTTAAATACTACGGGTGTGTGCTCTAAAAAATCACTCTCAATAATTTGTTGATTTATTTGTAAGAGTCGCAAACATCACCAAGTTCTATCAAATAAATAATTTTTACTCTAATTAAGTTGAATGTAAAGGGTGTTTTTTTGAGAGGTATAGAACTTTAAATTGCAATAAAACAACGATGTATTATTCGATTGACATGAATTTTTTTTATTCGAAAGATAATCTTGTGGCATTACATTTTAAATATGATTTCTGGCATAGGACTGCCACGGCTGGCTCGGATGTAGTCCAATCTCGATGTCCAATTTTCGATAACTTTTTCCAACATTTGTGGCCGCATATCGGCAATGACACGGCGAATGCTGTCTTCCAAATGGTCAAGCGTTTGTGACTTATCCGCATAGACCAATGACTTTACATAGCCCCACAAAAAATAGTCTAGCGGTGTTAAATCACAAGATCTTGGAGGCCAATTCACAGGTCCAAAACGTGAAATTAGGCGGTCACCAAACGTGTCTTTCAATAAATCGATTGTGGCACGAGCTGTGTGACATGTTGCGCCGTCTTGTTGGAACCACAGCTCCTGGACATCACGATTGTTCAATTCAGGAATGAAAAAGTTAGTAATCATGGCTCTCTATACCGAACACCATTGACTGTAACGTTGTGCCCTTCATCGTTTTTGAAGAAGGATTCCACCAGCCCATAAAGCGCACCAAACAGTCAGTTTTTCTGTATGTAACGGTGTTTCGACACACACTTGTGGATTAGCTTCACTCCAAATGCGACAGTTTTGTTTGTTGACGTAGCCTTTCAACCAGAAGTGCGCTTCATCGCTAAACAAAATTCGCTTATGAAAATCGACCATTATTTTCGAAATAAAATTGCACAATTTGAAAGCGTTGTTCAGGCGTGAGTCTATTCATGATGAATTGCCAAACCAAAATGAGAATAAATCATTTGATAGCTGTTAAATCGGTCGCCATCTTGGAAAATATTGCCAACTTAAACTTCTATACCTGGAAAAAAACACTCTGTAGTAGTTCTTAGACTTGGTACGTATGTGGTACGAGGACTCATATAGATTTTTGAAAGAATATTTTAGTATTAAAGAAAAAATAAACATCACAATAACCCAAAGGACGAATTTTATCAATACATTTATATGAGTGAGAAATTTATTTTCAATTACACTGATCAAAATAAACGATGAAAAACGCATGGTACTTCACAGCCACTGAAGTTTTCATTCTGAATAAAAAGAACATTAAAGATACAATTTATGAACTAAAATATATATTATCTCATCATCATTGGCATGATAGCCCGTTGTGGGTCTGAACTTTCCTCAAAGGTTTTTCTGATTCTGCCCTTCTACAAGCAATTGATCTCCGGTTCTTTACTTTTAAAATAGCAAAGTCCTCATCCACACAGTCTTTCCATCTCCTTTTGGGCCATCTCTTTGGTCTATTATTAGAGGGAGTTGCATTTAAAATCTTCAATGCTGTTCATTCTGGGCTCATTCTTACTATATGCCCTGCCTATCTCATTCTAATTAGTTTTATGGGCTTAATAACATCATCACTATTAAAAATCTAATATATTTCAAATTTATATCTTTTTATCCAACTGTTATTATCGAGAACAGTACAAAATATGGTTCGCAGGGCCTTCCTTTCAAAAGTCGCCTAGATCTTATCTTCTATTTTTGTCAAGGTACATGTCTCTGTGGCATAAGTCAAGACTGATTTAATCAGTATCTTATACAACATGATTTTTGTCTTTCTTTTTATTAAGTGAGACTGCAGTAGTGATCTTAAACCAAAGAAACAGAGATTAGCTGCAACAATTCTCTTTCTAATTTCAGGATTCATGTCATTTTGGTAATTTATTTCTAATCATAGATTGGTAAAATTTTTTAGGGATTCAAATTTAAAGGAGTCTATTTCAAACCAATTAGGGATGATTTCCAACCTACCACAATAGATATATTTTGTCTTCTCTATATTCACTCTTAGATTCATTTTTGATCTCTCCAGTGCCAGAAAGCTCTCGCCCAATGCAACTCTAGATCTTGCGATAATGTCCACATCATCATCATCGCTGATCGTCCCTCTCAAGAGCTATGTAAGACAGAAGACATGACAATGCATCTGCTTGTCTAACTCTATTATAAATTTCAAACGATAGAGACAGCTCCCTATGAATTCGCACCATTGAGAAGGTCTCAGAAAGAAATATTTATTACAAGAACATAATGTTTAGAACATAGTTCAAATTATGCTTTTTCAAGTTTCAAAACTTCGTCAGGGGACTTAAGTGTAAATTGTAAAATAAATTAAAGAGAAAATAAAAAAAAACAATTTTAACAAAATTGCCGTTAGGGTTTCTAATATTAGGGGATTCTGTAAAAATATTTACCTATCATGATGTAGGCATTTTTGCTGAGGAATTTTAAATAACTTTCGAAGCAAGCCAGACAACATTGAAAGATTTTCCAAAATGTATTACATCTCTGATTTTGATCGTCCATGCTGAAAAAAAATCAATGTAAGAAATTTTAATTCGTGAATTAATCCGATTTTTGTACCAAATCAATAATTTTCGTAATTTATATGCTGGTATTAAATACGTCTATATTACACAATGTTAAGAATTTAAAGTTAGTTTAACTTTAAAATCAAACATTTATTCCAACAGTTACAATATTTATTAATAACGTGAATAATAATTGAAGTATGAAATTTTATATATGACATGCGCATTTTGTATATGCGCATATTAATAGCGCATAATATTTAACTCTATATTTGGTTGTTAAGTTACTTACATTTATGTAACGGATGCTGAAGTTTAACTCTTTTATATTAAATAAAAATGATTAAACTAAAATTATGCTTTGAAAATTCTACTAGTTAATATTCCCCAAATTTTTTTTTAACTTTTTCTTTTGACATATCAGAAGTATTCCTTTATAAAAGACAGTTATCCATACTTCTTATACAAAAAAAATTTATTTGCTTTTAAACTGTTGACAAATCGTTTTAGTTTCAATAGAACATTCATTGTCTAGTTATTTAAATAACATAGAAATTTGTTTGAATTAAGAACAGATCTGACACAGTGTGTTATTAACACAAAAAAGACAAGATGGAATTTCTTACTATTTCTGAAGGAGACGAAATAAGGCTCGAATAGCTTTCATAATTGCTATGATGAGCGATCCAAAAGCTATCGATCCTAAATGGTAGCAAATCAGTATGCGAAGACTCCTCCAAATAGGGCTACTCAGTTTATGCTTGTCTCTGTGAACAAATGAAATTATTATTCTCTTGCTAAAATACACTCAGGAACATTGAAAATAGCGACCCAAGAAGAAAGCATCGGATTGAAATGAAATTTGATAAACATAATGACACAGATGAGACATTCACTTGACCTCAAAAACAAGACAATTAAACGAATACAGGGTGTGCAACGACACAAATAATGGACAACTTCAATAGCGCGTTGGACCACCTCCAGCTGCAATACATGCCGCCACACGGTCCGGCATTGAGTTGATTAGACACCTTATGTTGTCCTGAGGCAGATGGGCCCACAAATCTTGAACGGCCAACTCTAAATTCTGTATAGAGTGACACGATGGAATCTGCTGTTATAGCTGATCCCACACGTGCTCTACAGGGGACAAATCGGGGGAGCGGGCTGTCCATGGAAGAGTCTGCAAATGACGTAGGAAGTCTAGAGCAACTCTTGCTGTATGCTGACGTGCATTATCTTGCTGGAAAATTTCCCCTGGGAGACCATTTAGGAAAGGTCCTACATGGGGTTGAAGAATATTATCAACGTAACGTTGACCCGTTAAGGTTCGAAGAATCACAATTAAAGTGGACCGGCTATCATAGGCTATGGCCCCCAGACCATTACACCAGCTGCGTGGGCAGTGTGACGTAAAACAGTGTGGGGGAAATTGTACCGCTCACCAGGGTGCCTCCACACCCGTACACGGTTATCATCTGTCGCCAAAACAAACCGGGATTCATCACTTAACACAACCTTTTGCCAATCTGTCACATTCCACATTGATCTGGCTTCGCACCACTGTAGACGCAGTTGCCGATGTTCCGGTGTTAAAGGGAGTGCACGGAAAGGGCGCTTGGATTTAAGATTTGCTTCTGCAAGGTGTCTGGAAAGTGTTTATGGAACAATTGCTACGCCTACGTCTGCTCGTATCGTTGAACGAGTCACTGTGTGGTCCTCAAGTGCTTGCCACACTATCCTTCGATCCTCTCTCTTCGTGGTATTCCTGGTCGCTCCAGACCCAGTTTTTCGCGCGTGAGTACCTTCTCATGTCCACTGCTCCCAACAATATCTAACGGCACACTCCGAACGATCCACCTGGCCAGAAACACGGCGCGTCGACCAGCCTCCAGTTTTCCTCCCGATGATCAGGCCTCTCTGAAACTCGCTTAACTGTGAGAAATGTCTTCTAGCACGTTGACCTGGTATGTTTCGCTTACCAAAGTCTTCCTACAATCGGCGGGTAATCGTCACGTTTATGAATCTTCGAATTTGCGCTGGCTTATATAGCACCCTCTTCCTGATTGTAGCGCCACCTCGGAGTGTATGAGCATGCGTATTGGCACAAAACTTGATCATTTGCATATCACCTTACGCTGTTCTTATTTGCAAAGTTTCGCGATTGTACTTAGCTTCCTTCTTGGGTCGCTATTTTCAATGTTCCTGAGTGTACTTTGAGAAACAAAGTGTGATCATGAATAATTTACATACAATTACTTCACATAATAATTACAACTCTTTTTATTTTAAAAGGGAAATTAAGGACAATGCGAAAATGTTTCCAATTTATTCTTTCTGAAATTCTGAGTCATGAAATTGTGTAACAAGATAAAGAATAGAAAAACAAAGAAACCAACATTCTACATGTGTACATTAAACTAAGGATAATATGGGTTTGGGGGTGGATTTACAAATGTATTATGATATTGTTTTGAAAATTTTTATCCCAGAATATTCTAAATTTGGATTCTATCGAAAACATTTTTTTAGGATTTGTTGACTAACATACCGCGCGAGTATTTTTAAATTTTATAAGTAAAGTTATTTAATCTTATGGTAGTTGAAATGTACTTCAGCGAAAAAATTTTGCTTGAATAAATTCTTGCATATAATTTACATTATTTAATATATAAAGGTATATCTTCTGACACAAACATAAAAACGTAAAAAAATTAAGATGTATTTAACACAAAAGATATCACTTAAGCCTAATTTAAACGTACTGCATTTCATAAAGTTTTTTTTATCATAAAGTACCATAGGTAAAACGCTAGTTTCTTGACAAATTACAAAGGAATTTAAATATTATAAGCTTATTTAAAATTCACAAACTTCAAATCGTAATAAGCTCAATGAAATTATAATGTCGAAAAAATAAACATAAAAACACAGTAAAATGCGTGCCTAAATGCCTCAGAAAGAGCTGCTTTGTATTCAATTTTAGCTCGAGCTATCTTTTATTCACCTATTTGAGTGAGTGAGCGTTAACGTAGCGCTATATTCACATCTACTCCACGCCTTTTAGCAATGGACCTCGTAATTTTGAACATTGGTCGAGTGACGAAAACGACATCTGAGATTGTGCACCCCCTCCTAATTTCCAAACTACACCAACGGGCGGACGTTTGAGCCTGGACAGATTTAACGTGCATCGTCCCCTACAGAGTGGGTCTTCAGTGATACCACCTGGTAGAACCCCCCTCAGTATAGAGGGCGCTGCTTGTAAAAACATGCTTTGTTTACACCAGAGATCTTGTGTACGTGACCGAGTGCAGACGCACTCCATATTCCATTAAACTTATTATTTAATCTTACACTTGTCTTCGATGATTTATTGAATTTAATTGAGTCTAATGATTGTGATGATATGAGCGTTGATTGATATAAAAGCATTCTACCACTGATTAACAGAACCACCGATGATCGTAACATTGGTGCATAGACCAAAAAGAAGTTGAAATATCATCGTCGACAGTGAATTCAGGTAAGCCGAATTTTTATTGAAACTGAATTATACCTGAATAGAGAAGATTAAAATGTCAGAGAAGATCTCTCAAAATTTAAAAAGAAGCGTACTGCGGTACGTTCTTCGTTGACAAAATTGATAAATAAAATTGAAGGAAAGATCAACAATGAAAATGAACCTGTTGATCAATTTGAAGCTTTTATAGATTAATTAAATGATAAAGAAAGTAACTTAAGTTTATTAAATACACTAATTGAAGATCGTTGGTCTGTTGACACTATTACTGAAGATATGGAAGCTTCGGAAGAAATTAAAGAGAAGATTATATTTTGGAAAACGAAGCTTTCTTCTAAAATTAGGAGAATAAATTCTGACTCTATCCAGGTTAATACAGTTTCTCGAAATATCCAAGTTATTGATTCCAATAGTTTTGAATGTATGAACATAAATTTACCTAAATTGCATATAAATAAGTATTCTGGAAATTATTCTGAATGGTTAGATTTTTATAATTTATTTGAAAGCTCTATTAATAACAATAGACTAAGCAAAGTTGATAAATTTAATTATTTAAAATCATATTTGTGTGGTAATGCGCTTGCTTGCATTAATGGATTTCCAATTTCTGATGATAATTATGATAGAGCTCTTGATTTATTAAAAGATAGATTTGGAAATAAAAACATGTTAATTAACGCTCATTTGAGCAATTTATTAAATTTAACACTTTTTAGAAACCCTACTGATATTGTAGGCTTAAGAAATTTGTACGATAGAGCAGAAACGCAAATAAGGAGTCTTGAAAGTTTAGGAGTTAAAGGAGAATCCTACTCAAACTTATTAACACCCATCCTGTTGAAACAGATACCCTAGGAACTCGTTTTGGAATTCAATCGTTCTCAAAAGGACGAAGGGTTTGACCTGAGCGCTCTTTTGCAGTTCCTGTACTTGGAAATCCGTAGTAGGGAACGAGCTTCTCAAATAAACAGTCAAACTATGTCATTATTCCCCTCCACCGTAAGACAGAACAAAAAATAAAGGCTCCTATTTCCCCGGACAACGCATGAAGCCACCCCAGAATACAGTACATTTCCGAGCACATTCATTTCCCACCCCCTGGGAGAAAGTAGAACCTAGAAACCGAAAATGTTTATACTGCAACAAAGGTCATGAACTCGACACTTGCCGTTCTTTTAGTGCTAACGAAAAGCGAGAAATTTTAAGAAAAAAAAAGATGTTGTTATTTATGTTTGTCGCCCGGTCATAGAGCAATGGAATGTGTAAAAAAGGAGTCGTGTCCTATTTGTAATGAGTCCCACCATTTCTCAATATGTTTTCGAAATCGACATGATGACGATTTGTCTCCGAAAAGGGACACTGATAATATAGTTTCAGCAGTAATAAAAAAAGATTCTGAGGACATTTTAACAATGAGTGTTATTGTTAATGAATCCAATATTTCTAAACAGCTTAGTGAATTTTAGGATTTAGAGAATTTAGGAATAGAAGCAGAGGTATCTGATGAGGAAAATATTGATAATGATATAATGTCTGAATTTGAAGCGGGAATTCCATACCAAAATAAGCGGTATAAAGTTAAAAATTCCCTTGGAAACCTAACATGAAAACATTGTTAGAAAATAATGAAGAAATTGCTAGGAAAAGATTTCTAAAGTTAAGATCACGTTTTAAAAATGACAGTTCCTTATTTGAGGATTAGAAATTAGTTGTAAATAATTATCTTTCTGAGAAAATCATAGAACGCGTTCCATTTGAAGAAGAAAATCAAGAGCATAATATTTTTTATCTACCACATAGAGCAGTAATACGTACTGATAAAACTACAAGCAAATTGCGAATCGTATTTGATGCGTCATCACATGCGAAATCACAACTATCTTTGAACGATTGTTTACACACAGGGCTAAATTTTATACCTAACCTATTTTTTCTATTAATCAAATTTAGAGTGAATCCAATTGCATTTGTAGCTGACATAAAAATGGCATTTTTGATGATTGAGATAGACGAAAGTGAAAGGGATTTTACAAGATTTTTCTGGGATGAAAATCCAGGAATTGATTTAGAAAACAAACGGCTTGATATTTTCCGAATGACTAGGGTTTTATTTGGAGTAAAATCAAGTCCATTTCTTCTTGCAGCTACGATAAAGCATCATCTTAAAAATATGTGGATATTTTTCCTGATACTTTTAACCATCTTAACCAGTCATTGTATGTTGATGATTTTCTGTGTGGAAATGTCAGTGTCCAAGCAGCCTTGACGACCTGCATAGAAAGTAAACAAATTTTGGAAGATGCAAGTATGGATCTTCGGAAATGGAGAACCAACTCTTCCGAGCTAAATCAAAGGTTAAAAAATTTAAATTTTGAAGTAGATGAACATAAAAAGAGTCATTGAACACGTTGATAGCTTCAAAGGTCTTAGGAGATGGTTGGAATGAAAAATCTGATACATTCTATTTTTATTCCAGCGATTTAGGAACATTTTTTCTAAAAGAATTAATACAAAAAGATATTTGTTACAAGCCGCAGGTCGATTATTTGACCCAGTAGGTTTCATAGGTCCTTATACGATCCGAATAAAATGTTTAATTCAAGAAATTTGGTGTTTAGGATTGGATTGGGATGACAAATTGCCCAAACAAGTAGAAGTTTCATGGAATAAATGGTGTAATGAGATTCATTATTTAAGTGAAATAAAAATTCCTCGATATTACTTTCAAAACTTTTTGCCTTCAAATGCAACCACCATTCAGTTGCATTGCTTTTCAGATGCTTCCAAAAAGGCATATGGAACTGTCGCTTATTTACGCATAGAACTGAACGATGGAAATATTATTTCTAGTTTTGTAGCATCAAAAGGTCGGGTAGCTCCATTAAAAACTCTTTCGATCCCTAGATTGGAGCTTATGGACGCACTTTTATCTGCAAGGTTAAGTGACAAAATTGCAACTGCACTCATACTGCCTGTGAGTCGTTTTTATTGGACTGATTCGTCCATAACATGTTACTGGATTAAGGGGGATTTTAATAAACATAAAGTGTTTATAAAGAATAGAATTAAAGAAATACAAAAACTAAGTGATCCCAAGGAATGGCGCTACTATAAAGAAAAGGATAATCCCGCTGATTTAATAAGTCGGGGTTTGCCTTTAAATGATCTTAAAAATAACAAAATATGGTGGCATGGTCCCAAGTGGTTGACAATGAAACAAACAGAATGGCCATTATTTTCAGAACCTATAATTGAAACCGAAATAAACAACGATAAATTAGAATTGAAGAAATCAATTAATGTAAATACAGCGGTTGAAAAGAGGCAAATTGAAAATAATTTAATCTCTAGATATTCCTCTTTTAGTAAATTAATTAGAATAAGCGCTCTATGTTTAAGATTTATTTATAACTGTAAAATGAACCCAGTATTAAGGAAAAAAGACTGTATAAGTGCTTCTGAATTTAATCATGTTACGAAAGTTTTAGTAAAACAAGTACAATTAAATGAATTTCTAACTGAAATAAAATGTCTCAAAAACAGACAACCGATTCCAAAGGGCAGCAAAATATCATCTTTAAACGTTTTTTTTGGACGAAGATGAAATACTGAGAGTGGGAGGTAGATTGAAACATTCGACCCTATCTGAATTCCAAAAACATCAAATGATGTTGCCAAAGGCTCATCATTTAACTGATTTAATAATTGAACACTATCACAAGAAATCATTACATACTGGCTTGCAAACCACATTATATTTAATAAGACAGTTTTATTGGATCCCATCGGGTCAGAACCGTGTAAGAAGAATATTAAATAAATGTATTACGTGTTTTCGGACGAAAACCCAGACAATAAACCAGATGATGGGAGATTTACCACGAGACAGAATTGTGCCTTCTAGATCCTTCGAAAAAGTTGGATTGGATTACGCTGGTCCTATAATCACGAAACTAAATTGTGACAAATCTATACGGAACTTTATCACTAACCTTCTGAGTCGTCTTTTTTAGGGAATTTAATTCCCTACCTATTTCCAATCAGCTCCAAAAAGAGGGCGGGATTCCTTGTTATATATGTAGATTAGATAAAGTATTTAAGTCAAACGGAATAGTAAAGTTAGAGCAGTAGGAGAGAGAGATTGAAGCAGAAAGTTATAGTGAAGTTAAATTTATTATTGAAGATTTCTTGTTGGATAATTTAATCTCAGAGAAAAGCTGAGCTGAACTGCAGTGTGGTAAATATTAATTAAAGTCTCATTAAAGCTTATTATTACGAGTGAGATTAAAATTAAATGTTCAATAAGAACATTAAATATAAATCTGGGATCTCTTATCGTGGTAATATCTGCGTGATCGATATTCTAACTGTTAATTAATTGGATCATTTAATATTTAAGTTAATTTAAAGGACATTCCCTTTAAAACCTCATAATACTATTTAGATATATTTGTTAATAAGTCTTTGATTCTATTTGGGAAAGACAACGAAATAAAGAAAGATATTTATAAAAATGGCTACTGGCTCTTATCTGACTCCTATTTATTCTCGTTCTCAAAGTGAGGTCCAAGGGGACCTTCACAAAATTTAAAAAGATCAAGAGTGACTTTAAAATCGTATATTGCCATTTTCATCTGTTTCAGTACAAAAGCCACTCATTTAGAAGTTGTTTCCGACTTGACCACAGAAGCCTTCCTAGCATGTCTCCGACGATTTATAGCAAGGAGATCCAAGCCATCCGTCATTTGGAGTGACAATGCAACGAACTTCAAGGGAGCAAGAAACATTCTTAATGAATGGAACGAAATTAGCAAGTCCAACAGAATTCAGCTATTCAGCGCGGAAGAGGGAATCGAATGGAACTTCATTCCACCCGCTTCTCCCCATTTCGGTGGATTGTGGGATGCAAACATTAAGTCCATGAAACGCATTTTATTGAGGGTAGCGAAATCAGCTATCATGAACTTCGAAGAGTTAACTACGTTGATGGCACAAATCGAAGCAGTTCTGAATTCACGTCCCTTGTCTCCACTTTCTTCGGACCCCAATGATCTTAACCCTTTGACCCCGGGGCATTTCTTGACGAACTGTGCAATTTCATCCTTTCCTGAACCTTATATTGCTTAGGATTCTTTGTCCTATCATTCCAGGTGGAAACTCATTCAATCCCTGAGAGACAAATTTTGGAACCGTTGGAGCACCGAATATCTGACCCATCTTCAGACCCGTGCTAAGTGGAGTGTACAGAACCCTAACTTGATGGAGAATCAGCTTTTAAAGGATCCCAACACCAAGCCCCTGGACTGGCCTATGGGGCGTATTCTTGAAGTATTTCCCGGTAGTGATGGTCTTGTAAGAGTAGTTAATGTGAAAACCTCAACAGGTATTTTAAAACGAGCCATCACAAAGGTAGTGCCTTTACCTATTCCAGTTGATCCTGCAACTGTAGAAAAGAACATTTGAACATTTTACAATTTCTTGAACTTTAACCTTTACATTATTCTATTTGCATAATTGCTAATTTGATTTTTCAGTATTATTGATAATGCATGTGATTTAAGAATTGCTAATTTTATTTCAGAATTATTGATGATGCATGTGATTTGAGAATTGAATTTATAGGATTTTATTTTTATTATTTCACATTGCATGAATTTTATTTGTATTATTTCATTTTGCATGAATTTTACTTGAATTCCTTAGAATTTTAATTATCTTAATGTAAACTCCGCAGGAGTTTAAGTGGGGAGTAATGGTAGAACCCCCCTCAGTATAGAGGGCGCTGCTTGTAAAAACATGCTTTGTTTACACCAGAGATCTTGTGTACGTGACCGAGTGCAGACGCACTCCATATTCCATTAAACTTATTATTTAATCTTACACTTGTCTTCGATGATTTATTGAATTTAATTGAGTCTAATGATTGTGATGATATGAGCGTTGATTGATATAAAAGCATTCTACCACTGATTAACTGAACCACCGATGATAGTAACACCACCTGTTTCAGATATTAACTTTAAATTTGAACTAAAGAATCATTAATTATAAATTATAAGATATATATATATATATATATATATATATATATATATATATATATATTATGTGCTTACATTAAACACAAGTTAAAAGGAAACAAAGCATATTTTTTGGAGTAAGTTTGCTGTGAAATACGTTTAACGAGAAAACGTTTAAGTCGAAATATCGGTCAACACGAAATAATACAACGGTCTCGACAAACTACTATGTATCTTCACGCATTTTTTTCTGTTAACATGAAACGAAAATCGCTTAACACGAAAAGATTTTCCTTCCCGGAATGAACAAAATACGGAAAACACCAGCCGTATTGGACTGTCCTATTGTATTATAGAAAGAATTTATTGTGCAGTAGATGATGATTATGTGTGTACAGCCCTAATTGTGATAGACAAAAACATTTGGGAGTTTTTTCGAAGCTAAAAAAATATCATTGATGCAGATTCCAACAATGAAAATGAAATGAATAGCTCCTATTCTCCCACATCATCCAAAATTAGGAGCGTCATGAAAAGTATGTAGCATTAAAGGACACACATTCTAATGGTGTAATGAATAACAAATGGATGATATCAAACAATTTGTTGATAATTTGATCTTAAAAAAAACGATGCAAAGAAAAATATCAGATTATAGTCCAAAAACTCGATAAATGTTTTGTTTTTGAAAAAATTTGAAAATTTGGTATATTAAATTTCTTTAAGTTCTAGCAAATGTGTTTGTTTTATTGATTTTTATTAAATGTATGCATATATACATATCTATGTAAATAAAATAAATTCTAATAAACTTAATTTTGATGGTATGTGGCTCTTTTTTTTTGCAATATTCTTTAACACGAAAAAAATATTTCAGTCCCTTCAGTTTCGTGTTAAGTGAATTTCACTGTACTTTACTGAATGGATTAAAGTTGAAAAATTCTTGTCTTCTTCCAACTATTATTAAATACAATTAACCTCAAGTGCAGTTCACTTAAAATGCAATTTTTGTCGTTTTTATATATTCCTTCAACCCCCCACCCCTCTATTATCCATGAAACATAAAAATATCAAATGTTTCTGAATTCTTGTTTCACTATATTGAATACTTATTGTATTACAATGGTTTTTAAGATCTGATTTTAGTTCTTTTTTTTAAAGGTTAGATATAAAAATGATTTGCAATTAAAAAAATTCTATAAAGTCTCTTAGTTTCTAAAAAGTTTTTTCGCCGAAGAAAACCTGATCTTTAGAATGCGTAATACTCATTTTTTGCAAGCCATAAAATTTTATATATTCTACATTTACTTAACCCTTTACCGAGCTATTTTTTTTCTCCTGATGGTACATTAAAATATTTTTTTTGGGGGGGCGAGATGGATTTAAGATAAATTATGGTTAAAAAAACTAACACACTTCTATAGTGAATCGAACTAAAAAGTAAAAAAATAATTCTTAATATAAGAATAAAATGATTTACGAGAAAATTAATGTCATTGGGGTAAAAGCGTGGGGTGCTTGCTCTATATCAATTGTTATAATTTCTTACTAGTTCTATTCCGAAATGCTGAGTTAAGAGTAAAAATGTAGTACAAAGCACCCCTCGCATTTACCACAATGACAATTTTCTGGTTAATCATTTTATTCTTATATTAAGAATTATTTTTTTTTTTACTTTTTAGTTTGATTTATCATAAAAGCGTTTCTTAAAGTTTTTATTTATTTTTCATTTTTAGTTCGATCTACAATAAAAGCATGCATTTTTAGTTTTTTAAACTATCATATATTCATCGATGAACTAATCCTAAATGCATCCTTTTTTAGAATCTGGAATACCCATTGGCATCCTATCAGTGCGTCGATATGGCCTAGTTTGCAAAATGTAGGATCAGCCAACTGAAGGAAATCTGGAAGAGCTAAGTTTGAAATATTTCATGCAAAAGAAGGTGTAAAGTCACTGATATTTTTCACTAAAAAGAGCTCAATATTCTCTCTGAAACTTTCATCAGCATTAGACACAAAAGTACACTTTTTGAATCGAAGAGTTTGTGAGAAATTATTTAATCCGGAGACCTCTGAATCAATTCTAAGCTGTTTTGGTAAAATGAAAGAATGAATGATGCTTCAGTCCATAGATCCGACAAGAGAATTTAGAAAGCTGACTTTAATTACGAGTTTAGTGGTTAGAACAGTGCCTCTCAAACTTTCTATGTTTGTGACCCAATTTTGAGTCATAATTTTCTTCGCGCCCCCTCATACAACAACAATGTAGGGAATACAATAATTATGTACTTCGATGCTAAACCTACAATGCTACTTTAATTATAAACCGTACAAATTATCAATATATGTATTATATTTTGTATATTACAAGCCCACGGAAGTCACTAGTAATTACTAATTTTTTTTAAAATTTAGTATTGATAAATCAATTATTAAGTACTTTTTGCCGCACTGATGCATTTATAAGTATCTTACTTCAGTGTGAATATGTATTTTATTTTTTTTATCATGTCAGAATGTATTTTGTTTTGCTTCCTTTCGGTAAATTAATAATTATTTTAAATCTTTTATTTTGGACTTTTCGATTTGCTCGCCCCCCACGTAAGGTTACCAAAGGGGCGTGCCCCACAGTTTGAGAAGTGCTGGGTTAGAACATGAACTTTTTTCACGTGCACGAGTCTTTTTTTTATTTCCATTTCAGAAAAACCAGACAATATTATTTATATTATGGTAAGAAATTGCTGATGCAAACGTTTTCGCTTTTATAGGGTTGCAACAATCTCTTAGTCGCCAAATTTGGGAATGGTGTGTGGAATTAGTCACCAAATCTAGAAATGGTGTATGAAATTAGTCGCCAAATCTGGAAACGGTATAGTGAATTAGTCGCCAAATCTCGAAATCCTTATTTCTGAGGATCCTGATCAGGATAATTATGAAATTATTGTATTGTCATCGGTCCTTGACAAGTGTGCAAAATTTCGAATAAATCTGACCTTTTAAAGTGGGTAAAAATCGAGTTCAACGATTCCGTTACATACAAGTGAAACTTATAAAAAGCGGCCTAAAAAGGAATTAATTTAGTTTAGTAAGTAAAATTATTTTGGTTTTTAAGATCCCTTTGGGGTTAGTGGGGTCATGTTTACCACAACCTCTGTATTATATCGAAAGGGCATTTATAAACCTCTTGTTTCCTTTTACCTCTCACCACATGAAATTTCTAAAATATATTTTGTAAATACCTTAACCTTCAAAAGGTATAGTGATTTAGAAATATTCTATACTCTTAAGATGATAAGAATTTCTACATATTTCCAAAGAGATTTATGAAAACAGAGATCAGAGAATAGTAAACACAACCAATTTATGAAATATGTTTGGAAATACTACACTTTGTAAAATAAGTAGCAAATTAGACTAATGAAAATGACTAATCAAGACATTAGATTGATGAATTTGGTGGTAAGTATATTTACCACGACCTGGTAAAGGGTTAAATTAGAGTACAAGATGGTGGGCATATTTGGTGCCCTAAAAGTACCTGGTGAAGTACCACGTTACCACTGCTCCTGCAACTACAAAATTCTGACAAGCCATGACAAATTGGGACAACCACAGAAATCCGAAAAGCAGCAGCCAACGCATAACCTAAGCATGAGAAGTTTACATATAAAGTAAAAATTTAATGTATTTATAATTAAAATTATATATATTGTAAAAAATAGCTTTTCAAAATATAATTGAATTTAAACCTGGAAAAATGTTTCAATCGGATACGTCACTTTTCCTTGGGAGTCAACGAGAGGTTTGCCCGATGTTTGAAGACATATGAATCCTATCAGTAGAAAGCAACATACGGCTGTCAGGGATATGAAAGTCTGTAAAAGAAAGAATAAAACATTAAATCTTAAAGAAAAATCGTACTCATTGTGACATGTCCAGAAACTAATTACCGCTTCGTACTACAGCAACCGCCAACGCCGGTTTATCCATTGGGCGCATGTGGCAAACGCCCAGGGACCGGAAGGGCCCAGATAAATTGTACTAAACCAGATTTTCTGGTTATAAATTTCGATCCACCAGTTCCAAGGGGGCCTGTAGACAGTGGCGTAACGCAGAGTGTTAGGGGCCCCCTGCAAAGTCAGTTTTTGGACCCCAAGCGGGATCTCACAAAGGATTTCAAAACCAAAAAATAACATAGTTCCCTATAGTTCTGCCTCCCCCGCGATGATAGGTAGCGGGGGTGTACGTTACGCCACTTCCTGTAGATCTTCTGCGCCCAGAACCCGAGTGAGTGAATATTAACGTCACACTGTTCAGCTGCACGAGGGCTTTTGGCGACTGACCACGTAATTTTCAACCATGGTCAAGTAACGTGGACGACACCTGAGCTGGCACCCCCTTTTCTTAACTACCTCGCCACACCAACGGGAGGACGTTTCAGCTCTCGACAGATTTAACGTGCATCGCTGCCCCACACGGCAGGTCTTTAGTGGTACTGGGCTCGAACCCATGACATGCCTGCTATGATCCGGTACCTTGACCACTGGGCTACCTCAGCCTTACCCAGGGCCCGAAATGAGCTTAAATCAGCACTGGCAACCGCAGTTGTAGTTTTGCAATTCAGAACTTTCGCTCACGTGTCTCTGGTTGATTGTCAATACAGTAACACCATTATAGCCGGATTGCGCTGTTTTTACTCGTGTTAGTGAGCATTCAAAAGGTTTTAGACGATTGCCGATCTCGCCGACTGTTGAGTGCATTCTGAGCAATCCGGTTTTTGAGAGCAAAGAAGCCACACAGTTGAAATTCATCGTCAATCTGTAGAGGTTTATTGTGAAAATGTGATGTGAGGTGTGGAATGGTGAGAAAGTGGATTCGACAATTCAATGAAGGGCGCATCAATGTTCATAACGAGGCACGACGTGGATGTGTCATTGATGGTTTGGTTCATTTGGTTGATCAATGACTTCGGTTGTCAATGGTGGTTTGTTTGAAAACGTGAATGAGAAATTTTTGACAAAACGGACAGTTCACAACAAGATTGCTTTCCAAGACAGTGGCTCTCTTCATTGGCGGCATCTTTCTTTGAAGAGGGTATAAGCAAGTTAGTTTTTGGAAAAATATTTTTTATCTAAGGTTTTTCAAAACGGCACTTAGTTTCCGGACATCCCTTGCACATTTCTTAACAATATGAAGTCATGGCATCAGCCTTGTGTTTTAAAAGTATGACCGGTAAATTATTTTGTGGGTGTTCGCTTAGAATAATAGTTACGTGGAACAATAACGTGGAATTTTGTGAAGACCATGCTTGTGTTTTTATTACACAATTTTGTACGATTATTCTGTACAGTTATTTCATTCCAACTATCAGTTCACAATCTCCCTATATATATTTGTTTATATGTCTTGTTCAAATTTCAGATCGTTAATAAAATACTTTTTATTCAAACACTCAAGTTCAAGCACATATTTTTAAACTTGTAGTGGATGACACTTGATGTTAATACAGTTTTTCAAATATCACTTTCAATTTAATTAATTAATTTTTAAATTTAATTAATTAATTATAGATTACGAGAGAAATTTAAGTCGATATAATTCCTCTAGATGTCAGCACCATTGGATAAAACAGCTTTTGTTAAGTTTGTGATGAAGATTTCCTTTAACCTGAATAAAATCACGTGCTAGTTAGACGTCTCAGCCTTTTATCATTTTAGTGGGATGATAAATGAATACCAAGCTTACTTGGGAACTGAGCATTGAAGATTTTTTGTTTCTGACTGACCACTTGACCAAAATTTGTACATATGCACCTCAGCGCCTAAGATCAAATAAACTGAGATAGGCACAGTAGGCCTTGACCCTCATTGGCTGTTGCACCACTGAGTTGAGTTCAGTTAGACTCACACACACATTCCTTTTACACTGCTTTTAAGATAAATTCTTATCGATTACATTCAAATTTGTTAAAAATTTTTATTACAAATTTAATGTGGATAAAGAGTTTTTAATGTTAATTTAAAAGATGTTTCGCCCTTAATATTGTGATTCTGTCATATGTATGAACATATTTGTATTAATTGTATTTAATAAAAAGTAGCTAAAATAAAATTTTTCTTTGTTGGCCTAAGTAGGAATTGACTTAGGTTTTTTTTCTATTACTTGTGTTTTAGTTATTTGTTGATAAAGTGAAATTATAGAGAGGAGAGAGAGAGAGAGAGAGAGATACACTACTAATACAGGAAATACTAATTGAGTTGAGGTGATATGCAAATAATATTGTAATTCTTCCAATCCAAGATTTAGGATTAGCTTTAGTAGTGTTTGCTACTTGTATTGAACGTCTTTTGTATACTATATTCGGAACATTCTTTTCAATTTCAAGTAGAGGATTATATTTTTCCTTCCTCCATTCACTCAACTATTGCAGCCACATCACTTTTGCGAAGGAGGTAAAGACAGTTACTTTGGGTGATTTAAGCAATGAACGCATAATAAGAAGTTTCAAAATTGCGCTTTAAGCAATGAACGCATAATAAGAAGTTTCAAAATTGCGCTGAGGCATTACAGCACTTGGTACTTCTTTTGAGAGATTCTGTAAATGTTAAAAATGCACTAAATGATGCATTTAAGAATATTGTTTGCAAATGTATTGTATTAAAGTCTATACAGGTTGATTCGCTACCAGACCAACAAACTTGCAGAATGTGTAGGGAGTACAGAGGTTACTAGGGAACCACAGAGGAATGCAGGGTCGCAAATGCTGTAATTGCGAGCTATGGTGTAAAGAAGCAGAGAAAAAGAAAAGTAACAGCAACACATTAATGAGACAGAAAATATTTTATTGAAAGGTTGTACTTCAACAGGTATTCGAAAGTACGGGGACTTCATATAGGTTCACATAAAGAGTTTGTTGTATGAGACGCCCGTTCCTTCAGTTGAAGGAATCGCTCAAATATCTGTAGCTACCGAGAGGATACGTGACATGCCACGAATCTTCCGGAACGTAAGAAATTACACGCAGCGTCGTTGTCAGGCCTACCAAATGACTTCTGGTCGTAATTTTAGGCACCTGTTATGGTACAACCTTTCAATAAACTGTTTTAGGCTTATTGATGTGGTTGCTATTACTGATCTTTTTCTTTGCTTCTTAGCACTATAGCTTACATTAGGGCATTTGCGACCCTGCATTCCTATGTGATTACGAATCCTCTCTATCTCCTACACATGTTTCAAATTTTTCTATCTGGTAGCGAATCACCCTGTATATACCATTAAACTGATTACGACTATAATGCCCAAGTCTTTTGTCATGACAGAAAAACATCCTAACAATCATATATATTGGAAAGAGTATTTAAAAAGTTTATTTTCTTACCTCAATGGGTTGTAGTAAAATCAAAGGCATAGCTGATACTGATTTTCCCGCTTCTTTAAACAAAGCAGCAACCTAATGGGGAAAAAATATACATGGCTTTTAAAACCCTTTATAACATTCATTTACTTATCATAAATCTATCACGAGAGAAAAATAGGGAAAAATACTTTTTGATACTTACCAGTTTGATTTTGTTCCGCATGAAGACTATGACGAGTAAATAAATGACCTAAAAATTAAAATAAGAAATCACGTTAAAATTTTACAGAATAGCGCAATATAAAAATCAGAGATCAGGAAAAAAATAAGCGAGACGATACTAAAACTAAAAATGTAGTCATTAAAAAGTGCAACAATTAAGATTTTAATAATTTTAAAGATAAAAAAAAGAAAATAAAAAGATTTGTATTAAATATGCTGAAAATACTGAGTTTATTTTCTTCATTTCTCTTTAAATATTTATTTCGCCTAGATCATTTGTCTCTAACCTCGTTTACACTGGAATCCATTTTTCCCAAAATATATAAATATTTTAAAGTTCCCTCTTCAAATAGGGCACCAACTACACTCAGGAACATTGAAAATAGCAACCCAAGAAGAAAGCATCGGATTGAAATGAAATTTAATACACATAATGACACAGATGAGAGATTCACTTGATCTAAAAAACAAGACAATTAAACAAATACAGGGTGTGCAACGACACAAATACTGGGCAACTTCGATAGCGCGTTGGACCACCTCCAGCTGCAATACATGCCGCCACACGGTCCGGCATTGAGTTGATTAGACACCTTATGTTGTCCTGAGGCAGATGGGCCCACAAATCTTAACAGCCAACTCTAAATCATGTACAGAGTGACACGATGGCATCTGCCGTTTTAGTTGATCCTAAACGTGCTCTACAAGGGACAAATCGGGGGAACGGGCCGGCCATGGAAGAGTCTGAAAAGGACGTAGGAAGTCTTGAGCAACTCTTGCTGTATGCGGACGAGCATTATCTTGCTGAAAATTGCTCCTCGGAGACCATTTAGGAAAGGTCCTACATGGGGTCGAAGAATATCATGAACGTAACGTTGACCCGTTAAGAATCCACGCATCACAATTAAAGTGGACCGGCTATCATAGGCTATGGCCCCCAGACCATTACACCAGCTGTGCGGGCAGTGTGACGTAGAACAGTGTGGGGGGAATTGTACCGCTCACCAGGGCACCTCCACACCCGTACATGGTTATTATCTGTCCCCAAAACAAACCGGGATTCATCACTAAACACAACCTTTTGCCAATCTGTGACATTCCACATTGATCTGGCTTGGCACCACTGTAGACGCAGTTTCCGATGTTCCGGTGTTAAAGGGAAAGCACTGAAAGGGTGCTTGGATTTAAGATTTGCTTCTGCAAGGTGTCTGGAAATTGTTTGTGGAACAATTGCTACGCCTACGTCTGCTCGTATCTTTGAACGAGTCACTGTGGGGTCCACAAGTGCTTGCCGCACGATCCTTCAATCCTCTCTCCTCGTGGTCTTCCTGGTCGCTCCAGACCCGGTTTCCCGCGCGTGGATACCTTCTCGTGTCCACTGCTCCCAACAATTTCTAACGGCACACTACGAACGATCCACCTGGCCAGCAACACGGAGCGTCGATCAGCCTGCAGTTTTCATTGCGATGATCAGGCCTGTCTCAAACTCGCTTAACTGTGAGAAATGTCTTTTAGCACGTTTACCTGGCATGTTTCGCTTACCAAAGTCTTCCTAAAATCGGCGGGTAATCGTCCCGTTTATGAATCTTATATAGACCCTCTTCCTGATTGTAGTGCCACCTCGGCGTGTATGAGCATGCGTATTGGCACAAAACTTGGAACATTTGCATATCACATTACGCTGTACTTATTTACAAAGTTTCGCGATTGTACTTAGATTCCTTCTTGGTCGCTATCTTCAATGTTCCTGAGTGTATATGACTACACTGAACTACTTAAACTTGAATCAAGATACAAATAATAAAATTTTATACCACTGAATAGTTGTTGAGAGAATAAAAAATTTGAATATTAGCATTTTTTCAATCGAGATAAATGTTAAAATAATTCATTTATTGAATGCCATTTAAAAATTTTTTACCGCTTCTTGTTTCTTAAACTTCGAAGCTTTCGTTGATTATTTATTAACGTCGTATTCAGAAGCAACGGAGGATCTCATGTTTTTGAACTACGATCAAATGACGTGGCAACTTGAGTTAACTGCCCCCTCCACACACACTCACCAAACTTCCAGACCATGCCGACGTGAGGATTTTGAGCAGAAGTTCGAACCGTAATTTTTAATATATATATATATATATATATATATATATATATATATATATATATATATATATATATATATATATATATATATATTTTATATATATATATATATATCGTTTCAGTTACGGTTTTCGTTCAGCTAAAAACATACAGTTTTCGGTTCCATTTTAAATGAATAATATTATTTTGAATATATTCATATAATTCTATCATAAGCAAAATAAAATGTAATTCTATCAAAATTTAGAAAATTTTTCTTTTTAAAATGGTACTTTATGTGAATCGATACAATTAACAAGCATAAACTTTATAAGCGGTGAGATGAGAAAGGCGAGCGTTGGCATTGTTATCCATTATCAAAAGCGCATTTGATAACTAGGTTCATTATTATGTCGATTATGTGTACCCTCGTCGCTTGACACTCCCGTCGTGCTCTTGGCCTTACAATAATTATGTAAAAAATATGATTATTTATTTAACTTATAAAAATTGCCTCTTATTATTAATACATATAACGTGGTTTCACTGAGATTACTCCTGTTGTCTCAGAGAATAAATTTGAAACCTTAAAATGCCCTTTCAATGTTTTGTTGGTTAGGTAATAAAATGACTGAAAATTTATCGAACTGAAATAAACCGATGATTTTATTCGGTTCCGTTCCGGTTTACGTTCCGACCATAATAACGGTTTTTTTCCAGTTAGGCTAGTTTTGAGCCTTGACAGATTTAACGTGCATCAGGGCTTGCACACGGGGTATATTTCGAGTTACGAGGTCTCGAACATACTAAATTTTCTATCCCAATAATGCTGCAGAATTTAACATCTGTAAATGCTGTTTCATCTCAAAGTTATTTGGAAGATTAAGAGATATATTACAGTTATTATTGACATTATTATTGTAGGCTACGGAACTTTTACTGAAAATTAACTATGCCTTCGACTTTTCTTTTTAATGATCCAATTAACTTACTCAGTATATGCAGAAAGAATTCAATTAATTAAGTTACCTTGCGATTATGTAAATAATTGATGGAATCACTAATTATTTTTTTGAGTAATTACCTAATAAATTTATTTTAGCTTGTGAATTAAAAATAACTACGCTTTAAACTTATTTTAATAACATGCCAAAAACGCGTTTCATATTTACTGTCAAAGGAAATGTATCTCATTAGGTGCTCTTATTTTTAAAGAATATTGCTTACCGTGAAAATTGTAGAAATAATGGCCGCTATCAACCAATAAGTAACATTTTTCAATTTAACGTCTTTGTTGGGGCCTTCGTAGGTTTCCGCATCCCCCTTTTTCTCATTCCATTTGATCCTGTAAAAATTTATTTAAGGAATTAAACAAATTATTAAAAGAATTCTCAGGGAATAGATTTGTATACATATTAATTCAATTGGAACAAACGATTGGATATCAAAAGATTTTCTTACGCCACTTAAAATACTGGAAATTTGTCGTGAATCGAGATAATAATTTTAATGCATTTTATATAACCTTACGAGGAAAAAGTAGCAATCAGTAATTCTTCATTCTAAAGGTTTAAAACATAAACCTAGGCAGAATTTCATTTGAAACAAAGGGTATGTGTAAAGTATGTTACTGGTCAAGAGCTTTACACAGGCATGGGAGCTTTGATTTTAAGAAAGTTTTTAGTTTTGAACAATCATAAGCAACAACAAATATGCTGACATTTCATGCATTTTCTCTTCAAGCATTGCTCTATTTAGATAAATACTTGATTAACAAAAGTATACGGAATGTTTTTGCTTTTTCCTGCAATGTTTTCTGTCTTATGTAAAGCTAAACGCGCCACCGGAATACTATAATAAAATTCATCTATTTTCAATCTTTTCCCTCTTCCTTTTTCTTTTCTTTTCATATTCCGATCCCAGACACGCGTCTTTAGCGTAAATTTAGGAGTATTTAACGCGACTTGGCTATGCATATTTCGCAGCATATAAAATCATCCAACTTCTGTACCTTTGATTTTGGTTCTAACCTTCTATAAAGGTATCTGAGACGTTTTTACAATTAGCAAAATGTGGACCACTTTTATAACCTAGTAAAAAAAAATTGAAAAAGTTCCTCACCACAAATAGATGGTAATTCCAATTGAAGCGGCTGTGACAGCAAGCAAGACTGTCCAGATGATAATGGCAGCACAAAACCGAAATAGCAGTAGCAACAGAAGAGAGAGACCTGGAAATTTAAAGTACAATTATTCTAAAGATATCTATGTATTCTTCGATAACAACCGATGTCCATTAGACATTTTGAATCTGGTGAGCTACTTACCTTCTTAACTCTAGATCAGTGATCGCCAAATAGTCGAGCACGATGGCTAACCTTGATTCCACCACTGAGCTGACGCTTATACAAAAATGTATTTTTACATTTGTTATTTATTACTATAACTACACTTCCATTTCTTTCTTATATACAATTCAGTTTCAGTTTCGTTTTATTGTATATAGTTTAATTAAATTGATTTCATACTTACAAAGAGTGAAAGCTCATAGTCATTTAACAAATGTAAGGATTATTAAAAAGTTGGTGGTTCTTTTGGTTTCATAGAACACTGTAGGATTTTAAAATGGTACGATAGCTCAGACGCTTCATATGTTTGACGGCCACTGCTCTAGATTATTTTATTTCTAGGAATACAGTAAATTTCATCTGAAGTAAAGTTTAAAAATGAAAGTTTTCGCCTGATTATGTTTCCCCAAAGAATTAGGCAAGTATTTAAAAATGTTTTTTAAAAGTTCTAAAAATCCCATAGACTAAATACACTCATGTCCATAAATTAAGGATAATGAAGTTCAGGCAAAGAAAGAGACAGAAGCAAAACAAATTTGACTTATTTGTAAAGTCTATTTATTAAACAAAAGATAAAGAGCAAAAAATATGCTATATGTTTGACATAATTAATAAAAATTGCGATTTTTACTCCCTGGAGCAAATTTCAAAAAAGAACCTATTTACAAAAAAACAGTAAAACATGGTTAGTATGATGGTTAATACGGAGTATGTCTCCCGGACGATGCAATACAGGCCTTACAACGCCTAGGCATGCTGAGTATCAAATTATCAATCTGATCTTGGGGAATATTACACCACTCATCAAGCAATGCCCTCCGAAGTTCCGGTAGACATGTGGGAGGGGGTTGACGGGCTGCAATTCGTCGGCCAAGCATATCCCACACATGCTCTATTGGATTCAAGTCCGGTCAGTATGCCTGGCCAATCCATACGGGTGATATCCTCCGATTGAAGGCATTCGTCTACAATGTTTGCACGGTGAGGACGGGCGTTGTCATCCATAAACAGAAATTCTGCCCCCATGGTGCCCCGAAACAAACGTACATGTTGTTCCAGAATGACATCCCGATAGATGTGGAATGTCATCGTTACACTCTGAACATGCAGGTCAGTTCTGGAACCAAGAATAATTCCTCCCCAAACGAGCCATCCTGCACCACCGTAACTGTGTCGTTTAATGGTGTTCTCGTTGTGGTAACGGGTACCTGACACTCTCCATATTAAAGTCCGGCGAGAATCAGACTGCAAACTAAACCTGGACTCGTCGGAAAACATCACACAAGACCACTGTTGTGGTGTCCATCATGCATGCTCTCTACTCCAGGTTAATCACAGGCGACAGTGAGTTGCGGTAAGTGGAACACATCTGACAGGCCTACGAGCATATAGACCAATGTGCCCTAAACGTCTGTACACGATCTGCCTTGAAACTGTCGTACCGGTAGCTGAAGAGAGCTGAGGAGACAGGTCTGATGCTGTGCTTCGTCTGTTTCTTTTGGCAGTAACTGCCAAATATACCGGTCCTCATTCGGCGTTGTAACTCGGGGGCGACCTGTGCTGTAACATCTACTCACATTACCATCATTTTGGAATCGTTGCCAAATCCTGGAGATGACACTCTGGGCGATTCCAAGTTCCTCGGATACTTCCAGCTGGGTACGTCCACATTCCGGTCGTCCAATAATTCTACCACGTAAAGCATCATCCAAATGCTTCCTTTGTGCCAAAATTATGTGGTTATTGCACTGAAAGGCTTTTAAAGCGCCGGTGAACAATTTTACTTCTTTGCCACATTCCTTACATACCCCTCTCTTACACTCTCGTCATTGTGACGTACTATCCGCGTCATCTGGTGGTTTCCTGTAATTTGCATTTTCTTCTTCAAGATGTGTGTGATAGTTCTACAGGTGAAATTTTTATTTTAGAGTTCAATTTCTGTGTGATTCTGAATTATCCTTAATTTATGGACATGATTGTAATAAAACAGATATGACAGACTTCTAAAAATATAATAAATAATATAATTCCATAGTAACTCTCATTACTCTTGCTATTTCGAATGACTTTTATGGTGTTCCAATAAATACATTAGAGTAGAAATTTAATAGGATTTATACTACTTTATAAAATGAAACTGTTGAATCCATCAGTTTCTTTGAATGCAAAACATCAGTTTGTTAAATAGTGAGTGTCTTCTTATAGCATAAACAGTTGTATCTTTTCATAATTCTAGAAAAAAATTCAGTTTCTGCAGCAGTTAGCATTGCTGTTATTATAGTTTAAATTTAACAATTATGAAGCTGAAAATATAAAAAAGCGTAAAATTATTGTTCATCGAATAATACTGAGCTAAAGAAAATACATCATATTTTTCATTCTTTTGACGTTTGTCACAATATCTTGTCAGATGAGTATAATATATTGCAGATAACAAACATCCTGTGATTTAAACAATGCTATTAATTTTATATACTATTAAATTTCAAGTTTAAACCAAATTTATAAACTAATACGATTGAAACATTAAATATTCAGATAACATTTAAAAGAAAGTTTGTTGTGAGAAGTTTATTTCATTAAAGCTTTCAGAACAAACTTTCCCTTAGATGTAAAATGAAAACAAGTATAAACTTCTCGAACTTTTTTTATATGCAATATAATTTGTCTTCTTCTTTAAGTTAAATTAATCTTGTAATTATTTTACAATTATTATCTATATTTATCTCTTTCTTAAATAATGTTTTGATTTGAGAAATTTTATAAAAATCGTTTGCTTTTGAAAACCTAATCATGTTACGAATGGATCTATAAAAATCGCCTGCTGATAAAATAATTAATTCTACATATATTAATGTATATCATTATCTGCCACACAATTTTGGAAACACTACGCATCTGGCAATAAAACTATATTTCATTTCTTATTGTTTTAATATTAATATTAACAAGTTGAGCTGTAAGCTTCGAATTGTGAATTGAGATTTGGCTAATGTTTTGAACTTTATGTCACCCCATTAATTCGGCTCTAAATTTATCAATTCTGATGAGGAGGTACTTTACTCCGTAAATTACATGCCACTTGCCACTTTGTCTGATGTTTTGTCTCGCACTTGCAATTAAATATATTTTATGGATTATAGTACAGTCGACACAAAAGGTAAATAATTTTTAGATATATGTATATATTAAATTCTTTTTATGAGAAGTATAAAATGACTTTTGTTTCAAAATTTACTTTGATTTTTGAGATTGAATGAAGTATTTTTGCATGAATTTCGAATTCGCAAATTGAAAACATTAAGATTCGATTAAAAGAAGAGCTGGAATGTTATTCGTTATTTTCTAGGAACGATATGAAGATTGAAAGCTTTTACTGATAAATGGATACAGTCATCTCTGTATATTTATTTGGCTTGCGCGGAATATTTCTCAAAGCAATTAGTTTAATTTGGGATGTCTTTTTAAGATGAAAAGAATTACATTAAGTCTTTATGAAAATAAATTCATAGCTTTTGTATTGCCGTGCTATTTTAATTTGAATATGTGAAATATCTAAAATTAAGTGTGTGTGTGCGTATTTTTAGTCATAAGAACATTATTATACAATAAATTCTGATTTTAGCCATTAGAGAAAAAAACATTGTACACATTTGTTAGATGGACAAATTCATTCACTTTCAGTAGATTAACTTTATTGTAACTTACCAATGCTTATAACACATAGCAACACAAGCTCTTTCCAGCAAAGGGTGATATCTGAACCTACTTCCTATGGAAAGAAAGGTTATATTTCATTCTATAGTCATTGGATAAACTAATATAATACATTTCTTTAAAGCAGGCATGTCAAACACGCGGCCTGCGGGCTACATGTGTCCCAAAGGATGCGGCCCACGGAGACATTTTACAAAATTTTAACTATCAATCTTTAAGGGTTTTTTTAGCCTGAAACTTATTTCTGGTAAGCTTTTTTTAAAAATTTTACAGCATATTAACCTGTTTTATCTGTGTGTGTGTTCTTGTCCTTTTTTTAAAAAAATTCCTCTTTAATTATAGAAATAGCATTTAAAAATGAAAATTATTTTTAATATTTTATTAATTTTTTCTTTTGATTTTACTACAATAAACGAGTTTTTATAAAATTCTTAAAAGCATTTATGCATATTATTCGTTATAGATCGCACTACGATTCATCGTGTGTGCGCGTCTTTTATTCCTCTTTTAAGTGTCCAATCAGCGATTGGTGAGTATTGACGTCAGAAGCAGTTGAAAATTTATTTTTTTTAAATTTAAATACCCCAAGATGACCAAGACAAAAGGCTATTCACTTAACTGATGTTTACTCAATCGCTTGTGAATGAAAATGGATTTTTGGTTTTTATTCATATCAAACTAAAAAGTTATTCAACAAAAATATTAGGTTGGGGAAAAAGAAATCCGTTATTTCTTTGGTAGATGGCTGTAGTGTCGATACCTTGGAAAGCATCGATCAAATAATTTCAAATTTATGCTCGTCGTCAAGATTACATTTCACACTAAAAAAATTATTTTGCCTTTTTTTTTGTTTGATCCATTCAGTTGTGAGTTATAGGGTGTTAAAAATGGAAGTTAACAAAGAGAAAATTTGGTTCTTTTAACAGTTTTTCTTTGATAAAGGTGAAAATGCAAGCTAGGGGGCTGAAATTGCGAATGGTGTTTATGGTGCCAATACTGTAATAGTTAATTACGTGCAGTTTTGGTTTCCTCGATTCCGTTCAGGTATTTTTGATTTTAAAGATGCACCTCGCACAGGCAGGCCCGTCATCGAAAATGTCGATGAAATCACAGAAATAATCGAAGTTGACCGGCATGTTAGAGTCCTAGTATCGCCAAGGAGCTAAAGATAGACCATAAAACAGTTTTAAGTCATTTGCGTAAATTTGGATTAAAAAAGAAGCTCCATGTTTGGGTGCCCCACCAATTAACACCAAAAGACATGATGGATTGAATTTCCATCTACAAAACCTTGGCCAAACGGAATGAAACTGACCCATTTCTTAAGCAGCTGGTGACTGGGGATCGGAAATGGGTCACATACGACAATATTGTGCGAAAACGATCGTGGTCAAAGTGCAGTGAAGCAGCTCAAACGGTGACCAAACCAGGACTAACGGCCAGAAAGGTTCTACTGTGTATTTGGTGGGACTGGAGAGGAATCATTTATTAGGAAATGTTTCCGCATGGCCAAACACTAAATTCAGATCTCTACTGTCAACAACTGGACCGTTCGAAGCTAGCGATTGACCAGAAATGGCCAGAATTGGCCAACAGAAGATGTGTTGTGTTCCATCAGGACAACGCCAGAGCATATACTTCTGTAGTGACTCGCCATATCCTCTGGGAGCTTGGTTGAGAAGTTTTAATGCATCCACCATATAGTCTGGACCTGGCACCACCTTTTTTTCGCATTGAAAAACTTCCTGAGTGATAAGAAATTGGAATGAAGAGAAGATTGTGAAAATTGATTGCTAGATACTTTAGCCAATCAGAGCTGAGACTTCTATGAGAGAGGCATTATGAAGCCACCTTTAAAATGTCAACAAATTATACAACAAAACGGTGTATATTTGACCAAATCGGACAATTGGAAGCATGCTAAATAAAGTCTTGATTTCCATGCAAAAATAATGGATTTCTTTTCCCCCAACCTAATATAATCAAACTTTAAGAACAAAGATGAACTGAAGATAAACATCGTGATTTTCAAGAAAAGTAGAAATTGCGTTATTTTTATGCCCAAAACAAGAAAAAATATTGTGCCTGGTATATATAAATACTGCAATTCAGCTACTATATAAGGGATATAATTTTAAAAGGCAATATGTAACAAATTAGAAAACAAACTATGACCAATATGTTGCGAAACTTTTTGAAGACGAACTGTCAAAATCAACTCTTCAAAAATGGGGAGACATTAACTTCGCACTGTTCAGCTACTCGAGGGCGTTTGACGACGAACTTCGTAATTTTGAACCATGGTCAATTGATGAGGACGACACCTGAGCTGGCACCCTCTCTCTCCTAACTTCCACACCACACCACGCCAATGGGAGAACTTTTGAGAGGAGCACTCAACATTTTTGACGTGCATCGGCCACCTCTACATGGCGGATCCCAACGGTACAAGGCGCGAACTCGTGACTAGAGTCGGTTACCATGAACATTAGGCTACCGCGCGTGTCCATCTAAATTTCTTGAAGACAATACAGCTGCAGTAAAAACTAATTATATATTATCCTTTTTAGTCGCAAGCACACAAATCGAAACCATTTACTGAAGAATTTAATAGTGAATACTTAATTAAAGCAAAGGAATTACACACATATTTACTCGAGTTTAGGCCGCACTTTTTTTCCCGTTGTTAATGTTACTGATGATTGGGTTCAGCTTAGAATAGAAGGAAAAGAAATTTGTTAGAAGGGGTATTTAGAGAAATTACGGGTTCATGTATGCAGTTGAAAGTTTATAATACTGATAAAATAACAAATTTCATTCATTTCTCTCTCTTATTAGTTCTCTTTTAAAATTTATTTTTATTTCGTAAAATTTGATATCGATAAACCATTTTACACTATTTTTCCTTTTTCACAAAAACTTGCTGAGAATTTAGAGGGCGTCTTAGAATCAATGGTGGCTTAGGTTCGAATAAATACTGTATTATATACAGCACAAATGAAGACATTTTAAAAGTGTAAGTTTAAGTCCAAATTCAGTAACGAGCAGAGTTGATGAAATAGTTGAGAATTATAGTCAAATCGAGTAATGTATTATGTCATGTATGTCACATTTTTACGCACTTTTAGAAATTTTGATGAAGTGTAAGTTATCCTTGGAAAAATTGATTTGTCTTGCAACTGATAGAACACCTATCAAGAAGTTAATAAAGTATTAATAAAGGAATTACAACATTAAAAGAAACAAGCAAACAGCATGGCAATAATAATTTTAAACATTTTCATTGTATTATTCCGTAGCAAGTACTGTTCTTGGATTTTGGACATGTTTTAAAATAGTCGGTAAAATTGTAAACTATATTCGATGCTTAAGTTTATCTATAAAAATTTTAGCATCGTCGATTTGCTTCATTTCAAGATGATACAGAATGTGAATTTATCGGTGAACCATATTATATGAAAGAGTTCGATGGATTTCGAGCCATAAAGTGTTAAAACAATTTTTTAAATTGCTGGAAGAAATCATTATTTTCTTGGAAACAAAAAAGTTATGAATGTTCTGAATTAGAAGATGAACATTGTGTAGAGCACCTTGCTTTCTCAATTGATATTACAAGTCAACTTAACTTAAGCTTCAAGGCAAAAATCCTTTTGTTACAATGCCATTTGATAATATTAATACTTTCAAGCAAAAATTATTATAGACAAATTATTACAAACAAAAAGAGAAAACTAGTATCTTTTAAAGCTTTCAAAATCTATTAATTAAATCACTTAAACTAAAATTTACCGAGTATTCTCACCAAATTAAATTGTTAGAAATAGAATTCGATCAAATATTTTTTTGATTTAAAAAACTTTGAATTATAATTTCGTTTCGTAACTTCACGTCTATGTATCATTATTGAAATTGTTGATGATAACTTACAAAAATGGAATTAATTGAAATCTAATCTGTTTCTTTGCTGAAGAAAAAATGTTTAGAAGTTGAAAAAAAAAATTCTAGATTTTTATACATATTCCTCTGCAGATTGGCTTCTTAATATATTGTCATTTGTTAAGCGTACAATGGTTATGTTCGGAAGCATTTCAGATTAAATGATTAAGATTTATCGACATTTCAATTTCTACTATTAGCTCTCTTTATGTTTATTTATATATTTATCTTGTTAAAATTTTCAATCGTTAAAATAAAATACTTTCTATTCATCCAATCAAATTCAAATAAACTTGTTTAAACTTGTAGTGGATGAGATGTGATGTTAATACAGTTTTTCAAATATTAATTAATTAAATTTAATTAATTACTAGTTTTTGACGCCAACTAAAAGTCGTCTCTATTGTTGTAACGATGCAACTGTTAAAACAAAGACAAAAATTGGCGTCGAAAAATGGTTTCTCAGCCAAATCGGGTGTGCATTGTTACAACAATGCAGACAAATCATGCTCTTTTTCAATTAGCCTACTCTTCCTATTAGCTCACTTACCCACCCGCTTCACTGGGTATTTAACGATGTTGTATAAATGTATAATGTTTACATATATAAACTCCTGTTTGTGAAAATTGCAACACCATGAAGGAAGCATCATAGTTGAATGAAATTTAATACACAGTTGAGTGGTAATGGTACAAATAAATGATTACATTTTCAAACCAAACAAACAATCAAAAAAGACAGAAATTAGTATTTTGTGTGGCCACCACGCGTCGTTAGCCACGACGCGGCATGGAGTTAAACACATCTTTAATATCTGTCTGCGGAAGAGTATTTAACGATGTTGTCGAAGCAACCGGACGAAGATAAATGCCGCCCAACGATATCCCACTCATGTTCAATCGGTGACATATATACGCAGGCCAAGGAAGAAGCTGTACCTGAATCAAGATCAGGATTTGACAGTCTTGGCGAATGAATTATCGCTGGAATACGATTGTATCTGAAAACTTCGTTTATGTATCGGGTATTCAAATTGCCCACAATTCGTAGCAATTGTGATTATCCATATATGCTATGGCATCCCAGACCAAACTGCGGGTGTTCGTCCACTGTGGCGTTCGATAATGCACTCCGGAATGCGCCGTTCACCGGCATAAACACGAATTCGGCCATCATGGTGCCACAAATTAAAAATCAGCACGCCAGCTCCTATGCAATTTCTATTTTTGCGTGATATCTAAAAGCCCACGCTGCAGCAGACGTAAATGAAGCACACAATGAAACACGTGTAGCTGTTGACCACTTGCTGCCAATTGCTAGAAAAAAGCTGTGCGGTCCGTCTGAGTCATTAACGTCTGTCTTCGTGAGCTGATAATAAAGTGGATTCCGTCCATCAAACACGCAATTGTGCTTCCTACTGTAAGACAATCCAGCTTCACGAAGGCCGACGATCTCTACTCCATAAAACTAAACATGCGGACTTAATTTCAAATTTAAATCTAACAGAGCAAAAACGGAATTTTTATCATCAATAAATACCTCGTTGAGAGCAAGCACTCTTAGCGGATTTCAATTCAACAAAAGTAGCATGCAAACCAAATTTTATTATTGTAGTCTTAGCGGTTCAAAAACGGGAATTTTGTCTATCAATACACCCCAGTAACTCTCCCCGCTTCCTCCTGGAGTTGATTTCCGTAAAATCCATTCTTAGTGGAACTCTATTCATCTAAAGAAAAGTGCTCAACAAACTTCAAGTAAATGAGTTAAATTCAAAAACAGGAATTTTTCGATAACACGCCTTAATCCCTCGCAACCTCACTCCTTTGGGGGTCCGTTTTTGAAAAATTCTTTGTAAAAGGAACTCTATTCCATGAACGGAACATGGCTTCTAATTTTCAATCAGGTGGGTCTATTAGTTGAAAAGCGGAAATATTTATCTATTAAGCCCCTTAATCCCCCTCAGTGACCCCTGGGGATCAATTTTCTCCAAAACTATTTTGTAGCGGATCTCTACGCCATGAAATAAATCCTCTTACCAAATTTTAAGACTGTACGTCTAATAGTTTAAAAATGGAATTAATTATATATAATGCCCCTTAAGCCCCCGCAACTCACTTAGGAAACGATATTCACAAAACCTGTCTTATAGCAAATCTCTACTCAATGAATGGAATCAGCTTACTAAATTTCGAGATTTTACGTCTAATAGTTTAAAAAAGGAGTTAATTGCCTATATAACGCCACTTAATTCTCTACAACGCCACTTGGGAGTCGATTTTGACGAAACCCATTTTGTAGCGGATCTGTACTCTTATTAAAAAAATCTGCTTATCAAATTTCAAGACTGTACGTCTAATAGCTTAAAAATGGAAATAATTATCTATAACGCCCCTTAATGCCCTGCAACGCCACTTAGGTAGCGATTTTCACAAAACCCATCTTATAGCGGATCTCTACTCAATGAATGGAATCTTCGTACTTAATTTCAAGATTTTACGTCTAATAGTTTAAAAAAAGGAGTTAACTGCCTATATATAACGCCCCTTAATTCTCCACAACGCCACTTGGGAGTCGATTTTAGAAAACCTATTTCGTAGCGGATCTCTACTCTATGAAAGGAATTTGCTTACCAAATTGCAAGACTGTACGTCTAATAGTTTAAAAATGGAAATAATTATGCATAACGCTCCTTAAGCGCCCTCAACGCCCCTTGGAGGTTGATTTTCGTAAAAATCATTATGTAGGGAATCTCTACTTTATGAAAGATTTCTGTGTACCGAGTTTCAAGACTGTACATCTAATAGTTTAATAATGGAAATAATTATCTTTAACGCCCCTTAAACCCCCGTAACGCCCCTTGGGGTTCGATCTTAGCAAAATCCGTTCTTAGCTGATGTCTACTCCATGAAGGGAACCTACTTACCCCAAATTTCAAATCTGTAGGTTTAATTGTTCCGGAGATACCGTGATTAGTCAGTGAGTGAGTGAGTCGCTTTTCTCCTTTATATATATAGATATCTTATTCAAATTTTCAATCGTAATAAAATACTTTCTATTCATCCATTCAAAGTAGGAATTGACTTTAATTTTTTTTTTATTACTTGTTATTAAAAATTACATCAGCTCAATATGTTCAACTAAATTTTGATGATTTGTTTTGAGAATAAAAAAAACGATTTGAAATATCTTCCAAAAGTAATATTAAATTGTATTTCGTATAATAACTTTTATTTTGGTTGTTTTGTAAAACAATATAAAACATGTACAGTATTAAAAATAAAAGGAAATATACTAAACGATTATGTATGTATAATATACATACACAATGATTTTATAAATACAGAATATAATCATTCTAAAAATCTTGTTTTATTACTTTTTTGAGCATTGAAAACATGCGGCCCTCAACTTAATACAAAATAGTTCATGTGGCCAGTGATATCAAATGAGTTTGACATGCCTGCTGTAAAGCATAAGAATTTCAGAATAGAGTACATAAGTACACGAGAAATAAGCACGACTTACTTCGAAGAAAGAAAATGTTGATTTAAATACTTTCGAACTAGTAGAGGTTATTTCGTTAGGTAAACAGCGATGCAAAGTACTTTTTCTGAAAGGAAAAATAATAAAAACTATAAAAAGGAATATATATATATTGTAATTTTTCCATTCATTTTTTATTCAAAGATTTGAATGAGGTTTTTTAAAAATAAAGTGCTTTAAACCATTTAATAGTATAACTTCTAGAATAGCTGACAGAATAGAAAGTTGATTTAAAAGTTAATTGGTAGTTTTTTTTATTTCTAAGAAAATCTGAAAAGAATTAAGAGAGACAATATCCTTTAGATATCTATTGCTCTTACAACAAAAGCCCGTTGAACTTTCTATAAATGTAATAGATTTTCTAATAAAAATTTATAATTGTAGGGAAAGATTTTTAAACATAATGTACGGATCTAAGCATATGCAAGAGAACTTCTTGTATTCCATCTTGTTATATTGAAACTAAATTAACGTAATTCTATGAGCAATAATTAAAAATTCTACACTCATGATTACCTTTGAGAAAACCTGTATAAGATAATGAATAGAAAATAATTTCTAAATTTAAAAAAAAAAGTAGTACTTTCTAAAATAATCTATTTCTCCAAGTTTCAAAACAGTAGGTCTGAGTATAAAAACGGGATTTTTTGTCTGTAATGCTCCCATAATACAGAGGATCTCTAACTTGGGAGTTAGTTTAAATTGGCTGTTTTCGATGTACCTTTTCTCAAAATCTGTTTTAAAATTTTTCATACTATTAAAGTACACCTCTCATTATGCTAAAATGAGCTTTTAGCTAATTTTGAACCATCAAACATTGCGAAATTTGCCCCATTTTTTACTTAAAAAAATTTGTAATAGTTTTTTTTTACAAAAACTCATTTTAGCAAATAAATAATTCATAAAAAAATTACATACCTGTGAGCAGGTTTCTGATAAATCATTTTGAGATCCTGTAACTATAGAAATAAAAAAAAAGTTAGTTTTGTTTATATCAGTCGTTACACTTTAAGCAAAAACAAAGTAATCTGTTTACAATTTTCCCATTAAAATGGGCGTGGCCCAAGTTCAATGATTATTTAAAAATACGTTTTAAGGGCTTCTAAATACCCTAGAGGTTAAAGTAAGGTATTTTTAGAAAGGTCAAAATCTATACAATTTGAAAATGTAAAAATCTCAAATTGTCAAAAAAATAAGATTTTAGCTTTCCAACACCTCTTAAAAGGAATATTTCAGCAAAATTCTAGTCTGCAGGTCTGATAAATCTGGAGATCCCGTTATGAGTGAATAAATTGTTTTTCTCCTGTATGTGTGAAGATTTCCAAGTCCTTTTTTTTATTAAATACTTAACTGGATTGACTTCTTCATACAATTTTCTCCTTTTAATTATTTTTTGTTTTTCTCTGAATTAAAAAAACAATTTTATGGGTTTTTAATTTCCAGAAGAAATCTTTAATCGCACATTGATATCTAGTTTTGAAATTCAACTGCTTATTTTTCGTCCACATTTTTTATCTGATTTTTCTTGCCTATAAGAAAATGTAGGATAATTTTTTTTTGAGTGAGTTTTAGCAAATAAATAAATATGTGTATATGATAAGGATTTCAACGAGTATCGTAATATACTGCATCTTTAGATAGACGATTTTTTTTAAAAATTTTTAAAATCTTATCATTCCTTGTTTTAATTGTACCAAATGCTTAATAAGTTATTTACTCATTCAAATATAATTTTTTCTAGATTTTTAAAAACTTCTATATTTTTCTAATTTTGATCAAAAATTGTACACACAAAATTAACTAATATTGCGTTATCGAAACATACTGAGTCTTTATAGGTTTATCAAGTAAATGAAAACCTTTACTTGTAAGCAAATTAATTAGTTTGAGAAACGTAAAGATAATCATAAACTTCTGAAGAGAAAAAATTAATGAAATATCTCTTGACTCTACTACTGAGTACATAATTGAGCCGACATTCAAAAGGAAAAAATAAAATGAATGTGAAAATTTCTTTAAGATAATGTAATAACACTGAAATTTTCTAATTTTGGAAAATGGACTCACTCGTAACCCTTTGGACATTCCTTCACGCAGTCGCCGTCACGACAAGAGCCTTCTGAGCAAGTTTTGCTCAGCAGCAAATACCTAGGGAAAAAAAGAATGAAAATGAACTAAAAATTTATCACTTTACTTAGACTTATTGAAACATGAGGGGAAAAAGGAAAAAAGTGATTTTTTTAGAACAGGAAGTATTTATAGCACTATATTTTGAGAATAATGTGAAATAAAAAAAGAGCAAATTTTCATCAACTTGTCATTGTAAGTCAATACTTTAATTCTACAAAATTTACATTGTGTGTATGTGATGGTTTTTTTTAAAAATATATTTATATTTTATACCGATATATATTTATATATAATGTAACTTTTGATATATGATAAATAATCACAGCTTTCTCAGATACATGATAAAGTGCTTTTATTTCCAAACAGTTTTTTTTAAAAAGTTATAATAATTTTTAAGAACGTGCCAGAATGAAACTATTTTAGGAAAATTTTATTTTTTAAAATTTTTTTATGACGAGGAACAACATTTGTTTTTATTCATCAAACAAATTTTTATTGTTCATATTAAAATTCCGCTTAAGTTAAAATGAATGACAATTGATTCAATCAACACGAAGTGTGATTTAAAAGTGAAAACTGGTTACATTACTTTCAGTTAATAAAATGTTAAAATTTGGTTACATTACTTTAAGTTTATAAAACGTTAAAATTTAATTGATAATTATAGAAAATATAGGGGCCGTGGGTAGCCTAGTGGTTAGAGCATCGGACTCCAGACTGGAAGGCCTGGGTTCGATGCCCGATGCCACCAAATACCCTCCGAGTACACACGGAGTACGTGCTCGTTAAATCAGTCGGTCCGAAGTCTTGTGGGCTGAGTCACGAGCGCAGGGGACAGGAGAACTTCCCCCTCCCCTTCAGCTCCATGCAGAAATTGTGGGGGTGGAGATAGGTGGCGTCGCCATCTATCGTCCCTTCGGGGAATTTCGCCGGGCTAAATCGTATTGTTACCTGTATGTTGCTCAAGGCCCCCGACAGGCGTACTTCTAGCCCTGGCCACGATGAATTTCTTGGGCTTCGATCAGACAATATCAGATAGGTGGCATTAGAAACAACAACAACAGAAAATATAGTACATTTTTATATAAGTCATGTATATCTTTAAAATAAACTCTATATATTCTGCAGATAAAAAACAGTACATTTTATTTCTCCTAAATTAAATAATTATATTTTTATAAAATACACTCAGGAACATTGAAAATAGTGACCCAAGAAGGAAGCTAAGAACAATCGCGAAAATTTGCAAATAAGTACAGCATAATGTGATATGCAAATGATTTTTGTGCCACGTTTTGTGCCAATACGCATGTTCATACACGCCGAGGTGGCGCTACAATCAGGAAGAGGGTGCTATATAAGCCAGCGCAAATTCGAAGATTCATAAACGTGACGATTACCCGCCGATTGTAGGAAGACTTTGGTAAGAAACATGCAAAGTAAACGTGCTAGAAGACATTTCTCACAGTTAAGCGAGTTTCAGAGAGGCCTGATCATCGGAATGAAAACTGCAGGCTGATCGACGCTCCGTGTTGCTGGCCAGGTGGATCGTTCGGAGTGTGCCGTTAGAAATTGTTGGGAGCAGTGGACACGAGAAGGTACCCACGCGCAGAAACCCGGGTCTGGAGCGACCAGGAAGACCACGAGGAGAGAGGATCGAAGGATCGTGTGGCAAGCACTTGTGGACCCCACAGTAACTCGTTCAACGATACGAGCAGACGTAGGCGTAGCAATTGTTCCACAAACAATTTCCAGACATCTTGCAGAAGCAAATCTTAAATCCAAGCGCCCTTTCCGTGCACTCCCTTTAACACCGGAACATCGGCAACTGCGTCTACAGTGGTGCAAAGCCAGATCAATGTGGAATGTCACAGATTGGTAAAAGGTTGTGTTTAGTGATGAATCCCGGTTTGTTTTGGGGACAGATGATAACCGTGTACGGGTGTGGAGGCGCCCTGGTGAGCGGTACATTTCCCCCCACACTGTTCTACGTCACACTGCCCGCACAGCTGGTGTAATGGTCTGGGGGCTATAGCCTATGATAGCCGGTCCACTTTAATTGTGATTCCTCGAACCTTAACGGGTCAACGTTACGTTGATGATATTCTTCGACCCCATGTAGGACCTTTCCTAAATGGTCTCCCAGGGACAATTTTCCAGCAAGATCATGCTCGTCCGCATACAGCAAGAGTTGCTCAAGACTTCCTACGTCATTTTCAGACTCTTCCATGGCCGGCCCGTTCCCCCGATTTGTCCCTTGTAGAGCACGTGTAGGATCAGCTAAAACGGCAGATGCCATCGTGTCACTCTGTACATGATTTAGAGTTGTCTGTTCAAGATTTGTGGGCCCATCTGCCTCAGGACAACATAAGGTGTCTAATCAACTCAATGCCGGACCGTGTGGCGGCATGTATTGCAGCTGGAGGTGGTCCAACGCGCTATTGAAGTTCCCCAGTATTTGTGTCGTTGCACACCCTGTATTTGTTTAATTGTCTTGTTTTTGAGATCAAGTGAATCTCTCATCGGTGTCATTATGTGCATTAAATTTCATTTCAATCCGATGCTTTCTTCTTGGGTCGCTATTTTCAATGTTCCTGAGTGTATTATAATTTTGCAAATGGTAGCTATTATGCATTGAAATGTTTTGTTCACAATGTATCAAAACATTTTATTGACAAACGCTGTTTTTTTAAAAAAGGAACAAATATTTATGCAATCTATGTATTAGGAAGTAAAAAATTATATTTGATATAATGAAAGACATTTCGTTTTAAATCATTTTTCTGCTTTTCCCCCCAGCATTTTAGAATTTTTCATATTCTACTTCTTAAAATGCTGTTACTTGTATTTTTCTTTGTTTTTCCCAAAAATAAATGTAAATACATTTCTGCTTAAATTATCTTTTTCTGCACCTTTTAGAATCAATGTAATTAAACTCTTTCGTGAAGAATAATCCATTCTTTTAAACCATTTTCAATACTAGCTTTTAGTGCTACGCCACAATCTTGGGGTGGCTTATTGGACGCCAAAATTGTATTCGGCGCGATTTGAAGATCACACCAAAAAAACATTTTTTATAACATATTAGTCCCTTAAAAACTAAAGAATAAAAGGAGAAAAAACACATTTAGAGAAAAAAATACTTATTTTATTAAGCTTATTAATTATAAACATTTACTATTCTGCAAACTTAGATCCATAAGATAGATCGAGATTAAATTTAGATTAATAACGGATTAAAAACATCCTAATAATTACTTGAAACCTCTAAAGTCCTTGCCGGAATTGTTAGCACTAGGAATAGGATCATTTTTAATTCCACAAATATTGCCATAACTATCGTAACCGTACCAAAGACGTTTAGGGTCTCCCCGAGCTGCAGCTAAACCGACTCCAACGAGCTGGAATAAAAAAAGACGTTTTAATTATTTTAGTTAAAGTTTGAAATTTTTTATACATGTTATTACACGAGTATATAGATTCACTGAACTTCCGCAACGCTAAAAATTGTGATATATGCTATCAATTTATTTCATATTCTTTTAATTTAAACATTATGATATGTAATTAACGTATCCAAACACTCTGTTTTAATGAGATTATTCCGCTTTTAGATAGCTTTTTCTAGAAAAATATCTGATTAGATATTTGGACAAAGTTACAGTATTTACGTGTTACCGTCTACTAATTTCTTCAGATCAAAAGATATCGCCAATTGTCGCGATATGCAGCCATGAGTGAACAACCGTTCCCGCGCATATTCCGTAATAATAATAAAGATAACATTTGACGCGAAGTCTTGATTTGGCGAAACTAGTATGCGTTTAATACATAAGAGCTAAATTTATCTGCATATTAGTTGATCTGATTCTTATATATGTAATGTTGTAAATTACAGCTATATTAATATTAATTGACTAAATCTCGATAATTCTTAGTAATAATTAACATCGTACGATACCTCTCACATGATATTTAAGTTGTAACAAGTTCTCTTCACCCCTTTCTATTAATCATCAAAGAGAAATACATGTAATAAATTATTTTATTAGAAAACCTTTCTCTATATGAAGTGGATAGTAACTCAAAGGAGGAGGAGGATTTGAGCTGTCTCTTCCTTTGACTAATTTTCACATTGACGTGAGTGGAGAGTAGCTAAAAAGTGAAATATGGACATTTTTAGCAGCACATTTTGATTCATAGCATTTAGCATGGTGCATGCTCTTTCAGTTGGAAATCTTTAATGCCTTTTACAAGATTCACAGTTAAGTCAGCATACTATATTTTCTACTTATACCCCATAGCAACACGAAGAACTATAAAACACGAGGAATTTAATATTTTTTACGTTCTATATAATAAACTACTGTTTTTGAAAAATGCAACACTACGAAGGAGTCATCAGAATTAAAGGAAATGTAATACACAAACGACTGTTATTGGTACAAATAAATGAATAAATTTTCAAAGAAAAAAAGCCAATATTATATAAGTGTCCGAAATTAGTATTTGGTGTAGCTACAACGCACACTACAATGAATGCTGCTATACAATGTGGCATGTTGAATGTCAGCTTGAGGAAGGTTATTCCATTTTGTTTGTATGCGCACCTAAAGTTCGATTTTGGAGCTGTAGGACGTGGATCACGATCGAGACGCGAAACAACCAAAGTCTGCACATGTTCAATATGCGACATATCCGGTGAATAAGCACGCACTTGACGGCGCATACTTGATGCTATTCAGATAACCCTCAATTCGAAGCAGTATAGATCGTCCATGATCGTTCACCGGCATAGCGTCTAACATGAATGAGGTCCTTATGGTTCCACGAATTAAAGTGGGATTAGTCAGAAAAGACAACTTGTTGCCAATCAGCCCGGCAGGCTCTGTGTTTATGCAGACACCGTCGTCGATGATTCACCGTGAGGGGGATCCTGTATAAAAGAATCCTTGCGCGTAGTCCCCGGTGCAGCAACGTTGACGAAGCCGACATTAATACACCTGACCAATAGACCAACGTACGACCAACTGCCTGGAGAAAGCAGTACGGTAATTAACCACCATGCGGACTAGGTGTCTATCTTCGCGCACCGATTAGGGATGGCGATTCTTTCCGAAAAAAATCGATTTTTAAATCGATACGAAACGTAACCTGATGAATCGATTCACAAAAAATCTAGGTCTAAAAGATCGATTTATGTCTGCATTTACAATGTAAATATGAATCCATTTTATGAAAAACATGAAAATACCATAATACATGATCTTCTATCAGTAAAATCAGGGGATTTTTTAGTTCATTGAATTCGACAATTACAATTATTTTTATTACCATATCAAAGTATCAGGTATAAGAGAAGACATTTATTTTCTAAATGCATTTGTTACATTAAAAGTTTAGTAAATAGATTATATATAGCTTATAGTTCCCAATGCTTAATATCTAAACTTTTTAAAAACAAAGTCCCTCAAGTCTACTGGGATCCAAGTGGTTCCGCTCATCACTTGCGATGTTGCCGGTAATCGAAAAAAGGCGCTCACAAGGAACAGATGATCCCACGATACTCAAATAGATCATGGTTATTTATTGAATGTGATGACAAATAGAGTTTTTTTTTGTTCTTGCCAGTAAAGCATAGGATCATACTTCAGGTACACAACTACCTGCGATAAATAGTGTTTAAATGCTTCGTTTTTTATGGTTTTTACCAAAATGGAAAAAAATCGTTTGTCGATTTTCTAAGATGAAATATCGATTCACTGAATCGAATCAGTGCTACATATCGATTTAAAAAATTGATTTTTTTTGGCTCGAGAAATCGATTTTTCGATAAATCGATCTCAGATCGCTATCCCTAGCACCGATGTCACCTTCCTTCATCCATTCCTAGTTTTTTGAGTTGTCCGATGCTCATCGGTCTACTGCTTCCAAACTTGCATCACTGTGGAACTATTCCTTTGCTACGAGCTGCTTTTGTCCGACAGGAAAATTCTCCTTCGCAAAGATGATTCTCCCCGGTTCAAACTTCGTAATTTGTAAAAATTTCATCCTATTTCATCATGGAGGCATACTTAGATCTTACTAAACGTTCCCCACTAACAGATAACTATGCACGATTTTCAACATCCAGCTACAGACCTCTATTTATACGCATTCAGCATCAGTTCAGAAGACGCTGCTCAAACCACGCATGCGTGGTGTCTCTGAAATTTTGATAATTTGCATAACATCCTATAATTGACATTTGCTGCAAATTTCTTTTTTAGGGGGAGGATTCCTTCATGGTATTGCATTTTTTATAAGCAGTAGTTTATATCGCTACATTGTAAGGAAATTTTAAATTACACTGCTATTGCTCTATGATTGATTGCCAAACCGTCAATGTTTCAAAATATTTCAGTATGGCAAAATACGGTGTATAACGCGCATTTTTAACACAAAAAATGATTGAAATTTACAGGTGCGTATTTTAAGCCGGATTTAAACATGGAAGCTTTAAAAATAAAAAGAAGGGTACTAAAAATCAGACTCCTTCATACATCGAAAAATACAGCTTTTTAAAAAAGAAAAACATCTTAAAAAGTTATGGAGTTGTATAGTTCCAGAATTATATTCTTTTTCCAAAAGCCTTAGATAATATCTGAAATGAATTATTGCAATAAATAAGAGCATTACATGGCAATTATACCTAAAAACTAGTAAGTGCGGCTGAAAATATAGGTGCGTGCCATACGCCGCAGTTTTACGGAAAGACCTTTTCATATACATGAATCAACTGCCTACACAACGGTTTGCATGAAAATATTCTGCATTTGACAATACAAAATGTTGTTAGCAGTCATAATGCATAAAATTATTAGTTTTAAAAGTAACAAAAACACGACAAGGACGTCATTGTTAGGAGGACTCATTCGAGAAACAATTATAAATAATGGTAAGAATTTACACACAATTTGTTTGAAGTGTGATATCATATAAGACATAAAATAAAGAATCTTACCAGAACAATAACGTACACTGCAAATATAACCAGTACAACTACATCTGTACATTGTCTATCCTTAACCACAGGGCCGTCAAGTACATCTGCTGAGTCCGGGAACGATCTAGAATTGGGCTATGAAAAATGAACATTATACAGATATATAATTTCAGCAAAATAGTAATAATAAATAGTTTTTGCAACATTTTCAAATGAAATAATTACTACCAGCACATCGAAAAAACTCTAGATTAATTAAAATCACAATCTATATAGCAAGTCGAAAGCTATTTATATTATATCTATTTTGAATCTTAGTCAAGTGACCTGAAGACGACATATGAGCTGGCAACCTTCTCTCCAGACTTCCACACCACAACAACGGAAATACCATGAGCTACAACAGATTTAACGTGCATCCGTTCCGCTCTGACGGCGGGTCTTTAATGGCACCAAGACTCAAACTCGTGACTCAACCACGTAGGTCACGAATTCCTGACCCTGACTACGAGGTACCACACACACACACACACACACACACACACACACACACACACACACACACACACACACAAGGCATCAACACTCCAGTATGACCAAAATGCATAATATAAATGAATTTAATGTAAATATAATGTTGCAAAATTTAATAAATTTCCCATTTTAATAAACGTATTTTTAAGTAGTAGTTGATTGCACAATTATAGAACGCAGTCGATTGTAATAGACAGACACAAAAAAGGACGAATTATGGGTTCGTAAAGCGAGAAATATTTCTTAAAAACAAACATTTCCTGAAATCTATAGCTAAAAATTTCAATAAAAGCAAAATTTTAAACATACTTCAATACTGATATCTCTGCGTCATATTTAAAGCAACGTAAGTTTCCATTTTAAACCAACTTTTTGTATTTACACATGTACATCCACAGACTATGAAATTACCACCCGATTAGGAAGCCTTGGATTGAAATGAAATTTAATAAAGAGAATCATAAAGATTAAAAGTATACTTAATCCAATTTAACTTGAAATGCTTTGTGCTGAGACACATACCGCCAATCCTGAGCAATCCGAGGGTGGGTTAACATTATCTTGGTTATATATTGAACCCAGAATTATTAGGAGGCATTATATCTGCGATATTACACAAGGTATTCCATGACTTTTAGCATTTCATTATGTTAATTGGGTCAGGCAATATCGCAACTAACTTGTTTACAATAATGCTTTGTAAAAACAATGATGATGATTAAATATCATAAAACAAATTTATGTATACCACTAGTCGTTACCCACTCACTTAGTCAGGTATTTCATGATATTGTAACTCTTCATTCTTTTTAAGTCATTGTTATATAAGTACTTAAATTACGCTTTCTTTTGTATTGTGAAACATTCTTAGAGATTTCACCTCTCTTAATTTAAAAAAAGACAGGACTAGAATTTCTAAAACAGAAATATATTTATCATTCATATCCCTGTATCTCTCCATCCTCATAGTCACCTTCCTCAAAACACATTAATAGCGGACCTCTACTAACAAGGGGAGGGCACGGCTATGGAAATTCATTTGTGATCGAGACTTGGTGTAATAGTAGTACTCCTTTAGGGTGTTCATCCCTCAATATAATTCCGCCGAATGGCCAGTCAATTCCGATAAATTAGCCTTCAAAATTCATGCTTAGCTTTTATACAATTAAATTTTACTTTCCCGTAACGCGTTCGTAGCCTGATCGGTAAACCGTCTGCTTACAATGCGCGAGACAAGGGTTCGATTCCACGCAATCAACTTTTTTTCTTCAATTCCTTTAATTAATTTTTCAAAATTAAATAAATTTATTTGAAAATAACTTATTAAATATTTTATAAAATTATAAAATAATTAAATTAATAATATATAAAAGACATTTTTATTATATTAATTATAAAATAATTAATTTAATAATAATATTTTATAAATTATTTTATATAATATTTTATTTATAGTATATTATATTTCACATTATAAAACTATTTCTAACTAATTTTTATGTAAAATATCTTTGATTATTTATTATATATTTTATTATAAATATTATTTATAAAAATAAAATATATTTATAAAATTTAATATAATTATTTATATAATTACAGTAATTTTTTACTTTATTAAATGCAAAATAATTACATAAAACATCATTTAATATTTAATAAACCTTTCATAAATAAATTTACTTAATTAAAAAAAATAATTAAATGAATTGAAGAAAAAAAAGTTGATTTCGCGTAGTAAGCAGACGATTTACCGATCAGGCTACGAACTCGTTGAGGGAACTTAAAATTTAATTGTATAAAAGATAAGCATGAATTTCGAAGGCTAATTTATCCAAATTGACTGGCCATTCGGCGGAATTACATGAGGGGTGAACACCCTAAAAGGAGTACTACTATTACACCAAGTCTCGACCCCAAATGAATTTCCTTAGTCGTGCCCTCTCCTTGTAAGTAAAATTAACATGTTTGAAAATCTCCACGTCTGTAGGTGGTCAAAATCGATTTTTTTTATCGCTAACACCCCCATAATCGATTCCGTAGACCCGGGGTCGATTTTCACAAAACCCGTTCTCAGAAAATCTCTACTCAACCAAAGTAACTTGCTTCCCAATTCACAAGTATATAACATTGCTCGCCACTCAAAAAGGTAACATCAAGAAGGACCAGAGATATATCATAGCGAAATATATTTGGCAGATAATATGTTGTACAAAGATCAAACGATTGAAGTTACAGCCTTTTGTGACGTATGGATGAGAATAAAATCAGTAGTTAGTGTAGCCGCCATTATTCGCTATAATCGCTGTCACGCGCATCAGCAAGGAATTAAAGAGGCTTTGGGTGTATCCTTGAGGTACAGCAGTCCATGCGGACAGATCGAGAGAACAAGCAGTCAAAGAAAGCAATTCAATCTTATGAGTAAAGAAGAACACTTGAACATTGCGTACCTTGTGTGGTCGCGCATTATCCTATTGGAATATGGCTGATGGACAGCGCTGAAAGTATGGGAGGACCACGGGCTCCAACACCTCAGTGATGTAGCGCTAACTGTTAAATGCACCGGCAATGCGTACTAGAAGGGTGTGGCAATGAAATCCAATACACCCCAAACCATGATACAGAATGTAGGACCAGTGTGGCAAAATGCATAACATAACAGTTCAGCAGCCTCTTAGCACGGTGTCTCTAAACTCGAATCCGACCATCGTGGGGTTGCAATCAGAAGCGGGATTCGTCAGTAACTACAGTGCCATTCCATTCTGTTGTCCATGTCCGCCATTCATCTCCCCATTGGTGGTGCAAACGCCTGTGGTTCCAATCAAAGGTAAACGAAGCAATGGACGCCTTGTGGACATTCCACTCTGCTGGAAACGGCGTCGAATGGAACGAGTGGACACCGAATGATGCGTAACAGACTAAATCTGTTGCGCTACGCTTCGTGATGAGGCTGCGAAATCCATCAATGATATGCACACAAACCGCCTGTCATCACGGCAGTGATGCAAAGGACGTGGATGAGATTGACCCCGTCGGTCTGCCGTTTTCTCTTGCATCTAGCGATGATAGATCCGCATCACAGTTGCTTGCCTTCGTCCAACATGTTGATTGATTTCTCTGGGAGGTAATCCACAATTCTTATAGGTTACCATTCTTCCTAGGTTGAATCCAGAAACTTAGTCTAAAGATGCTCGATGTTTTCCACAAGGCGCGCGCAGGCACACACACACACTTGCCGTATTTCAAATCGCAAATCTGTTTTTTTCTTGTATAGCGCTTGGAGGTGGCGCTACGGTCACCCGTGATTTGCGTCTGTGCTATAATGCTAATGATTTGCATATTTCATCATCCCTCAACGTATGAAGTATTTCACGTGGTTTGCATGTTTCATTTAGGGTGTTGCATTTTATATGGCCAGCAGTCTAAATTATAGTTGAAAAAAAGGTATTCTTTTCTTATCTATAACTTTCATGTAATCACCCCTCAGAAGTCGACTTGCGCCAAACCCGTTCAGAGTGAACCTCTACTCAACTGAATAAACAAGTTAGCAAAGTTTCAAGCCTGAAAGTCTAATAGTTCAAAAAAAGGAAATTTTTATCTGTAACGCCTTCAAAACACCCCACAAACCCCCTCAGGAGTCAGGCCCCTATTTCAAAAAAATACATTCTTCGAGGATCTCTCTACTCAACGCAGCACGTTTTCCAAATTTGAAGTATGTGAGTTTAATTGTTAAGAAACGGGAATTGCTGTTACAACATCCCCTCCTTTTAGTCGATTTTCGCAAACCCGTTTTTAGTGGATCTATTACTCAACAAAAGTAGCATGGCTATCTTATTTCAAGTCTGTAGATACAATAGTTCAAGAGATTTCGTGGGGAGGGAGCCGCCTTTCTCTTAAATAAATATATAGATTATACATTGATAACAATAAGAAACTGGCTGACTTACTTTTACAGAACTAACTCTTGAAGATGACGAACAGCAACAGCCCATCTTGAGACAATTTCAAATCTCCTTTTCCCTATCCAACCTCACAAACTCTTCGACATAATTCAAAACACTTATCTTTATATTAACTACATCATTTTTTATTTGTTGAAGTTTTTTAAATCTGCAAAAAAAAAAAAGTATTGTGAGTCAAGCGAAAGCCTAAAGATAATATAGACGAAGAGTTAATAAAAGCACCATTATTAAGAAAAAAGCACATTTAACTTTAAACATAAAATGCTAGTGAATGTTAATAGATTTTAATTTCATCCACATGATAAAATAAAAATCAATAGATTTTTACTGGTTATCTTCTTTTGACCCATAACATGACTTTTCCCTTTAAAAGTTCTTAGTAAAAGCCTTATTTTATCAGTCACTTGCTTTCTTCATCACTGATGAAAACTTTTGACTGATATTTAGGAACTGATATGATTTTAATGTGTTATACATAAAATATGATCAATAACAAAGTAACCAAGATAGCAGCGACGCACGCTAAATTAAATCAATAAATGACGCATTCCTACTAGACATAATATTAACCAAATCGCATTTTTAATTTTATAAAAACTACTAAAATTCAGATTCAAATAAAAAATAACATTTGGGGAATATACTAATAGTGTTTAAATCTTTCATTCCGAATGTTTTGTGATGTAATTCAAAATACATAAAATATTATAAATACCATAGACATTTCACTTTTTTCTCGTTTTAAAGTATGAAAAAAATAACATATTTTGCTAATAAAATAAAAAATATTGTCCATATTCCCCATATTCGGTTATTCTTTTCTATTTTATTACGTAATACACACACACACACACACACTTGATTTTAATTTTTTATATTAACTTTTCAATTAACCTTTCAATACCAACTACGGTGTTATTTTTTCTAAGCCGACACTATTCTGAGCCATTTGTACCTTGATCTAGCAAACGCACTACAGTTAGAGACTAATAACGACATGAAAAATAACATTCCGTTAAAAAAAAAGTTCCAAAATTCGTTCATATGGCTATTTTTGGCATTGTTAAAGCCTGCCAAACCGAGAATCACCACAAAATACGGGTATCCAAATTTATGGTTTTACATGTGACAATCGCGCCTGTAATTTCGACTATAAAAACATGTAGACAGCTACAGAAAAAAGTATTCTCAGTTGTAGTGAGTCAACTGAAGTGAAATTGCAACTCACATTACTAGAACATGCACTATTGGTAAAGCTGTATTATCTTAATTCTCCACAGCTCCTCGTGAGCTCAGAAATCAAAAGAAGCTACCGTGACGTTTGAAATAAATAACGGTAGCGGGATATTGACTAATTTAAATATGTAATTTATTTATGTCACAGCAATTATTTATAGATTATACATTTAAGTTATTGAACTTATCAAAAAGATTATTAGAGTTCAAATAAGGTGGTTTGTGAGGGAGGAGTTTCTTTGGGGTCCGCTCTCAACGAAGGTTTTCAGACCCTCTCCCGTTTTTCCTCTCTAGCTTCGGGGATGACAGAGGCCGGCGTCTTTAGCTTCCAGTTACATTCGGTCAGTGGTGATAAGGGTCCCTCGTGGTGTCCAAGGTTGCCGGGGCAATTCAAGACAAGACTGTGCAATAATTTTAAACTTGAAGGTGCCAATGCACGTGTGGGGATCCACAAAGAAGCCGATTCACAGTTGTGTGGCGGGAATCGTTACACTACGTAAAGGGTTTTACCGCTTAATGCTTTGAAAGAAGTCAGTGAGAAACAGAGTCAATGACGATTCACCAAGGCAGAGGACGTAAACCTGTGTCAGAAGTAAAGATAACACATTTTGCAACTGTATTCTTCGACGGATCACAGGGAACCATTGTTGGTACACATATCACAGACAGTGTGCAATATTCCTTGAGACATGCTGCGTACAGCCGTAGAAAATATACAGAGAACACGTTGTAATCTCTGAAAACAGTGTGTCGTAGAGGAACGAGTTAGGCTAGAGATAAATTTATTTAAGAACAGGCGTAGCTAGCTCTGAGGGGGACCTGTGTATCCAAAATTCCTTCGGGGTCTTTTTTAGGTATGTGAGCCTTGTTATTGTTGGGGCATGTTGGGCCACATGTTGGGGCCCCTGTAGCTTGGGGGCCCCGTATCATTGATACGGCTGATGCGGCAGTAGCTAAGCCCCTGTATTTAAGCCTTAATTTTTACAAGAACCGACCCGCAATCTTACATCCTCGCCTTCTCTTTCTCAACCTGAGCTTATTTCAAATAGGTTCGCTTCTCAGCTAGCTATATGAATCTAACACGGTTGAAATCAAAAGTTCGAATTGCGCATGCGCTTAGAAGATTCTATCTTGGAACGTCAAAAGAATGGGTTTTTGGAAGCCTATTCTACCTACTGCAGTCTAAAGGAGTTCTTATTGGTTACTTCGTCCCAGACGAAGTCAACTGGGTTATCATAGCAATAATGTTCCGAACGGTGGTCATACTAAATGTGATCGAATTCCTGGCCGGGGAAGTGAAAATGTGAACAAAACATCATTTCACTGTTATTTCTCATGTATTATTATTTTTTCTTTTTTCGTAACACTTTTTGTATTGTACAGTGCCATGCATACCTCTATCGACGATTTTTGAAACTAATTTCTTTTTTCACGGAATCTTAATTTCCATATCATTATTCGTCTCCATATCAAGTGATGGGAGGCCAGGAATTGTTCATTGCTTTAGAAATTGTCCCTTGCTTTCTAGAAATTTTTATATGAGTCCCCCTTGACCGGATGTGGTGAAATTCCTTCGGTGGGGAGTGTCAAAGTATTCCCGCGCTTTTCTGAGTTCAGTGAACGCATTAATTTCACGATCAGATGTGAAATTCAGGGGACGGCAAATAGTCTGGCTCCAGGATTTTGGAATGATGGGGTGCAGAATAAAAGGTAACGCACCCGAATTTTCAGAAGAGGCTCTCTCCCAAAATTATAGCACTCAGACGAACCAGGCATTGCTAAAATCGCCACCGAGACTGCCCGGAGCCACCATGCACTCCTCTCCTCAAAACACCATGCACTCCTCTCCTCTCCTCAAAAAGCTAAGTTCCTTTAATTAATCTTTTATTTGTAAAACCTAAATATTTACTTGTGCATAAAATAAATTTAACTTAAAAGTAAAGAATAATTGAGAATTCTTTCTTTTATTTAACCTTGGTCATGATGCGATTTACAATTATCGAACCTGGGTTTCTTAAACAAATAATTTCTCTATAGCATCGCATCACAAGTTAAGTGACATTTATTTTTCTAGATCGAGCTACAGGTGGCTCTGAATAATGTCAGTTTTTAAAAAAATAACCCTGTGTATTACATTTTTAAGTCTGTGAAATTAATAAAGCTTTAGAACAGAAGAAATTAATTACATCCTATATATACCTTAGTTACACAAGTATTTATGAAACATTGCAAATGATATAAGCCAGCTTCACTATTCTTTCGCCTTTCGTGATGAACGTAATTTTTCGCTTTTTCGTAAATGATTCTCTTAAAATTTGTTAGTAGATCAGAGAGAGAACAATGGCGTGCGCCCCAACTGTTGCGTGCTTCGCGACTTCTCTCTTTCAGCATTATAGTTCTTTTCACCTTTTTTTTTCATCTTCAGTTCAGGATGGATAATTTTGTTTACTCGAATCTGTGTACCATTGATATGTTACCATAGGGACTATTGCCATGTTAAGAGTTTATTTTTTTTAACAATGTAAACTGTGTATGTATAACGGAAATGTATAATAACATGATCTTTTGTGAAGGTTAGCAAAAAAATTATCTGTTTATTTGAACTTTAACTTAGACACGCCTTTCTGATGTATCAGTTAGCTCATGTACAGGGAGAGCCATAAATACAAAATTTTTATTTAGACAGTGAAAAATTACAACATGTATGTCTCAAAATGGTTTACTTCTTTAAAAAAAAGTAATATGAGCTATAAATCAAACTATGAACTTGAAATATTTTAAAATTTGAGTTTGGTTTAACTACTAAATCATCTTTTGGAAGATTGATTTTATATTTTCTTATAAATCTTTTATAACATTTAAAATTATTTTTACTTACAACTGATTTATTTCAATTGTTTAGCTGTTTGTTTGACTGATTAACAGTAGAATTTGTATAGTTTGTAGTTCAATTGCGTGAGCTGCCTTACGTTAAACTAAGGTTTGTAAAATAAAAAGTGTGTTGAAAAGGAAGTTGATACTGGAACTTTTTATCTCTGGTTTTGAAGAAGTTTGTGAAATGCAGAGTTGATAATTCATAATTCATACCTTAATGGCTTTTAAAATATTCATTATTTATGCACACATACATGCACACACGCATACAAACACACGCACACATTTCTTTATAATATGTACACCAAATCATTTCATTAAAAAATATACATTTGTTAATAAGTTTTATTTTATTTCGTTTAATATTTCTAGATTTCTTTTTGGAAATTTCTTTTAGAATTTTTTAAACTTTCTCTCTGTCATTTTCATACTCTATTTTATTTTATTATTTTTAATGGTATTTAATTTGTTCCAATATATTACATTTGATTTATGAATACAAAAACCGAAATTCTTCTTCTTCACCGACTGTTCACTTTTAGAAATAAATAATGCTTCCCATTTGCACAGATGACACTGCTTTATTGGATCATTAAAGTGCCTACTTATAAAATTGTTTTTTAGCTATTTTAAAATACTGTTTTCCCTACATTATTTTAAAGAACTTCCTCTGATTTACTTCAGTTGCTGCGTCAGCCTAGTGGTAATGAACACGAACTCATGGCTGGAGTGTTATGGGTTCGAGTCCCGGTGCCACTGAAGACCCACCGTGTAGATGGAAGGAGTTAGGAAAGGAGGGTGCCAGCTCAGATGTCGTTCTCATCACTTGACCGAGATTCAAAATCAAGAGGTCCGTCACCAATTGCCTTAATGTTGCTTTTTTTGTGGGACGTTATATAACTATCACTCTTTGAATTATTTTAAAGTAATATATATATACGAGGGTTGGGGCAAAAGTTATGGCACAACTATTCTTTTCCCTTGAAGATACCAGTTTCGTTGGAAATATGACATATACAGACGAAAGGACAAAGTGTTAACTACATGTGTGGACAATGAATAGCATTGAAATATCGTAGCACACTAATTTATTACGGTAGTATACAGGGCAATGTGTCCTTCACGGTGCAAAAGAATGCCAACACAGTACGCATGAAGTTGACATGAGAAATCTTGGTCTAAAGACCCCCAATGTAATCCTCTGCTACTGTCACCACACGCTGCCAACGATGTGGGAGGCGCTGCAGCCTCAGCATTTGTCGCACTATGTGTGAATAGGGTCACCTGTTGGTGCACAGCATTAGCAATGTCTTCTTGTGTTGCAAACCGCCTACTATTTATTAGATCCTTAATCTTGGGAATGAGATCAAATTCACAGGGCGAAATGTCGAGAGAGTACGGTGGGTGCCCCAATTCTTCCCATCCCCAACGTCAGAGTACCTGCCGTTCACACATTGCTTTATGTGGTTATGCGGGTCCTACCCGCCGTGCTACTGTATGATATGGTAGGGAATTATTCCCAAGGACTTCCATTAATTCACTGTGACACTCCATCGCATTTCTCCCTTGGAGAACGGCTATTTTGATGTAAGCTCGCTGCACAACACGAGTTACTTCCATCTCACACCACACTCACCATTTGATAGCTACTACCAGCTATCACAGTACAATCTGTTGTTCTGCATACACACTATGCCTTCAGAACTTCCACACGACACATATTCTTTTATGATCCATTCACATATCTACAAGAAAAAAAAAATAGTTGCCATGACTTATGCCCCCAGCCCTCGTATATTCAGTTAGAGACACACTACAACAATCGCTATGCCTGTATAAGCCTTCAGAAATCGTTTTACAGCTTTAAAAACACTATAAATAAGGAAAATAAGTAATCGCCCGGCAGTAAAAAAGAAATGTATCACTACATTCTATAATTCTGATATAAATATTTGTCTCGAATGTTAATATCCGCCGATCCCTTCTCCACCCCCTCCCCAAGGATCGATTTTCAGATTTGATTCAACATACATCTTGATTCAGTAGTTCCCTCCCGATATAATTTTCCTTCCCCAATGAAGTCTGACGTCATCAAAAAGGCCGGGAGGGATGCGGATATCATTTACTACAATCATTTGTGTGTCTTTCCGGTCAACGACTTTTGCTTTGCGTTCTCTCCCCTCCCTGAGAAAGAAAAAAATTAATATTTCTGAGAGAATACTCATTATAAATTATACTTTTCAATTCAGGAAAAGTCACTTTTATATCGATTTGGAATTAAATTCATTTTTGTTTCAAAAATTGTTTTACTAAGGAAAAAGTCAGCAACGCAGTTAATAATTTTAGTATATCGATGTTCAAATGTAATAGTATAAGCTTAATTTATTACTTACTTTAAGCTTACATTTACAGTACAGTCCCGCTAATCCGAACACGGCTAATCCGAACATCCGGTTAATCCGAACGGCTCCGCGGAAAAATTTTTTATAATTTTAAGGACGAAAAAAAAAAAATCGGTGAATATTTCAATATAAAACAGTATAAACCTTAATTCAAAACAGTTCTTTATTTAATATTCACGCACTGTACATCAAGTTATGGTACAAATTTTAAAATGGAATAAACTACAGAACAGAACACTAATGTTTAGTATGAAAAATTGTACAACATAACCCGTACTCCCAGTTCAAATAGTGATTTCGCTGTTACTCCGGCTAATCCGAACAATCACGTAATCCGAACAGGGGTCGGTCCGATATTGTTCGGATTATCGGGACTGTACTGTATTAGTTTCAAATCCCCATTTGAACGGGTATTTTACAATTGATGCTGTATACTGTCTACTTTTAAAGATCTTAGGTGCAGCCTATACATTTGCATAGGTGCTCAGGGCCACAAAATATCTTATGTGGCCCAGGGCCTCAAAGAGTCTTAGGACGTCTCTGGTTATGATCACGAACTCGCGTGGCCGGAATATCACGGGATCGAGTCCTGCTGCCACTGTAGACCCGCCGTGTAGAAGGGTCCATGCTCGTTAAATCTGTCGAGTTAATGCCCTTCCGTTGGTTCAGGTATAGTCCTCGACACTTGACTGAGGTTCAAAAATACGAAGTCTGTTACCAATAACTCTCGTGATGCTTTATATTGCGACGTAAATATTACTCTCTCTCTTCTACACAGAAAAAAGCACGACCGACGAGCATATAGGCATACTACTTTTGAAACACTTGTTTGTATGTATTATTATTCTGTTACAGAAACTCAATTCAGCTAACTCAATACGAAATCAAAAATTAATTCTAATAATATAGCCAAGTAATAAATGTAATAATTTTAAAAGTTTTCCCGGAGCTTTTAAATTTACACTTTGATCTTGTAGGCATCGACCAGTTTGTCCAAAAGAACTCTTGAAGCAATAAAATAAAAATTACTAGAAACTCAAAAGAAATACTTGTTTAAATTAGAGCTAAAGGTTATACTTTGTAATATGAGTCTTTTTTTTTAATAAAAAGAATGAATTAAAAAGAAATGAAGTTTCAGAAAATAATTTGTTTTTGATATAAAATAGTATGATTGATAGAGTATAAATATTTTGGAAAAAAGTGTTTTAAAAAATTACTAGAATATTAACTATTTTTCTTAAAGTATTGTTATAAAAAAAAAGGTTTTACATTTAATTCTATCTTGGGTTTTAAGACATTAAATAATACTACCGAGGGATTTTTTGCTATACTTATTAAAGCTACGCACACACAATACCCTACATTTTTCAAAATTATCAATTTTTTTTCATTTTCTTTGTGGCACATATCATTGGGAAGATTGCCACCAAATTCCAGATCTATTAACAAATTAATTGTTAAGATATTTGAAGTTTTCGGAGCTATGGTTTGGTTTCGGTTTCATTTTAAAGCTTTTTTCCACAAATTGAATTAATTAAAAATATTTTTGAGCACAATCAACTCTTTTAGTGTGAAATAATTATTAATTTTAATTTTCATTACTAAAATCATTTTTGCTTGGTTGAGTTTTGAGTATTTTGAGTTAGCATAGTTAATTAATTAAAATTGATTTCAAGACCAAGTTTTGCTTTAACAATAGTTTAAAGCTTTACCACGAATTTTTTCCCGTTGAGAAAATGCCATGGCCAAAACCTTTCTAAAGTTTCTGTGAGAAATAATATTTCGGAGAGATGGAATACTACAGAAAATGATGTACCTAAAAATCAGTCTTCAATCGATACTGCAATTAGACTTCCTTATACAAGTATTCTGAATTCAAGTATTGCAGATAAAACTGAATATTTCTTTTATGTACCAAACTTCCTTACACTAAGTATATTGTAGTACTATATTCTGGTATTTTAAAGTCGTACAACAAGAGCTAAAATTTCTTAAACTGCCCCGATTTAAAATTGAAAAAAAACTAAACTTTTTGAACAAACTTAGCTATTTTTAGCTGAAGTTAGTACCATTATTATTTTGTGCATACTGCAAAAGTTTCAAAACTTTTGTGAAAATATTAGGTTAAGATTAAGTTGAATAATTTGCCGCCGTAACAAATTCTATCAAAATAATGCAAAAATATTTTTTGAATCAAAAAAATATTTTCAGCCATATTTATATATAATTAAAATAGTGTTTTAATGTAGAACATACATTAGAAAATAACATATTAGAAAATTAGAGCTTTGCGGGCAATATACGTTTTAGATTTTTATGCCTTTACAATCTTTAAATGCGTTTTTCTCAGACTTTCAATTTTGAAGGTGTAACTGTTTCTAATCCATAAGGCCTTTTTTCTGTTCAAGATAGAGCCTTGAATTTTTTGCATATACTCCCAATTATAAGTTCTATAAAAGTTAGTTTGGATTTAGCCCTGAGATATCTAGTTATTTTTTTTAAATGCTAAAGTTAATTTTTAAAATAATTTCGTGTATTTTCCAGGTTTATCTAGAGAAATAATTATTAAAAATTCACAAAGGAATATATATAGATTTTCAAATCCGTACTAACTTTTTTCGCAATAATCTAAAAAACATAAAATGACTAAAAAATTTTAAAAAGTGAGCATTTTATAAAAGTTTGAAAAAAAAACTTCAAAAATTCTTAATTTTTAAAAATTGTAAAATAACTTCACAGGTCCAAATTGACTTTTTACTTTCAAAATTAATTTAATAATATAATCTTAATATAAAACAAATTATTTTTACTGTTGCTGTCTCCAAATAAAGTTTTTGAAAAAGGGTACTGTGTAGTCTTAATACTAAATGAGAAAACTTTTCCAAGTATATGCATAACTCTGCCCCTTTTCATCCATTTTTATAGTGAACGCGTTTACTTTGCTAAATGAAGTATCTAAAATCGGGTTAAATATTTTCATAAAAAGAGAAAAAAACAAAGCAGTCCAATGATAATGCATGAATTGTAGATCCATTGCTGAATTTGTGATATTATATACTGTCAATTAACACACACATACACAGAAAAGTCTCTCAGTAAAAAAATTTTAAAATATATTTTTTTATTTTTAGTCGGATAGGAATTCTTTCTTTAAATGCTCAATCTGTCAGCATTTGAACTTGTTACAGCAGATAAAAACTCAAAGAAAACTGTTAGAGAAACAGCAAAAAAAGAAAAATAATAATTTAAAAATAGAGCTTAGAAATTGGAACTTGTGTAAGAGTTGCTCATTCCCTAAAAAAATAGCGAAAACTATTTTATTGATTATCTAATCACGTGATCTAAAAATAGAAAGTTGGCGAAATGTTGAGGGTGCTATGTTCTATACATCTGGTATTTTTTATTGTTTGTTTATTAGCAATGCATATCCAAAGGAGATTTTAGCTTATTAATATAGTACTCCGAAATAAGAAAAAAACCCGAGAATATTAAAATTGTAAGGAATACATTGAGCTTATATTTTACCGAATCTTTATTGTTAGTTTTTTTCCTACAATTTATTTATAATATAGATTTTAACGAATAATCATATATTCTAGATTTTATTATATTGTAGTGCAATATTGCATTTTTGATAGACTACAATTGCTTAAAAATTTCATTTTTCAAATAATCATTTTAATTACCCGTTTCTCGTATTGTAAATGTTTTGTGTACGTGTGTGTATCCCTACATGAAATTAAAATCAGAATTAAAGAAATATTATTAGTGCTTATTTTCTCATGAGATAATAGTAGTAAGTTGTTATAAGCTGTGCTATATAAATGATTTTATCAAATATTTGCGTAAACAAAATTTGTAATTAAAAACTTTGTTTATTTCGCTGTTTAAGCTACATGAAGGCTTTGATTTTTTTTAAAAAAAATGTAATGCATTAATATTAAATATTTAGCTAAATGTTTTTCTGTTATTTTTTGCTTAAAAAATCATTCTTATAAATTTTAATTATTCATAGAAAAATCTTGCTGTTTGTTAAGATAATTAATATCCTGATATTGCGCATGGTATAGAACAGGGGTGGCGAACCTTTTTGGGTCAACGTGCCATTTTTTCTAAAAAAACGTTTAATGAGTTATAGGCGTGCCATCAAATAATTTTGACTTGTGATTATTGAAGAACTAATAAAACTAAATGCGAACAAATCAAAATTCTTTATTTGATACGAAAAAATACATTTTGCACTGTATAGTAGTAAATGTTTTAGTTATACTTGTAATTTAAATTAAAATAACATTAGTGTGATTTCTGCTGTTGTATATTAGATGACAAATAACTTATATCAGGTTACTTTTAGTAGAATGCATGCTGAATTAGAGTCGTCTATTAAACAGTTTCTAGGCGAGTCTTTGATGCTATTTATCTCTGAAAATAATGACTCGCAGGCATAGGTAGATGAAAATATGGTTAAAATAGCATACGCCAACTTCTTCAAACAGTTAAATGCGTCTGGAATCGAATTCCATGTTTCCAAAATTTCGTTACTGGTATTTTTACTTATATTGCTTGTCAATCTTTCTGCTTCAATCAATTCCAACTTTTTCCTTGTTTCAATGAACTTTTGAATCCATATTGAACTAGACTGGAAATCAATCAGTTGCATTTCAAGTTCTTCAATTTCCAACCAATCGAATTGAGACAAGTTCAGTTTATCAAACGAAATCACATCAGGGTACATAATAAATTTGAACGTTTCCGATAATTCCTTGGAGAAAATCTCGCTGAAAATTCTTTGATTAAAGAATTCATTATGGAAATAAAGTCATCAATAACCTTTTCTTCATTTCGTTTCTCTTGGGCATCTAAATCTTTGATATTTTTTCAATTGATTGATTGATTGAATAATAACGTCGCACTGTTCAGCTACACGAGGGCTTTTTGGCGACGGACCACGTAATTTTGAACCATGGTCAAGTGACGTGGACGACACCTGAGCTGGCACCACTCTCCTAACTACCACACCACACCACACCAACGGGAGGACGTTTCAGCTCTCGACAGATTTAACGTGCATCGCTGCCCTACACGGTGAGTCTTTAGTGGTACTGGGCTCGAACTCGTGACAAGGCATGCCACGGTCCGATACCTACACCACTCGGCTACCGCGGCCACTTTTTTTTTCAAGTTTGGGAAGTACTTGTAGTTTTTTGTAATAATATCGTTTCTGAAAACATATAGTTTAGCTTCAAAAGCGCGAATGAGATCCATCATGACGATAGCTGACGATTCGGGCCTTGAAGCTTTATGTTCAATTCATTGAAATGTTGGCATATGTCTGTAAAAAACATCAATTTTAAAAGCCACATAATATCCATCAACTGTGGGTATTGTTCAATTTTGCTCTCATTTTGTAGAAATAGTCTGATTTCTTCCGAGCAATCAACAAATCTTTGAAGTACGTTCCCGCGACTCAACCAGCGAACATTGTTATACATTATTAAGCCATTATACACCGAATTGATTTCATCCAACAAAGCATCAAACTTTCGTTTATTTAAAGCCTGCGACGATATGAGGTTGACTATATTTCTGTGACTAAAGTTACTACATTATCAAGAGATGTTAAACCACTCTTTGCACATAAGGCTAGTTGGTGAATAATGCAGTGGCATTCAAGATTCGAATGTTCTACGTCTGTTTTAAATAAAGAAATGAAACCACTTTTTTGCCTACCATATTTGGAGCATCATCAGTGGTTACTGAAACAATTTTTTTTCAAATCAATTTCTTTCTCAGCAAGCGAATTTCTTACTGCCGTACAAATAAATATCTGTGCCCTTTGTAGTTGTTAACAATGATGTTATATGTCGCAATTAATTCTTCCTTAATGATGTTTCCTACACAATATCGAGCAAAGAGAGCTAAACGTGCCGATTTAGTAATGCCAATCCTTTCGTCAAGACATAGCGATATAAAAGGAGCGGAGTTAATGTCTCTTTTTTGTTGGTCTGTAACATTTTCTGCCAATTTCAAGATTCTATCTTTCATTGTGTTTCTAGATAGAGGAACATCTTTAATGCGCTGAATTATCTTATCTTTATTATCAAAATCATCAAAAAGTGAGGGCGCACATGCCAACCAAGCTTCCTTCAAAAACTCTCCCTCTTGAAAAGGTTTACCCTGCCGAGCAATGGCATTTGCAGCCGAGTAACTTGCCGCACTTGTGTGACAATTTTTGCTTACATATTTAAACATAGACGTCGACTGTTTATTTCTGTCTTTTATTGCACTTGCAATTAATTCTTTTTGCTCTGGTTCGCTTTTTTCACAAAAGGATCTGTGATTTGTTTCAAAATGCCGTTTTACAGACGATGTTCTGCATACCACTGTTCCAGAACATAAAACACACACCGCTTTGTCGCCTTTATTGATCATGCCATATTTTTCAGCCCACCAAGTTTGAAATTCTCTGCTACACTTACTATATTGCACTTTTTGTTTTTTGTTGAACTAGCCATGTTAAATAGCAGTTAAAAATCGTATATTTAACGCAAAACTTGAAATATACATTTGTGTCGATGAAATTGACTATTCTATGTGCTCTCGCTTGATTCCTCCCCCCGCCAAAAATAACCTTTTTACTGACTGCGCACGACTGCGGGCTTATGGGCAGATTTATTTGTTTTTATGAAATTGAGTGCTTGTACGAGATTTCTGTAGTGTCTGCTCTTTTGCTTTTGTCTCAGGTCATTAAATTTATTTAAAATAAAGCAGTGAGAGTTATTTTACCAATAAAACTTACAAGACAAGAATTAGATCACATTAATAAATTAGATGTATACAAGCTGAACTATTAATGTAAACGATAGAATATGTTTTTTAAACAACTTGAATATATTTAGAAATAGTTACATACACTATGCGTAGATAAACTTTGCATCATTAGCAATTTATAATATACGAAGTATTTACGCAAGACATAACAAACGAGTCTGCTCCCCGATTTGTCGGCGTCGCGACGGATCACTCGCGTTTGTTCATAATAATTCAAAATAAACTTAATTATTTTAAGCTAAAATGCAAATCGTTTTTGATCGATGGCGTGCCCAAAACATTCTCTCGCGTGCCATCATTGGCACGCGTGCCATTGGTTCGCCCTCCCTGGTATAGAACTTCGAAGTTTGATTAATCAGTTCAATATTCGTCTTGTAATTATTTTTAATTACCATTCTCAGAAAGTGCAATTTCATCATTTATATAAATTTAAGCATTTTATAATATAATGGAAAGTTAATTTCAAACGTATTAATTGAGAGAAAGAGATTTCGCTTTTATTTATAACATAGGTTCGAAATTAGATTTTGAGGAATTCATGCTTGGTTCCCTTATGAAGCCCATTCTATCATACATACTAAATTGCATTGTAATTTAGTTTCGTTTTCCTTTGATAATGTTTGAGTTTATTAAAAAAAGTTGTAAACGTTAAAAAGATAACAACTGGGTGTGTCTGAATGTACCGTTAACCCTCTTTCCTAAAACGCTCTAATTCCACGATAATCTTCTGCAAGGAGCATTTTAATTAAATAGATTTTCCTTTCTGCATGAATTCAGCCACATATATTTTCTCAATACGTGATTGAAATTTATTTTGCAAGAAACAGTTATTTTGCACTTTTTTGTTATAGCTTTTCTGTCATTATGCCAATTAATAAAACTTTTCCGCACAAGAAACCTAAAAATTTAGTGAATTGAATAAATTTAAGAATGCTTAATAGAGTTACTTTCAACATTTATAACACTTATGTAGTATTTTTTATGAATTTATCGTTCATCAAACCCTTAATTGCATAAATTGTGAAAATTCTTGCTTTTGTACAACTTTTATGCAATAATGATGTATAAAAATTACGGTAAACTTGTTGAATGCTCTGTTAATATATCCGACTACCTTAAAATCATGATTTTTTTTCAAAAATTGACAAATTTTTTTTATGATTTTACTTAATAGACCATCTTATTAGCTTAATAAAAATACCAAGCTTTTTATTTTTTATTCACTAGAACAAAAACTACACATGTTTTAATAAAAGAAATGCCGTAACTTTAGACAAGATTTCAAACATTAAGATGCGTTTTACTCGAAATGTGCTTTTTTCGAAAACTCAAACGGGGTCAGGGATTGCCTAAAAAAGTTTTGAAAATAATTTGCTTGAACTTTTTGTGAATGTTTTGTATAACAGTAGAAGTATTTTGACCTTAGATTTATCAATCACTGTTTTATTCTAAAATTTACAGTCCTTAATGTGAATATAATCACTGTCTTTATAAGCAATTTCATATAGTCACTAAGATAGAGTGATCTAGTTTTTGTAAAAATTAAAATATCTATTATTCTGAAGGTCATTTCAAACATGAATAAGAATAATACATTAAAATTGAAAAATTGAGAATTTGTTCAAAAAATTTTTATACAGTGCGGGACCCGTTTGTTTTGTACATTTTTCACCACTGTTTTTCCCTTTTAACAATAATAAATATTTTTTCTGTTTTCCATCTTACGATTTTTCCTTAAAATACACTAAATAAATCTAAAGATCACAAAAAAATCCCCATATCTCTATTTTTTTTAAAAAAAAGGTTGTCGCAAGTAGTCGGATACCTTAAATATTAGAAAATTGTCGTTAATACACAGACTTGTCGTTTTGGTAATTAATTGTCATTAATAGAACCCCAATAAAATCGAACTAATCTTCTAAAAAAACTACATGTTTAAGTGTAACCATACGTTCTGTTTTCAAATAATCTTGTCCCTCAGCCCAGCCAAAAATTCTCCTTCTCCGAAAAACAGAATCTACAGTAAAAATGTTTTTAACCAGTTAACTGGGATTGACGAGTATACTCGTCAAGGAGAAGCTGCAGGATTTTGTATATTGACGAGTATACTCGTCATGTGTAAAAAGAAGAAACCATTGGATACTTAATTCCTAATTTTTGAGACAAACAAAACATATTCTTAAATTTCAAGATGTTTAGAATATTTTGAGGCCAGACCGGAGTAAAACAAATGAATAAAAATTATGAAAAATTTAAGATAAACTCATACGTCCCCGTATGCACAGCGTATATGTTCGCATAACGAATTTATTTCTGTGCGATGACAATTTTTTTTAGATGTTAGCCTACAAGGAGCAAAGGAAAAAGCCAGAAAGTTGATTTATAATAGGGTTCCTTCAGGTATGGTGAGCCATGGGACAAATGCGTGGTGCCTACCAGGCACTGATAGCTGCTGGCATCTAGCTATCGAGTGGTGTAAATGCTAATTGTTTGATGTTACAACCACGTGCTTCCATTAGAGTAATGACTCAATGCCATGTTGCCTAAAGAACAATTATTTTATTCGGATGGGAAAGACAAGAATGATTTTTGGTAAGAGGACCAGGATCAACCCTATAGCACCTCTCTAGAACTTCCTTAGTGTCAAGACAGGCAGAAAATATTTTTTAAGTGAAGAAGGAAGTAAATTAGTGTATGCTTTGGTCTCGCAGTTCGGGAATTTTGACGGTCATTAAAAAATTCATAGATATCCATAAAAACCTACGGTCGGAAGGACCGTCGGTCTTATGAACCCGCGACCAAGCTAAATTACTTTATAGCCCTGTACATAGACCCCCTCCATACAATAAGTATTAGAAATAAAATTGGCACTTTTATAAAAGAAACCCATTTTTTTATCCAATATTTTAACAGTGTCACTTACTCTGTGATTGACGATTATACTCGTTATTGCTCGATTTCCGTGACACACATAGCTGCTCACACTCAAACGGCTACTCCAGAGTTAACTTTTTTAAAAAAGCACGAAAAAAATAAAATATCTAATAGCTATGTTCAAAAATGAGGCAATGACGATATGGTATAATGCATGTCTCATTCATAAAAGTCAGTCAGAAGTACATTAGTTAGTCTTAGAAATAAAACAAAAGTAAATTTTAAGAAATATTCTTCAATGAATTTACAAGATGAACCATAAATCTTGGCTTGATTACAAATAGTTATTATGCTTAAACTATTATAATTAGACATGTTTGTTTGAATATATTTTAAGTACTGTTACGAATTTCTTTTTAAATAAATTATAGTTAAAAAAACAACTAAAAACACGCTTTTATGGGTTATGAACTAAAATGTAAAAAATAATTTTTAATATAGAATAAAATGATTAACGAGAAAATATTAATGACATTGTAGTATAAAACGCGGAGGGCTAGATTTCAATTGTTACAACTTCTTACTAGTTCTAATACGTAAAGCAGAGTTAGGGTAAAAATGTAGTACAAAGCATCCCTCGCTTTTACCATAATGACATTAATTTTCTCGTTAATCATTTTATTCTTATATTAAGAACTATTTTTTACATTTTAGTTCGATAAAAAAAACCATAAAAGCACGTGTTTTAGTTTTTTAAACTATCAATTATTCATTGATGAATTTATCTTAAATGCGTTATTTTGTTGGAATCTGAAATACCCATTGCCGTATTCGCTTTAGGGTTATAACTTAATCTTTTAGTCGTCAAATAAGAAATACAATCTGGAATTAGTCGCCAAACTTGGATATGGGAAATCGTTAATCCTTACGATCCTGATCTGGACAATGGAACAAAATTATTAAATTATTATATTGTCATCGATTCTCTACAAGTGTGCAAAATTTCGAATTTATCTGACCTTTTAAAGCGGGTAAAGATTGAGTTCAAAGATTCCGTTACATACAGGTGAAGCTTATAAAAGCGTGTTAAAAGCATTTATTTCAGCAAATTTCAAAGCATGGCTCTCTTGCTATAGCTCGGAGAATGGCTAAGCTGCATTCCAGCCACCGCTAAGTGTTCTTTAACATTTCTTGCTCTTTATAAGCAAGCAACGCATGCCTTTTATGAAGAATTCTTACCAAATTTGCTTCCGATATTTGGGATCACGTAATGCTTCACTAGTTGATTTAGCAGGAATTCACTGAAATGAATCTTGAACGTGTTAAACAGTTACTTCAATCACACTAGACCTGCCACTTCTGGGATGATCCTTACGTTGCCAGTTTCTGTAAAAATCTTCACACCATCACTTTAGTGATTTCGTACCAGGAGGCTTGCTTCCATAACAATCTTGAAATTTACGTTGAACATTAATTGGTGAATTCGTTGTGTGAAATCACAGCACGCATTGGACTTTCTCTTGAATCTACGTCATTTCGGCTAAAAATTATGTCCTTTACAAATCCTCCTGAATCACTTTTGAAGGAGCTTCGCATCGTCTGCTGCATACACAAACACTAAAAAACTATTAAAATTGACCTATCTAATGATACAAAAATTACATTTATATTAAATGGTTATTCTGTAATAGATTTCTATAATCAGGGCAAGATGTTTGGTTCCCGTTGTATTTCTTATTTGAAATCAACGTCACACACACACAAAGAAATTTTATCTTCAGAAAAATATTAGACAACTTAAATAATTTACTTTCACGATTTCATTTCTATTCTTTTCAATCATAATAAATGAAAACTATACAGACGCATGCATTCTCTTGAATGTACATATTATTATCTATAAATTAGTAAATATATTGTAAAAATGAATAATCACATTACTCATAGTATGTTGAAAATTTCAGGAATATGGTATCTGCGGTATTAAGATTCTGTGATAATTCTTGTGCAGTTAAATACGATTTTCTCAAGGAACCTAAACATTTTCGTATATAGTGTCTTATTTGCTTCTGGTTCAGAAGGCAAAACAGTCTCTAATTAAATTGTAATCAACTTCTGGCAATCTTCTAGCACTAAAGTGTGCCTCTTCTATACTATAGGCCAAATTCAAATTGTTAATAAATTACAATCTCCATAAGAGAAGACCCAGCTTCAATCATGTTCTGTATACATGGATTATATAAAAGGTTGCCTGCTGCATATGTAGCGCCCCCCATTCCCCTTACTACTCCGTTTCTTTTTAACGCCCGACTTGACAGTACAGAAGTCGTAATCATAGAGCACCCCAAGAGCTAACTAACTGTAACCCTATAGCTAACCCTGTAACGTTTACCGTAACACAGCTGTAAATAGGCTTCTTTTTGTGGATAGGACTACCAGTCTCCATGAAAACGTGCACGCTCAAAATATTGAGATTTCTTGTTTTTGTTCATCACCCCGGCAACCTTTGACATTGTGAGAACCCCACCATCCCACGAACCGGATATATCTAGAGAATAAAGAGGTCGACTGCTACCTTCCCGAGATTCTAGAGAGAGCAAAGAGAGAAGACGGTTTAAAAACTTCGCAGAGAACGGATGCCATCTCCTCCCTCACAAACAACAGAATTTACATTCTAACGAACTAAGCAATCATTTTAACAACTTCAATGTATATGCTGTAATTAATAGCTGTGACGTAAATAAATTAAATATTTAAATTAATAAATATCACGCTAACATTATTTATCTCAAATGTCATCACCCCAAGACCTAACGAACTGAAAGGTGTCAAATGACATTCATTGATCTTACGTGACGTAAACCTCTGGTGTCATTATGCGACTCTACATAAAAGAATACAACTCAAGAGCACCCGATACATTCTTTTAATTTTAGGCTTCAATAAAAGTTATCACCATATTTTAAGTAAGGCATTCGGGATCTATAGATGCGATGGTTACTACAATTTTATTGAAACAGCGTGTTACATTCTGTCACGATGGAAAATTATTGGACAAAAACATCTCAAACTTTAATTTGTGAGATGGAATAATTATGTCTGCTGTCAACGGACATAAAACATTCGAATAGAATATTTTATATCCGTAGAACGTAATAACAAGTCGAAATTTGTGTACACAAATACAACTACTTTTTAATCTATAAATAATATAAATATACAAACACTTTTAATATATAATTAATAGAATATTTGGAAATTATATTTTCAATGACCTAAAGGCAAATAAATAAAAAATTTTAACTGCTGAAATGAGCTAAATTTTCAATACAATATGCAATTAATCAATTATGCATTCAATAAAGTATCTATCTAGTTTGTATATATTTTTAAAAATCGATTGAATCTTATTGTAATGTAAAACAAATTACACGGAAATATTGAAAATATATAAAATTTCATTAAATATTCATGCAATAATTGATGATACATATAAATTATGGCTTCTTCTTCCTACATCGTATCAATAAATAAATATATAAGTGTAAAGCTTAACGGAAAAAAGATTGAAAATTCCATTATCTAACTTATTTTAATTGAAAAGACAACACAACAATTAAATTTACCTTTCAAAATTTATTTATTTTGAATAATCGTCCAAAAGCATAAATCAATTTTTAATCAATATGTAATTTGGAAAATGAATCATTTTAACTGTGAGTTGCGATTGGAAGGATGAATCAATTTATTTGTATTAAACGTATGAAATAATAATGAGACTGATATTGATTTGATATTATTTTATCGGTTTTTATAAAAGAAAATTAAATAAAGTGAACGAGATATTTTACATTAGTTCTATTATTGATGCCATTATAATTAAAAAGAGTGATATGTTTTCCCGAAATGTAAGCATATATATGACAATTTTTTAAAAATATTCTCTAAATATTGACAATATTTAGAGAATTTATAATATTCTCCAGTATATATAATAATTATACGAATTGAAGTATAGATATTATCTTTAATATTTATAATTTTCGTTATTGTATATTGGGGTTTTTCTATTCAAAAAGTCAATTTCTTATTATTTTAGAACTCAGGTTTTTATTTTTTCTCATACACGGTTTTTTAATTTGTGTGTACTTAAGAATGTATCTACAATATTTATACAAAAATTTTAAATTCCTAAAAGTGATACTTAAGTCTTTTCTATAATTTAAAACATACGACTCACATATACTTTATAATATACGGATTGACTTTTATATTGCACCATTTCTTTACTTTTAAATCTACTCTTTCATTTTCTTGTGGTGTGAATATACATAATTACTATATGTGTAGCAATATTTTAACTTTAAACTAGGAAAGAGAATCATTCATCAAAAAAAGTTTAGTTCATAAGTTTCATAATAATTTGTGCATGCATTATCTTTAGTTAATTTTTTTCTTAGGAAAAAAATGTGTACACTTTTTTTCTTTTTTAAAAATTACAATGAAAAACAGTTATTCTTTTAATGAAAGATACCAGATCACAACGGCATAAAAAAGCTTACTTGTACACTTACTGTGAGTCTATAGTTTTCATTCATCTCTCAGTAATTTACCATCCCCTTGTGAGTGTAAAATACCTTTTTGATAAATATATACATAAAACTAATTTTTTTAACGAGTTTAGGCAATAGCAATAAGTCTAAATAAATTAGAGTATCAGATATTAAATTGATACCAATCAAGTTTTATCAAATTTTTCCTTATACACATTGATAAAAAGATATTTTTTTAAAACTTTATAGTAACAAAATGTGGAAAATATTTTTAAAAGACGCAAAAATCCAAATAAAATGGTTATACATACTGCAAGTCACTCAGAACATTGTATGTCTTTGTGACAGAGTTTAAGAAGTGTGCTCTTACAAGATCTATTAATGGAGTGTTGAGAGTGCCTATTTAAAAAAGTTCAAGGTTCTTATGTTTATTCCGTGAATTTAAAACACATATTATCTCAGCAATGCATTGACGTAATGTTCAATTTATTTATAAACGTTTTGGAGAAACGATAATAAAATGCTGAAGTTAAATACCGTTAAATCCGGCGCATAACGCGTACTTTTAACGCAAAAATTAAGATCAATGCCGTTATATGCCGAGTATAAAAATGAGAGCTTTAAAGATGAAAAATACAGAGAAACATTGAAAACTGGTGACATTTCTAGTGAACATAGAAAAAAATTAGACTGCTATATATATTGAAAAATAATTTTTTTAAAAAAGAATTGACAATCTTTATGAACTTTTATAGTTTTAGTTCCAGAAATATTCTATTTCTTAAAGCTTGGAATAATGCTTCGAATAAATGACTTCAAAACGTAAGAGCGTTGCATACGTATATTTCTGATTTCTTCGTGAAAAAGGTGTGCGCGTTGTATGGCGAGAATATACCTAAAAATTTAAAAATGCAGCTGGAAAGTATAGGGGCGCGTTATAAGCCGGATTTTACGGCAAACAGCTTAATTTTCTCCATTAGTATTATGATTAAAACAATTAAATTAAAAACTAGAAAATGTAAAAAAAAAATGTAAATTAATAAATAAAGAGTAATTTTAAGGGTCTGATGTTATTTTGAATAACTTCTGTTTCTTTATAAATTATTTTTTAATAATATTTATTCATTCAATACAAATAAATAAACCAGAATTCTTTTTAATCAAACATACAATTAAGTATAAGACATATAATTTTCTCATCTAATTTTTTCAGAAACCTAGATATTATCCCCAGCCAGAAGATGTCATTTTCAAATGCAAAATCTGCGTAACGTAACGATAGTCCATAATTATGTTTCTCTTTAGTGATTCCCAATATTTATGTTTTCTCTTTGTTTCTTCTGAGAACATCATTTAGTACTAAACTATAAACAAACCTCAGCACAAAACCATCTTAAAACAACAACAACAACAACAAAAAACGTAAAATTAAGTAATGCTAGTGAGTGAGGGTTTTTTTTTCGTCACATTCTAAAGCAACACGAGAGTTATTGGCAACAGACGTCGTAATTTTGAATATCGGGCAAGTGCTGAGAACGACGCCTGAGCTGACACCCCTCACTCCAAACTACCACACCACGCCAACGGTAAGAAGTTTGAGCCACGACAGATTTAACTGAAATCAACCCTTCTACACAACGGGTCTCCAGTTGCACCACGACTCAAACCAGCGACACGGCGGGCATGGGCTCGGGACCGTAACCACTCAGCTACCGTGACGTAAACATTGTTAGTATTTGGTAAAGATTCACGCACACACATACACACAAGATTATTATCAGTTTGTAAAAATTCATCATAACTACTGTTTTTTTTTCATGCAAAAAAGAGCTTATTCCTTCTAATAAATTGACAAACAATTTATAAATCTGACTTCAACAAAGCCATCGAACATTTCTGTATGTCAAAATCCTAGAATACTTACTGCCAAGCAATTTCTTCTAATAATTGTGCAAATTATTCTTTATTAAGACATGTTCCGTTTTTGAAGTTGAATTTTGTAATAAAAATTTTTTGAAAAATTACTTTGGAAAGTAATTGTTTCGCACATAGAACTTGAAGGTGCATTATACAATGAAACTCAATCAGTGAATATCTGATATTTTGCTTAAGCTTCATATCCATTTCTTTGAATGCTTGAAATTCTTTGAAAATATTTGTTTAGTTAGCTGTTCTATGCGATTTATATCAAAACGTGCTAACTGTGCATCAATGTAATTTTACTTCCAATACTCTCAGGTAAACAAATGAATATATTTCTGCAAACTTTAAATAGTTAGTATTTAGTTTGTTAGCATTCTTTTTAATTTCAGTAATCGACCATTAATTGTATTGTGACTTATTTGTTGCTCATTTAATCACTTTATGTAATCAAATTTTTTTTCTTTAACATCTGCCAACAAAAAAACACTCCATTCTAAAATTGCCTTTTTTTTTACGAATTCTCATTCTGACAAAGGTTTTCTATTGAGAGCAATACAATAGACTATTTGAAAATCATCAGCTCTATAGCGTTATTTTTTTGGAATAAAAAAACATTTGAAATGTTGCCTTGTGAATGTGATTCTGCTTCTTCTTTTGTAAAAAATATTCTCGCCTTTCTTCATCTGTTGAAAAGTCGAGGTTTACGCATAGCTTTTCATGACGTCTTTTTACATTAGATTTGTAAGAAATAGTTATTGCATTGTAAATTATACACACATAGTCGTTTTGCTCTTTTCAATCACACAATAGTTCAGTGGCGTACACAGACCTCTCTCATGGGAGGGGTTATAATTTAAAAAACACATAGATAAAGGCGTCAAGGGGTAATCTCCATAATAAAAATTAAAATTCTATTGGTATATGGAAAGAGTTTGAACCCCAAAGCACTTCCTTGTGTATGCCATTGCTTTTTTTAAACAAACAATGGTAATCGATATATTGTAAAAAATTAATATCGTTTCATTTTAACAGCCACCTATAACAACCAACAAAATACAGAACTTGACTTAAAACTATTTATATTTAGAATGCAATAGTTTCAGAAAAACATTTTGTGTACTTACATGACATACATACGTAGGTAGATAAAAAGAAAATTAACACTTAAAAGTATTATATATATATATATATATATATATATATATATATATATATATATATATATATATATATATATATATATATATATATATATATATATAAAACTGGATTCTCTCTCTAGACGCAAAAACCAAGATTGTCAATCAAATATTGCAAGCTGTTCCCAACTGCAATGCAATAAATTTAAAACTGATTGTCATTGATCATACACATGTGAAGTGATTTGATACGAAATTAGAACGAGTGAATATTTACGTCACACTATTCAGTTGCATGCGGGCTAATGGTGATGGACCTCGTAATTTTAAACCACGGTCAAGTGACGAGGACAGCACCTGAGATGGCACCTCCTCTCCTAACCACCCCACCACGCCAACAGGAACACATTTAACCCTCGACATATTTAGTGTGCATCGGTCACCTCTGCACGGAGGGTCTTTAGCGGTACTACTAGGCTCGAATTCATGACACAACCATCACGAGTCCGTTACCTTAGCTACTAGTCTACATCCACATCACAAATAAGGGTTGGAACTAGCTTGAAAATATTTTTTCTTTATAAATTAGTCAGTAGATATTTATACGTAGGGTTGTTTTTCTAAAGAATAAAACATGTTGGAAATTTTATTATTTTTTTTAAATAGTAACGAAGATATTACAATTTAGGTAGGATTTTATTTACGAGTAGTTGTGACAAGCAGTAAATTCTATCGTATAAATGAACAAGTAATGTTTAAATAGTAAATAAAAATTATTAATAAGTGGAATCTGGTTGAATAAGTTTAAAAAGACAGAAAAACCATGTTATTTTTGCCCATTGATACAAATTCCATGTTGTAACGACTAGGAAAATATTAAATTTTCTCTAATAAATATCCAGTGTATATAATATGATACATGCTACATCAATGTAATATATTTACATCAATTCAAACCATCGATTCACCATAGATAGTGAGAGAGTTCTTCAATCGGCGATCAAAATATTCACAATTTTTCTTTCTTACCACTAAACATATACTAAAAAACGTACCTTTATTATTTCAAATTAAAAAGTATTTGGTATTGCAATAAAAAATATATCAAAAGGCAAGAAATTTTTTGATTTAATTAATGTAAGCATTATGCATTCTAAAATGTGTGGTCATTATTGAAAACGAGATGAAATTTTCTTCTGGTAAACTAATATTATTTTCTAAAAATTAAGAAACTTTCTGATGACTGCTTTTTAAATTTAATTTTCTTCGAGTGGAACATGAATGTCAAACTATGAAATAAACAAACGAAGATTTGTGTATGATCCATTAAAAGAAATCAAATTCCTTTAGCTTGTTTACTATTTTCTTAAACCTTAATCCTCCTTCCTCTGATAACTAACTACGCTGTTTGAGCAATTAATAATAAAGTTAAAATTTATTATTATAAGACATACATACTACCAAAAATTTTCATAATTTTTCCTGTGCATCATATTTTTCATTATTTCTAACAGATTCCAACAAACAAAAAAGAAAAAAAATTATATCGACGAATGGCATTGACCCAATGATAAGTTCAAGATAACATATATCACGAGACGATATTAATGTCATGGTTTTCTTGTTTTTCAATAACTTTCTCGAGGTAGTCTATTTACCATGACATTTATGCTCAATCGATGAAAATAAAGAAAAATCGAAAACTTTTGTAAGGACAAAAGACTTTTTTCTACCTCATTACCTAACTCCCTGGTCAAATGTAAATAAATGAACACATGGCTGGAGAATATGTCCAGTCTTTCTATTCTTAATCTTTTTCCTCTCTGCTTAGTAGCTTTTTCCATATGATTGATGGACATGGAGAAAAAGTACTGGCCATTTACGCAAATGGAAATTCGATGTAGGTCATCGATTAGATGAAAACTATTTTCCACTGACCCTTAAAATTTTGGCCGTACAAATCTACTAGTAGTAATTACATGGCAATAGATGGTCATGTCTTTATATTAACATCAGTGATATTAAAATCTTTTAAAATAATAACACGGAGCCAAATCAGATGATTACGAACTTAATTGGTAAAGTTTAGATCTGAAATTTTTAACAAATATTCAGCGTGCGCACTTGTACACACGTTGCATATATAATCAGACAATGGGCTTAGTTCATGACGATCGCACGATAAAGATAAACACGTGTTCTCCATTGAATTTAAAACAAACATTAAACTGATAGTAATTGTTGTTCTATTCGTAAAACTTAAGATAGAATTTCACAATTGGGAAAAGATGTTCAAATGTTATAAAAAAATTCCTCAAAAAGATCTTATAATTAAAAAAATCTTATTTCATGCATGTATTTTTAAATAAAATATATCTTGTATACCTATTATTATTGTTGACAAATATTTACTTTATAAGAGAAAGTTTCTGCAAAGAGCAAAAGTTGGCAACAACGAAGAGCGTAAACTGATTAGCTGGAAGCACAAAATAATCGCTATTATCGTGTGACTATGACGTCACATAAGTTTGTGAACTGATTGGCTAGAAACATGGGGCTATCATTATCATGTGACTATTTAGCCCATTGACAGTATGAATAAGAAATTTCTCTTTATCTTGTTTTAGCCTCAAATTTTAATCTTTGCATACAATGAAAGAAAATTGTTTTATGACAAAGAATAACGAATGCAAATATTTTTGTGTAATATAAAAACACAAAAATGAATAGTTTTAGCCGAAAGTCGGTATGTACTGGATAAATGTTTTGGGGAACCTATGCGGGATACCTGAATTTAGTAAAACCCGAACCATTTAGTTCAATCTGTTGAAGGTAAAAATGTCACAGCACTGTTATTCAAAGTGAGTAATTCTTAAGAACACATTCTATTTAAAAGAACATATTATTTAATTTATTCTGTAAAAATTAAAATTTTAATACTAGAGCAACAAATTGAAAGAAATCAAAGAAATAAAATTCTTTGATTTTTTGTGGCCTGTGGCGTGCGTTTGTACGCGCGTGAGTGTGACTATAAAAAGTTTCTTGCTAAAAATGTACGTTAATGCATAAAGTGATGCATGTTATAATCTATCAGAAAAATAATTCCATTATTTTCTGAAAGTGCATAACCCACATTGTATCTGAATAATTATAAGAAAACAATTAATTATATATCAAGTCCTGAATAAAGGAAATAAATGAATTTTTCCATTTACAAAGGAATTGATTACTTGAATAAGCCATTGAATTCATCTGAACTGGACTCAGTGGCGCAACAGCCCATGAGGGTCAAGGCTTCTGTGCCTATCTCAGTTTACGTGACCTTAGGCGCTGGTGTGCATGTGCAGATGTTTCAGTCAAGTAGCCAGTCTGACACGAAAACCCTCAGTGTTCAGTTCTCAAGCAAGCTTGGTACTCATTTATAAACCCACTGAAGAGATGAAAGACTGAGTCGACCTTTCTCAGCCCGGGATTTGAGCCCCGGACCTGTAGCACTGAAGCGCGACACACTACCACCATTGAATGAATCATTAACAGATTAAAAAACTTTACGTAAAAAAGTGTAAAAAGAACAGCTAAATATACAATAAAAACAGTTTGAAGGTGGATTAAAAAATCTTTCAAATTACTCAAAGAGTGGATGAATAAAGAATTAGTCTCGACCACTCGATCTTTATCGATAAAAATAAGTGTAACGAACAGCACTATGTAACCCTAAAAACAAAAAAAAAAGTCTTAATCTCTTTTTAATACGTTTATGAGGAACATGCAATTCTTTTATCAATACTAAAGAGATAATTTAATATTTAACAAAGAGAGAGAGAGAGAGAGAGAGCGAGAACTTTTTAACATTTGCTTAAGGGTTAGCTTGGAGAAGAGGATGAAATATTGCTAGATTAAGGTTGAGTATTGGAGGTTATCATTAAAAATAGTTGAAGAGCTGCCAAATATAATTTTATGACGGAATTCCATTATATACATGTGGCATGGTGAAGGAATTAGAAAAGAGGAATTCAGCCAAGTATCTTCTTCGTCATCAGATAGTGATTTAAGAATAAAAAGAGATAATCCCCTCATTATAACTTTGAGACATTAATTAGTCAAAATCGAGTCACAATTACTACTATATGTTCAGTTCCAAAACATCAAGTTATGTATTATTATGGTTGCAATTAATCAAATAGTATACTTCTGGAACTTTAATAGTAAAAAATCTAATTTTGCATGCTAACAATACATGTCGTTCAAAGATAATTAATTGAGCTAAATCTTGGGACATTAAGCAAAGCAAATCAAGTAACATATAATTTATAACAGTAAACACACAGTGATAGTGGATAAATTGAAAAGTAAAAAAATATTTCAACACGTTATTTTTTTTTCTAAAAAATATTAATCCATGCATTTATAAAAGATTAAATTATGTATTTTATACAAACTTATAAATATTTGCTGAAAGTTTTTCAAGTTTTAGAAATTATATGAGATAGAATTCTATTAATCTAAAGTTTGTAATTTAAAATTTAAAATTTTTCAATTACAATTTTTAAAAATATGAGGCATTTATCTATAAGAAATACGCTTTAATTACCTGATTTATGTCTACAATAACATTTAAAATATCTTTTACCTTATATATCTGTGCTTCTATATATTTGTATCAGCTTAAAAATTTTGCAAAGGTTATCACACATTATTATTGTTTGCGACAATTCACTTAGTGTGAAGACTAATCTTTTATAGAACAGAATAATTGATTTTATCAATTTTTTTTTAATTATTTCATACTAAAACTTTCAAAGAAAAATGTCTTTTATCAACTGCTATGAGAAATATTTTACCAACATTACAATGGATTACACATACACTCTTTAAATTAAATTATATATATATATATATATATATATAAGTATAATAAGTAAATAAATAATCCAAAAAGGTCATTGAATAGTTTTAATGTGGCAATAAAAAAACGCAGCACAGTATTTTTTCAACAGCAGAATACATACATAACTAAACGCTGCCAAAGAAAAAAATATTTAAACTTCTAAATAACATTTGAAATTAGTATTCAATACATTTTGGAAGCTTTGAATATATACCCAAAATGTACTTTAATCCATTATACATACAATATACTTTAACTATGTATATTCAATATACATACTAAATATGATATATTTTTACTATTATAGCAAAATAAATAACTTTGCTTACAGCTATTTTTTTCTTCCATTTTTCCTTGGATTAAATTTCCTCCTACTCTTTCATATTTTACCGAAAAAATATGATATTCAAGCTCCAGCAAATAAAAAAAAATTCAATATTCCTCTTACCTTTCAAAATCACTTTACGAGATACACATCAACGACGTATCAAAGAAGTCTCATCCATACGAAATCTCTCTTGCAAGTGGGTCGTATATCGATCCCTTTCAGGGGTTTGTTAGCTCCCCTTGTGTTTATTTTTTCATCTGCACGTGATTCACCGGACCCCAAAAGAAGAGAAATCGGCCCCTCTACCTCCTCTCTCTCCCCAGGGGTCCCTCTCGTGCGAATCTCGCCAAGTTACCCTAGTTTCACCTATCCATTTGGCGCTGCTATCGTACTCCGTCGCGAATAGTAATAAGGTTTTATTTGATCAATGCCCTATTTTAAAAGAAGTGCTTTTCTGTGTGGTACGGAAGAGGAAGTTATGAATGAGGGATGGAAGGGGCGAAGAGTAGAATGGAGATTCTTGATTTTATTTGTGTTCAAATTTTGTTTTAGAAATATTCTTACTTTGAATACATGCAATGAATTTTAATGGCATGTTATATTTGAAATAGTCTACCCTAGATGTTGCTAATTTATACACAAAATGTGATAATAATCCTCATATTTGAAGAAATGCATGCGTGTAGATAAGTTTATGTCAGTTTTTGTCCGATATTACGTTTAAATATTCAAAAAAATGATATATGTATCTTTTACATATAGAAATTTTGTGCCAATTTTTAGTAAGACACAGGTTTTTTTTTAAAATTTATTTTTAATTAATCACGTGAGAGTGAATTGAGAGTAATATAAATATAGAATATGAGAGTACGAAAATTTTATGGATTATTTCATATTATCACAAATAAGATATTATTTTCATATAGTTTTTTTAACTCTTTTTTTTCTTTCAACTTCAAAACTCTCGTAGCATTTACTTGAGACAATGTTTAATTCATTTCCTCCTCCATCAATAATGGTAGCTGAAGATTGTGTTCGGATGGTGTTTACTTTTATAATTCATTATTATTTTTTACAATGGAATCAAGTTTCTAATTCAAGTTAAAATATAAATTCGTAAAACTACAAGGAAATATGAATTTTTAAATTTCATAACTCAAAATTTTAATAAACAAATAAGAGAAAAATGAGTCCTAATTAAAATAAAATATGAACTGGTAAAATAGCAGCAATTATAAAAACACTTTCGAATCTTATTTATCGATTATCAAACATAAAATTTAGTTTTATTCATTAAAGTTACAAATTTCCCCCTAATGTTTCTTTCACTGGGTGAAGCATTTCTTAATTTAAGCAATTTTCTTAATTTTTTATATTCATACGATTGATAGCAATCCATTTAATTATTTTTCTTTATCAACGATGATGGGACTAGAATTAATCCTTAAAATAAATTATTTCTTTCAATTTATTTATTTAATAATACATTTGCATTTACTACAACATTGCTGTCAAAGTATACCACAAATTGATTCATTATGAAAATGCAGATTCAAATTTAATAATCGCTTATGGTAAAAATTTAAATATATATATATATATATATATATATATATATATATATATATATATATATATATATACCTACTTTGTTTAGTGATACATAAATCACGTTTGTCGCTTTTATCTCTCCCCATTGCGTTCAAATGAAATTCAAACCAATCAACAGATCAAAAACAGAAAACTGTTGCCATTAAATAATTTAAATGGAAAAACTTTTTCTTAATTAAATCAAATAAAACAGAAATGCTTCAGTCTTAATTAGAATCGCTTTTGAGAAATATATATTAGGATTACATTTATAGCCGAACATATATAGATTAATATCTTCTAACGTAAGTGGAATGGTAAAATTAATATTACTTAAATTGTTTAAATCAATATTAATTTTCCTCATATAGGCTCGAAGTCCTAAAAATCTTTTGTATGTTGTGAGACCTTCCAATCACTTTTATTACGTGCGTTAACCTTTCCTATACATTTATAAGAAAATACGTTTCTTATAAATCAAAGTCTACTATTGTGCTGAACTTGTACGGAGACCTTGCATTTCCTATAAGGTCTTTGAGCTGATTCTTCTCAAACAATGCTTGAAATCTGAAGAAATTCCAAACATTACTCTTACTAAGAAGGAACAAATAAAGTAAATTGAATCTCGAAATCACAAAATACAGATTCGTTTCTGAAAGAAATGTAAAAACCGTACTGGTATTCAAATGTTATAGCCCTTTGTGGCTTAATTTAAAAAAAAAAAAAGAGTGTAAAAACAGTAATTTAGTTAGTACGTAATGTATGAATATGACAAAACAAACACCAAATTTTTTAAATCAGTCTAAAGAATTCATTCATATCTTCAATTTCAGATCGAGAGATAGAAGACGTTCCAAAGTGATTGATCGCTTTTTAAAGCTGCACTAATAAACACTTCAAGAGTTTGCAAAGGCGATGCTTTGCTTAGGCCGGATCACTTATGTGAAGGCTGCGTTAGGGCGGCATTGTCATGTTCGTTATCTAGAGCCTTGATAGATCACTATAGGTGTGAGAGCGTACATGCTCATTTGAAAACCAGGCCGAGAGAAAGTCTAGGAATCTTTTGGAAAGTCTGTGTCGGAGCGTCATAGAATGTTGAAGCGTCTAGTTTTCCCTTTTAAGGTCTCTTTATTGATGGAATACGTCACTCCTTTCCAAGCCTCACGTGACGCAGAATCACTTTTGTTTGGACGTAGCTGGGATTACTATTCGGCCATTGGTCCTTGTCAACCTTCATGCGGTGGACTTTGAAATCAGAGATTAGCGTGGGAACTGCAAGGGTCATCTCTCTGTCAGCTGGATAAATGGAGGTTAAGGGTTGACTTGCCTTAGAACATAAGTGTCGGATTTCCCGGTCTTGGATACTTTCCCACGCCACTAACTACGTGATCGTTGAGAAGTTATTAGTTCCCTAACAGAAAATTGGTCCTTCGGTGAAGACCACCACAAATTATTAGCAACTGACACCGTAATTTTGAATTAGGATTAAGTTACGAGGACGGCATAAGAATTAGATCCTGCACGAGATAGAGGAGAGGCTTAGATGAAGCTAACGTTGAAAGAAGAATTGAAGTTTGACCAAGCTTTGGAAAATATCTGGTACGATGATATTATATTTAATTTGGACTGACTATGTTTCATTTTTTGGACAATATTTTAAACATCAAGCGTAATTTACAAATAAATAATTAAATCTTTTTTGAATGCTCACTGTTTGCTTAACAATGAATCACAGATTTTTGATGAAAAATGCACTGTATATCAGTCATTACTATCACACACAGAACGAATTCCTCCCGATAGCACCCGTACACAGTGGCGCACACAAGGGGGGGAGGTCCTGGGGTCGGACCCCCAAAGCCCTTGATTTTTTTTCTATTGATTATAATTCTAAGTATATAGTACGTAAAATTTAATTAATTACTTGCTATTAATGATTAATTTTATTAATTAATGCTAATTATTTATTCAAAAACTAGTTTTTTCTGTGTTTTGTTCCCGAAAATCGACAAAATCAAAAGGAGCATGATACAAGAATGGTGAACTTTCGACCCCGGATCCCCTCCCCCCCTGAAAAATTCCTGTGTGCGCCACTGCCCGTATATGATGTAGTTTTCCAAAAATGAAATACTATAAAATTGTATGTTTGAAAGATACCTTCTATTAGCGATAGCCAGGTGGCGCTACTTGTTATTTTTGAAGAAAGTTCTTTCTTTCCAAGAATGAGTTCGGCTAAGACAAAGCGCGCGTGTTAGGGAATTGCTTTTCTCATTGAAAGATGTATAAAATGAGTTTTGGAATGGGAATAATGTTGTTTTTTGTCCCCTTGTGTTGCGAAACGTAACCGTTATTAAATATTATTTGTTCCTTTACCTGTCATGGTCTTCATAATACAAATTTATTTACTTGAATGAATACAGATTTATAATTATTTTATAATTATAATAATATAAAAAGAATAAAAGTAAATATTGATGTTAGTATACTTTACGTAATTCAACAATTCCGGAAATATCGTGCATTATACGAGCTTCTGAACAAATGTAAAATATTACGTTCTATAGTATACCGTTGAAAAAAGGATAGGTAAAATATGTGTTTTTATTTATTAAAAACACATATTTTACCTATCCTTTTTTCAACGGTGTGTCCTTATGTTATGAGATACTGATAATAAAACAGTTAACTATCCGTGAGTTTTGGGGATGCATTTTTTTCGATAAAAATAAACATAATAAAGCAGAATGTTTTCACAATATTTTTTTTAATCTAAAGAAGTAACTTCCTAGATATTTTAGTTTAACGCTTTTACCACCACCAACAACAAAATACCGGAAATATTTATTTATTATAGAATCACTGTATATTTTATTGATTTACGCATCCATGGACTCCCTATCTGTACAAAATTTCAAAAATAATTTCTTTGTAGCCAAATAAAAGTATCTCATGTTATAGTAAATTATATATATACAGATTACATAATAACTATTTGCTGAATAAAATTTTTTTGTTGCATGGTGATAGTACGAGGAAAATATTAGAATACAAATTTCTAGATGTCGTTGTAGCAATATTGTAGAAGTCTTGCATGAAAAAGCGGAAATTTATAAGCCATTTTAAATTATACCGAATTAGCCTGTAAACTGAATAAAATTTTATTTTTATTTTCTTACGAGTTTCTACATTTTCCATTTAAATATGAGTATATAATAACTGAAATATTTGTATTTCAAATTTAAGGAGATAGGGTATGATTTAAGCAAAAAAATTTTAATTTAAGGGTTTTCAAAATTTTTTGGTTGTTTTTTATGTGTGTATGCTACGTAAAACAGATTTCGCACTCAAAATTTCATAAAACGATAGCCATTTAATTTTTAAGGAGGAAATTTAAAATTTGTCAAGCGATTTTAAAATGCTAATCCTCCTACAAAAATTTACGTACACGCATGAGATTTGATTTACAAGTACGTCAAACTATGTATAAGAAAAGTTGGTATGGATTTTGCGATAACATGGTTGGTATTCATACAATACTTCTTTTTATGAATGCTTATTGAAAATTCCTTAAAAAATGTATAAATTCTGAGCAACTGTTTTTTAAAAATATAAGCATTGCTTTGATTCAAAAATACATACCAACTGTTGTTACATGTACTATTAGAAACAGGGGAAAAATTCAAAGCATTAAGCACAATAGAAAAAATGCCTTAGCATTTTAAATAAAGACAGGCTAGTTATTTTATCTTTCTGACAAGGGGAGGGAACGACTAAGGAAGTTTATTTGGGGACGAGACTTGTTGCAATAGTAGTACTTCTTTAGGGTGTTCAAGCCTCAGTGTGATTCTATCGAATGACCAGTCAATTCGGAGAAAATAGCTTTCGAAATTCATGCTTACCTTTAACACAAAAAAGTTTTTATTTCCTCCAACGACTCATTAACGTGGTTTGTAGAACGCCTGCTTTCTATGCGTGTGGACAGGGCTCGAAACGTGCGTTTACCTTTTTCCAACAAATTATTTAATTATATTTTAAAATAAATTTATTTATGAAAGGTTTTTTAAATATTAAATGATAGTTTATGTAATTATTTTGCATTTTATAAAGTAAAAAATTACTGTCGTTTGATAAATATTTATATTATATTTTATATAAATATATTTTATATTAATAAATAATATTTATAATAAGTTACATGTAATAAATATTAAACGATATTTTATATAAAAATTAGTTACAAATAGTTTTATATAATATGAAATATACAATATATTATGAATAACATATTATATATAGTATAAAATAATATACAAAATACATTTTTTTGTTAAATTAATTGTTTTATAATTAATATAATAAAAATATGTCTTTTTTATACATTATTTATTTAATTATTTTATAATTATATTAAATATTTTATAAAATTATGTTAAATATTTTATACAATTATATTAAATATTTTATACAATTACATTAAATATTTTATACGATTATATTAAATATTTTATAAAAATATATCAAATATTTTATAAAAATATATTAAATATTTTATAAAATTATATATTAAATATTTTATATAATTATAAAGAGTGGTGCTCACGATTGCAAGATAGACACGTTCTCTTACGAAAATGTTTAAAGTAGTGCTTCTCAAATTTTCCATATTTACGATCCAATTTTCAATCATAAATTTCATCGCGCTCCTCATACAATAATAGTGTATTAAATGCAATAATAATGTAGTACTTTGACACTAAAGCTACAATACGACCTTCATTATATAAATCGTACAAATTATTAAGATAAGTATTACATTTTGTGTGTTACTTTTAAGTAATAGATATTTTAAGTAAACTACTTTTAAGTAATAGGATAAGCACTATATCATTTTCTTTTTCTAATAGAACAGATTGCAAAATAATGTTTAATTAAATTAGCTATTTATTTTCTCAATTATACATTTCTGCAAGTAAACAGTGTTTTTTTTCCAGGTATAGAAGTTTAAGTTGGCATTACTTTCCAAGATGGCGACCGATTTAACAGCTGTGCAGTGATTTATTCTCAGTTTGGTTAGGTAATTTATCAAAACGATCATCAAGCAAGGCGTAGATTCGTCGAATGGGCCCAAAACGAGATTGCCGTTGTTCCCGATTTTCATAAGCGAATTTTGTTTAGCGATGAAGCGCACTTCTGGTTGAATGGCTACGTCAATAAACAAAACTGCCGCATTTGGAGTGAAGCTAATCCACAAGTGTATGTCGAAACACCGTTACATCCAGAAAAACTGACTGTTTGGTGCGCTTTATGGGCTGGTGGAATCCTTCTTCAAAAACGATGAAGGCCACAACGTTACAGTCAATGGTGATCGGTATAGAGCCATGATTACTAACTTTTTCATTCCTGAATTGAACAATCATGATGTCCAGAAGCTGTGGTTCCAACAAGATGGCGCAACATGTCACACAGCTCGTGCCACAATCGATTTATTGAAAGACACGTTTGGTGACCGCCTAATTTCACGTTTTGGACCTGTGAATTGGCCTCCAAGATCTTGTGATTTAACACCGCTAGTCTATTTTCTGTGCGGCTATGTAAAGTCATTGGTCTATGAGGATTAGCCACAAACGCTTGACCATTTGGAAGACAACATTCGCCGTGTTATTGCCGATATACGGCCACAAATGTTGGAAAAAGTCATCGAAAATTGGACGTCGAGATTGGACTACATCCGAGCCAACCGTGGTAGTCATATGCCAGAAATAATATTTAAAATGTAATGCCACAAGATTATCTTTCGAATAAAAAAAATTCATGTCAATCGAATAATACATCGTTATTTTATTGCAATTTAAAGTTTATACCTCTAAAAAAACACCCTTTACAATTAATCATTAGAAAAAATAGTCTATTCTCTGTTTCTCTCTCTATCCATCGCATCTGACATTATCACTGAAATCTATGCAATCATCTGGGAAATTTATCGAACGTCTGCACAAAACATATATCGTTCGATTCCAGTCAGTCTCTGTTGAGTCGATCCTTCTATCGCAACCGAATCTATCTTGGAAGTACATTTTGTAATTTGCGCGGTAATTGCAAATCATAGTGTTAAGACTACACGGTACCTTTTTTCAAAATCTTTTTTGGAGACAGTTACAGTAAAAATAATTGATGTTTTATATTTAGAAGCTGATTCTGTAAGCAAAAAGTCAGTTTGACCAGCCATTATTTTACAATTTTAAAAAATTAGGAATTTTTGAAGTTTTTTCAAACTCTTATAAAATACTCAATTTTTAAAATTTTTTAGTAATTTTAAGTTATTTATGATTCTTAGATTATAACAAACAATATTTAGTATGGATTTGAAAACCTATTCCCTTGTTGATTTTTAACATTTATTTTTCTAGAAAAACCTGGAAAAAACATGAAATTTTTTAAAATATCAACTTTAACATTTCTTAGAAAAATAACTAGAATTCTCAGCCCTAAATCCATACTAACTTTTATAGAACATACATTTGGGAGTATATACAAAATAATTTAAGGCTCTATCTTGAACAGTAAAAAAGCCTTAGGGATTAGAAAACACTTATACCTTCAAAATTAAAAGTCTGAGAAAAACGCATTTAAAGTTTGTAAAGCCATAAAACAAAAACTTATAATGCCCGTTAAACTCTAATTTTTTAATATGTTATTTTCCAATGTATGTTCTACATTAAAACACTATTTTTATTAAGTATGACTGAAAATTATATTTTTAATTCAAAATATATTTTTGCATAATATATTGATAGTATTTGTTAAGACGTCAGTTTATTCAGCTTTATCTTAACCTAACACTTCTCAAAAGTTATGAAACATGAAGCATTTATGTACAAAATAATAATGATACTAACTTAAGCTAAAAATAGTCAGGTTTGCTCATAAAATTTAATTTTTTTCAGTTTTAAATTGGGGCCGTTTTTTTAGGAAGTTTTAGCTCTTGTCGTACGACTTTAAAATACTTAAATATAGCACTACAATATGTTTAGTATAATGTAGTTTGGTACATCAAGGAAATATTCAGTTATATCTGCAGCATTTGAATTCAGAATACTTGTATTCGGAAGTCTAATTGCAGAATCAGCTGAGGACTGATTTTTAGATACATAATTTTCAGTAGTATTCCATCTCTTCCAAATATTGTTTCTCACAGCAACCTGAGAACCCTTAAGCCATGTCATTTCCTCTACAGGAAAAATTAATGATAAAGCTTTTAAGTTATATAAACTATTTTTAAAGCAAAAATTGGCCATGAAATTAATCTTTATTAATTAATTATGAGAACTCAAAAAACTCAAAACATAATCAAGCAGAAATGATTTTAGTAATGAAAATTGGAATTAATAACCATTTCAAACTGAAATCTCAAAAATATTTTTAATTAATTCAACCTAAGTGTGAAAAAATGCTTTAAAAGGAAACCGAAACCAAAACCATAGCTCATAAAACTTCAAATATTTTAAAAACTAATTTGCTAACAGATCTGAAATTTCGTGGCAAGCATCTCAATGATATGGGTCACCAAAATATGCAAAAAAAAATTTTTTTTCGGTAAAAATGAAAGTTTTAGAATACTGTGTAGCCTTAAATACGTACAGCAGTAGATTTAACCCTCTGACCGGAACATCCATCTCTCACACGGGGATGATTTGCTTTGATGCCTGTAGATAATGGTGTGATGTAATTTTTGGGGTGGGCTGCCTTGACATCTTCAGTTGAACTCTACCCAGCGAGAGGATCCCATGGTGGTACTTGGCGATTTTTTTCAACTCACGTTGTATGCGATTTTCTAATCTATCACCGTCTATCAGTATTTATATTTCTATAGTTTTTTTTCATTTTTGGTATTATTATTTTTAAATTATTTTTACATGATTATAAACAATATCTAATCAGTTTTTTATAAAAATACTTGTCACAATTCTTGTGATGAAAATATATTAATAAAGTGTGCCTCATAAAGACTTAAATATTAAAAATTCTAATCAATTTCATGAGCGATAAGGACATGTAAAACAGTCCTTAAGGTAACAAAATTAAAAAAAAATTGCGTACCCGTCTGTCTGATGGATGTTTCTAAGAGCGGCAAAAAATTGATGTTCGGCCTGAGGCTTTAACACAATCATTGAAATTTTAAATCGTAAGAAAACACTATACGGTAATAAAGCATCATCAAGTGCACAAACGAGCGTGGCTCTGAAAATTAAATCAAGAAAATAGTCTCAAGAATACATAAATTTTAGGTTTAACACTACCGAGGTAAAGGAAAAAAAAGCTCCTGTATATTATCTGCTCAAAAATATTGGCAGTAACAGTATGAAATCAATTAAAATTAAACGTCATTCGAAAACGCCCTTCATGGTACAAACCTTTTAGAATTCTTTGAATTAAAATTAAAATCATGTGAAAAACAAATTATTTTTTAAAAAAACTTCGTCTGTGAAGGAAAAAGATTTACTTGTTTCTTACAAAGTCACATATAATATAGCCAGATGTAAAAGGCCTCGCACCATTGGCGAAGATCTTATTTTGCCAGCTGCAATTGAGATCGAAGAAACTATGTTTGGAGATAGTTTTGCCAAACAGTTGCAAGCTATACCTCTATCAAATGGTATTGGAGGCCGTCGAATCGATGATACAGCTGAAGATGCATGAAGAACTTACACAGATGAAGCTTTTCGGGATGTTGAGTGACAAACTGTTTTCAATTCAGCTGATGAGACAACAGATAACAATAAAGATGCTCACTTCACTGCGTATTTTTGATTTTATGATGGTATGTCTGCGGTAAAAAAAGAACTACTTTGATTTTTGATATGCTTGCGCCTCCCTCGTAGAATTATTACGCTATCCTAGGGGGCATGCCCCCTAAGTTGAGAATCACTGGCTCAAAGGGAAAACACACCATTGGTTCCTGGGTATAAAGGGTTAAAGTCAGCTAGTCATCTGTACTCATTTTGTCTCGATACCATTGTCTTAGACGCAGTACCTAGCAATCATTCTTCTATTGTGTAATGCATTCAATAATAGCCTTCCTCCACAAGTGTTGTGACTGTTAAGTGACCTTGTCCAGTCCTCCTAGTGATCGCATCTAAAACGTTTGCTATAATCCAGGGATGGCGAACCTATGGCACGCCACCGATCATTTATTATTAGTACAAGAAACTACAAGTAATTCCCAAGTTTGAAAAAAATATCAAAGATTTAGGTGTACATGAGGAGCCAGATGAAGAAAAAGAGAAAGTTATTGAATAATTTATTTCTGTAACTGATTCTTCAATCAAGGAATTTTCAGCGAGATTTCCTCAGTTCAAAAAGTCATTGTAATCGCTCAAGTTTATTATGTATCCTGATGTGACTTCATTTGATAAACTGAACTTGTTTCAATTTGATTGGTGGGAAATTGAAGAATTTGAAGTGCAACTGATTGATTTCTAGTCTAATATTGGTCTGTATTTCCAGTCTGATTCCAGTTCAATGTAGATACAAAAATGTATTGAAACAAGGAAAAAATTGGAATTAATTGAAACAGAAAGATTAACGAAATTTCGGGAACTTGGAGTTCAATTACAAACATATTTTACTGTTTGAAAAAGCTCTGGCCCATGTTATTGTAGCCATATTTTCCTCTACCTATGCTTGCGCGTCATTATTTCCAGAGATGAATAACATTAAAAACTCGCTTAGAAACTGTTTGGCAGATGACTCCAATTCAGCATGCATTCCGTGGTTAAAGTAACACCTTGCATTCCTAATATAAGTTATTTATCATTTAATCTGCAACAAAAGATGTTACTTTATAATTTGAATCGCATGTATAACTAAAACATTTACTACCATAAGCACAAAATGTATTTTTTTCGTAGTAAATAATTTTGAGTTGTTAGTATTCAGTTTTTTATTTTTTCCCAATAATCATAAGTCAAAATTATTCTACGGCACGTCTATACCTCCTTAGATATTTCTTTAGAAGAAATGGCACGTTGATCTAAAAAGGTTCGCCATCCTTGCTATAATCCAACGCTTGTAGCCAACAAGCAACTTCCGCATGTGACTGTTCTGCTCTTCTAGCCTACCAACGGCTCTTCTGTGCAATTCATCGCTTAAAGTTTACACGATTCGATGAATTCATTTTAATTACAATACGTGCAACAGGTGTTTTCTTTAAGAAAGTGAGCCCCACAGACAAATTTGTCACTTGCTTGTGGTAGTTTCAGAAAATTACCTCTTTTTAAATTTTGCATTTCTGATTTTTTTTTTAGAAAAACGACAGTCTTATATTAAACAGACAATAGATGTACAAATTGAAATTATTTACTAAATTATTCTACATAATATCATTTTCTAAAAATAGTAGTTGTAGATATTACTATTCATTGCAGAAAATGGGTTTGTGACCTTAATTTTGGACACCAGTGTAACGGAAGAGGTCTCAAGTGAGGAGAGAAGAGGGGGCATCACACATATTGTTGGATGAATTGCTGAGCATTGTATGTAGATTTGATAAACAATTGAGATTTTCGTTAAAGCATTGCTTCACAAGTTGTAGGAGTGGATTCAACAGGAGACTGCCAAAACCATTGAGACAATTACTTAAAGCAGTCTAAGAAGGATAAGTTAAAATTGGATATTTGATTGGGGTTCAGTCATTGGTATTGCCCCTATTACACACTTATCTCTTAGAACTTTTGATATCAGTTCAATAACAGTAGTTGGCTTTTACAAAGTCTGTCGATCCCTCATCCAACAACACCAATGAGAATCTTAGCTCGCCACAACTTCAATTTTTTAAAATTTCTAATTAATGATTTGATTTGGTTCAAATTTATGTCGGACTTTGAAGCAACACGAGGGCTAATAGTGACGGACAGCATATTTTCAAACCACAGTCAAGTGATTAGGACGAGTACTGAGCTGGTATTCCACACTTCAAACTTCCACACCACTCAACGAATGTAACATGCATCAGCCCCTCTACACAGTGTATCGACAGTGGCACCAGAACTCGCTCCAGAGACTCGACAACACCAGCCACGAGTTTGCGACCATGATCATACGGCTACCACGGCTTTTTAAATTGACAACAAATTATTATTAGTCGTGTTGAATCGGCTCACTATAACACCCCCATATCAATAGCAACGTATAATAATTATTTTTATTAAAAATATAGAATAATTTAATTACCACGTCTTTAATTTTCTTTTATTTTGTATTACGATAGCAATGCAAATAAATTTATTTCTATTATGTTTATAAATCTGTGCTCTTATTTTGTACATTTTAATTTAATGATCAAGGAAAATATTGAATTTCTTGTCAAAACTATTATTAAATCGTGGTTATCGTTTAATGTCGGACTTGTGCATTCAGTATGTCTTTATCAGAACTAAGTGACAATAAAATGGAATGAAAAATCGATGAACATCAATAATTAAAAAAAAAGTTAAAACTGAATTATTTTTGCTGTGGTTTAAATATATAAAATAATTTACCGTAAAATCCCGTGTATAACGCGCACTTATACTTTAAAGCTACCTTTTATAATTTTTATAAACCTAATATGTACGGATGAAAAGCTCTTATGTTTTGAAGTAATTTATTCCAGGTATTATCCCAGACTTTTGAAAAAATAGTATACGTCTAGAACTGTAACTGTGTTTTAGTTCACAATGCATATATATATATATATATATATATATATATATATATATATATATATATATATATATATATATATATTTCTTTTAAGTTACCAGTATCTCGATATGTGTAGAAGTACTTTTTTTTAATGCTCGTTTCTTTTGTTATTTTTTAAGATATCGTTTTTTAACGTGGCGTATAACGCGCACCCTTAAATTTCAATCTTATTTTTTGTGTTAAAAGTGCGCATTATACGCCGGATTTTATGGTACTTGATATGTAATAATTCTATTAAGGTATCCGACTACGTTCGAAACCATGATTTTCAAAAGCGCATAAATGGATAATTTTCATGATATTTAGTGTCATTTAGATTAGAATATATGCATAAAATTGTTTTAAGGACATTTTGACAAAAAAAAATTTATTTAAATACAATATTTTGGCAAAAAATTAACTTAGAATAATCTTTTATCCAAATGTTCTCCTTTTGTTGAAAAATGCTTCTGTTAGAATAATATTTTGTCTGTATATAGCTCAGACCTCTGTTCAGAGGTTCAGTTAGAATTTTTGAAATATATAACTTAGAAGTGGGTTTAATTCATATTTTACGACAACAGAGGGGAGCAATTTTAAGAAAAAAACGCGAATAATTATTTCAATGGGTGGTAACTCTGAAAATAATGTGAATTTTTCAAAAATTCTAGTTGAGCCTCTGTAGAGAAGTCTGAGCTATATACAGGCAAAATATAATTATAATAGAACCATTTTTCACAAAAGGAGAACATTTGGGAAAAGATTATTCTAAGTTAATTGTTTGCCAAAATATTATATTTAAATAATTTTTTTTGTCAAAATGTCCTTAAAACAATTTTATGCATGTATTCTAATCTGAGTGACACTACATATCATGAAAATTATCTATTTATGCGCTATTTTAACATCACGGTTCCGAACGTAGTCGGATACATTACTTATGTAACAATGCTAATAACATTATTATGAACAATATCAACATTATAACATTAACAACAAGTAATTACAGAAGATTACATTACAGAAGAAAAAAATTAAAAGTACATTACAGAAGAAGAAGAAAGAAAGAAAAAAAGAACAGCACTATAGCGACATGTAGAGCAGCCCGCTTGATTTTTAACAGTAAGAATTTGGCCTGTGGAGAAAAATTAGTTTGACTCAAGGGTGTAGTTACTGCCGTATCAATAATGCGGGGCTCCGAGATACAGGGGACCGAACATGTGTAACTATAATCTCACTAACAGGGCTCGCATACCTAATAAAGGGTCCCGAAAGAATTTTGATACAAAGCCCACTCAGAACTGGCTACATCAATTGTTTGAATACCCTGATTAACAAATTTTAAAGTTTTAAGTATGAATTTACATTATAATGCATGCTAAAACTGAAACTTGCTGAAATGCAAATGCCTAGAAAAAAAATATATGAAATAGTCAGCAAAACTTGCTTCTCTACAAAACAAAATGATCAACAGATTTTTACCTGTTTCATTGATTTTAAATAATATCGCATTTTACTGGTACACTAAGAGTTATTGGTGACGGAACTCGTAATTCTGAACCACAATCAGGTGACAAGATCGACATTTCAGCTGACACACCATTTTTCAAATTTCTGCACCACGACAGTGCGAGGAATTTCACACACACAGCCTCTACGATTTCATTTGTCAGAGAAATACACCTTTTAAAACAAGGGTTTCTGAAAAAATGATTTTTGAAATACTTTAATGGGATAAAACGGTAAATAAATTTTTTATTGATTAAATTCAGTGTAAAATAAAATTTTCACTCGAAAACTGCTCCAAATTTGAAAAAGGGTGCATTATTATTATACTGTACTATTAGTGTAGGCACATGTTATTTTTTATTACATTATATATTACACACCAAGTCAAAAACATAAAAAAGAAGCACTTCATAGTCAAAACATGAGAAATTAAAAAGCTCAAACATGATTTGAAACTTACCAAAGTAATAAATAGTATTCTGCTCAGTTTAAATATTTCCTACGAACTGATACACACAAAGTATAAGTACAACATCGTCAATTTCATTTCTTAAAAGCTTTTTTCAACACTTTTTAAATCAGCGATATAATTTTTTTTTTTTTTTACGATAATGGGAAATAAAAATAATAATTCCATTTCGAAAGAATAAGGTTTAAAATCAAGCCCTAAAATTTTCACGTTTATTCTTTTTTCACTATTTTGTAGCTATCACCAGTTCCTCTAACTGTACACTCTACCAATGGGAATGAAGTGACGTCATGGCTTAGGTTTCATTAGTTGTCTGTGATATGGGGGTCTGTGGACAATCAATCGATTGCTTTCAGCTGTTGGGTGAAATAAAATTTGATGCACTCAGACCACGTGGTTGCGATTTGCTTTTATTTCTTACTGGTTACCAAAACAAAAACATGTTTAATGGATATACATGCCTAGCAAAAAAAAATTTTTTTTTCAGGATTATTATAAAAAATGTTGACGTTTTCATTGCCCTTTCATGATAGAAAATAGCCTTTTGTACAGAAAGGGCTACACTTATTTCGGTGTAGGTTTAAAATAATTTCCTGGATGAGAGAGAGAGAGAGAGAACTGATTTAATATACTTATAATCATTTTGTTAATGTTTAATCGTAGCAAAATAAAATACAAAGTACACTGCTGGCCATTAAAATTGCGACACCAGGAAGGACGAATGTCAAAATCACAAGAAAGAAGTTGGGATACGCTCACGATTAGTATTTCAATGCATTTATGCTATGTTGGAGGGAGAAACGACATTAAAAAAATCGCATAAGAGAAAAGTTGTGTAGTAGATCTCTCATTCGGGAAGCATTTTATAAGGTCAGATATTGCTCAGAATATCGTATAATGCCTCGAAAAAGAAGAAATGTTTTCATTGAGTGCAGGAATTCGATAGAGACAGGGTAATACCTATCGAGAGTATGAATTATTGTTTCGTGATATGGGCCGTCACGCTGGTCGAAATTCAAACACTGCTATACGAATATGAAACCAATGGGTTGGTGAGTGCATACCGAATCTTCATGTTCTCCCATGACAAACACTCGAGATAACAGACATATTGTGAGCTCGACCCTACAAAACCATACGACCACATTATGGACAGTCGGGAAATGGACGTGTTTGCAGCATGTTCAGTATCCACTCTTACTGTACAACGACGTTTGCAGCAGCATGGACTGTCAGCACGGTGACTATTTCTTCGACTTCTCTTGTCAATGAATCATAGTGAGACACGGTGGCCCTGGTGCGATGAACGGCAAAGCTGGGTACAAGAATGGCACAATATCGTGACGAGTCCTAGAACTGCGTGCAGTGTTCTGATAGCCGTATACGTCTCTGGAGGTCTGAGTAGACCACTCGTCACCTGCTTGCATTCGATACTGGCATAGGAGCCCTGTACCTGGTCAGATAGTTTGGATTTTATGGGTAGCCATTGGGAACACGAAACGTACGTCTCTATATGGATCGACGGTAATTTGAAGGCAGGTAAATACATTTCTGACATTTTACCACCAGTGTTGTGTCCTATCTTCAAGGCCATCTTCCAACAAAGTAATGCAATACTACGTGCTGTGTGTCCTGTGCTGACTTTCCTCGATACGCAGGGAATTCGATTGTTTCCCTGGCCTACACGGTCTCCAGTTCTGTCACTGGTCTGGAAAACTCCCTGGAAAACTTCTGGCTATGTGTTGCTGAGAGACATCCCGCTAATACAGTTGATGAAATGTGGCATAGACTTGAAGCCAGTTGCCCGTTTCTGTCATCCAAGCACAGCGCGACCCTACCCATGTAACCGCGAAAGGCCGCTTTAGCTACAAGTGGGTGGCAGCTATTTCTACTAATTTCGTGCTCCTGTAAGACCCCAGATTACTTGCAAATTTAATCGTTTTGTTTTCATGCTATTCTGTTTACGCACAATAAATACATTTTTTATTTGTTTTCCTTCATAATGTTCCAATTTTAATGGCCAGCAGTGTATAATAGATTTCAAATACAAACACTTTTTTCCCTCCCATTTTAGCTTTTCCTATTTTCCGATACTTTTAAGCAAAATGTTTATACAAAAATAACGTCTTTAAACCATTCAACATTATTTATTACTACCTAAAATGCTCGTTCATCGCATGGGGGTTAAGCTTTAAAAGCATCTATAATTTACCTATTATAGCAATCATTGTATTTTTAGGGAGGGTAAAACCCTGTATGAAGTAGTATAACCAAAAATAAATAAAAAAAATTTTTTTTTTAATAAATGTTCACGTTACAAATAATTTTAAGCAAACTGCAATTTGGCCTCAAAGTAATTAATAATTTAACAAATATTTCAATGTACGAGAAAATCAGCATGCTAAAAACTAAATAATAATTTAACAAAAACAAATATTTTACTATGAAAGGGAGAGACGAAAACATAGAAAGTCATGACAATGAAGATATTTTTTATATTTTACATGACATATGCGGCAAATTCTTTTTAGAAAATACTTTTTGAAATAATTTTTTGGAACAAAAATACGATTGTTTCAGAAATATCTACAAACTTAACATATACATTATTTAAGTTATTTTTCTATACTTTCTATTTTAAAAAAATCAAAGTTTGAAAATAATTTGCAAAACAATTATCCAACCATTCAGTAATAAAAAAGCAACCTGTCTGTTTCTCTACCCCCCCTTTTTTTGATAAAGTCCTAACTAGAAAAGAAAGTACTACATTTTTTTGTCCTGTTTTCATGTCCTTATTGATTTTATTAGACTTTTAACTTAAATGCCTGACAGAGAGATAATACGTAGGATTTAATTCTTCATTAACTTAAGGCTCGAGAATACTCGTTTATCTTGACAATATCCTGATCATACACTTTTGGCTATTAAAACTGCCACATCAAGTAGTAGAGCAAGGAACAAAACTCTGCTTATTGTACGTATACAGTAAAGTAGAAAAAAACATGATTATATAGGGAATTTGGGGGTATACAGGGTTCTCTGGCAAAGAAAACGACTTTAATACGGTTAGGCATCAAATTGAGCTAGGCAAGAATGTCACATACGAATAAGTCTTTTCATTCTGCTTCAAGCGTGTGCCAACTTCAACCATAGGGGTTGGAGAATGCTAGCGGCACAGTTCTCTCAGCAACCAGTGATGAGATGTTTTTAATAGGGAAGAAGTTTGAAAAACGTGCTGGCTCCGAGAAACAGCTGAACATCCTTCGTTAAATTTTATCAGAACACGACGGGTAACATGCGGTCTCGCGACAGCTTGAAAAATGATATCCTTAAAGATAGGGAACAGCTACCGGCCTTAAGATCTGAGAAGTATAACGTTAGCTATAGAGCCGATTTAAGCTTATTTCGAGTCCTAGGCGCAGAAGATCTACAGCTTCCCCCTGGCACTGGAAGATGGAAATTTATAACCGAAAAATCTGGTTATCCGGGCCCTTCTGGGCCCCTGGATGCCCGCCCCAAGCACCCAATGGATAAACCGGCACTGGTTGGCTGTTCTACCATCGAAGCTAGCAAGAAGCGTTCGTATAGTGTACCTAATCACTGCCCATACCATCACAGGCAAGGGCAGGGTGAAGGCCTGCATGGTGTCGAATGTAAACAAACCTCGAGCATTCTCCTCGGTACCTTGAGACACTGATACACCCATTATGATGTTGTATGCAGTAACAAGATTCGTCTGAAAAGCTTACGTGGTGCTACTTCTGTATTCAGTTTTGACGTTGGGTTCACTACTATGTCACAACACGTTGGGCGCGGGTGCGACAGGATTCGAGTAAGAAACAGAGATGATCTTATGTCACTACTTTTATTCAAATTTTAGCTTTTATGTGAATGCATTTTAATATTTAAGCCCGAGAAGCAATATGAATTATTAATCCTATTAAATATATGGAAGCACTTATCTGGGCTATGATCTTGTACGATCCTGCTTCCAACTTGCTAACTCGTCCGCCTTAAAGTGGAAGTTTCCCTCTGTTCTATGTATCCTTCCTTTAGATTAAATATTACGAAGTGCGACAACCGGTCTCTCACACCAGGGTTTTCGCTTACAATCAACTCTTAATCATTACCTCGCCTACTTAACGACTTGCACTTAAATAGAATATTGCATTTGCATATAACTAAGTCCTCTCTACGGAAAGCGGTTTTCAAACTAATATCACAGTTACAAAGAGTATTTTTTCCAAGAAGATTAGTAGAAGCCCGAATAGAACCCTTTACAACTTTCAACTCGCGTCTTTAGACTGCCGTGTCAAGAGAAGACTCTAGTCTACGTACAAAAAGTACGTGCTGCTTCAGATGTTGTCCCATTATCTGTGCGGATACTTGTTCTGCGAACAAGCCTTCTTCCTGACTCAAGGTGCATGTTGAGGCTGTACTATCCTGCAAAGCCAATAGAACAATATTCCTATCCTCTCAGACATTAGTGGCTGGAGGCCTCATAGTGTTCTGTACGAGTTTTTTGAACCCATCTATTTCATATTCGCTGGCCAATCTGAAGATTCTGAAAAAAAGGAGTAGCAAGATCACAGAATGATAACCAAACTCTCGATAGGCTACGATCTTGCCGCTATCGAATCATAACGCGCGCTGGTATACTCATTTCTCCTTCTTGTGTAAGTCATAATCTTTTTAAAGTAACCAACTGTAACGGCGTGGCACATAGTACACTAGGAGGCTTGACACATAGCACACGATGGACTAGAAAGAGGGCGCTGCTGTGAACTGTTTTGGCCTTTGAGCGGGAAGGAGAGAAGAAGAAGAGTCTCGAACGTAAGATGGACGAAGCTGCTTGTAATTTCCGTTGTGAAATTTAATTGTAAATGAAATTATTAATATAGTGATTTGTTTTGAAAGAAATAATAAAAACGGTAAATCCGGTTAATTAGAGCTTATTAATTCACCCACAAGACGATCTTACAGACTGGTGGCAGCGATGGCACGATGAAACTAAAAACAGTGTCTTTAACAACAAAAGAAATAGTTGGGGTAAGTACTTTTTCTATCTGAAAGTACCTTTGGGCGTATTTTAAATTTGATCTCAATTTTTGTATTAAAATATGGGTACAAATTAAATACAGAAATCATTCTTAATTCACTTTTTGTATTAAATGCTGGGTTTTGATTATTTTAAAGCCTTTTACTTATCCCTGCTATTCTCGTTAATTTATGATTTGTTTTTAAATAAAAACAAAAATTTATCCTATAAACAGGAAGAAAATTGATTTTGTCCGTGGTTGAATTGAGTATATAAAATTGTTCTTTTTTTAGTTTTAGTTAGTGTATTCTGATTTAAAACTGTGTTTTCTCTATGTGTGTGTGAGATATAAATTAAAAGATTCTCTCAACGGTGTTTAAAAAAAATCCATTGTAAACACAATATTAAGAATTTGTGAAGAGTGAATGATAAATAACTTATGAAAATTGTGATTATAGCACGATTTGAAGGTGCAGTGAAAAAAAATATATATAAAGTGTATATTTAAGTAGAAATAATTTTGATTTTGCTGAGTCAACGAAATATTTATGACTTCTCTTTTTTACTGAGAGGGGAAAAAAAGCTGATTCATTACGTTGCAGAAGTTCTCAAGGTTAAATGCGTAAATTATGTAGCTATTCCAATCATATAAGAATTTGTTTTTTATAAGTTGTTCAGTAAAATTTTTGTTTCTGTGGATTCAGAATACCAGCGGAATTATTTTACTGTCATTATTGTGTTAGATTTTTTTTTGTTGCGAACAGAAGTGTTTGGTTTTTCTGAAAAAAAAAAAAGTAAATCTGTAGATTTTATTTGAATGGTGTTCTTTGATTTAAAAGTGGTCATTACATTGAAACATTTTTAGTAAAAAATGTGTTTGTTTTTAAAATATAAACATCTATTATTATTTTCGAGTTAAGGGTGAAGTTGTATAATTTCTATAGATAGAATTTTTTTTAACATATTTGCTCGCATTTGTTTGTTTTAAATTGAAAATAAATGACAATTAATGAGTGACAAATCAAATTTTGAAGAGACTTTATGAATAGATAATTTGGACTTAGGTATATGTTATTGTTTTGCATTGAAATGTTTATTTTTTATTTTTGTGCTTGTTTGATTATTCTGGTATTGTAGTTACGTAAATATTTTAATCACTTGAAACTTTTGAAAAATAGAATTCGAAAGTGCTGAATATGTATGTATTCGTTATAATTTAAGTGTATATTTGTGCATATTTTGGTACAGTGCAAAATCGATAACTACTTTTAGTTAAATAATATTGCCACACGCATAATTTGCTACAAGTCCCGATAGCCGAGTTGGCAGAGCGTTGGACTGAACTTCCTCAGGTCTCGGGTTCGAATCCCGGCCCCGGCAGATTTATCCAAAGACTGGAATTTTGTTTCCGTTTTTAATGTATTGTTTCTCTAGGTTCTAGATGAATCCAGATCATTCTTTAGAGTGCATACTGGTTATTTCTCGAATATTCCGAAGTGTATAAAAGCAGAGTTCATCGCCAGTTGGGCATGTTCTCAGTCCAGTGTTGTATCGAGCTCAAGCGTTAGAATAAATCTAATTGTTTGTTTAATTGAACTGTGTACTTCTTTCGAACTCCGTGACAAGTTTGGTGGAAGCGCGGGGTACAATTACGTCAAACGTGGATAATAGTGACAACCTTCGCAGGAGCCTCGGTTAAGAGGATTATCCCCCGAATTCGGACTGTTAAAAAATAGTAGGAAGAGGACAAAAATGCCGACCGAGCAAGAAGCCAAGCCCGCTGTAGTAACACCTTCGTTACAGCAATGGAGGAGCCCATCGACCTTCCGAGGAGCGCCTGGGGAAGACCCTCTCAAATGGCTTAAAGAGTACGATCGAGTAGCCAACTTTAACAAGTGGGATGACATGATGTGCCTGGCTAACGTTTATTTCTTTCTTGACGGAACTGCGAGACAGTGGTATGTCAACAACGAAGACGCCTTAGATTCCTGGGAAGCGTTTAAAAATGGACTAAGTGGACTTTTCGGTGACCGTCAAAAATATACCAGAAGGGCAGAAGAACAACTAAAATGCCGAGCCCAGCGTTCAGGCGAGAGTACACAGTCCTACATACAAAGTGTATTAGGACTTTGCCAAGAGGTAAATCTCTGATGAAAGAAGACGAAAAAAGTGTCACACCTAATGAAAGGTGTTGCTGAGGATATTTATCAGGCCCTGTTGACGAGAGAAATCAACGACACAGCAAGTTTTATCAAATGGTGCAACTATATCGAAGATATGAAGCAGAAGAGAGTTGGTCGACCGAGATTTGAAAGGCTTCCAAACGTCGTACCGGTTGCATCCCTGACGGATGAGACTGATTTGGTCTCTCTTATTCGCACAATCGTACGAGAAGAAGTCCATCGACTAGTTAACCAGACGCAAGAATCTTTGGACTCCGATCCCCAATCCTTAGAAGAGATCGTTCAAGACGAAGTTGAAAGGGTTTTGGCCCCAGTGTCAACAAAACCTACAGAAACTAGACCACGACCAACATACGCCGCTGTAACCAGGAAATACAGAGCTCCTGTTCAGAAATTCCCACCTGAACCAAGAAAAACAGATGTGTGGAGAACGGCTGACAACAGACCTGTTTGTTTCCACTGCGGACGTCCTGGACATGTAATGCGCTACTGCCGAGAGAGAAAGGCTGTCTTTGACAACTCTCGAAACCGCCGACGGAACTTCGACGACGTTGGCACTGAAGAAGAAATACGCCGACCAAACTCTTCTCGCCGTTTTACGCCAAGTCCCACGAGAGGCCGATCCCCAATACGTCGTTACAGATCCCCGTCGCCATATCGCCGATCCAGTCAGTCGCCAGGCCGTAGGAGCGAGGAAAACTAAGGAGAGCGACCTTCCAAGGAGGTGAGGCCGCGTGTACTGGAAATCCTCCGTCGACCGCCAATATGACTGGTAACCAACTAGACGTAATAATAGATAAGAAGCCGATACGTGCTCTAGTAGATTCTGGGGCATCGTTTTCTGTCATATCCGATAAGTATCGCCGATTTTTAAAGAAAGTTCTGTTTGCTGATGCCAAGAGCGTTATGCTGAAAGTTGCGGATGGAAATTTTGTTCGGCCGATAGGGAAATGTGTTTTACGTGTCCGTATAAACAATCGAGAACTGCCTTTTGAATTTATTGTTTTATCACATTGTAGCCATGACGTCATCCTAGGATGGGACTTTTTAGAGGCGTCTCAAGCCGTTATAGACTGTGGACAAAATGAACTTGTTCTAGAAGACATCTGTCGAGACTCCACAGCGCCTGACGCCTGGAATTTGTATGCCACCAGGGACTATACACTTAAGCCGCATTCTTTAACTAGAATAACAGTATCAGGATATCAAACCCGAGGAGACATAAATGTAGTTCTAGACGGCAGCAAACATTTGCTCTTCGAGAAAAATATTGCTACACCGTCCATGGTATCCACATATCGTAACGGAAAAAGTGATGTCTGGGTTACCAACCTGCAGTTCCGAAACCAAATCATCCCTAGAGGAATGTGCATAGGCCAAGCTGAACCACTAAATGAAGGGCATCTATGTGTTATTTCCGACACATCGGGTTGCTTGGATGACCAGCAAGAAACTTCGGAGTCACAGATGAATTGTTCGTTAATGATGTCACCCGAGTTAAGTGACGAACAGAGAAACAATCTATCGAACTACTCCGGAAATTTTCTGGGCTTTTCACGAAGACCGACAAGTCGACAGCCGCGAAGACGAATGTGAAACACAGGATTTTTACTGGTGATCATGCTCAATCAACCAACGAGCCTACAGAGTCTCGCCGACTGAAAGACGCATCATTCATGAAGAGGTTCAGAAAATGCTTGATGAAGGTATCGTCCAACCCTCTGAAAGTCCTTGGTCATCACCCATTGTGCTCGTAAGAAAAAGACGGTAGTTGGCGTTTTTGCGTCGATTATCGCAAGCTGAATAGCGTCACGAAAAAGACGTTTATCCTCTGCCTCGTATTGACGATACGCTCGACTGTCTGAAAGGTGCCATGTTCTTTTCTTCCATGGATCTCCGATCTGGTTATTGGCAAATAGAAATAGACGAAGCGGATCGTGAAAAGACGGCATTTATTACCCCCGAAGGCTTATACGAGTTTAAAGTCATGCCGTTTGGTCTCTGTAATGCACCTGCGACCTTCGAGAGAATGATGGACAATTTGCTACGCCATTTTAAATGGACTATGTGTCTTTGTTACCTAGATGACATAATAGTGTTCTCAGAAACTTTGAAGACCATCTTATACGATTAAGACTTGTTCTAAAATGTCTTCAGGAAGCTGGTCTTAAATTAAATTCAAAGAAGTGTCTTTTTGCTGCCCAAGAAGTAAAGATTCTGGGCCATCTTGTATCTAGTAATGGCGTTCGATCCCGACAAAATAAAAGCCGTAAGAAATTTTCCCACTCCAAAGAATATACATGACATACGAAGTTTTCTTGGCCTTTGTTCATACTTTAGAAGATTTATTAAAGGTTTCTGTTATCTCGCCGAACCTTTGCAGTCGTTGCTGAAAAGTGGCGTGGAGTTTCATTGGGGTCCTGAAGAGGTGGAAGCATTTAACAGTCTTAAGAAAGCACTTACTTCGGATCCAGTATTGGGGATGTACGACGAAAGAGCTTCTACAGAAATCCATACTGATGCAAGCGGGTACGGTATCGGAGCTGTCCTAGTACAAATTCAGAATAATGTCGAGAAAGTTATAGCATACGCTTCTAGAACTCTGACAAAAGCCGAAAAGAATTATTCCACCACAGAAAGGGAATGTCTTGCCATCGTATGGGCTACCAACAAATTTCGGCCGTACATATTCGGAAAACACTTTACTGTTGTAACTGACCATCATTCCTTGTGCTGGCTCATGAATTTAAAGGATCCTTCAGGAAGGCTTGCCAGATGGGCCCTCCGACTTCAAGAGCATGATTTTGACGTAAAATATAAAACCGGTAAGAAGCATAGTGACGCCGACGCTCTTTCGAGAAATCCAGTGGAAGAGGAAACGGAAACATCAGACAAATTTTTAGCAGTCACGACGAGTATGAACCTTGCGATGGAACAGAAAAAGGATCAAGACCTTGCGAAATTAAAACTTTTGAGCAACTCATCCAAAAACGAAGAATTCAGATTTATCGACGGTATCCTTTTGCAGGAAGAATTTTGATCAGATGGAAAGTTGTGGTTGCCAGTCATTCCTAAACATCTACGAGCAGACATACTAAGGCACTTTCATGACGCCCCCACCGCAGGACACCTTGGTTTCGCGAAAAATGACAGGATACGCAAGAGATTTTACTGGCCGGGAATGTACCGAAATGTCGTTCGGTATGTCATGCATTGTCGGGAGTGCCAAAGGAGAAAGTCCGTTCCTCAACGACCACCTGGACGTTTAGTTCCCATCCTCCAGCTATAGCTCCTTTCCATCGCATTGGAATTGATCTCCTTGGGAGATTTCAAAGTCTGCTCATGGAAACAAATGGATAATTCAAATCTGCAACTCAACACGATATGCAATAACAAAAGCCTTGCCGACAGCCGAAGTCGACGAAATAGCGAAGTTCTTACTTTGAAGAAATTGTCCTCAGGCATGGAGCTCCTCGAGTAATTATCACAGATCGTGGAGCCGTCTTTCGATCCATTGTTTCCTCTCTCGTCGACTTGTGTAACATTGATCATCGTTTCACAACGGCGTATCATCCCCAAACAAATGGACTGACGGAGCGCTTCAATAAGACCTTGGCCGACATGTTGTCAATGTATGTGGATGTAGAGCAGAAAAATTGGGATGAAATTCTACCATTTGTAACCTTCGCTTATAATACCGCTAAACAAGAGACCACAGGTTTTACGCCGTTCTATTTACTTCATGGTCGTGAAGCGGAAACGACACTAGATACAATGCTACCATTCTGTCTAACGATTTTGATGACAATAACATCACCAAGATAGCAGCCAGAGCCGAAGAATCACGACAGCTAGCCCGAGTGCACACTCTGAGAGCTCAAGACAAAGATCGTCGACGTTACGATTCCAAACACCAAATGGTATCTTACGCTCCCGGAGATCTCGTATGGGTTTATACTCCAGTGAGAAAAGTCGGTCTCTCCGAAAAACTCTTAAGAAATTTCGGGCCGTATCCAGTGCTACGCCGTTTATCAGCCGTGACTTACGAAGTACAAGATTTTGATCCTGCTTCACGAAAAAGAAAACTAAGAGAAGTTGTCCATGTACTGCGTATGAAACCGTACCATGATCCCGCCGAGCAAATCGAAACCGAGGATATTCCTCCCAAAGAATCATACAAATCACTCGTTCCAGAATAAAGACCCTTGAACAAAATGACAGCGGGGCGCTGTCTTCTTTTTTCGAGGGGAAATGCCACACGCATAATTTGCTACAAGTCCCGATAGCCGAGTTGGCAGAGCGTTGGACTGAACTTCCTCAGGTCTCGGGTTCGAATCCCGGCCCCGGCAGATTTATCCAAAGACTGGAATTTTGTTTCCGTTTTTAATGTATTGTTTCTCTAGGTTCTAGATGAATCCAGATCATTCTTTAGAGTGCATACTGGTTATTTCTCGAATATTCCGAAGTGTATAAAAGCAGAGTTCATCGCCAGTTGGGCATGTTCTCAGTCCAGTGTTGTATCGAGCTCCCAGCGTTAGAATAAATCTAATTGTTTGTTTAATTGAACTGTGTACTTCTTTCGAACTCCGTGACAATATATCGAAAAATAAGTTTCTTACTCGTCTTATTTTAATTTTCTTTTTGGAAAGCATTCTGATCTTGTTAGTCCCTAAATCATGGCATATTTAGCTAAAGGTAATAAACCTGATCTTTTGTCAGTATGTGAGGAAATGGGGGTTGAAGTAGATCAGTCCAGCAAGGTGGTAGATATAAAAAAATTGATTCTAAATAGCGAATCTTATGTTGAAGAGGAAGTTAAGATAATTCTCGACAGAGCCATTAGTGATAGGAAAGAACGAGAAAGAAGTAAACAAGAAGAAAAAGAAAGGGAAGAAAGAAGTAAACAAGAAGAAAGAGAAGAGCGAATGGCTCGAGAGGCCAGACAACACGAATTAGAATTGAGAAAATTAGAATTATTGCAGCAGAATCAACCATTAAATGATGAATCTGGAAGAAGAGTTGAAATCGGACCTAAGATTCAATTGACACGAATCACAACTAAATTTGATGAAAAACATGATGAGATTAGTTTATATTTGATTAATTTTGAAAGGAAGGCAGAATTAGCTCATACCAAAGAAAAATTGGGTGGCCTACTTGTTGGCGGTTTTACCAGCAGAACTCTCTAATATGCTAGCTAGAGAACCTACCGAAAGGGCAAATAATTATGATTTTGTAAAAGATCTTATATTGAAGAGGTACAGGTTGAACAGCGAAAAGTTGAAGCAATGTTTTTACAGACATCAAAAATCAGCAGAGAAGTCTTGGAGGAATTATGCTCATGAGTTGAATAGTTATTTTACAGAATGGATAGCTGAATTGCAGGTTAAAACTTAAAGCAACTGAAAGATCTATTAATAACTGAACAATTGAAGTACCGTGTTCCAGCTGAAGAGAGCATTTTCTTGATGACTTGATCAAGTTAAAAACTCCCTATGAACTTGCAGAGAAATTAGACGAATATGAAAGCATCAAACAGAGTTTCAGAAAAGAAATCCCCAGGAAAAATAGTTACAAATTCCAAGGTGGTGTAAATTATAGTGGTGCCAGACCAAAGGAAACTCCTAAAGATTTCAAGTCAAAATTTCAAATAAAAAAGGAACCTATCCATGAAAAAAATCACGAGAAAGACTTTGAGAAGAGAAGACAGCTCCGATGTTATGAATGCGGATCTTATTCACATCTCAGACCACAATGTGATAAACTAAAGAAGAATTACGAAACAGTCGCGTCTAATGAAACTGTTAAAAAGGGTACTGTTGTATTGGCTCCATATACAAGTTTAGGAACAGTGAATGGAATTGAAATGCCTATACTACGAGATACTGGTGCAACTCTCGATTTAATATGTAAAAAATACGTAAAGCCTTCCATGTTTATAAATGAAACTGTGTGGATTCGAACTCCTCTGGAGGAAACCGCAGAGTGTCTTCCGATGGCTGAAATTGAGTTGGACTGTGTGTTTGGTCCTGTGATTACGAAAGCTGCTGTTTTAAGAGATTCATTAGATCAAGGAAAATATCTTTTGGGAAATAAGACTGCTGCATTGTTTGAAGAACTGAAGAAGAATAAAGAAATAAAAGTGTATATGGTGAACACGTTCGCAGAAGAAATTGACTGAAGAGAGTAAACAAGATCTTAATATGTCAGAAGAAACTATTCCTGAAAGTAACGAAAAGAATAAAGAATCTCCGGACGAACTGGATGATATTTTGCCTTTAATTCAACCTGAAATTTCTGAATCAAGTCTTATAAAATTATCTCATAAAGATTTTGCAAAGGAACAAATGAACAGTGCTGAATTAAAAACACTGTTTGAAGAAGCTAAAAGAGGGTCTTCAAAGAAAAATCATTATATTATCAAAAATAACTTACTGTTTTTCCAAAAGGAAGATAAGGATGGCACTAAACGTAAATATTTGGTTGTTTCCGAAAAGTATAGAAAAAATTTGATGACGATAGGTCACGAGGCGGCTGCAGCTCATCTAGGAGTAACTAAAACGAAAGATGCCATATTCAAAACATTTTACTGGCCTAAATGCTTTAGTGATGTTGAGGACTTTGTAAAGATATGCGGCAAATGTCAAAGGGTGGGTAAACCGCAAGATAAAAAGAAGGCCCCACTAAAAATTGTTTCCGTAATAACTGAAATTTTCACAAAGATTAACATCGATGCAAGTGGACCTTTACCAATGACACCGTCAGGAAATAAATATATAATTACGGCGTTATGTATGTCATCAAGGTATCCTGATTCCATTTCTGTAGCAAACCTTTGCTCAACAACTGTTGTAAATGCATTGTTACAGATTTTCAGCCGAATGGGGTTCCCAAGAGAATTACAGACTGACCAAGGCACGTCATTCATGAGTGCACTAACTACGGAATTTTTAGAAAGATTTGGAGTTAAAGTAGTTATATATAGATATATATATATATATATATATATATATATATATATATATATATAAAGTTCTGTTTATCATCCACAAAGTAATCCTGTGGAAAGAATGCACAGAACATTGAAGAAGATTCTTCGTGTCCTGTGTCTGGAGGCAATTCCAGATTGGGAGAAAATTCTGCCTCAAGCCCTCTTTGCCCTAAGGACTGTTATACACGATAGTACTGGGTTTTCACCAGCTGAACTAGTTCACGGGAAAAATCTAAGAACTCCTGTGATGTTATGGTACGAGAAACTGACAGAAGAAGAGCATGTAGAAAGCAGTGTTGTGGATTATGTATTTGAACTCATTAATAGAATGAAAAGATGTCAGGAATTGGCAATCCTAAGCATGGAAGATGCCAAACAAAAACAGAAGTTGTGGTATGATCGCCGGACCGTTAAGCGTCAATTTCAACTGGGTGAACTGGTTTTGGTCATAGCTCCATCCAGGCCTAACAAGTTATATGTTCAGTGAGTTGGCCCTGGAGAAATAGTGCAACAACTCTCTGAGACAAATTATGTGGTCAAATTCCCAGAGAAGGATAAAACCCACGTTTATCATGTTAATATGCTAAAACCTTATCACAAACGAGAGGAAAATATTAACTTATTGTTCATTAATCCTTTAAAGCATGACGAAGAAGAAGACATACCTAGTTTGGAACTTGAAAACGAAAGGTCGGGATGGTCCAAAATCATCAGCGATGTGCAGTTAAATTCAAAATTATCTCAAATTCAACGAGGACAGCTCAAAGAACTTTTATATGAATATAGTAATCTTTTTTCGAATATTCCTGGAAGTACCGATTTAGCTGAACATGATATTGAATTAGAATCTGAACGAGCAATTGTTGCTAAGCCTTATCGTATGTCTCCTCGGCAAATTGAAATTCTCAAATCAGAAGTTAATAAGATGTTAGAACTGAAAATAATAGAGCCAGGAGAATCTGATTTTACATCTCCATTAATACTTATTGAAGCTCAAGGAAAGGAAGCAAGGCCCTGTATCGATTACAGAAGGTTGAATAAAGTAACTCGGACACAATTCTTTCCCTTGCCTAATATTGAGGAACTTTTAGAAAAGGTATCGGCAGCTAAATATATCTCTATCTTGGATCTTACTCGAGGGTATTGGCAAATACCCCTGAGTACCCGAGCGCAAAGGCACGCATCGTTTGTGACAACATTTGGAACTTTTAAACCATTGAGGTTACCTTTCGGTCTGAAAAATGCGCCCTATTACTTTAGTCGACTTATGACTAACTTATTAAGAAATTGTGAAGACTTTGCAGTCCCCTACCTAGATGATATAGCTATCTTTTCACTAGCCTGGGATGATCCCCTAAAACATCTAAAAGATGTATTTGATCGCCTGCGCTCCGCTAAATTACATATCAAGCCATCCAAATGTCAATTTGCTCAAGCATACGTTAAATATCTTGGACATTTGGTAGGCCAAGGCTTAAGAACACCTGGAGAATTAAAGGTTCAGGTCATTAAAGATTTCCCATTCCCCACTAACAAGACGCAAGTTAGAGCCTTTTTAGGATTATCTGGCTATTATAGAAGATATATTCCCGAATTTTTTTTCAGTAATCGCAGCTCCACTGACAGATTTACTTAAGAGCCGAAATCGAAAATCAACCGTTGACTGGAACAGTTCTTGCCAGAATGCATTTGAGGAGCTCAAGACAAGACCTATCTAAAAATCCCGTTTTATACAGCCCTGATTTCACAAAACCCTTCATCATTCAGTGTGATGCATCCAATCTTGGAATAGGCGTTGTGTTGTCGCAAGTATGTGAAAACGAAGAACATCCCATCATGTTCCTGAGCAAAAAGCTGTCGCTTGCAGAACAAAAATATAGCACTACGGAAAAAGAATGTGCAGCCATTATTTTTGCCGTGCAAAAGTTGAAATGCTATCTTGATGGACACCAAAAATTGGTCATACAATTTGTCATACATACAAAAATTTGTCATATCCCTTGGTCTGGTTAGAGAAAAATACTGGGACTAATCCAAGACTCTTAAGGTGGTCCTTAATTTTGCAAGCCTTTAATTATGAGATTGCTTATCGGAAGGGAAAACAGAATCAGAATGCTGATAGTTTAAGCAGTATCCCTTAAAACTTGAAGAAAACACACACACTTGTAATGAGAATTGATGGAAAAATAAGAATTTTCTTTGTATTATTATTTTTTTTTTATCTAGAATGATTGGTATTTGTATATTAGTATTAATATTTGGTATTAGTATTTTAATTTTTTTGATATTTTGTATTTGTATTTTAAACTTTGATATTTTGTATTGGGATTCTAAAATTTGGTATTAGTATCTTAAACTTTTGTATTTGTATTTTGATATTTGGAATTTTTTATTTTAAATTTTGGTATTAATATTTAAAAAAAATTTTTGATATGTGTATGTTAATTTTTTGATAATTTATATTTGTATTTGTATTTTAAAGTTTGCATTTGGTAGCAGTATTTCACCAAATGATATTTTGTATATGTTAAAGTTCACATAGACTAGTAGGGATAAGTTTAATGCCTTCCGTAAAATAAGGTACTAATTTCGGATAGAACATGTACTTGCACGTAATTTTTTTTTTTTAAAAAAAATATTTTTAGCTCCGTTTAAAAGAAAAGGATTTCAAGAAATAATTCTTAACTCTCTACTGTTGCATAAACTGATCCTATGTCAAGTATTTTTCAGGTATCACAGTAAAACTTTCCACTCAACTATCGTGAAAAGTTTTCTCCAGGATGGGAGGAAATAATTAGACTGTAACGGCGTGGCACATAGTACACTAGGAGGCTTGACTCATAGCACACGATAGACTAGAAAGAGGGCGCTGCTGTGAACTGTTTTGGCCTTTGAGCGGGAAGGAGAGAAGAAGAAGAGTCTCGAACGTAAGATGGACGAAACTGCTTGTAGTTTCCGTTGTGAAATTTAATTGTAAATGAAATTATTAATATAGTGATGTGTTTTGAAAGAAATAATAAAAACGGTAAATCCGGTTAATTAGAGCTTATTAATTCACCCACAAGACGATCTTACACAACTTTGAAATGTGATTTCCAAATGAGAACCTACATTTGAAACACCGTTGCGTAATTTTCCTTTCATACAAAGTTTAAGATGATGTTCCTCCCTGCTAATCATTTTCATAACTCAGTACCTTCCTTTCGAACAAATTTGACACTTTTATATATCCTTCATGTATACTGTTGTAGTTTTAATAACCATCAATGTAAGTTTAATCCCCAAATAAATTTGTTGCTTTGAGTTCATTGCAAATTCAAAAAAGGGATGAAGAATATAAGAAAATGACGATATATATATATATATATATGCATGTGTGTGTGTGTGAAGATTGAATTATAGCACCGTGTGTTGTTCTATGCTTCAAAACCCTTCCTACAGACTCGAACGTATAAATATTACAGTGAAATGATGTCTTTATCAGTGCGTGCATTATAGTTTTTACTGTTTATCACAAAAACACGCTAAATAGTTTTTATAGATATTCAAACAAAGTGTTTGCTTCTAAGACATTGTATTTTATGTAAAGTATATAAGTATACTCGAATACGATTTTAAGATAACCTTTTTCCAACATTATCTAATTTCTTCCTATGTGAATAATTTGTCAAATTGTTGTTTGAAATAATAGACATTCATAATAAAGTTTAAAATTCAGCAATAAAAGTAATTGGAAATTTTGGGCAATATTTTACAAAACATTGTTTACAGGATTAATTAAATAAATTTGATTTATTCATAATTTTTTACTATGTGTTTTAGAGGAAAAGGAAGAAATAAGTCTCTGAAATGTAGTTGCCATTTTATAATTTTTTGTGAGTTTTTTCTTTCTAATGTGTTGAAGAAAATTGAAAGAACTTGCGAAATTTATTCATGAATTCCTCAAAACATTTACGGTACTATTGTAGTTTCTAAGACCCCAATTATATTCAAAAAGTTTTTAACGCAGAATTCATCGAAATTTGAATTTCAGGACGTGAAATTAATTTTTTAGAAGCATACGGCATCTGTAATAAAAAATTATTTTATAGAAATTAATTTACTGTGCTAAGTTCTTAACCAAATGATTTATATCAACAATAACAGAATTTAGTTCTATTTCAGTTATTATGAATGATCTGAAGTTTATCCAGCTGCGAAGGATGTCCCATTTTTTTACGACTTCGCTTTCTAGAAATTCATATCTATGCAAATGATGTACCATAAAAAATTAGCGGTATAAAAAATTATATATAAGAATAATCTGTATTTATTTAAGTAGGGAGCTAAATTAAGGGCAGAATAGAGAGAAAATCAGCATACTTAGTTTAAATCTATTAAATAAACGAAACAGTTAAATAAAATAAAAATAATTGTGTTGCTTTTTATTCATGCAAATTGAACAAAACAGAGCAAATTAAAGGTCTTTCTCTGTCAAAAAAGGAAAAAATTGTCAAGTAATGTTATTAGGGAGTGTGATCACTCCTTGGTGCAATGGCATGCTTCATGCTATGACAGATAGTTTAGATCAGAGGTCTGGAACCAATGGAACGTGTGCCACAATTGGCATGTGGTACAATTTTCAGTGGCACTCTGCACTATTTTACAAATTTGTAAATTTTTGAACAGATGGATGTTGATAATTTTGAAATAAAGTTTTTGGATTATCTTCAAAATTATGGAAAGCAACAATTATGGAATTCCAAAAAATTCTGAAAGGTAACTAACGATTAATGGGCAGCTGTTAAACATTATTTAATGTCATTGCTGGAGATATTTGATTGTTTGAAGAAATTGCCATGTGGTCTGCTTTCTGCTTTTAGTTCTACGTATCCATGTGAAAAAATCTTTTCCATCATATTAAAAATGTTTCGAGACCGCAAAGAAGTTGTTTAAATATCATGTACATAGTCACGTTATATTGAAAGTCACATACCCCTGAAAAAGGGATAGAAAGTAGAGTTATGCAGGGGAGGTTCGCATTAGAATATTTACTCTTTTATTTAACTATATTGATGGAACACTTTTATTTTATGATGCTTATTTTGCATTTTATAATAAAATATATTTAAAAGATACATAATCTATATACATTGATATTTTGTCATTAATGTTTTGAAAGAATAGTGATACATTATGTTGTTTATTTTATTAATAAATATCTTTAAATGATGCACAATTAATATATAATAAAGCTGTAAATCTATATTCTTGACCACTACTTCCTAACTCTGCATGCATTGTCGGAGAAATCGATTTGCTTCAAATATTTCCTACAGTGCGGCACCATGAATCATATTGGTAGATTGGTTTGGCACGCCACATCTACAAAGTTACCGACCCCTAGTCTAGATCAATTGTGGTGACAGATTTTGTCACTCCTGAATCAAAATGGTTTTGGGCTCAATAATGTTTCTTTATAGAGGATAATGGCTAAGCCTTGCATTCAAGTACATCACAACCATTATCAACAGGATTCGACTTTGGGAATCATTCTGTTCATTACATGCGTTTGACATCTTTATTTTTCAGACCCTACTTTGAAAACAAAAGGATCCATGTATCCAGCAGAGATCATGCTCACTTACAGCAGAACTTCCACTAAACAGCATTCGTGATCTCGTTCTGTACTAGTATTAGGATTCCATCCAGATAATGCTGTTACTTCGTATAGTTATGGAGAGAAACTGCCCTAACTGTCGTTTCTCTCGCTCTACCTATTATAACTTGCTTAGGAAGTTAACTATGGTTTGAACCCTATTTTCACAGTTTGAAACTCACGCAGAGTTTAACATTTATGACAGTAGGTCATCGTCTCTCAAACTGTGGGGCGCGTCCCCCTTGGGGGCAGTAACGGCTCTACGAAGGGGGGCGAAAGAATATTGAAAAGTCGAAAACAAAATTTCATTTAATTAAATTTTTAAATTTGTTTGTTTACCTTCAAAAAATAATAAATACGTTCTGAAATAATAAAAAATAAAATACACATTTACATTGATATGTTACACTTATAAATGTGTAAGTGCTACACAATGTATTTTATAATTAATTTAACAGTACAAAATTTTAAGAACAAGTTTAATAATTACCAGTGACCCCATGAGCTTGCCGTATGTAAAATTATATACAAAAATTAACACTTATCTTGATAGTTTTTACTGTTTATAATTAATCTTTTAACTGCCGATTAAAAGTTACGCGATTCTTTTCCCAATACCAACCGTTTTCCACGTAGGTGCGAGTATGCGATGTACTGGGGGTAAGGAATAAAGAAGTAAATAATCTGAAACTAGTAAATCCTTCGCAAACATGTCAAATTCCTTTTGATGCATTCCAAAGCCTTCGGAAAAATTGTATCGATAGCAGTGAACAGAAAAGATCGTATATACGTCCGGAGAAATTAACGCTTTGGCTGAGCGAGAACTTTATATACGCCCATGGCAGTTAAGAGGTTAAAGTCGTGTTGAAGCTTTTGTGTCGAAGTATAGTATTAGTGAATTCAATGCATTGTTATAGTATAAGGGGGCGCGATGAAACTTATGCTTGAATATTAGGTCACGAATATTAAAACTTTGAGAAGCACTTCTGATTTTGTCTACTTTCTATCTTTTAATGGTTTTGTATTTTAAGAACAAGTTGATTTGTTTTTGAGTCATAATCAATACTTTTGTAACATTTGTAATGTATACGAGTTATAGATTACATCAGAGCTTCTCAGATTTTCAGTATTTGAGACCCAATTTTCAATCATAATTTTTATCATGCCCCCTAATACATTAACAATGTATTGAATGCAATAATAAGGTACTTTGACGCGAAAGTTACAATACGCCTTTAACACTGGAACCACGGCAGTTTCGGTATACATAAAATCGCGGCTGGGTCAAATTAACCCCAATTAATAAAAACTCGTGTTACGCTAAAAGTACTCTGAGATTATATATATATATATTTGTCAATGACATTTATTCATTTTTAACATTAAATTGTTATAATAAGTGTTAAAAATAAAAGATATTACAATATGGAATATCGTATATAGTTAGTAAAATGTTCAGACAGCTTTAATAGATATATTTAGTTTCTTACCAGTCAGGATTTCCTACACATTTTGGGCAACTTTTTTTTATATATTTTTTACACTTTCCACATATCGGTATTTTACAGTTAGAAGAAGTATCTACAGTTTTCTTTCTATGCTTGAAAGCTTGGCAATGTACCCTTTTAGGCATTTGTGCAGATTCTTCAGTTGTATCCGCTTTTGTCTGTGTATCTGACGTACTTTCGTTTGTGAATATATGCACTACGCAACTCTTCAATGAGTTGTTGAAGTTATTCTTTCCTCGTAAGTTTTTTTCCAGTAACTTCTTTGCATAAAATTCATGAATTAATCCCAGTACGATCAAGAATATTTTAGAATGCAAGAAATGGCCTCCTCCTTGATCCTGCCTTCCCAGAATATTTCCGAACCATTTGGTCGGCAATGTTGTCATCAAATTCTTTGTTGAGTTATAAATGATATTGTTTCTGGAAGCTTTTTTGGGTGATTATTGTCGATATCAACTGTGGGATGAAGGGAGCTCAATAATAAGACATTTTTGTTGGTTTTTCCTTGATAATCTGTCAAAGTTATATCATCATGCTCCAGCAGCAATGCATAGTATAATGGTTTCTGTACTTTTTTTTTTATAAATTCAGGTACTTCCTTCCGCGCGCGCGCGCGCGATTTCGTTTCATTGTTCTACTAAAGTAGTGTTCTTCGTTTTTAACATTTGGGACAAATTTAGTGTAGTGAAAAAGTTATCTGTGTAGTGATATTTCTTCCTTTATTTTCAAAAGGTTCAATCAAATTTAAAACGACGTATTTGGAGACAGATAGGTTTTAAGGACATTCCTCATCTTTACCCAAATATCGAAGACCATTGAGCACGTATTTACTATCAACATCAGCGGCAAGCCAGAACTTGATACCAAATTTATCTGGTTTATTTGGCATATAATGCGTGAAACGACATCTGGCTTTAGACAGAGACAGCTGTTCATCAATAGTTATATATGGTCCTGGTTTATAGCAAGTTATCGAATTTTCAATAAATTTCTTCCAAACTTCAGAAATGAAACAAGATTTATCTGTTTGAAGGTGCCCAGATTGTGTAGTTTTTTTGTCGAATCGCAGAAATTTCATAAGTTAACTTAATCTATTTCTCGCGCCATGATGTCGTTGAAAACAGGTGGACCCCAAGCAACAGACTATCAGGCTCTTGATTATTTGCACCGTATATACCTTGAGGATACAAAATTAATATAAAAGTATCAAGTTCGTCTAAAGTTGTTGACCATTCATTTTTTTCCCGTTGCCAAAGAGCTTTTTCCTCTGTACAATGTTTGATATGACGAAGCATTGGCTCATCTATAAGTAACCTCCATGAACTAAATGCATAGCCATTTTGAATAGTTCGCTTCTGCAACACTGGCTACTTCTACAACAAAATTTTCAGCTGCTCTTATCAGTAACAATCTACTGACCTTGAAGTATTGTTCTGCTTACATCTCTGGAAAATGGAAAGAGGACTGAAAAAGCTTTTCCCATTCCAGGAGACGTTGAATTGCAGATTTAGTACTTATGATTGTAATAGGGTCAAAATGGCCCATTGCGGTTTTAGGAATAATTATTAAAAACAAAAAGATGATAAGCATTTATATATAACGTATCATATTTTCACAGATTAGTATTGGTATAAAAATAGGAAAATCTTTTTCAATTCCGTTAGTAACTTTTTGAGAAAATCGGAAACAAAATTGCTTTTGGGTCAAAACGACCCCAACCGCGGTTCTAGTGTGAATTACAAAACATGCAAACTATCAAAATAGGCATTAAATTTTGTATATGACAAGCCCATGGAAGGCACTAGTATTTATTAATCTTGTTTTTAATGTAGTATTGATAAACTAATTATCAAAAACATCGTGCAGTAATGATACATTTATAAGTATATTATATTATTGTAAATGTGAACTTAATTTTTATTATGTCAGAATGTATTTTGTTTTGCTTCCTTTCGGTAAATTAATACTTATTTTAAATCTTTTACTAACGACTTTTCAATATGCTCACGTTCCCCTCCTACATAGGGATATCACGCCCTCTAGGTGAGCATGCCCCTCAGTTTCAGAAACGCTGTGTTACATAAATAGTTAGAATCTCCAATACAAAGTCGCATCACTGTGCCCGCAGCATTTCCAGTTGCTCTTTCCATCGTCCTATCATGTCACGGACAAAACTATACCAGTACAAAATTATTCATTAACATCAATAGATCATGTATTCTCATTTCCAGGCCTTCTTTTATTATTTCATTTCTACAGTTATTCATTATTCTTAACTGCGGACTCCAGTGTAGGCTTGCAGAGAAACCTATTATTCGTGCTAAATTTGAGGGTATAAACCTTATAAAAGAAATAAAGAGTGAGAATCCACTTTACTTATATATCCATTTATATAAGCAGAATAATTTCATCTCTTTGAAAGAATCCGTCGTCAGTATTCTTGTCTTCATATTATGTAATTTTATTTAATTATACTATCTTCTACTATTTTAATGTTGTAGTTAGTAATCGATAAATATTTCAAAATGAATCATCCTATTTAAAAAAATCACAACAGTCCCGCTTTTAATAATTTTAAATCGAATAATGTGTAGAAGAGAGAAGTTAATCTCGAACTTCACATTGTAACGTTTTCCTTCACACAGCTGAAAGGTCGATTTCTTTTTGTGGTTAGGATAACCGCGTTCCTATGCACACGTGCATTCTTAAAATATTGCGAGGTCTTGTTTTTAGTCCTCACCCCAGCAACCTTGACACCGTGAGAACCCCTTACGACACCCACGAGCCAGATGTAATTCGAGTATAAAGAGGCCTATCGCTACCATCCAGAGACCCTAGAGAGGGTAGATAGAAGCCCGTTGGAAAACTTCGAAGAGCACGGATGTAAGTACCTACCTCCCTCTCAAACATCAGAATTTTGACTTAAAGGATAGTAATCAATCTTTTAGATAACTTCCATGTATATAGTGTAATTAAGGTATTCGACTACGTTCGGAGCCGTAACTTTGCAAAAGCGTATAAATGGATAATATTTATGATATTTAGTGTCACTTAGATTAGAAAATGTATATAAAATTGTTTTAAGAATATTATTACAATAAAAAATTATTTAAGTACAATATTTTGACAAAAATGAACATATAATGACCCACTTTCAAAATATTCTTTTTTTTTTGTGAAAAATGCTTCCATTATAATAATATTTTGCTTGTATATAGCTCAGATCTCTCTACAGAGGTTCAACTAGAACTTTTGAATTATAAAACTTAGAAGTGGGTTTATTCATATTTTACGACGAAGAGGGGAGCAATTTTAAGAAAAAAATGCCGATAATTATTTCAATGGGTAGTAACTCTGAAAATAATGTGAATTTTCCCAAAAAATCCTACTTCAGACTCTCTGAAGTCTTTACTTTATGTAAGCGAAATATTATTATTTTAGAAGCATTTTTTTAAAAGGAGAACATTTTGAAAAAAGATTATTCTAAGTTAATTTTTTGCCAAAATATTGTATTTAAATAATTTTTTTTTGTCAAAATGTCCTTAAAACAATTTTATACATGTATTCTAATCTAAGTGACGCTAAATATCATGAAAATTATACATTTATGCGTTTTTTTTAAATCACGATTTCGAACGTAGTCTGATACCTTAATATAGCTGTGACGTAAATAAACCAAATATTTAAATTAATAAATATCACGCTACCATTGTTTTTCTCAAACGTCACAGCATATTTCCCGCCAAGTAGCTTTAATACTCTTCGCGCGTTCGCCCACCAGTATTTATCAAAATGACAACTACATCGTTTTGTGTTCTATGTTTTGCGATATGTTCTACGCATCGTATAACAACTATTAAGCTTGAATTTCGTCTACAATACCTTCGTAACTACAGCTCAGAGCATGAAACAATGATATAAATATGCCTCTCCTTCCAGCTTCATTGGAGTGGCTGCGATAGCCTATTGGTTATGGTAGCCTTTCTGAAACTGTGCCCCCCCTAGTGGGGCGTGATAACCCTACAAGGGAGGCACGAGTCTATCCAAAAGTAAAAAACATAAGATTATTTTAAAAAATCATTAGTTTACTCTGAAAGGAAGTAAAACAAAATACATTCTGACATAATAAAAAATAAAATACGCATTTACACTGATATAATACACTTATAAAAGTACCTGTACTGTACCATGTATTTCATAATTAATTTAAGAGAACTAAGTTAAGGACAAGTTTAATAATTGCTAGCGACCCCCCATGGGCCTGTCATAAAATTATATACAAAATTTAATATGTATCTTGATAATTTGCACGACTTATTGTTAAAGTTAAATTGTAGCGTTATTATTGAATTCGATGCATTGTTATTGTATGAAGAGGGGGGGGGATGAAAATTAGGAAAGAAAATTGGGTCGCAAGCATAGAAAATTTGAGAAGCATTGCTTAAGGGCATTGTGGGTGCATTGTAGATAAACATACCCATTTTTGAAGCATAAGATCTACACTCTTAAAATTTGGCCAGCATGTCTGTTTTGTTGAGTAGAGACCCACTGAGAACACAGGTTTTGTGGAAATCAACTCCCAAAGCGGGTTATGGGGCGTATAGGTAAAAAAAAAACTTCCATTTTTGAACCATTAGACTTACAGAATTAAAAACTTTAGATACTTGTGCTTATACAAACTTCATAGATATTTGTGCTTCACAGATACTTTTGTTGAGTAGAAATCTGTTTAGAACGCGATTTACAGAAATCAATTTTTAAAAGAAGTTATGGTGGCATTTAGATAAAAAAAATTCTCGTGTTTGAACTGTTAGCCCTACACATTTGAAGTTTATTAAGCTTATTTCATTTATTGAGTAGAGATCAGTGAAGAACGAGTACTTCCGATTATACTTTCATTTTAAAAATTCAAGCTCTGTCCTTTTAAATCAAGAGGCGAGGCCTATAAGAATTTTTGGTACTTACGTATTATCGAAACAATCACTAACTCTATTAATAGCTCACCAAGTTGGCAACTCCGATTTCCTCTGTGGCATGCGCGCTGAATTGGCAACCAGGTGCTTCGTTTCCTCTAATGTCGCCAATAGGTTGCGATAATACGTAAGTGCCGAATTTATTTCTGTACAATCGAAAGCTTTATGTTAGATAACAATAACTTAAAAACTGTAAATAGTCAGTCAGCATCATGAAAAATACCCTATGAAGTGGGCTGGTAACTTATAGTGTATACATATTGCGATTAGCACTGGTTTCTGGTCGAATGACATTCACGTTACCGTCCCATCACGGTATTTTCGATTAAATTAAATTAAAAATAATGTGAACAGTCAATATTTTTGTTCTAAATTTGTATGAACTTTGCAGGCGTAGGGTTATGGTTATGGTTCTTATGTTAGAAATACCTAAAATGTTATTATTAAAAAATATATTCAGACATATTTTGTATTTTAACACAATAAATTTTTAGTAAATATTTTTAATAAATCGAGAACTGTTTTTAATATAGAATTACTAAATATACCTTACATAAAATTACGTATTATCTCTCATATACAGGGTGTAACGAAACTCTGTGGCAAAACTTTAAGGGGTGATGGAAGGCGCGGATTAATCAGGAATATTCAACAGAACTTCAAAATTGCGAACTCAGTTTGGTGGAATTCGTTTTCTTTCCCCATCACTGAGGGGTGAATTCCTCAGCAAAGGGTGCCTAACATTCCCACGCCTGGAAGGATCATTGCACTCATAAATATTGGGGTGCGTCATAGGATTTTCCCGCGCTTCAATAAGGCAATGAACTTTGTGCGGTAACTCTGCGCTGGTTCTGGACCAATCAGAGGCAATTAAGTGGACAAGGCAAATAGTCCGCTCTAGGATTTTCGAGCAAAGCGGCATAGAATAAAACGGGATCCACCCCGATTTGGAGACACACGGACACGGACGGACAGAGACAGATTGAGCAGATCCAGACCTTGAATCTAGACTCCGCGGGACTCCGGGCGGCAACCATGTCCCCACTCCATCCCACCTCCTATCTCTATCAAAGCTAAGTTAAATTTCAATCTTGTTATGTAGTATATTTACAGTTACTTAAATATGTTATTCAATAAAATTAATTGTCAACTCTTTACGATCGGATTTTTAATTTAGTGTACAGTAATTTGTCTATAGAATATTAGTGTTTAATTTTAAATTAAGTCATGATACGATGTAAAATTAAGAATCTAGGTTTTCATCATACAAAGTAAATAAGATATCATTAGCGTCGCATCAGGGGTGATAGTACACATCAACACAAACAATAGTAAATAGGAAATTTAGGGTCCCAGACGTCTTCCAAAGGAGATTGGTGTCATTAAAGTTTAGGGTTCGAAGTTTCAAATGATTATAAAAACCGGATAAATGGGCTGATTCGTTAGAGGTTTTCGTTAAAATTATTCTTTTTGTCAGTATTTTCTTGAAAAATAAAATTTAAAGATAAAGCTCAAAAAATGTCGATAGAGGGCGCTTTAGACTTTGGAGTAACGAACAACTATTTTTTACCGTTATTTTTCATAACACATAAAATGCTTTCAAAAGCTTAGACTTAAACTTCAATTTTGAGCTCAAAATTTGATTCGTTCGGGGTAGTTAAGTAGCGGCAACGGAACTGTGTTCAGGAGGTGAAATTTAAAACTCCCTTCCCTCTAAACAGAGTTCAGTTATTACCGATCTTGGTATCGTAGACCAGGCAGCAACTACTACCTCCTACAAGAAAAATAAACCAGAGAGGAATGACAAAATTAAAAAAAAATATTCATAATAGACATGAGCAATTTCTCTGCTCAAAATAAAAAGAAATAATTTGATGAATGAAGGTTGAATTAATGATGACACGTAGGAAATGGTGAACGCATGATTTTTTTGCGGAATCACAAAAACTGCTCTAAAGATCGCCCACTAGCAAAGATGCAGGCCTCAGACCACCGGCGAAGGGACTGTCAAGCATTAGCAATTACCCAGGGCATCTCCCGTATATCTTCTGCTATGACGTCAATCCTTGCAACCAGGACCTCGTCAGAGTCGACGGGACTTGTGTAAACAAGACTCTTCATATGGCCCCAGAGGAAGAAATCTAGGCAGGAGAGGTCAGGCGAGCGTGCCGGCCAATTTACTGGACCACCCCGTTCAATCCATCGCCCTGGATAGGCTGTATTCAATGGGCTGAAATGTGCAGACTCTCCGTTATGTTGGAACCACATACGAACCTTCATGTTGGCTGGAACACTTAGCAGTAGAATTTTACATCCTTACATACAGTTAGCATCATACAGTTAAATCCTTGTGTGCTACTCTTTGCATGCAAATCGGGTGATTTGCATAATCGGGTATTTTGCGGGGAGAAATTGCTCATGTCTGTTATGAATAACTTTTTTTTATTTAATTTTATCATCCTTCTCTCGTTTATTTTAAGTTTAGTGGGTAGTAATTGCTGTGAGTTCGAATTTCACCTACTGAACACAGTTGAATTTGCACTACTTAACCACCACGAATGATTCAAATTTTGAACTCAAAATTTAAGTTTATGTCTCAGCTTTTGAAAGCATTTAATGTGATACAAAAATAACAGTAAAAATATTTGTTCGTTACTCCAAAGTCTAAAGCGCTCTCTATCGACATTTTGAGGTTTATCTTTAAAATTTATTTTTCAAGAAAATACTGACAAAAAGAAATATTTTAGCGAATACCACTAACGAATCAGCCCATTTTTCCGTTTTTAATAAAGATTTGAAATTTCGGACCCTAAACTTTAATGGCACCTATCTCCTTCGAAAGACGTTTGGGACCCTAAATTTCCTATTTACTATTGTCTGTGTTAATGTGTACTATCACCCCTTGAAGTTTTGCCGCAGAGTTTAGTAACACTCTGTATATGTGAGTATACAAGAATTGATTATTTTTTTTCTTTTTATTCATTGCAACAATATACTTAAAATACTCTAACACAACGATGATCGAGAATAATAAAACTAAATAATAAAATTTGATAACAAACTCAATATGAAACAATGAATATTAATTTCTTTAGCTCATTTTAAAGTTGTCTTTTGCGAATTGTGCGTCTTTTTGAGTTTTGAGCGAATTTACAACGTATTATAATTGCTTTTTTTACCCATGTGGTGATCGTTTCGACCATGGTGGTTCTTCGTATTCTGGAGACAAGTCTTTACTTGTTTTTCAGCGTTATTGCAGATTATGTTCAAGTGGATCTTGAACCAAGAACGGAAGGTTATTGCAGAACGAGATGATAACAAATTTGAAGGAACTGAAGTCCCTGTAGTACATTCTGTGACGGTATTCAAGATGTGCAAGGGACTCGGTCTTCAAGCTCAACTCGCTGATGAATCGGACAGGAAAGTATGGATTGCGAAGAAGAAACCTCGCCCCATTCCGAAAGTGCATTCCAAAACTATTCTGATGTTTTGTGAGGCACTAAATCTGGAAGCAGAGCTTGCATACTGAGAACATCATGCAAGAGAGCATCTGCATGAAAATAAATTAAAGCGTGCGAAGCCTCTTTCGGTAGTTAATTCCGTTATAGTCTTCCAGATGTGTGAGGCACTAGAAGACTTAAAATTGAATGTAGAGATTTAATCTTGCTCTTTTTCGGAATATTTAAAGAAATATAATCAAGAGAAAGAATTGTCATCATACATCTTTTAATTTTTTTGAACAATATCAATCTGAACTTAAAGACTCGATTGAATCCATCACGAAGTTTGAAATTTCAAAAATAATTCATAATTGCCACTGTCGTGCAAAGACATTCTCATCAGCATTGAATCCAACCTCCATCATGTAAAAATTGAAGAATTTTTCTTATCAATCATATGAGACCACCTAATTTGAAATACTTCGCTTTGTCACTTGAAGCAAACTTTGGAAACATGAGACGTTACCATCCAAAACATGCATGACTATAAATGACAACAGTTCTTCAAAACGGGGGAGTGAATGTTTCACTAACGCTATGAAAAATTCTTTTTCTCGATGAACACTTTTCTGAAAATACATTGCAACCAATATAAGAATATCCAACATCAGTGAACTCAAATGATGACAGAATATATATTGCAATCTAAACGACAAATAGAACTGACCAAAGAATGAAAAATCTTTCATAAGAATAGATACAACACATTAAAATAGAAATATTTTTACCTTAACTGCACAATTCTCATTTTTCATCAAGTATCTTGCTGTAATAAATTTGTATATAATCTATATGTCAATATTCAACATTCATTTTAATTTATTTTAAATTTTTCATGAATAAATATAAAAATGTTGGCTCAAAATTGTCCGATTTTTGAGTTTGTAGTTTGAATTTAATATTGATTACTATTTTGTTCGAATCAGCCAGAATTTTAATACGGAACATAAAATAATAAATCATTTCACAAAATGTTTGAGTTTCAAAATGTGAGTTGCAATTTATCTATTATAATAAAATAACTGGTTTATTATATTCTATTCCATTTAAAAACAGCACAAAGATGATACCGAAAATTAAAATATCTAATCGAAAAGAAAGTAATAATAACATATCCACATCACAATGCACTATGAGTTTTCGAAAATTTGAAATCTTCTGGGAAGTTTATCTTTATACAAGTAAAGATGTTTAATTTCTGAAAAAAAGAGTTTTTTTTAAATTTTGTTTATATATATAGTAACAGCAGTACACACACACACACACACGCACGCACGCACGCACACACATTACACTGCTGGCCACCGTAAATGCAACACCAAGAAAGACAAGAGATAGCACAACAAAATTTATTTTGTAGATAACATGTTGACCAAGCATCAAATGATTAAATTTATAGACTTCTGTTAAGTGTGGTTTCTGCCAGAATGAGTAGCCGCTATTGTTGGAGATCACCGCTGCCACACACCTAGGCATTGATTCAAAGAGACTTTGGATTTGTTCTTGGGGTACAGCAGACCAAGCAGCTTCCGCATGTTGCCAAAGTTGATCTGGTGTGGCAGCTGGGGGTGTAATCTGGGCTAATCGTTGAACAACCATGGACCACATATTTTCTATCGGTGAAATATCCGGAGAGCGAGCCTGCCAGGGAAGCAATTCAATCTGGTGATTGGCGAAGAACCTTTAGACAATGCGTGTCCTGTGTGGTCGTGCATTATCCTGTAGAAATATGGCTGTGGCCAAGCCCTGAAGGTAAGGAAGGACAACTGGCTCCGACACTTCGGAGATGTCGCGCTGGCTGTTTAAAGTACCAGCAATTCGTACTAGAGGAGTGCGGGAGTGATATCCAATACCGCCCCATACCATAATACCCGGTGCAGGACCAGTGTGGTGGTGCATTACGCAGCTGTTCAGAATCCTCTCTCCACGGTGTCTCCAGACTCGAATCCGACCATCGAGGTGTTGCAGACAGATGCGTGACTCGCCAGTAAAGACAACTTCATTTCATTCTGCCACCCACATCCTTCTTTCATCGCTCCATTGGCGGTGGAGACGTCTGTGGTTCTGCGTCAAGGGTAGACTAAGCAATGGACGTCTTGCGGAAAGACCACTCTGCTGTAAACGGCGTCGAATGGTACGCGTAGACACTAAATGATGCATTACGGACTCACTGTGCTGTGCTATATTTCGTTATGTGACTGAGAGATCCGTCACTACCATGCGGCCCAATTTGCCTGTCCTCACGTGAAGTGGTGCACTGAGGTGGATGCGATCGACCACGTCGGTCCGTTTTACTCTCCTGCATCCAATGGTCACATAACCGCATTACAGTTGTTTGGTTTCGTCCAACACGACTACCGATTTCCCTGGAAGATAATCCACAATCTCGGTAGGCCACTATCCTTCCTCTCTGTCGAACTCAGATACTTGATCAAAAGCTGGTCGCTGTTTTCTACGAGACATAACTTATCGTCTTTTGAAAAAACGACAAGAAAAACACAATTGCCGATTTTGAAATCGTTGAAATCTCCGAGCCTTAAATAGCGCTTTGAGGGGGCGCCACTGGCGCGCGTGATGTGTGTCTGCGCTGAAATTCTAATCATTTGCATATCTCACCTCCGCTAATGCATGTTGTAAATTTCATGTTATTTGCATGTTTCCTTTAGGGTTTTGCATTTGCGGTGGCCAACAGTATATATATATATATATATAACTTTATGTATTTTTTAACTAAAATTATCATTGGTTTAATAATGTTCAATGCCTCTGTAACTTGAAGTCTTTTTCGTTTTTATCCAAATAATTTATAAAAATAAAATATTTTGAAGTAATTATCTTCTTCCGCATACAGAACTATAAAAAATTTGAGTTGTCCGTGATGTATAACAGGGCGTTTAAGTCCTCACATGGCGTACGTATGTTAAGAAAATACCGTACCTGATTTCGAGTGAGTGAGCGAATATTAACATTGCCCTATTCAGTTACGCGAGGGCTTTTGGCAATGGACCTCGTAATTTTGAACCATAGTCTGCATTTCGCTTCAAAAGGGAGGGGGACCTGGGTCTTAAATAAAAGACCATACGGATAACAAGAAAGAATGCGAAAATCGTAGACACGCATTTCATATGATTATGTGACATGTAAAAGATCCCTTGAGTATCAATTTGGCTCTGGTACTCTGGGCAAAATTAAATCGTGGCAATATTTAGCATTCAACGAAAATTTAAATTAAAAATTAATTAAAACATCCAAATTTTGCAGTGAGGCTGCTACTAGATGGTGCCACCATGAAATGACTCTCATATTTTGGGACTTGACGTGCCTGCAAAGGCTAAAAATGCAGCCCATTAGAAAAAAAAGGATAACACGTGCCGTCAATAAAGTTGATAGCACCATGTTTAGAGTGGCAGGAACTGAACTATTTTATTTATGTATACCGGGTAACCAAAGGTCACTTATAGGACCCCTGTAAAATAAATAAATAAAATTTGAATATTTTCTGTATTCTTTCATACTTTCTTTTCTGCTGTATTCTTTTTTTCCTATAGTGCATCGGAACCTTGGAGGGAATTATGAATAACTCTGTTTTATATTGTGCCAATATGTTTCAGTTTGACTGAAAGGCATTCAATACATGATAATGGTAAGTGATAACTAGCAAAAGATTGTGCAAAGAACGTCCTTTTAAGCATTTTAAACAAATAACATAGTTTCACATTTTCTAAGATATAAAACAAAAACAAAAAACATATTTTTAATGTATTCAGCCAAACAGAGTCAGTCAAAAATTTTCTGTGCTATGATGATAAGAGATAAGGTTCATAATTAAAGGTAACTCGACATATTAAAATTTTTAATATTTCTTTTTAAAAAGCCTTTTGTAATGCAAAGAAGGATAATAATTTTTCCCAAAGGATACCTTATATTCTTAATTTATTTTCTTATTTGGACCAGAAATTCATTTTAAAATAAGTAAATATTGTTCTTGACCTTTTGATTTTTCAATGAAACCCTTTGTGAATCTTCTCATGAATCGCCCGCGCGTTTAACGTATCCTTTCTATTATATGTACTTAAAATAAGCTTATAATAAATAAATAAAAGCTACAATGGTAAACAGTTGGTTATATTAAAAATAGTAAACAATAATATTACTTGAAGAAATAAAACTAGAAAGTTATGTAAGGAAACATTAAATTATAACAGTAATAATACGCAGAAAATATAATTTCATTTTTTATTAATGCAGCACTTGGATACAACATGAGGTCTATTGGCAATAAACCTCGTAATTTTGAACCAAAGTCAAGTAATGACTACATCTGAATAACACACAGATAATAATTAACGTTCTTAAGTATAATATTAATGAATACATTTGAATATGTAAAGAATAATATATTATTTTTATTTGTTTCATCCGACTAGGTCGGGAGACCAATTTTTGGAAAGGTGATTTGAAGAAGAATTTTATTGTTTCAAAGAACACATAGAGAGAGACTTAAGGACTTAACATGTACCAAACTTTGGTTTTGAAAAAAAAATCTATGTATTTTTTTTCTTATGAAATTTTAGCAAAATTTTCAGACAAATGGGAAATAAAAATACATCAGACATAATGCAATTTTAACTTCATTGATATACTTCTTGATCCATCTAAAATGTTACAAACCACAGGGTAAAAAATATTTTAAGAAATAAACAGATGTTTTTAATAGATAGATAAATAGATATTTCATAACAAAGATTTTTTCGTCAAAATTACTATATGTTCTAAGCTAAAAATAGCTGTTTTTTTCTCTAAAGGGGCTGTGGATTGGTATGTTTACCTTTGTAGACCTAGTACATTCCCCAGGAGCTGGTATCCCTTTTTAGTGCAGCACCATATAGGCGATACCAATTGCTGCAAGTAATTTTGAGGCCCAGTTTAGTCTCCAGAGGCAGGCACCCGAGCTCTGACGATACGAAATTGTATCAAGGAATTTAATTTTACCGAGAGTACCCAAGCCAAACGGGCACGCAAGCGATTTTTTTACATGCCGCGTAATCATACGACATGGATGCTGTCGATTTTCTGCATCATGAAGATCCACCAACTTAGACGGGGATCAAACCCGCAACCTTGAGTACAGAAGGTCAGCGACAAACCAACTACGCCACCCAACCGGCAAAAAAAAAAAAAAAAAAAAGCTGTATAATGTGATTAAATGTAAGTATCTTAAAATTTGTGGTTTGTTACACTCTAAAGGGCTCATAACATTTATGTTATTAATTTCATTGATTTTGATTGGATTGTTTTAGAAATATCCCGTTTTTTTTCGTGCACAAATTATCGTGAAAATTTCATTCTTCAAAAGACACTAAACAAGTAAGAAAAAAAAATTTTTTTTTAAGTCAACTCCTACTTATAGATCAACAAAGAAAAATTTTATTTTGGCTACTTTTTATTAAATAGTTACAATTAATATAGATATGTATATACAAAGGACAGAATCACAACATTTAGTTGTAATTAATTTTTATTAATTATCATTTTAGTATCATATTGCCATCCAAAACAATGGTGCATATAAATTTCAGTTCAACTGAATGAATGATTTAACACGTGAGAAAAAAACCTTTTCAAGTTTTGACACAAATCGCCAAAAATGATTCCAACGTGGCTGTATTTGTAATTCTTTAAATAATAAGCTTTAATGAAAATTAATTTTTATTAATTATAATTATATTATTGTATTGTCATCCAAAATAATCATGTATATAAAATTTCAGCTCAATTGAATGCTTTAAAATGTATTTTATTAATGATTGAAAATTCCACCAAGATAATAAATAAATATATAGAGAGTGTGAGTAGGGAATTGAAAATTGATGTAGGAATTGAAAAGTATTCATATTAGTTAGATAAAGTTAATGCAATAAAATCAACTTTAAAAACTCTCTCTCTAGTTTTATATATTATTCCTTTCCCCTCAATATTTATATATTTCTTATTTTTCTAATGGCCCTAACATCCAACACCTAAAATCACTCTTTCAACCTGGTCGGATACCTTGTCATCTTCGCTGTGGTGCAAGAATATGGTGCAATAAATTCTATCACAATCTCTCTCTTTGAGAGTAATTACACACAGTGAAAGGAAATACAATACGTTATTAATTATTAATTTGCTAGTCACAATGATGAATAGATGTTTTTTATGGAATTTCACGCACTTCTCCATTAGATTAATGGACCATTGATAGACCCCGAAGACTAGAAACTGATTTATAAAAGAAAGTTTTGCATGTTTTGACTAAAGTAATAAAAGTATCACTGACAACACCATTACATTGCCAACATTATTGAAAATGATTGTCAGAAAAACCGGAATGCAAATGTGTATTCAGAACAAAAATAATTATTTTAGTTCATTTTTAGACTTTCCTTCTCTTTATTCTTTTCCTGCCTCTTTCATCGAATGTTATTTATTTTTTTCTGTTACGTGTCGTTTCAATAATGATTCAACGTTAAATTTTTTTTATTTGATTTGATTATTTTCTTATTTTTCTGTGATATGCTTTTTATATGATTTTTGAACATATAAAACATCTTTTCTATGGATTTCTCATGTTTTAAAATCGATAGATTTAAGGAGAAGAAATAAATTGTGACTTCCACAGACACTCTCTCATAGTATCAATAACTTTTCTCGAAATTTTATTGCGATGTAATTTGTATTTCACACAATTACACTAAATTATCAATTAAACCAGGAATTTAATAGTGTACACTGCATTGCAGATTCTCTTTATTACACTTTTACACACTGAAAGAAAATATAAAATAAATTTCGTGGACATTTTTTAAATGTAAACTTCCATCTAACTATATTTCTAAAATGAGTACATCTCATCGATATTACAAAAAATCATAAAAACACAGCTATTTCAAATGCTAAAAATGAATTTATGTTCTTTTTTGATTATTTGTAGTTTGTAAATACGTAATATATATAACACAAGCTGATGATTTTTAACTTTATTATGAAAACAATTTCACCAAGTCCAGCTTAAAGTTTAAATAGCAATGAAAGTCACTTATAAATTCGCAAAATACCTCATAATTTTCAACCATGGCCAAAATATGAGGACGACACTTAAGTTATTGCCCCATTCTCCAAACTTCCACACCATGTGAATATTTTCTGCTTCAACAGATTTTACGTGCATCATTTCTAAACGATGGGTCTTTAACGGCAACAGAATTCTAACTCACGTTTTGACTGAAATGATTCCGCAATTAGAGTTGGCAATCATGACCACTTTGCTGCGGCTGTCACTTGAATTTTATCAAATAATGTGCACTATGTACATATAACATATAGTTTTTTTAAATCAAAATTTTAATTTAACTCTCTGATAGGCGCGCTTAAAAAAGTTACATCCATAGGCGCGCGGCATCTCTCAGATGCATCATCTCATACTACATTTAAATATTTTAATTATTTTACTGGTGAGATTTGTGAGTGTGTGTGAAATATATTTGACACAAAATAATATTTAAGATATAATTACAGAAATTTAGATATTTTCACCAAGAATAATTACCAAAATGGAAATGGTTAGCTAATGTGTCACTATTATTTACACTTTGAGATTCCTTGTTGCAGTCTTCACAAATCACCTTACAATGTTCAAGACACATGAATTTTTCATATTATATACTACATATCTTTCCTGGTGTCCTAACAAATGGAATTAGTATTTCCTTTTCTAGGGTCCTGGTGATATTTCTCTTGGTTTTTCGTCTTGTATGGGGCGTTGTGGATCAGATATTTCTTCAATCCTGAGTTTTAACGAACGAGGCATGTGAATGTTACTCTAAGGTCGTCTTCGGAGGTTCTCTTTCAAAAGTGTGAGGCCTAGTTTACGTAGATATGTGAGCTGATGGTCTGGGTGATTTTGATCCCCAATATAGACAGTTAAGTGTTTGTTTCAGCTACATTGGGGATGGCGTAAAATAGAGTCATTGGCCAGGCACGCGGAATCTCTCAGATGAACCTCAAATCCCAGCAGAAAAACCATCAATCAGAAGTTACAAAATACTTGTTTCGAATTATTTTAGTATAAAACTGAAAAATACAATCAATAATACAGAAAAACATCTAAATTAACGAAATAGCACAAAGGCATAAGGACTAACTTAGTTGGGCGCGCTGCATCTATAAGATACAAAGTACCCTGCAACCCGAAATGTGAAGAGGTCGACCTCATCCTTGACATTGAACCCTAGGACGTGTGATGGAAGAAGACAGATAGAAGGAGTTTGGGCGTGTTCCCATCCATCATGTGGACGCAGCATCAAAACTATTTTTGTTATGCAACTCAGATATTCTCGCGCCTAACGGAGGGTTGAAGATGAAATCTGTATTATTGGGTTTTGAAAAAAAAATAGGTGGGCAAACGGTGGTCCGAGAAAAAATTTTTATAATACGCAGAAAAATTGGGACATTATTCTTATTTTTATGAAGATTCAATTTTAAAAAAATGACAAGAGTAACAAAACATATGAAATATGGATTATACTTTTTTTTAAATTTTAGCTACTGCTTTTAGCGAAATTCCCTCTGAGTTTAGTGAATTGTTAGCTATGTGCATCTAGCTACCTTTGAAAGCGAGAGTTGGCTCACAGCCATGATAAATTAGCGACATAACACTTCAGTTTGTTAATATTGCTTTGCATTGCCATTTTCGTGAAGTTCCTTTACGGTGGTATGGACATATAAGTAGAGACGTACATAAGTGACAATATAGTTATAGTGGTCAATCATATTACTGGTTCACCAAATTTAAATTAAGCATTTTGTGTTCTAGGTTCTAAAGATTGGCACCGCTGGTTTAATGCGAACTTTTAAGGGGGTTTACCCATATAATGGGTTCAAAAATTCAATTTTTCCCCATATAAATTGCTTTCTTAACATGTTTTGAATACCATAGTAAAGTGATTTTTTTAAACTTCGAAGCCATTATAAAGAAGCAGATGTTAGAAGAGCAGCTGTTCGGAGCGCTGAGTTGACAATCGAAGGTTGGGCCTATTGTGCACAGTCGGCTTGATACCATTGACCCTTCTATGTAAATATACGTTCGTACAAGTATAGAAAAGTTTGTATGAGTTAAAAGGAAATGTCTATAGTTATTGAATATTTCGTCGAACTTGCTTTAGTCTTGGTTTAGCTTCGAAGAGCATCACCGATTGAGGGTAAGTTAAGATTTTCATTGTTTTAATCGGACTTGAAACTTTTTTTAAACGTGTTTGTCTAAAAACTGTATTTTTCAAACTTTCCTCCATCATATCTCAAGAACGGTTTGACCGAATAACTTCAAATTTATAGGGTAGACTCAGCACATATATACGCACCAAACCGACTACGAACATTCCAAAATTCAAAATATTTCTATTTTTTATAGCAAAAACATAACAAAAAACCCATGAAATTCAAAACTTTTTCTTCAGAAGTTCACCAAAAATCCAATTTTTTGAAATTTTCAATTGAGTGTAGTTCATTTGGTGGATTTAAGCTTATAGACTAAAACGCCGTTAATTATTTTAAATTTCAGATAAGCCAATCAGCCGGAATCGTGGAGGAAGTCCATTTTTTCGAGGCGGGGGTGTTCAGAGGGGGTATCAGAACTTACGTTCTATTGGATATTTTTGACTAAACATTTATATACATACTCTTAAAATACATATAAATAAATAATAAAAAAAACTTAAAATTCTATGTTTTTATCGGTCTTCAAAAAAAATTCCCTAAAAATGTTTAATAAACAGGCCGTCACATGGGTGAATTCTCTAAAAATTCTTTTTATTTTCATCTTCACTTTGACGTATTGATGCAATTAAATCAAAGATTTTAAAAAAGGCACAGTAGAACCTGTTTTTGTGTGGCCCTTTTTTCATGCCATTTTATTTTTGTGCGATTTTATTTTTGTGCAATTTTATTTCTGTGCGATTTTATTTTTGTATGATTTTTTTGTGCGATCTTGTTTTTTATGCGGTACATGAATTCCAACGCCTTTGGCGCCATTGTAATGTTTTCTAACAATGTACATACATACAATTCAAGACGCTCTGTTCATTGGTTATAAACAGTCTCTCGAAAATACACATACGTGCTTTCTCTCAATGCACTAGCAACACGGACTTGATTGAAGACGAAACTTGCAATGCCAGTGACATCATCACAATAACTTGATATATTATAAAGACGGACAAGAAAAACTGGGAGTTTGAAATTCCAAAAAGAAATTCGATCATTCATATCCGGTTATTGTGACGTTTACAAGCAACTGACCAATCGACCGTCGTCACAAAAATTTATCACTTGCTTAATGGTGCCAAAAAATAAATCAGTTGAACTTGTATCATCAAGTGACGAAAGCAATTTTTAACTAATTCATCACAAGAAAATGCGCGTTTTGGATTTTGATGAGTAGCAGTGAAACATGTATGTGCATTTTGAAAATTTCTCTATGTATACAATGAGAAATTAAATGTTTTAAAAATGTTTTCATGTGGAATATAATCATTTATCTTGTTTTGAAGTACTTTCTCATAAATTTCATAAATAATTGACATATTTTTTTGGTGCGACTTCTTTTATGCGGTCCTTCTCCACCGCATAAAACAAATTTCTGTAGTATTTCGATGAAATTGTTTGTTATTTGTAAGAATTTATGAAATTTTTTAATATTTTTTTGTGTGATTTATTTTTATGTGGCTCCTATCTACCGCATAAAAACATATTTTACTGTAATTATATTTTTTTATTGAGAAGCAGAAACAGACTCTCATTGCTGAATATTCTTTTTTGACCTTCTATAATAAGCAATTTCTAATAAAAACATAATTAGTGAGACAATGTGGGCTAACACGAGAAAATAAAAAATACCAGACAGTGCATCAAAACCAAGCTTTTGAACAGATTCTCTGTGAAGCGGCAGCGATTTCAATTTAATATCTTGGCGAGATACCTCGTCATGGATGAACTTCTGATAAATTCCTGCGCCTACTATTCGAAGAAGAACAGAATCTAAAATATTCTTACAACAAAATCCTTTTTTGAATAGGATGCCAGAACTGAAAACTACAAACGAATCTTCAGAGATGTATTTAGTCGTTCCGTACGTCATTTGAAAAAGTGATCTTGGTGCAATGGCTAGAATAGAATCGCCAAACGGTTTATTTTGATACAAAAATGGTGAATATGGAATATTGTTCTTTTTTATTTCGGCCCCAATTGTTTTAAAGTGTGCTAAACTGCTGCTGAGCAAGAAGTCCGTGATGATGTTTCCTTTAAACAAGAGACATTTATACTTCCCAGTAGCCATTTCTGTCGCCAATTCTGATGTAGTTCGAATTCCTTTTTGCTTAAGTTCCACTGTAAGAAAAGACAGGAGAACAGATGTGTAAAAATATTTAATAAGAGTGTAAGAAATCAACCAAGATCCTTTCAAAGCTTGGATCTTTGCCGAATCTCTTATCTCTGCAGACTTTGTTTTAGGTGCGAAAGAACAAAAGTCGTCAAAACACTTGCGGAATATTCTCAATTGCATTAAATTCGGTAATACAACCATAGAAAAGAAGATCATTATCCAAGTTTCAATTCGGAAAGGTAACAGGACGGCAGCATATTTTGGTGCAGGTCCAGGAATATCCATAATAAATGTCTTGTCATTGGAATAATATGGCGCACTAAAATCTACAATCTCATGAATGCCTTCCCTAATGCTTAGATGGGCTACGGCTATGTCTACTTCATCTCTTACGAACATGCCTATTATTCCTGACCAATCTCCACTTTCGTTTTTGTTGCCCCATTTGCCTCCATCTTCGGGGAAGTGAAGTGTGAATTGAAACTTCAGTTTTTCTGCTAATAGGCTTATCAGTTTTCCTTCAGTTCCTGAACTGATTATACTTCCACTTGTTTCATTAAACTCCAAATAAGGCCATTGGTTTATTGCTGCAACTCTTAAATTCTTGGGAAATTCCATACCATTTAAATTTGATGCTTTGAATAAGTTATCTCTTTTTTTTTCTTTCGGATTGTAATAGTAAAGCAAAACAATGTACTAGGTTCAGATACTTCTTTTCCCCTTCTTGGTTTCAAAAGTATAAAGTAAAATATATTCTTGTAAGAGGTAGATGAATATAATTTCAGAAAATTTAATAGTTTGACGTATAAAGATATTTTATATGATTTCCTTCATTTATTTCTTGTTTACAATCCTGCAATAATAAAACTGCCCTAATGTTTAGAGAGAGAGAGAGATTTAGATGATCTTGCGTGTTACTGTAGTTTGTTCTGTATATTCAAAGTATTCCAGAAGAAAATCATCGACTCGATTAGATGTCTTTATACACGTAACAATTCCTGTAAAGAATAAATCATCGTATAATTAATTATTATATAGGTTTGTACAATTTTTACTCTGCGTGCTTTTATTTTAATAGATTATAGAAATATTATGAGTATGATCTTTGAATATTATCTATTGAGATTCTGCATATGATCTATTCTGTGAATCTTTTTGATCGCGAAAAAAGTATAAAATCGATATACACTTTTGCAGGAGTGGGCAAACAACAGCTTACCAAAACATCCAGAAAACGAAATATAAAGAAAATGTTCTCTCTGTATTAAAGTCGACATACATTTGTGAGCAACGTTTTTTTTTTTTTTTACGTGAAGATCAATGCGAATAAATATAGAAGCAAGTTGGTTGACATTAATTGGCAAGTTGTGATGAGAATTTCAACAAACAATTTCCCTCTAAATTTCAAAAAAAATTATAGAAAAGTGCCATAGAGTAATTTGTCCCATTAAACTGATTCTAAAATTAAATGAACTTGCAGCTATAAAAATTAAGACTCCAAATAAATTGAATAAAACTGTTACTATTGTATTTAACTCTTATTGATTGATTTTATGGTACAATTTATACCTTTTCTGAGATACAGAGTTAACTAATGAATGCAATCATTTTTTAAAAAGACATTTTTAATAATTTTCCAGTATCCTTCGCTTCCACAATTTGGCCCTTGAACACAAACAATTGTCTACCCCTGCGCTATTGTATTCAGATCATACACATGGCTTTTAGAATATTCAAAACTTATGAGAGAAAGACAAACTTGTATTTACTCAAATTTATGAAAAAAATTATTTGAAATAAATTTTAAGATTGTGTTACATACTAATAACGGGCAAAATAAAAAACTGAGCTATTGCGTATTAAATGACCATTGATTGATATTCAGGTTATTATTGATTGCAAAACAAATTAAATGGCAAAATGTATGTGAATATCCAATATCACGCTGAAGAATCCCAGTGATTTTATTTGATTGATTCTCTCGAAATGTGCATAGACAGAGACCACTTGAATGGAGACTAATAACTTTATTGTTCTTTTATTCAGTGATTGAATTTACTATTCCTGAAATTATAAAATGCAAATAATTTCAGCTTTCGCAATTATTAAGAATGAACTTGAGTTCACACATTAGAATAAGTAAAATTGATATAGATAAGAGTTAGACTAGAGTTTACAAATTTTGAGAAATTTTATGACAGTAAATGTGCATATCAATGAATTTTAGCAAAATATCCCTACACTTATAAAACTTGTCAAAATTGTAACAAGGGATTGCAAAATATTGGACCAAAAGCTCAATACCGTTATTCGGTATTTTTTAGACCTTAATACCGAGATACTGGTTTAAATACCGGTAGTAGAAATTTTAGAAAAAGAAAGAAAAAGTAGGTGTGTGTTTCTTTATTTTATTCGCCAATTTACAAATTTTTGAAATGTGATCTAAAAAAAAATAATGCATCAATTGCTTTGTTATCAAGCCTGGAACGTCATCTTTTTGCAAAAATTACCACAGCTGTTGAAAACGTTCTTTCAGCATCTACGCAACATGGTGGTACTGTTAGCAATGCGCGATTTGCTTTTTCCAATTATTTACCACTAAATCCCTCATCTTCAAATAAATCGATTTCTCTTCAGATGGTTTTGGATATAGCTGATTTCTGTATTGTATTTTGGTTTGTTGAAATTTTTTTGGTTACCGCCAATTCTAATTTTTGTTTAAGAGACAATGCCTTTTCACTACGACATTAGTGTCATAATCTTCGATAACTGTACCGAATTCTTCTGAATTTGGATAGGTTTGTGGGTAAAAAAAATTACGAAAATTTACCGTAAACTTGATCAAATTTGAATTGGTTATATAGTCTTTTTTCTTCCTTTTGATTTTTATTTTTAAAATCATTATAATTATGCAATGTATTGTAATTATGTTGGCGATCTCTGAACGTTAGTGGAGACGATTTAAAAAATTTCTAGTAAATACCGGTATTTCAAAATTGTACAAATGGCTCAAAATACCGGTAGTATTCGGTATGCCGGTAATGCAATCCCTAGCTGTAAAGAAATATTAATACGGATACCCGTACAAACATTTAGAACCGATAGATTTTTGCACGTCATAGTATGAATGGGATTTAAGATCTTAAAAAGGCAAGAATCTATGTCATGACTATATATATATATATATATATATTGAGTATTGGTACAGTGTTTTTTTGTAATATTCTACATAAACGTTTAAAATGCAATAATTACTTTTTAAAAAACTAAAAAAAACACACTTTTATAAATTTGAAATAAATTATTTTAAGAGCATTGCTATATATCAATACATAAAGATAAAACAAGTCACTCATTCACTCAATCATCATGACAACTCCGAAACTATTACACCTACAGACTCGAAATTTAGTAGGCACGTTCCAGATCCGCAAAGAATGGATTTTACGAAAGTCGATCCCAAAGAGAGGATTGCGAGTAGGTTTTCTGATTTCCCGGTTTTTTCTATTCCCGGGAATACATCAAAATTTCGAAAAATTTAAAAACAAGTTATTTTTAATTGATATCAGTAATAATTATGTTATAAAGTAAAAATACAGTACATAAATTTCAAAATTTGTACTCGTTTATACATTTAGCTAAAAATATAAAAAGAAATACGCGTTATATTCATTATTATATATTAATTATTCGTTTTTAAAGTGCGATTTGAGAAAACACATGCAATCTATGCTTTAATACTCGGCTAATCCTGAAATTTGTTATGAATAATCTTGCAGCAAGCTAATGCTCTATCAGCTTCAGCTGATGCTGGAGAAATTGTTTTCAAATCCTAATCCATTTTCTTGGTTGAGAATCAATTATCGTTCTCATGTTGCTACTAAGACAGCGTTTCTCAATCTCTGGGGGTGCGCCCGCTAGGGGGCGTGATAACTCTACGAGGGGGCGCGAGCATATTGAAAAGTCGAAAACAAAAGATTATTTAAAAAAATTATTAATTTACTATAAATAAACAAACAAAATACATTCTGACACAATAAAAAATAAGGTGCACATTTGCATTGATATAATACACTTCTAATGTTGTGACGTCTTACGCGTCTTTTCTTTAACAAGTCCTTTGGGTTCTTTGGGCCAGAATTAATGGCAACTCTTTTCCAACCAAATCCAAGAAACGAGAAGTGAAGAGATGCAAATAATATAGGATAAATATAGGACCTTAGAGTAAGCGTAATGGCAATGTAATGGCAGTGTAAAGGAATGTTAGACAATTGACGTGCGTTGTGGCAGTTGATGATTATTGAAGTTCGTCGTTTAAGATTTAAGTTTTATGTGTCGTGGATAAACATATTGGTGATCGATTAGAAGTTAAACGTCAAGCTACATACCATTGTAGATAAAGACAAGTTTATTACAGAATAATATAAGGTAGGATAGATTACTTCTTAGTATATTTGAAGATTAGGCGGTTCGATTATTGAGATTGGTCTGAATTATAGTGTGTGTTGCGTTTTGCGTCATCGTAGATTCTCTCATTAATTATTAATATTATATTTGTTCAAAAGTTTAAGTTGAATATCTTAATAAAGTCATATTAAGATAATGTTTGATCCTAATTCTTTCGTTAACCCTACAACTCTAGCTCACGCTGATGCTTCGAGGGATGTACTTCCAAGGGGAGGTACATCACAATGGCGCCCAACTAGGTTTAATCTATATGACCCCGAGATGAGAAACGCGAGAGGATTTAATGTTTGGCCAGAAGTATATTTTTCTGGGTCGGAGAACGTCATCGAATTTTTAGAGGGTATAGATAACCAAATTAAATTACTTGAAATACCCAGTGACTTATCGTGTGCTTATTTAAAAGGTCATCTCATGGGTAGAGCCCTGGATTTGTACCAAATATTCGGATCGACGTTAGTGCACAATACCGCCACGGACTTCGCACAGCTGAAAGCAGCATTGTCGAAAGCATTCCCTGCCATCCAAAATAGGAAGGATTTAGAGACCCGTTTTTACGCGTCTCAGCAAAGACAGAACCAAGAGCCGACAGATTTTGTTTACGATTTGCTTAAGTTAAATAAGAAGTTACAACTGGGGATGTCTGAGAAAGCCCTTGTAGATCATATTTTCGTTAGACTTGAGCCGCAAGTACAAGATTATGTAGAGGTGCGTAATCCACAAACCGCGATCCAATTATTAGAATTATTAGCTAAGTTTGAGGAAAGATATTCGTGCAAGGCAACATTGGGTTCGAGAAATAGTAATAACGTGGAAGGACGAGGTTGGAATGAGCGTAGGATGTCTAATGTTGGTAATAATCGAGGAAATTGGAGAAATTCTGAAGTGGTACATAGACCAAATAATGGTAGAAATGATTATAGGGGTAGCCATCAGAACAACCGTCAAGGAAATCAGTGGTTCGAGAGCAAGAATAGGTTTCAAAACGATGATCGCAGATTTAACGATAGGGGATATCAATTTAGAAATCGAGGTCAAAATGACGATTTTAGTAGAGGGGACCAAAGAAATAGGGGTTCGAGAGAAAATTTTAGTCGAGGCAGTAGAAAACAAATGGGACGTTTAAATGTTTTGAAAGTGAATGATATTAAAGGTGATGAGACGCAGTCGATAAATCCGTCACCGATTAAACTTTCAGCAATATGTATGTCTCCGATAGAACTTCCGTATGTTCCTATTTTGTTAGACGAAACTTTTACGAAAGCGTTATGGGGCACTGGAGCGGAGAAGTCATTTATATCGGAAGAGACATACCTAAAATATTTTTTTTTATAAACAAGTAAAGAAATCGAGTACTCAGGTGATCACGGCGCAAGGAGCTAAATGTCGAAATATGGGAGTTGAAGAATTAAATATTCGAATACGGGATTTTAAAAAAGCCTTGGTTGTTCCATGTGTTAGCAAATTTGGAATACCCATGTATTCTTGGGATAGACTTCATAGGTGGAACGAAGTTAAATGTTGTGGCTAATGTTTCCGATAATAATACAATTGAAAGTATAATAGGAGAGAAAGTTAATTGTGCAATAATCAGAGATTTGGTACTTTCGTCACGAAATCAGTTAATAGAAGAACAAAAAACAGACCCAGAATTAGGTCATATCTATAGATATCTAGAAAACCCAGAAGATAGCTCGGTTAATGCGGCAATATGTGAGAATTGGTCTCGCGATTTTAGGCTAGTAGAAGGCTTGTTATTTTATGCGAAATATGCAACGTCATTAGGAGAAATGCGAGTATACATTCCCCAAAATCTTTAAAGAATGAAATTATGAGAGAATTTCATGACAAGCCATTAGCAGGTCATTTTGGACGTTTTAAAACTTACCATAAAATAAGGGATGTTTGTTATTTCCCGTATATGAGAAAATTTATTGATCAATATGTCTCTACATCCCATATGTGCCAAATTAATAATTATAAAAACGCGTTACCAGCTGGTCGGTTAATACCAATTGTATCAAATTATCCAAATGAAATAGTTACGTTAGATTTGTTAGGTCCATATCCCGTGTCGAGAGTAAGACGCACCCGATATGTATTAGTAATTACGGATCATTTCAGCAAGTGGGCTGAAATCATACCCCTTAACAAAAGCCTCTGCTCGAGTTATAGCAGATAATTTTTTTGATAATTATATATCGCGTTTTGGAGCTCCAATAAAATTAATTAGTGATAACGGTCCCCAATTTATCTCCGTTATTTTTGAGAATTTAAGTGAGAGATTAAGCGTAAGGCATGTGAAGACTGTTGTTTATAGATCTCAAGCAAATAGAACAGAACGAGTAAATCGCGATCTGGTGCAAATGATTGCAAATTATGTCAATGAGCAACATGACACATGGGACCAATTCTTACGTGAGCTTGCTTATGCTATTCGTACGGCTGTAAACGAAACAACGGGGAAAACCCCTGCGGAATTATTCTTAGGTAGAAAGTTAATTACGCCTTTTCAGAAATTAGTGATGGTATCAGACGGAACGGAATTTGCAGTAGGAGATATTGAGAGATTGTTTGAGGATGCTAGACGAAACACAGAAACTAAACATGAAAAATTGAAGAAATATTATAATAGACGTAGGCGTGATGTGCAAATTAAGGTGAATGATTGGATTTTGGTAGCAACGCATCCTTTAAGTTCAGCAACAAGAAAAGAAGTAGCTAAGTTTAAACCAAAATTTGAAGGTCCGTATAGAGTACTAGATGTTAAGAATAACAACGTAGTGATATGGAAAGCGGGAAAAAGGTTAACGATTAATGTAGATCAGGTTCTAATAAATCGTCATAGGAAATGTGACGTGACGGAGATAGGAACTGGTAGTTCGGATGACGGTAGTTTGCGCGATGAATCAAGTGGTTTTGACAGAGTACAACGGAGATCAAATGACTCGCGAGATGGTAAAAAGAAAGGGTCAGAAGTAAAGCGTGAATGGAGGAAAAAAGGTTAAGTTTTAGAAATAATCAGGGAGAGAAACACACAAATAAGACCAATAAGCGCGGACCACTTATCAGATCAATACCTAGTTCTTGGTCTGAGAAAGATAGAATGATTAAAAAAAGAGTAAAAATGAAGGATTAGGGTATAAAAGATCACATGAACCTAGGTCGGGAGGACCAGAAAGGAAGGTTCAGAAGGGATCAGAGCATAGAGTGAATAAAAGATATTTGTCGTCTAACGATACTAATAGTGATTTGCCAAAATACAGAAAGAAAAGCCGAATGGAAGAGACAGTAGCGCCCACCACAAGTGGCTACAACCTTAGACCGCGAATTGGAAAAAGAGAAGAGTCCCGACCGACCATAGAGAGGAAGACACAATAAGGAGGACCAGTTCGATCCAAAAAAGGCAGAGAAAGGAACGATAGTCCATACATCGACGAGCGAACAAGATCAAGCAACAAGAATGCCAGACGAGGAGGTGATCAACAACGGCAAGACCAGGAAAGGAGAGGAACGTGTACAAAGAAATCCTTGTCACTGGAGGTCTTGGTAGGAAACGCCAACTACAAGTCATAAGAATCAGGTTGCATCGTTTCTTATTATATTCTTTCGAACAAGTGGTCGGAAGAATTTTTGCAATAAAGCCAAGTCACGGTCGGATAATTAAAATTTTAGAAGCCAAGCAAAAGTGGACACTACAATGAGTGTTTTTCTACAAAAGAAAAAAGCTTTTGTCTTGTAAATTTTTTGTATAAATCTGGAGAAAACAACTGTAAAAATGCATTTGTTTACTTCTGTTATGACTTCGCTGGGATGCGATTTGAAGGGAAGTTTTTGAAAGAACCACATGAGAGAGAGAGAAAAATATGTATAGAAATTAGTTACAATTTAAAAGTGATATGTACTGTATAAAAATTGTGAAAAGTAATCATAATGTGTAAAAAATTTTTTTCAAAGCACTTAAGAGATTTTTGTTTCAGGGTAACAGACCCTGAAGTCTATATATAAGAAATTAACCTATACGAAGAACGGAGCTAAAGAGAAGATGTAAAGAAGAAAAAATGTTAGAATTTAAGTAAACATTTAGGTAGAATTAAGTTAGTTAAGAGACGTGTGGGCCTCGTTTTTTCTAACATTTAAGTGTCATGTATGGTTTTTCTCCGGCTCTGTTACCCAGATGGGATACGTCTATTTATTCTGTACATGTGAGAATCTACCGTGATTAAAATGCATGACTTTGAATGTTAGTCTATTTAATTAAGTAAAATTTATTGAAGCTGTGGAAATTCAAATTAAGGAGAAATATTAAAAATTAAACTTAAGATGAATAGTAAAAATTAAAATTTAAGTAAAGCATTAGAAATTAACGGTTAGAAGAAAATTTAGGCACGTAATTTCTTAAGGGCCATTAAGACCCTCGAATAAATCACGTTTTGTTTCTTGGAGGGGATTGTGACGTCCTACGCGTCTTTTCTTTAACAAGTCCTTTGGGTTCTTTGGGCTAGAATTAATGGCAACTCTTTTCCAACCAAATCCAAGAAACGAGAAGTGAAGAGATGCAAATAATACAGGATAAATATAGGATCTTAGAGTAAGCGTTATGGCAATGTAATGGCAGTGTAAAGGAATGTTAGACAATTGACGTGCGTTGTGGCAGTTGATGATTATTGAAGTTCGTCGTTTAAGATTTAAGTTCTACGTGTCGTGGATAAACATATTGGTGATCGATTAGAAGTTAAACGTCAAGCTACATACCATTGTAGATAAAGACAAGTTTATTACAGAATAATATAAGGTAGGATTGATTACTTATTAGTATATTTGAAGATTAGGCGGTTCGATTACTGAGATTGGCCTGAATTATAATGTGTGTTGCATTTTGCGTCATCGTAGATTCTCTCATTAATTATTAATATTATATTTGTTCAAAGTTTAAGTTGAATATCTTAATAGTCATATTAAGATAATGTTTGATCCTAATTATTTCGTTAACCCTACAACTCTAGATCACGCTGATGCTTCGAGGGATGTACTTCCTAGGGGAGGTACATCACAATGTATCAGTACTTCCCAATATATTTTATAATTAATTTAACAATACTAAGTTAAGAACAAGTTTAATAATTACTAGTGACCCCCCTGGGCTTATCGTATATACAGTTATATACAAAAATTAACACTTATCTTGATCATTAATACGGTTGATAATTGATCCTTTAAATGCCAGTTAAAAGTTACGTGATTCGCTTCCCAATACCACCGTTTTTCACGTAGGGACGCATATGTCATGTATTTGGAGGAGGGGGGAGAGAAAAGGAAAATATGCAAGCAAATCGCCTCAAATAAATAAATTCTTCGCAAACACTGTTCAGGTCCTTTTATTGCATTACAAAGCCTTTGGAGTAATTTTATGGATGCAGAGCACATAAACGTTTGTACTTCGGAAAGATGTATATATACGTCAAGGGAAATTAACGCTTTGGCTGAGTGAGACGTTTTTATACGCCGGTGGCATTTAAGAGGTTTAAGTCGTATTGTAGCTTTAGCGTCAAATTATAGTATTGAATTCAAAACATTGTAACTGTATGGAGGGGGTGAGGAGCGCAATGAAAATTATGATTGAATATTGGACCGCGACTATTAAAGGTTTGAGAAGCACTGTGCTAAGAGATAAATACTAACAAAAACGTGTTTGCGGCTAGAGTAACGATCACGTATGTTAAAAATATTTATTCTTCAATTTACGAGATATTAATTATGTAACTGATTTCTTGTTTATGAAATTGTTGCATAGATACAACTAAATATTAATGTAAGAGTCTCACAAAAATGTTTGGTTGAGAAAAATAATAAAAAAGAAAAGCTTTGCGAGATTTTCTTAAATTTTTCTCCCTCAGTGTTTTGGGGGCTCATTCCCTTCTTCAAAAACTGCTGCTTCAAATAAATAGTTTTTTTAGGACAAGAATCCTAAAATAATTTTTTGATATAGAAATTTAATAAATAAGGACGCAAAAAAAAAAAAAAAAAAAAAAAATTAAGGTATCAGAACTTTCTCAGAATAGTCGAGTTGGTAGACCATGAAATGTTGTTCCTTTAAAAACTAAATACTTTTAGTTAACGAAGCGATGTTTGACTGACAGACAAGAACTGATCAAGAAAAATAGTAGGACAACTTTCCTACGACAAGCAGCAAAAATTCTCTCCTTTCCTACTTGGGCGTTAATCCTTCTCTTAACCTACAGCTGGTGGATTTCAATGGATATTTTTCTTCCAAGGAATTCGGGGTGAATGGTAGCAACAGTGAGGTCAGATAAAATTTATATCGGAGATCGAAATACACACTCAAGTCATAATTAGCCATTTAAGACTATTTCAGCACCGTGTCGTTCCCAGGAAACCAAAAAGTATGGAAATCTTATGGTTTTCTGGGAACCCGGGATCCCACGTTCCCTGGAAAGAAACCCTAATTACGAGGTGTTAAGGGATGCTATACATAAAAAATACTAGTTTTGAACTGTAAGACCCACATACTTGAAGTTTGGTAAGCAGGTTTCATTTGCTGAACAGCGATCAACAAAAACAGATTTTTTAGAAATCAACTGCTATGAAGGTACGGGGAGTAATTGGTGAGTATAGATAAAAAAAAATCCCGGATTCTGGAACTACTAGACCTACAGTAATGAAATTTGGTATGAACGTTCTTTTGCGGAGTTGAGATACGCTAAAAAAGGGTCTTACAGAAATCGACTCTCAAGGAGGTTAGAGGCTTACAGCTAAAAAAGTTTCCAGTTTTTGAACTGCTGGACTTAGATTTGAAATTTAGCAAGTTTGTTTATTTTGCTGAGTAGAGATCCACTAAAAATGGGGTTTCGTAGAAATCCACTTTGGAGGAGGGAGTTACGGGAGTGTATAAGGCAATTATACTTCAATATTTTAAATTATTATTTCGAAGCCCTATCTGTTTTAAATCAAAAGGGGAGAGCTACAAGAATTTTTTTCAATACAATCAAAAGCTTAATGCTGGGACTTAGATATCAGTAATTTATATATACATGTTACCGTTAAAGTGGTAAATCCGTTATTTCATAGAATAACTAGGTATTTCATGAAATAATTATACAAGTCAGTTAAAGCATATAAAATTATTGAATTCTACGATTTAACTAGGTATTCTATTGAATAACGATTACTAGATCGTTAAAGTATGAAATACGACACTCGAAAGTTCTTTGAACCAGTTCTAGCTGCTTTAGGAGGATTTTTCCGATTAGAAACTAAAGATGACCAAATAAAACAAGTGTACTCTGGATTTCAATTCAGTATATGTCAGCGAGAATTAATTTCAATTGGAGAAGTTCCAAATATTGACACAACGCTCCGATCTGTTGCAACAGCTCAAAGTTGTGGTACTGGACAAGGATTTAAAAAGTGCTCGTGTAAGAAAAATGTGTAATAGTAAAAAGTATGTTTGTTTAAAAAATAAATAAATAAGCAGTGCAATCCAAAGTGTCATCACAGCAATCCTTGCTCTAAACAATAATGAAAAGTAAAATAAAGATATCTCATGAAATTTATAAATTAATATTCTCTTACATTTTTGTATTAAAAAGTTTACACAATGTTTATATGAAGCAACAGTTTTCCTTCCCAGCATGTATTTTTGTTGATAATATTTAAATATGATCTATTTTTGCAACAAACACACATATCTCCCCCTTTCTGTTTAACTAATGTTAGCAATATGAGCAATAATAAATTATATATCATCAGCTTTCCCTTATTATTTATGAATTATTCATCCGCAAAGAGGATAAAATGTATTTTTCGAGAGATTTTAGCTATTTATGATCAATTAATTTATAAAATATCTTTGAAATTGTGTTTATTTTTCACTTTAATGGTCTATCCTTAGTTATTTCATAGAATACCTAGGTAAAGTATGAAATTTTTCATCGATTATATACTTTAACTGACTTGTCTAGATATTTCATGAAATACCTAGTTATTTTATGAAATAACTGAATTATACATTTTTAACGGTAACATATATATATATATATATATATATATATATATATATATATATATATATATATATATATATATAGTATATATTCATACAACATCATGAAGTACTCGGCAAAACGGATGGGTATCGCGGCTAGTATATTATTATAATATAAAAATTATACATATAAACTGTTATAAAGAATTCACTTACTCGTTGTGATATAAGAATTGTTGTCTTAAGAAATGCGTTTTAGGCGTAATATATATAAATACAAAATTTCATTGGACAAATAAAAGTCCCTCTTGTGGAAAAAATAAGGCATTCCAAAAACTAACAACACTAGCATCTGATGTCACTTGAACAATAACATTTGCTTTAAACAAAAAATTTGAATAAAAAGTACATTAAATGGAGAGTTTTGTGTTGTTTTAATGTTTAATCTAAAACTTTTTAAAAAAAGACATTTAAACTGACTTCCTCATTAGTTAAACTGTACTTTACATTTAGAATAGTTAATTTGCTATCGAGAAGAAATTATTCGTGTTTTTTTTCCTAGTTAACAAAATACGTTATGTTTCCATTACATACTCGTGTGACAAAAAAGGAAAATAAAATTACTAAAAATTTCACCAAATTACTTCAAGATAAATTAGACAGCGTAGTCAATGTAAAATTATTTTTTTCCCTTGGTATACTCGAATTATTAATAAGTTAAATGTTTGCCCACCTGTATAAACATTTTTAAATTATTAATGTTAAATGTTTGCCCACATATATAAAAACATTTGAATTATTAATAAGTTAAATATTATCTTATCTGTATCACAATACTTGAATTATTAATAAGTAAAATGTTTGTTAAATCTACACAATACCTACAAATCTCAAATGTACCAAATTTTTTTATGTTTTGTCTTTTTTTTTTTGCATTTTTTTGGGGTCATATCATTGTGCAACTTGCCACCAAATTTCAGATCTGATAACAAAATTAGTTTTTCAGATATTTGAAGTTTTCTGAGCTCAGGTTTCAGTTTCATTTTAAAGAAATTTTCGACTCTTCAACTGAAGTGATTAAATATTTTTGAGTGTGGTCAACTCTTCCAGTGTGTGTGAAATGGTTATTAATTTCAATTTTCATCACTAAAATAATTTCTTCTTGATAATGTTTGAGTTTTTTTTAGTTGTTGTTGCTAATGCCACCTGATTGGCAAAGGCCAGATCAATGCCCACGAAATTCAGCATGGCAAAGGGCTAAGTGATGCCTGTCGTTAGCCATAGCTTTGAGCACCATAAAGGTGACAGAATTATTTAGCTCGGTTTCACCCCAATTTTGAGAGGGCCTCCCACCTCTTTTCCCCTTCCACCAACCTCACGAGAGGACTTGCGGCTCGATGGCTATTTGAAGTACCCTCATGCCGCGAAGGCACTATACATTTACAAACATCCATGTCTTCTCCGGGATTTGAACCCAGGCCCAACGGCACAGCAGTCAGCGTTGCTAACCACTGTACCGGATAGGTGACAGTTTTTTTAATTCTCACAGTTACTTAATTCAGATTGATTTCAATGCCAATTTTTGTTTTGTTTGTTCGTTTTATTTTTGTTTTGTTTTTGATTTGCTGTTTTTTTATGTTTTTGATAAAGCTTCAGTTTATATAACTTAGAAGCTTTATCAACAATTTTTTTCTGTTCAGAAAATGCCATTGCCAACATATTCTGAGGTTGCAGTGAGAAACAATATTTTGAAGGGATGGAGAACTACTGGAAAAAAATGCTAAATCTTAAAATGCCTTTAGTTGATTCTGCAATTAAACTTCTGAAAACAAGTATTCTGTACATAAGTATTGCAGGTAGTATTGCTGACTTTTTACTTACAGAATAAGTTGAGTAATCTAATCTAAAGGGTGTTTTTTTCAGAGGTATAGAACTTTAAATTGCAATAAAACAACGATGTATTATTCGATTGACATGAATTTTTTTTATTCGAAAGATAATGTTGTGGCATTACATTTTAAATATGATTTCTGGCATATGACTGCCACGGCTGGCTCGGATGTAGTCCAATCTGGACGTCCAATTTTCGATGACTTTTTCCAACATTTGTGGCCGTATATCGGCAATAACACGGCGAATGTTGTCTTCCAAATGGTCAAGCGTTTGTGGCTCATCCGCATAGACCAATGACTTTACATAGCCGCACAGAAAATAGTCTAGCGGTGTTAAATCACAAGATCTTGGAGGCCAATTCACAGGTCCAAAACGTGAAATTAGGCGGTCACCAAACGTGTCTTTCAATAAATCGATTATGGCACGAGCTGTGTGACATGTTGCGCCATCTTGTTGGAACCACAGCTCCTGGACATCATGATTGTTCAATTCAGGAATGAAAAAGTTAGTAATCATGGCTCTATACCGATCACCATTGACTGTAATGTTGTGGCCTTCATCGTTTTTGAAGAAGGATTCCACCAGCCCATAAAGCGCACCAAACAGTCAGTTTTTCTGGATGTAACGGTGTTTCGACATACACTTGTGGATTAGCTTCACTCCAAATGCGGCAGTTTTGTTTATTGACGTAGCCATTCAACCAGAAGTGCGCTTCATCGCTAAACAAAATTCGCTTATGAAAATCGCGACCATTATTTTCGAAATAAAATTGCACAATTTGAAAGCGTTGTTCAGGCGTGAGTCTATTCATGATGAATTGCCAAACCAAACTGAGAATAAATCACTTGACAGCTGTTAAATCGGTCGCCATCTTGGAAAGTAATGCGAACTTAAACTTCTATACCTGGAAAAAAACCCTCTGTATATATAAAACATGAACTATTTTTACTGTTACTGTCTTTTAAATTTTTTTTGAAAAAGGGTACTGTGTAACCATAAAGTTCGAAAGTTTACCACACCGACATAAAACACAAGTAACAACTATCTCTTTCAACGCTATTTTGCTTAAGAGAGAGTTTTCCTATTTAAAAAAACTTTAATTTCAGAAATAGGAGGAAAGATGTAATATTAGGTTGGTTCCACACAAGGCAACTTTATGCCAATCAACTTGTTTGCTGTTATCATTCCTATAGTGTAAAGAAGGTGGATAATTCCTTTCACTCGCAGAAATAAAGTTGATTGAAAAAGGAGTGCCGGACTTATTAGTACAATGATTGAATCGAAAGAAGCAATAATATGCTTTCTCAATTTTCAATACACAAGTAGCCCAGTGTGAAGAGCGCAGATTCTACAACATCCTCTAAGTGGAGTCAACTAGTGTAGAGAAGAACGTAGTTTTTGAGAGCTTGAGGGAATGGCACAGCAGGGATTGCCACTTGACCACGATTGAAAGTGATTTCTATTCAGTTACCGACTGTCTACTCCTTCAGTTATAAGTGGTATAAGTTAATTCGTGTGAAATGGCTTTTTGATATGCTGTATTGCTTTGATATAAATACAACAAATCGCGTCAGACGAAGGTAAAGCAGAAGCTCCGTAGGATTAAAAATTACATCAACGATTTCAGAAGGAATTGTAGACAGGTTTCACTAAAGGTATAGCATGCATGAAAAATAAAATATCTTTCCATATATAAACTGTTGTTTGTAAAAAATGCAACACCATAAAGCAATCATCAGAATTAAATTAAATTTAATGCACAAACGACTTGTATTAGTACAAATAAATGACGAAATTTTCAAATCAAAGAAAAAACAAAAACCAATATTAAGTGTCCGAAATTACTATTTGGTGTAGCCACCACGCGTTGCAAAAAGTGTGGCTATATGACGTGGCATGGAGTCAAACAAATTTCGAATGTTTGCTTGTGGAAGAGAATTCCATATTGCTTGATCACGAGTGAGACGCCAACCAACCAAATCCCCCACGTGCTCAATAGGTGACATATCCAGGGAATAAGCAGGCCAAGGAAGAAGTTACATCTGTTGGGCTAAACAAAAGTCTCGAACAGTCTTTGCAACATGTAGGCGTGCATTATCCTGCTGAAAGATAGCTCCAGGGATGACTTAAAGGAAGGGAACGACTTCGGGCTGTAGCACTTCCCGGACGTACTTGTTGCTATTGAGATTGCCCTCAATTCGTAGCAAATTGGATCGTCCATGATATTAAATCGCACCCCAAACCATAACACCGGGTGTTAGGCCCCTATGTCGTTCGATACCTCATTCTGGAAAGCTGCGTTCACCGGCATAGTGTCTAACACGAATGCGGCCATCATGGTTCCACAAATTGAAACGTTAATTGAATCATCTTGCCAGGCTCTGTGCTCATGAGTCTATTGCAGACGAAACCGTCGATGGTTTGCTGTGAGGGGGATCCTGTATAAAGGCAACCTTGCATGCAATCTACGGTGCCGCAGACGTCGCCGAATTGATGAAGCCGACATTAGTACACCTGTAGCAGTATACCAATGTGCTGCCAACTGCCTGGAGGAAGCTGTATGGTCATTCACCACCATGCGGAGCAGGTGTCGATCCTCGCACGCTGACGTCCCCTTCCGTCGTCCACTGCCAGTTTTTTGGGTTGTTCGGTGCTCGTCGGTCCACTGCTTCCAAACTCGCATCATTGTGGAACTGTTCCGTTGCACACGAGATCCTATTGTGCGATAGGAAAATCCTCGTAGGGCAAAATTCTCTTGCGTTCAAACTCCGTAAGTTGGAATTTCTTATTTCGTCGTGGAGGCATGCTTAGGTCTTACTAAACGTTCGCCACTAAAAAATAATCATTAACTTTTTTCAACCTCCCGCTACAACCTTCTATTTATGCGCTTTCTGCATTAGTTCAGAGGGATTAGGATTATTTCAGTGCACGCCACGCATGCGTGGTGGCTCTGAAACTTTACTATTTTACGTAACATTCTATAATTGATATTTGCTGCAAGTTCATTTAATTCTGATGATTCCTTCATGGCGTAGCATTTTTTACAAACACCAGTGTATTTCATGAGACCATTTGGGTGGCGTAGTTGGTGTGGCACTGGCCTTATACTCCCAAGTTTGCGGGCTTGACCCAGGTCCAAGTCGGTGCATTTTTATGATGCAAAATATCGACAACGTCCTTACCGTATGATTATGCGGCATGTTAAAGATCACTTCAGTACCTGTTTGGCTTGGGTGATCTCGACAAAATTGAATCCTAGTACCATTTCACATCATCAAAGCTCAGGTGCCTCCTTCTGGTTAGGAAACTGGGTGTCAAAATTACATTGCGGCAATTGATATCCACCTGCATGGTGCCACACTCAAAAGTGACAGCAGTCGCCGGGGAATGTAATAGGTAGGAATAATGGTATTTACCAATCTGCAATCTCACTAGAAAGAAAAAAACATATTTCATGAGAAATTTACTGAAGTCGCTGTTGTTGGAAGTGACACAACAAATTTCTTTAAACTGATACCAAAAATTCGCATATAATAAAAAATTTGATTTTAGCTTCAACCTTTAAGAGAGATGGCTAGTCTAGATGAGATAAAATTGTTCATCAAGACGGCCTCTCTCGGTTGAGCTACCTTCTCTCCTTTTTTGTAAAGGATTGTCACTTCTATATGTATCAAAACAATGTCAATAAAAGGACCTGCTCTTCATCTGCTGTATAATGGGGATCATTGTGGCTTCAGAACGTAAGGATGAAAGAGGAAATTTTATACCTCTTCCCCTCATCTGAATAGAAGAGAGTTTGATCAAGGGATTCATATTTATAGGTTTTTAAAGACCATATGAGCACTAGCTTAGCTAGTTCTGAGTGGGCCCTGTATCAAAATTACTTCGGGGCCCTTTCTTAGATATGAGACCCTTGTTAGTGGAACTTTAGTTACACATGTTGGGGCCTCTGTAGCTTGGGGGCCCCATATCATTGATATGGTGGTAGCTACACCCCTGCATATGATGTTCAGGAAGTAATTAAGAGAAGAAGGAATTTCTTGGTTAATTTTTGAACTAAACTCGTCTCTCTTACTGCCCTCTCAAACGCGCATATTTGAAGCAACCGTTTAGGACAACTTTTTCCGAAGCTGAGGGTGAAGGGTTGCCGTAAACAAAACGACATGCTGTGACGTCATACGCACTCTATCTCCATATTGAAAAATTACTCCCCAATTTTTCTGCTTCGGAAAACGAACATCCAATATTATCTCGTTTATTTCGCTCGCGCTTTTGTTGACGGGTAGAAACAAAAATTGAGCGTCAATCTGTTTAAAATATTATACGCCGTTAAAATATAGTACACCATTAAAATGTTATACTCCATATCAGATGTGTTTGAAGAAGCCGAAGCTGCCATCTTTACCATCATCCTGTTTATGACGCAGGGCACAGAAGAACCCTATGGGCTAGAATTTCAAGCAACTTTTATTTGGAACAATTTTTTTCAGCTCACTGGGAAAAGTTTTTCGGAGCCGTTGCTGTGGTAACTAGGTAGAAAAAGTTCGGAATCGGTTGCATTCAAGGAAAATTGCTCGAAATGCGTGTACGTGTAATACGGCCTGTAGAAAGCTATCAATCTCGATTGAAACATTGACTGCCCTGCCCGTTATGTAAAGATTAATGGATTTATAATCCTTGGTCTGACAACCGAACAGTCTAAATGAGTACATGAATATATATATATATATATATATATATATATATATATATATATATATATATATATATATATATATATATATATATATATATATATATATATATATATATATATATATATATGTCACGATTTTGAAGACAGAATCAGATTAAAAGTTAGAAAAATGAAAAGACGATCTTTATTCAATCATTTCTACATCTGTTCTGACGCTAAGAGCAGGGAGTAAAAAAGCACGCCACGATTTTCCGTTAAAAGGGATAACACACTTCAAAAACATGTGGTAAGTATCGCGGATTTGATGAGGGTATTTGAAAGTTAATGCTGACATACACTGCTGGACAATTGCTAAGGACGGATAACACTATCATCCATAGCAACCACAAAATGAAAGGAAGCAAAATGTGGAAAATTAGAATAAGTGTGGGATATTAGTAAGAAGTATGAGTATGCAAATTTTTTTTCCACGTCTGTTCATCACGCGATAGCGTTCATAAGAGCTTTAAAGGTTGTTACGATCATCGATGGTTCAGTTAATCAGTGGTAGAATGCTTTTATATCAATCAACTTTCATATCATCACAATTGTTAGACTCAATTAAATTCAATAAATCATCGAAGACAAGTGTAAGATTAAATAATAAGTTTAATGGAATATGGAGTGCGTCTGCACTCGGTCACACACGTACACAAGATCTCTGGTGTCAACAAAGCATGTTTTTACAAGCAGCGCCCTCTATACTGAGGGGGTTCTACCATTACTCCCCACTTAACCCTCTAACCGGATAGCACGGAAAATTCCGTCAGTGTAAAGATGCTTCGAAAATGGACTGCACGGATTTTTCTGCCTTCAAGTAACGTTTTCAAAAGCGGATTAGCCGCACTTTTCTGAAAGAAATCCTTTCCCCTTTTAAAGGTTTAACATCTTGAAAGATAATTGGGGACTGTGGAAGCAACACAGCAGGACACTGATAGGAAGTTTTATGGGTCGCAGGAAACCCCATGTTTTGACCCTGGGGCAATCGTAAAAATCCAGGGAAATTTCTTTAGACCCCAGGAAGTGTTTATTTGTTACCTCGATTTTTAAGTTTTGAAAAGTCCCAACGCATAAGTAAAATATGTTACAATTCCCTTTTGGTTTCATATTAATTTGAAACTGTAACAAGTTGCGGCGTGTCAGTGCAATCTGCTATTTTATATAGTTAGACAAATTATCTTTTTTAAGTATATTCTTTTGCTTCATTTTTCTTATTTTAATCAAAGCTTTCAATTTTTGAAACATGATTATTTTATTATAAGATACCGAAAAAATTAATAAAACACCAAACTCTTTAAAATTTGGAACCTTTTCAATTTTCCAACCACTAAAAATGAATAAATTTAAACTTCATCAAATAATTTGAAACATTTTCTTACACTTTGATAAAAATAATAACGAAAAAAAAAAAAAAACTAATTAAGATATATTAGTTTTTTTTTAGATTTCAAAGCCAAGTGTTCAGGGAAGTTTACGTACAGTGCCTAGTTACATATTGTTAAAATACACCGAATTATGTTTGAATTTTAAGTGCTTGAACTTCAGTTTACATCAAAGACAACATGAATGAAGATTTTCACACATTTTTTTTATAACTTGAATGTTTCAATAAATGGTAATCAAAAATATACGGAAACATTTACAGTAGACATTTATGCATATAAACATAAAAATCAATTTTAAATTCGAGCTATTGAAAAACATTCAAATTATATATTGTTCAAAAATATCTATTTATACAAAATATACCTCAACATTTATCTTTTTTAAAGGCTAACTGAATAAGTAATTAAAATCTGGATATTTTTTGAAATCTCGACCTTATAAAGCTAGAAATTTTATGTTAGAAATTCCATTTGAAATTTCGAAAAAAAAAATGCATCGCGCAGTTAAAAATTATTTACCCTAAGTTTTAGCAATTGTTTGAGTAAAATAAAAATTTCAAATTTTATTATATAGCTTCTTTGGTATCTTTTAATATATTTCGGCCGCGGTAGCTGAGTGGTATAGGTATCGGAACGTGGCTTGCTTTGTCACAAGTTCGAGCCTAGTTCCACTGAAGACCCGCCGTGTAGGGCAGCGATGCACGTTAAATCTGTCGAGAGCTGAAACGTCCTCCCGTTGGTGTGGTTTGGTAGTTAGGAGAGGGGGTGCCAGCTCAGGTGTCGTGCACGTCACTTGACCATGGTTCAAAATTACGTGGTCCGTCGCCAAAAGCCCTCGTATAGCTGAACAGTGCGACGTTAATATGCAATCATTCATTTAATATATTTCGAAGATTTCATACAATTCAGTTTAAAACCGCATGCTAAGAGCAAAAAATATACTAAAAAAATTGATGAAAATACAATTACAATAAATTCTTACATAGAAGCAAAACTGAGAAGCTAAAGCGTAGGAATGAAAAATTTTGAGTATATCTGAAGTAGTTTTCGAAATATTTATTTTAAAGTTCAGAAAATTTGTCTGCGTTATGTTATACTTAATATTAATTAAATGGTTAAAATAATATGTTAATATTAGTCATGTAATCGTTTGATGACACATTCATATACTAATAAAAATTATCATGGTCATTGATGCGAATGTCAAGAATTTTATGTAATTTAAATTCAGACATTAAGATATTGATGTAGAAAATATAAAAAGACCATCTAAAATACATGAAAAATGCAGTTTGCTATAAAATGATCTTGACAAACAAAATCCGGCATTTTCACTTACTACGGCAGAGCCGGCTTAGTCAGGGGCGATCTTGAAAAACACAGAGAGAACCGCGGTTTTGATGGATGCCGCTCTAGCTTTTAAAGTTCCCAGGAAAAATTATATATATATAAATTACAAATGCAAAAATAAATCTTGTAATTTTCCATACATTTTTTTAACAACGAATTGTGGAATTGGCTTCCAATGCATTGTTGTGTTTGACAATATGTAAGGTAACCAACCCTACTTTAGATAGATTTGTACTACTTTTTCGTAACCGTATTCCTTTTAAAATTAATTCGTGCAGCCGAAATACACCTTTTGCACCCTTAAAAATTTATGTAAACTATAACGGTTAATTTTAATTTATGCAACTTGTGAAATATTCATAAATAACCATTTCCGTCTAAACAGTTTACATGAAAAAAAAGTTTGGACTCCCTCATTCATTAGGGATTTATATAAGATTCTAACATTAAATTTTATTTTTCACTAAATAAGATCGAGTGGTAGTGTATAGTGCTTCCACACCACAGGTCTGGTTGTTCTCTTAACGGGCTGCGCAAGGTCGACTCTGCCTTTCATCGCCGCTACATTGGGTCGATAAGTGAGTACCAAGCTTGCTTCGGGTCTTAATCACTGAAGGTCTCGGTTCAGACAGACCACCAAATCGGGACATCTGTTCATGCACCTCAGCGTCCAATGGTCACGTGTATTATGATGGGCACAGTAGTTCCTGGCCCTCATGGATTGTTGTGCCACTGAGTTTGAGTCTTAAGTTTGAGGATTACCTCACTTTGGGGATACCCTTTAGATAAACATGTATTTCCACTCATTTGCAATTAAACATTTTTCTTTCAATTACGTTTATTTCAGAAGGAAGTTTGATTTTTCAAATGTATTTGCTTAATAACATGTATATTTGTGTATTATATTAAAAATTTGATCAATCCAAAATTACATGTTTTTAGCTCCTCTAAAAGCTTTTAGGATTTTACAACTGATCTTACAATCCATATACGTTTTATAGTAGTATATTTAAAAATGATAAGGACATTTTTACGACTGTGTGAGCTGTTATGCCTCGTTTATAAATATAAAAAATTGCATTCAGCTACAGTTTTTAAAATGTACAGAAATAAGTGGAGAAACAGGATACTTACATATTATGAATATTTTTGACTGCAGTAAGATATATTTATATTTCAGTTTCTTTACAATTTGAATAGAAGTTGTAAGCCATTTTGCGAATAGTTTGATATTGAGTATAAACCCATAGGCTGTTTAATATTGTAAAGTGTTTTACTTTGATACCAGCACACATTAAAATAAGGCTCATTTGCAGTTATATGATCAGCTTCAGTGATATTTAAATTTTCAAAAATAGTCTACACGTACGAAAACATTCTTTCACAACCGCACACCACATCTCTCTCTCTCATACTATATCTTCCCTACAGCAGGAAATATTTGTGTATACTGAAAAATTTAATACAGGATACATTTCCAAGTGTTAAATTTGTTTTTAAAATTTGGTATGAATACATTGTGGAACTGTCTGTTAACGTCACTGAACAAAATTGTTTTAAGTGTACTGTTTTGAAAGACAAGATTAATTAGGGAGAACTTTTCTCACAATATAATTTGTAATGACTGAATTGTGTGAAAATGTAGTTATCGATGTGTGACATTTTTCCTTGTAATAAAAGAAACAGAAAGATAAGAAATTTAACTTGAGTAGAAAATGGTTAGAAGTACTGTTATGCGCATTTGAAGAAGTATATCCCCCATTAAAATTAAAAATTATTGACTGAATGTGTGTTATGTCCATCACAAATGCCGATGTAGAAAAGATATTTTTATTTAATACAAGGAGTTCGAAAAGGAGAGCACTAGGAATGAAAATTTAGATTTTTTCCGAAAAATATTCAGTTAACATAAAAATATCATTTATATGATTTAAATTTAAATAAATTAAAAGTATATTGAAATCATTTTTTATGTTATTCTAAATTAAAAATATAATTGAATAGAGAAAGATCTGTTTTATTTCATAAATATCTGCACCATTAATTGTCTCATTGTTTAAAAAAAAAGATAGGGCCTTTACTCTTTTTACCTCATAACTTTTTTTAAAAACAGGAAAGTGAGCGCGTTTTCTTACTCTCATATTCAAAAATGAATACAGGATGCTTTTTTCTAGTTCAAATCGCAATACCAATATATATATTTTTTTAATTTTTAAAAAATGACAGAAAAATAAATTTTGTTTGAAGAAAATATAACTATTTTTCAACTTTTAACACGCCATTTATTTCATGTTTTTTTTACCCTGCATTTTAATTTAATTTTACTGTGACTGAATCTATGAGGAAAACGACAAAGTGGAACTACGGTTTTCATACAAGATTGCCCAAGGCAACAGCAGCTAGCTGTAAACGATTGCTATCCTGGTTCTTACTGATTAAAGACGCCGAACCAAGTCATAAAGTTGTCCCCTTTCGATCTCCCAAGTTTTAAAAGGGGGAAAGAATTGAAGTCTGTTGCATTTTTGAAGGGAATAGCAATATAAGAGTAAAACGTTTTCGGAATAACTTTTCAGGAGGAAGGTATCCAGTTAGAGGGTTAAACTCCTGCGGAGTTTACATTAAGATAATTCAAATTCTAAGGTAATTCAAGTAAAATTCATGCAAAGTGAAATAATACAAATAAAATTCATGCAATGTGAAATAATAAAAATAAAATCCTATGAATTCAATTCTCAAATCACATGCATCATCAATAATTCTGAAATAAAATTAGCAATTCTTAAATCACATGAGTTATCAATAATACTGAAAAATCAAATTAGCAATTATGCAAATAGAATAATGTAAAGGTTAAAGTTCAAGAAATTGTAAAATGTTCAAATGTTCTTTTCTAAAGTTGCAGGATCAACTGGAATAGGTAAAGGCACTACCTTTGTGATGGCTCGTTTTAAAATACCTCTTAAGGTTTGTGACAAATCTATACGGAACTTTATCACTAACCTTCTGAGTCGACCTTTTTAGGGAAATTTAATTCCCTACCTATTTCCAATCAACTCCAAAAAGCGGACGGGATTCCTTGTTATATATGCAGATTAGATAAAGTATTTAAGTCAAACGAAATAGTAAAGTTAGAGCAGTAAGAGATAGATATTGAAGCATAAAGTTATAGTAAATTTGAATTGAAGATTTCTTGTTGGAGATAATTTAATATCAAGAAGAGTTGAGATTCCGTTGGTAATTATAGATTTATAATTAAAGTCTCATTAAAGTTTTAGGAGTGAGATTAAAGTTAAATGTTCAATGAGAACATTATTAAATATAATTCTGGGATCTCTTATCGTGGTAATCTCTGCGTGATCGTTATTTAATAAATTAATTAATTGGATCATTAATTAATTAAGTTAATTTAAAGGATATTACCTTTAAAACCTCATAATACTAGTTAGATAAATTTGTCAATAAGTCTTTGATTCTATTTGGATAAGATAACCAAATAAAGAAAGTTGTTTATAAAAATGGCTACTGGTTCTTACATGACTCCTATTTATTCTCGTTCTCAAAGTGAGGTCTTAGGAGACCTTCACAGGTTTTCACATTAACTACTCTTACAAGACCATCACACTACCGGGAAATACTTCAAGAATACGCCCCATAGGCCAGTCCAGGGGCTTGGTGTTGGGATCCTTTAAAAGAACTAGCTGATTCTCCATCAAGTTAGGGTTCTGTACACTCCACTTAGCACGGGTCTGAAGATGGGTCAGATATTCGGTGCTCCAACGGTTCCAAAATTTGTCTCTCAGGGATTGAATGAGTTTCCACCTGGAATGATAGGACAAAGAATCCTAAGCAATATAAGGTTCAGGAAAGGATGAAATTGCACAGTTCGTCAAGAAATGCCCCGGGGTCAAAGGGTTAAGATCATTGGGGTCCGAAGAAAGTGGAGACAAGGGACGTGAATTCAGAACTGCTTCGATTTGTGCCATCAACGTAGTTAACTCTTCGAAGTTCATGATAGCTGATTTCGCTACCCTCAATAAAATGCGTTTCATGGACTTAATGTTTGCTTCCCACAATCCACCGAAATGGGGAGAAGCGGGTGGAATGAAGTTCCATTCGATTCCCTTTTCCGCGCTGAATAGCTGAATTCTGTTGGACTTGCAAATTTCGTTCCATTCATTAAGAATGTTTCTTGCTCCCTTGAAGTTCGTTGCATTGTCACTCCAAATGACGGATGGCTTGGACCTCCTTGCTATAAATCGTCGGAGACATGCAAGGAAGGCTTCTGTGGTCAAGTCGGAAACAACTTCTAAATACGTGGCTTTTGTACTGAAACAGATGAAAATGGCAATATACGATTTTAAAATCACTCTTGATCTTTTTAAATTTGGTTTCGTGATTATAGGACCAGCGTAATCCAATCCATCTTTTTCGAAGGGTCTAGAAGGCACAATTCTGTCTCGTGGTAAATCTCCCATCATCTGGTTTATTGTCTGGGTTTTCGTGCGAAAACACGTAATACATTTATTTAATATTCTTCTTACACGGTTCTGACCCGATGGGATCCAATAAAACTGTCTTATTAAATATAATGTGGTTTGCAAGCCAGAATGTAAGGATTTCTTGTGATAGTGTTCAATTATTAAATCAGTTAAATGATGAGCCTTTGGCAACATCATTTGATGTTTTTGGAATTCAGATAGGGTCGAATGTTTCAATCTACCTCCCACTCTCAGTATTTCATCTTCGTCCAAAAAAACGTTTAAAGATGATATTTTGCTGCCCTTTGGAATCGGTTGTTCGTTTTTGAGACATTTTATTTCAGTTAGAAATTCATTTAATTGTACTTGTTTTACTAAAACTTTCGTAACATGATCAAATTCAGAAGCACTTATACAGTCTATTTTCCTTAATACTGGGTTCACTTTACAGTTATAAATAAATCTTAAACATAGACCCTTATTCTAATTAATTTACTAAAAGAGGAATATCTAGAGATTAAATTATTTTCAATTTGCCTCTTTTCAACCGCTGTATTTACATTAATTGATTTCTTCAATTCTAATTTATCGTTGTTTATTTCGGTTTCAATTATAGGTTCTGAAAATAATGGCCATTCTGTTTGTTTCATTGTCAACCACTTGGGACCATGCCACCATATTTTGTTATTTTTAAGATCATTTAAAGGCAAACCCCGACTTATTAAATCAGCGGGATTATCCTTTCCTTTACAGTAGCGCCATTCCTTGGGATCACTCAGTTTTTGTATTTCTTTAATTCTATTCTTTACAAACATTTTATGTCTATTAAAATCCCCCTTTATCCAGTAATATGTTATAGATATGAATATTATATGTTATATTATATGAATCAGTCCAATAAAAACGACTCACAGGCAGTATGAGTGCAGTTGCAATTTTGTCACTTAACCTTGCAGATAAAAGTGCTCCCATAAGCTCCAATCTAGGGATCGAAAGAGTTTTTAATGGAGCTACCCGACCTTTTGATGCTACAAAACTAGAAATAATATTTCCATTGTTCAGTTATATGCGTAAATAAGCGACAGTTCCATATGCCTTTTTGGAAGCATTGGAAAAGCAATGCAACTGAATGGTGGTTGCATTTGAAGGCAAAAAGTTTTGAAAGTAATATCGAATAATTTTTATTTCACTTAAATAATGAATCTCATTACACCATTTATTCCATGAAACTTCTAATTGTTTTTTCAATTTGTCATCCCAATCCAATCCTAAACACCAAATTTCTTGAACTAAACATTTTATTCGGATCGTATAAGGACCTATGAAACCTACTGGGTCAAATAATCGACCTGCGGCTTGTAACAAATATCGTTTTGTATTAATTCTTTTAGAAAGAAATGTTCCTAAATCGCTGGAATCAAAATAGAATGTATCAGCTTTTTCATTCCAACCAACTCCTAAGACCTTTGAAGCTATCAACGTGTTCAATGACTCTTTATGTTCATCTACTTCAAAATTTAAATTTTTTAACCTTTGATTTAGCTCGGAAGAGTTGGTTCTCCATTTCCGAAGATCCATACTTGCCTCTTCCAAAATTTGTTTACTTTCTATGCAGGTCGTCAAGGCTGCTTGGACACTGACATTTCTACGCAGAAAATCATCAACATACAATGACTGGTTAAGATGGTTAAATGTATCAGGAAAAATATCCACATATTTTTTAAGATGATGCTTTATCGTAGCTGCAAGAAGAAATGGACTTGATTTTACTCCAAATAAAACCCTAGTCATTCGGAAAATATCAAGCCGTTTGTTTTCTAAATCAATTCCTGGATTTTCATCCCAGAAAAATCTTGTAAAATCCCTTTCACTTTCGTCTATCTCAATCATCAAAAATGCAATTTTTATGTCAGCTACAAATGCAATTGGATTCACTCTAAATTTGATTAATAGAAAAAATAGGTTAGGTATAAAATTTAGCCCTGTGTGTAAACAATCGTTCAAAGATAGCTGTGATTTTGCATGTGATGACGCATCAAATACGATTCGCAATTTGCTTGTAGTTTTATCAGTACGTATTACTGCTCTATGTGGTAGATAAAAAATATTATGCTTTAGATTTTCTTCTTAAAATGGAACGCGTTCTATTCTCAGAAAGATAATTATTTACAACTAATTTGTAATCCTCAAATAAGGAACTGTCATTTTTAAAACGTGATCTTAACTTTAGAAATCTTTTCCTAGCAATTTCTTCATTATTTTCTAACAATGTTTTCATGTTAGGTTTCCAAGGGAATTTAACTTTATACCGCTTATTTTGGTATGGAATTCCCGCTTCAAATTCAGACATTATATCATTATCAATATTTTCCTCATCGGACACCTCTGCTTCTATTCCTAAGTTCTCTAAATTCCAAAATTCACTAAGCTGTTTAGAAATATTGGATTCATTAACAATAACACTCATTGTTAAAAGGTCCTCTCAGAATCTGTACTCTGCCCTTGTAAAGACCACCCGAATAATGTTTCTACTGTCACAAGATTTTTGTTTAGACGCGTAATTCTACCTGTAACTACTTGATAATAATAGTCCGCACCAAAAAGAATTGATATTTCTTTATCGTTAAATTCATAAGAATCGGCTAATTGTATACATTTTTTAAATATCTAAATTTTTTATCAATATTTCTATCAGGAGTCGGTAAATTCGTGATAGAAATATGTTCTGTCTCTACCGCTTCTATTTCAATGCACAAATTTGGATCATCTCTGTTTTTCAATTTTATTTTAACTATATTTAAAGTTTTTGTTTCAGTTTCTTTGGCACCAAATGTGCAAATGGAAAGGTTTTCTTTTCTAAGAATTGGAAAGTTAAATTTCTCAGAAGTACTCTTTAAAACGAAACTTCTCTGTGAACCATTATCTAAAAATAATCTAACAACTTCTTGTTCATTTTTGACATCTATTAATGCGGCGCATGTTTGTAATAATACACTATTTACTTCTGTTTTAATTACTGTTGAAACTATATTATCAGTGTCCCTTTTCGGAGACAAGTCGTCATCATGTCGATTTCGAAAACATATTGAGAAATGGTGGGACCCATTACAAATAGGACACGACTCCGTTTTTACACATTCCATTGCTCTATGACCGGACGACAAACATAAATAACTTCTTTTTTTTTCTTAAAATTTCTCGCTTTTCGTTAGCACTAAAAGAACGGCAAGCGTCGAGTTCATGACCTTTGTTGCAGTATAAACATTTTCGGTTTCTAGGTTCTACTTTCTCCCAGGGGGGTGAGAAACGAATGTGGTCGGAAATGTACTCTATTCGGGGGTTGCTTCATGCGTTGTCCGGGGAAATAGGAGCCTTTATTTTTTGTTCTGTCTTGCGGTGGAGGGGAATAATGACATAGTTTATGACTGTTTATTTGAGAAGCTCGTTCCCTACTAAGGATTTCCAAGTGCAGGAACCGCAAAAGAGCGCTCAGGTCAAATCCTTCCTCCTTTTGAGAACGATTAAATTCCAAAACGAGTTCCGAGGGTATCTGTTTCAACAGGATGGGTGTTAATAAGTTTGAGTTGGATTCTCCTTTAACTCCTAAACTTTCAAGACTCCTTATTTGCGTTTCTGCTCTATCGTACAAATTTCTTAAGCCCACAATATCAGTAGGGTTTCTAACAGGTGTTAAATTTAATAAATTGCTCAAATGAGCGTTAATTAACATGTTTTTATTTCCAAATCTATCTTTTAATAAATCAAGAGCTCTATCATAATTATCATCAGAAATTGGAAATCCATTAATGCAAGCAAGCACTTTACCACACAAATATGATTTTAAATAATTAAATTTATCAACTTTGCTTAGTCTATTGTTATTATGAATAGAGCTTTCAAATAAATTATAAAAATCTAACCATTCAGAATAATTTCCAGAATACTTATTTATATGCAATTTAGGTTAAATTTATGTTCATACATTCAAAACTATTGGAATCAATAACTTGGATATTTCGAGAAACTGTATCAACCTGGATAGAGTCAGAATTTATTCTCCTAATTTTAGAAGAAAGCTTCGTTTTCCAAAATATAATCTTCTCTTTAATTTCTTCCAAAGCTTCCATATCTTCAGTAATAGTGTCAACAGACCAACGATCTTCAATTAGTGTATTTAATAAACTTAAGTTACTTTCTTTATCATTTAATTAATCTATAAAAGCTTCAAATTGATCAACAGGTTCATTTTCATTGTTGATCTTTCCTTCAATTTTATTTATCAATTTTGTCAACGAAGAACGTACCGCAGTACGCTTCTTTTTAAATTTTGAGAGATCTTCTGACATTTTAATCTTCTATTCAGGTATAATTCAGTTTCAATAAAAATTCGGCTCACCTGAATTCACTGTCGACGATGATGTTTCAACTTCTTCCCGGCCGATGCACCAATGTTACGATCATCGATGGTTCAGTTAATCAGTGGTAGAATGCTTTTATATCAATCAACTTTCATATCATCACAATCGTTAGACTCAATTAAATTCAATAAATCATCGAAGACAAGTGTAAGATTAAATAATAAGTTTAATGGAATATGGAGTGCGTCTGCACTCGGTCACACACGTACACAAGATCTCTGGTGTCAACAAAGCATGTTTTTACAAGCAGCGCCCTCTATACTGAGGGGTTCTACCAAAGGTTTTGACGCGTGTGGACAGTTGTTGTTTCAAGTCAAAGTTTTACAGGAAAGATTTAATAGACGAACTTAAAATTTTTGGCATGTCTTCCCGACATCACATAGATGATTTTATGCGTGGCCGAATTATTGGAAAGATCGAAGAAGGGCGAAAAATAACAGATGTTGCCAGGGAGTTCGACATCGCTCACAGCGTTGTTTCACGGCTGTGGAAGTCATTTGAAACTACTGGAATGTGTAGTAGACGGCACGGGGGAGGTCGTGTTAGAAGTACGACGCCTGCAGAAGATAGATATATCGTCCTATCAGCAAAAAGTAACAGGCGAACCACAGCTCAGCAGGTGGCAAATCAGTTTCTTGCTGCCTCAGGAAAGCAGATCTCCCGAAAAACTGTTGCCAGACGTTTGAGGGGAGGAGGACTATACGCACGCAGACCTGTTGTGTGTATCCCATTGACCAGACAGCACCGTACTGCCCGTTTGCAATGGTGTCGTGAGCATCACAATTGGCCTGAACAGGACTGGGCATGCGTACTATTCTCAGATGAGAGTAGGTTCAGTCTGTCATCGGATTGTAGACGCCAACTGATCTGGCGCGAGAGTGGTACTGCTTATCGTCCAGAAAATATCCAGGAAAAGGACCGATATCCGACATGCAGTATCATGGTGTGGGCCGGCATCATGATCAATGGCCGCACGCGCCTACATGTGGTTGCGAATGGGACTATGACGGGCCAACGATACATTAATGAAGTTCTACTTCCTCATGTTCGTCTTTTCCGTGGTGCTGTCGGTGATAAATTTGTTTTTATGGACGACAACGCAACATGTCATCGAACACTCGCTGTTCAGGATTGTCTAGACAGCGAGGGTATTCAACGTCTCGTATGGACAGCGCGTTCTCCAGATCTAAACCCCATTGAAAATGTGTGGGATGCTTTGGGAGGCAAGTTGCTGGTCGAAACTATCCTCCGACAAACAAGAACACCCTCATACGTGCACTCAGAGGAATGGGATAAATTGCCTCAACAGCTGCTGGATAATGTTGTGCAAAGTATGGTACGACGTGTGGAATGTTGCATCACACTCCACGGTGGACATATCCCGTACTGATACCTTTCTTTAAGGTGCCTGTTGACTTTTAGATGCATTGTTCCATTTCTCCGTACGCAGATCAAATGAACATTTTTTTTCTTTCAGATGTTTCACAGCTTTTGTACTTTCCAGAACAATAAATATTCTTTATTCTAATGTCTGAACAGTGTGGCAACTATATTTTATCCTACTAGGCCTCATGTCTCGCTTAATGTTATGCTACATAGCAATTTGTGATCCGTCCTTAGCAATTGTCCAGCAGTGTATGTTGACTATATTAAATCTAACGATCTGGAATTAGACATATTTATTGGCTAGGCCATATTTTTGAAAGAAATAAACGGGTGATTAGTTTGATACTTGAAGATGTAACTGAGAAAGATGAGTTAAGTGCTAGATAGGGAATTTAATTTTTAATCTAATTTAATTATTTTTACATTTGCCTTCCCCCCAATTTTAAAAGGGAGTCATGGCGTGGTTTAAAAGGTAGTCAGCAAACACAGTAATGACACTTCCAGAATATTAATTGATAAAAATGAATTTCCATATATATAATTGAAGATTAGCTTGTTCAAATCTATTCGACATCTAGAATAAGAGCTCACGTTTCCTTCTATTCCTTCATAATAATAGATTCGTATTATAGCTATTAGATATTGTTTTTTTAAAAAAATTTATTTTGGATAATAATATCATATCAAACAATAAGATAGTAAATATAAAAATACATGATATCATACAAATGTTAAAATAATAATTTTGTATAAAAATCTACTCTGGCGCGATTGTTACACTAAATTTTGCATACATGAAACACATTTTTTTAAAAATATAAAAAAATATAGACACTAATAAAATGAAATTTTTAATAATATGAAAACGATGTACAACACACAACTTCTATGCACTATTCAACCCAATGAACAATATTTTATTTCATATGTTTTATAAAATATAAAAACGTAAAAATTATGAGAATATAGGAATATAAGAATTATAAGAGCTCTTTTTTATGATTTCTGAGTCAGAAAAGTGGACTCACTTCAATAATCACTTTTAGTATTTATGAAAATTTTCCTAATATATTCACTGTAACTTAACAATATCATATACAATATTTTGAATCTTTCCGTAACCTTCTAAAAATTCGTTTCATAGACAAAATTTCTTGAGTTTCTCTTACATCACACATTCACTAATATAAACTGTATCACACTACATAATTTTGAACACATCTCTCTGAGAAATCTGCGTGATCAAATCACAGATGTTCAGGGATGCTAATAAGAAACAATAAGATGTATACATATCAAACTAAACACATTTGTCCTCTTAATGTTTCGAGACATATACAAAGTTATAATGATTGTATTCTCCCTTATTCACTAAATAATATCCAAGAATAAGCTTCAAATTATTAAATTAATTTTAATTTTAGATGAGGAAAATTTTAAGAAATAGTGAATCCTGATATATGGCCGGTATATCAAAACACACAATTTCAAATTATAAAAATTAAATAACATGCAATAAGATTACTGCTGAATAAATAATTAACAAAACAATTAAATTCAGTGGAGAAAAAAGAATACAAGTGACTTTACTTTTGTTTCTTATAAAAATCAATATCATTAGTATTAGTACATTAGAGTCATTTCTCTAAAAACTTAATTTATATCTTTCAACTTTAAAACACCAATTTCTATCATAACTGTTAACTCATTCGACATCTTACGATAAAATTATGATAAGTATATTAAAATTTCTCAAAATTTTATATGACAAAACCTATACACTTTGTATTCTCAATTAAAATATAAAGAATATCTCATTTAACACAACTATATTATAAAATTTAAGTATCATATCATATCATATATTATTCTTTTTCGTAAAGTTCTGTTCAGCAAAACTCGGTTTTTCAATGTTACTAAAATTGGAAATATACAATTTAACTGACCTCCACTTTGCAGCGGCAGAAACCCTTGGCGAACGGTAATCCAAATGCTGTTGTCACTTTATTTCACTAGCAAAATTTTATTTATTTTTTTTCCATGTTGATACTTGACTATTTCACAGTATTAGCGTGCAGACTTTCCGGCGAATATTTTTTCCTTTCATTTTTCTTTCAATATTGGTCCTTCCATCATTGTATCACTGGAACTAATTCACAATACTATTCGGAGAAGAACATTTTTTTTCTGGCGGAAGGGATTGACGTCTTTCATCACCGAGTTAGGGAATTCACGCTTCCCCCCTTTTTTCCATTAGAATGTTTCTCCATTCACGGTAAACTGAATGGCCTCTACAGCAAAGATAGAACTATCGTTCAGCGGTAAAACGGTTTCTTCTCGGTGTTAAGAGCGATGTTCTTCCGGGGATTACTAGCGCGTTTTTTTTTTCTTTTTCGTACCATAGAGCAGTATTCCTTTTAATTCCGGCAACCTGACGTCTTCAGCAAAAAGGTCGAGCGCCGTCGAAATCCCATAAAATTCTCCATATCAGTTATTACGTTCTTTGGCGTTAGTTTTATATTAAAATTATTTTCTATTAAGAATAATTTTAAATTAAGATTTGAAATTTACTGGCAGATAAGATCCTGTCGGCTTTAATTCTGTCATGATTTTGAAGACAGAATCAGATTAAAAGTTAGAAAAATGAAAAGACGATCTTTATTCAATCATTTCTACATCTGTTCTGATGCTAAGAGCATAGAGTAAAAAAGCACGCCCCGATTTTCCGTTAAAAGGGATGACACACTTCAAAAACATGTGGTAAGTATCGCGGATTTGATGAGGGTATTTGAAAGTTAATGCTGATATATGTTGACTATTAAATCTAAAGATCTGGAATTAGACATATTTATTGGCTAGGCCATATGTTCGGAAGAAATAAATGGGTGATTAGTTTGAAACTTGAAGATGTGAACTGAGAAAGTTGAGTCAAGTGCTAGATAGGGAATTTAATTTTTAATCTAATTTAATTATCCTTACATATATAATACATTTGAAAAAAAGGCATGCTGATTTGTATACTTTTAAATATTGTGTTATAAAAAATCTTTTGGAATGTTATTATTTAAAGGTTTTTTTAATGTAAATATCAAAATTAAAAATCTTATTTTTCTAAAAAATTTTAAAGATAGATCGTATTTTTGTCATTAATTTCAAAGAAGGTACCACTCCGGGAAAAATTGCTAAAATTTTCGTAAAAAAAAAAGAAGCCATTTGATATGGTATAATTGTAACGGATAAGTTCTTTATTACATTTTCAAAATATTACCGTTGTGTTATTAGCATGCTAAGTTTACATGCACTTAGTAATTGTATTATTGACTAATTTCACCAAATCGAAAGAATACTGCCGTCAATATCAGTCATTGTATGCAGGAACAAGGCTATTGTGCTTCTACATCATGGGAACCCTTTTTTACTATTGACTGAATATCGTGGCATTTGGTAATTTTTTTTTCATTTGATTGAAAGTACAAAATGCAAGTACCAAATTACATTTAATTTTATCCACCTAATTAGCTTAGCTGCTTGCTGTAAACCCAGGAAGGCTTTCTTATAGATAAAAAAAGCCAAAGATTTTTGGCTGTCATTCTCTGGTTTGCACCAAGGCTCAAGGTTGAGAAATTTAATTTAAATTAATGAAGTAAATTAATTAAATAAATTAAACAACTCTTTAATTGATGATTTTGAAATCACGCCAAATAGATTTTTGGTGGTCAGTCTGTTGTCGTATATTATCATGTTCCAACATGGCCCTATTTTACAACTATTTGGAGGAAAAATCCGTAGCATGACAATAGAAAATTAGTACCAATTATTGTAATAAATATTATAATATTTTTCTATCTGTGATGTGTTTGAGACTGGCGATCAAAAGATAATATGATACATGCTTCATTACGTGATTTAGAAAGTTCGCAGAAAACATGAGTATCCTAGTCAGAAATCACCATGTCAAACTAATAGAGAACAATAAAAAATCTGGGTACTTTCCCGTTTCTCCGGCTCAGGCGATAAAGTTGCCAAAAATGATACAACCGACACCAAATGCAATATTCTTGCTGATAACCTTTTATCACCATATTTTTTCAAAACAAGTCGTGGTCTTTTCGGTACTTACGTATTATCGCAACCTATTGGCGACATTATATGAAACGAAGCACATGGATGCCAATTCAGCGCGTACGACACATAGGAAATCGAGGTTGCTAATTTGGCGAGCTATTAATAGAGTTGGCGATTGTTGCGATACCGACTTTTCTTATGAGTGGCGTCTTCTTCAAAATACATCAAAAAGCGATGAAAAACCAACGAGAACTAACATTTATTATTTTCTTATGCATATATTGTGTATTATCGCCAATAAAACCTGCTTGGCGAGATTTGTCGCGGCGAAATGGATAAGTACAAGCTTTTGTTAGTAAAGTTTTGATTTAGAGAGTTTTTACTGCGCTTTATATATTTGATGGAAATTACTAGGTTAAAAAAGTTGGGTAGTGGGGATGGTATCATTAACTCATTGGTCGTCAACCTAATGAGTCATCATAGAGAACACATATATGTTCCAAATAAAGTTTGAATTTCTTATAATACATTTATCTTCATAGGACTTTTAGCATCCGAAGCATCAAGACATCTCGCCAAGTTGGCAACTCCGATTTCGCATGTGTCGTATGCACTGAATTGGCAATCATGTGCTTCGTTTCATATAATGTCGCTAATAGGTTTCGATAATACGTAAGTACCCATCCGAGTTAAACATGAAGAATTGTCATTCTATTTGGAGATAAAAGGATTTGGCCTTCTTTGACGTTAAAGCCATAAAATGCACTAGGATCTTAGAGGATTAATTTTCACGTAGCTACTTCATCAATTTCTAGACAAAAAGTATTTATAAACAAGTTTTTTTTATTTCATATAATATAACTACAGCTCCAAATGTTCAGTCTTTGTCAAGAAATTTCTAGTATTTACCACTTGTTCTGTTTCCGTTTTATTACCATCTTCACTTTCCAATAAGTTTTGAATTATATCGAATGAATTAATCCGCACGCAGCCACTGAGTTCTGAATGAAAATAATACCCATCAGAGCAGGCCTCACAGTTCTTTGGTCCTGGTCCTTTACACGAATCTTTACACGCTTTATCACACATTTTACATGAAAATGAAGAATTATCCCCGTCTTGATAATAGCCATACCTGCATTTATCACACAGTGTACCAGTGTATCCTAGATGACATCTGCAAACTATATTTTTATCTTTTTTTCGATCATTCTTGCATTCCCCATGGCTTCCGCAAGGACAAGAAATACAGTTCGGGCCATATGTATTGTAAGGACAGCAAAGTTTTAACTGGGTTATGCACAAAAATGTATAGAGATTAACGTCTTTGCTTCTTTCTTCAAAAAACCAGCTTTCTAATTCATTTTCTTGTAATTCAGCTAGTCTGTAGCATAGACTTTCACCTGATGTAACATCAGAGCACAATTTTTCTTGAATTTCAATAAATCTAACTTCACTGCTTTCGTAAGTGCCGAGTTTTTGTTTCTCCCAAAAGGCATCTCCTCCTTCAAAACTGTGTCTGGCAGTTTCATTGAGGGCTTTCATAAATGACCTAACTAGGTTTTTGCATATATAGCACGGCGACAAAGAGTTTTGATCGAAAGAATTATTTCTCGAATTACTTGCATTAGCTTTGAATGATAGTTTTATTGACGAAAAAATAGAATATGCAATTATTATGTGTATTAGAAATTTTTTTAAAGCTGACATTTGATATTCCATCATTAACACTCTTAAAAAACAAACGAACTTAAAAATGCTGGTATTTTTAATATACCTTAAATTATTTCTTCGAAAAATAACCTTTTATCACTGATATTTAATTAAAATATTCTTTTATAATTATCGCCATTAAATTCACATTTCTGTGATACACGAATCCACAGAGCAAGATACTACAAGGAAAAGACCTGAGATTAGATTATGATTGTCACAAGACAAAATACATCAGGCATGGTCGTGATTAATAGTCGTTGAATAGTTATATTTAGAAGAATTTGAAGTTTCTGCTCCATCTGTGTTTAGTGACATTTTATATTTTCTTTGATGTTGCTTGAACAAGAAAATGACAGTAAGTTGCAATATAATTTTCCATTTAATTATCAATTCATTGGGTGCTGATTGCTCAATAGTTGCGGTGGTACTTACGCATTATCATAATCTATTGGTGACATTAGATGAAACAAAGTACATGGTTGCCAGTACAGTGAGTGCGACACTTAAGAAAAATCCGGGTTGCCTACTTAGTGAATTATTAATAGAGTTGTGGCGATTATTGCGATAATACGTAAGTACCGTTGCTTTTTCCATACACCCATCTACTACTCTACTTAATGATCCATTTGATTATTTTAAAAGAAAACAATAATGCGCATTTTTAACTTAAATTAATTACTGATTCAAGAGATTTCCTTAAAAGGATTGGCAACCGGAAGTTAAAAGTCGAATTTCATTTTTTTAAGGGATTATTATATCTATTATTTGAAATTTTTATTTGATAAATTATATGCACTTCACCTTAAAATTTATAGTTTAACAGTAGTAAACCGGTAATCAAGGAATTAGAGATCGGTGATTAATATAAATTCGAATGACTTACTACTAAGAAAACAGTACTGAGTTGTGGGGATGACGCATATCAAATAAGCGTGGTTATTTCTATTTTTTAATTTTGATATGGTACGGTTTCATATTGTCAGAACTCAGTTGCTTTCCTCTGTGGAGGAAACAGCGCCAAAATTATTTGCGGTGATTGGTATACCATCTAAAATATGTTTTTTTTTCAGGTATAGAAGATTAAGTTGGCATTACTTTCCAAGATGGCGACCGATTTAACAGCTGCAAGTGATTTATTCTCAGTTTGGTTTGGCAATTCATCAAAACGATCATCAAGCAAGGCGTAGATTCGTCGAATGGGCCCAAAACGAGATTGCCGTTGTTCCCGATTTTCATAAGCGAATTTTGTTTAGCGATGAAGCGCACTTCTGGTTGAATGGCTACGTCAACAAACAAAACTGCCGCATTTGGAATGAAGCTAATCCACAAGTGTATGTCGAAACACCGTTACATTCAGAAAAACTGACTGTTTGGTGCGCTTATGGAATCCTTCTTCAAAAACGATGAAGGCCACAACGTTACAGTCAATGGTGATCGGTATAGAGCCCTGATTACTAACTTTTTCATTCCTGAATTGAACAATCATGATGTCCAGGAGCTGTGGTTCCAACAAGACGGCGCAACATGTCACACAGCTCGTGCCACAATCGATTTATTGAAAGACACGTTTGGTGACCGCCTAATTTCACGTTTTGGACCTGTGAATTGGCCTCCAAGATCTTGTGATTTAACACCGCTAGACTATTTTCTGTGGGATTATGTAAAGTCATTGGTCTATGCGGATATGCCACAAACGCTTGACCATTTGGAAGACAACATTCGCCGTGTTATTGCCGATATACGGCCACAAATGTTGGAAAAAGTCATCGAAAAACGTTGGACTACATCCGAGCCAGCCATGGCAGTCATATGCCAGAAATCATATTTAAATTGTAATGCCACAAGATTATCTTTCGAATAAAAAAAATTCATGTCAATCGAATAATACATCGTTGTTTTATTGCAATTTAAAGTTCTATACCTCTAAAAAAACACCCTTTATATAGTGCCGTACTAAAAAGAGATACCAGTACCCTAGGTCTGCAATGGTAAAATATCAATCCGCATCCCCATTAGAGATTTAAAAAAATGATATTGTGTAAAGATTAACTACAATGAGAAGAGCTTTGTCTCGTCCATGTCATACTACTTCGGATTATTTTACTTTGGGGACGAAGGGGAGGGTAGTAAGCTTTGCTTAACGAATCGATTTAGTAGTATTTTTTACTTTCCCCCCTTTGAATTCCCCTTTTCTTTTTTGAAGTAAAACTTCTTTACGCATGCTTGACTTGGGGAGTAAGCTGGTGAATGCGTGACAAGAGCGTTACGAAAAATGTGATTATGCGAGAACTGAAGTTGAGAGGGAGATATAAGTTAGTGAAGATAGAAAGAGAGAGTTACTTTTCGTGTATTACTGTATATAACTTCGAACATGAACGTTTTAATACGATATATTCATGAAATCGATATTGGGCAATCATCAATTGGGGATATAAGGGCTGCTCACTGTCTTTTGGAGGATAAAACAAGCATCATAATGGTAGTTGTTTACATTTCGCCCAATAACACAGTTAATAATATTATAAAGTTTTTTTTTATAAAAGATCTATGAGATTTACGGTCGAGTTGTCTCTGAAGAATTAGGAGAAAACTATAATACGTTGCCACTCATTTTAACAGGAGATTTCAATGTTCATTTTGCGTCCGAAGATGGATACAACTCTTGGTAAACTTTCTACAAGATAAATTAGAACTACAAATGAATAAAAATCAAAATGAGCCTACCACAAGACATGGAACAACAATCGATGCAGTTTTCTCTAGATATCTTTCTAATTTCCATTCGAAAACGTATGTACCTTATTTCTCATGCCATAAGCCTATTGTCTCGGTCTTACAATCAACCACAGTAATTACTGATGTATTCGATAATGAAAATAATGAATAAAAATAAAAAATCTAATCAACAATATTAATTTACCGATGAAAAAACCCATAGTAAATTTAAATATTTGTAGAAAATTAATACATGTGTAGGAATATACATGTATATATTATGCATATATATACATATATAAACATATATATACATACATATAGATGGAGCTAAAGATATTTTACTTCAGTCGTGTGGTCTAAAGCACACTCTTTTTTTAAAAATTTTTTTACTTTTCATTTAAGTCATAAAAAATAAAAAAATCCTCTTCATATGCACGAAAAAGATTTTGTAACGTACTTTGTTGATTTATACATTATTTTTATAATTGCCCAATACGTTAATTTATCTCCTACATTTTTTTCTTCATATGTTGAACTGAATAAATTCATGGAAAAGACGTAGCCAGGTTTTCCTTGTAATTTTTTCTCTATCGATACAAAGAATAAAATATATTCTGAGGTATTTTGGTGATACAAAAAAGCTCTCTTCAGTTTTGTTTCTACAACAATGAAGTTATTTGTTCCATTGTATTTCTTTGACTGATTTCATTACATATCACATGTAAAGACATTGTTCGAATAAAGTTTTCCTAACAATACATTTCTAACAATTCAGATGCTGTTGATCGACTTTTATCCTTACGAAATCAAAATGGCTGGATGGTTGAATTTGATGTTAGTAAGCGCGAATATGTTTCAAATGTTCCAGGAAATATTAGGTAAATTTTAAAAAAGTAAGATTCTTCCTAGTTTCTATAAATTACCATTAAGAGAGTTTTAAATAAAAAATTTTTTTCTTAAAATTTATAGCTAAACTATTGTTAAATGTTTTCCGAAACTAATATTTTCTTCAATCTGAACACAATTGTATTAATATAGTTAAATCTCGAAATTTAACTGTCTTCGGAATGATACTTTTATTATTATTAATACTTGCATAAACAAATATTTCAAGTTCTTCAGAAAAACAATTCAGTACAAAAAACGCTTGCTTTGTACTTAATTAAATTTTGCTTACTTTTACAAGAGTAATTTCGTTGAAAAAAGAGTTAAAGATAAGCCAGATTAATTAAAGTATTGAAATCTTAAATCATAAACCTCAGCAGAGTACAGGTGTTTCGTATATTTAGTAATGTACTATTCAAGTTAAATTACTCTTTCGGAATTTTTATTTCACTTTTTAGTTTTATTGAAGAAAGATTCCTATCGCAAGATATTATTTTAACAAATAGTATAATTTTTTAACGTCAATTCCTACTTCGTTAGTAAAACGTATTGGTGCCATCTGTTGCAGTTAGTTGTAACTACGACAGAAATAACGTAGAATAAATTTAAAATTAAAAAATAAAATTCTATGAATTTGAAAAAAACTGTATTAACATCAAATGTCATCCACTGCAAATTAAAAAAAATTATTTGAACTTGAATGGAGATGAATAGAAAGTATTTTATTAATGATGAAAATTTGAACCTTATATATATATATATATATATATATATATATATATATATATATATATATATATATATATAATGAGAGAGTGAACTAATAATAGGAATTGAAAAAAAAAACATTTGTGAAGCCTTGATGATAAATTCCATGTTTGTACTGAATATTTCTTGCAAAACACGAATTTTCAAGATATTAAATTTATTACAAGCCATAGCCATTTTTAAGAAAGGTTACCTGAATCAAGAGAAATATTACGTATTCGTATAATGGATACAGTTTTTTCTTTTCTGTTTTAATACTGAGTACTGGATCAGTACAATGAACTCGCTATAACACTATTCACTAAATCGAAAAGCTCCGAACCATCAACTGAAATAGAGCATTCAAAAGGATTAAATTTTTAATTAAGAATACAGTGTTTCACTTTTCATCAGTTTTTTCTTTGTATAACGCTAACGAATAACACCAAAGGTAAAAACATCTTTTGAAATAAACAAAACAATGTTCCACAATATTAGCGTTATATTACTGCTAAGTCATTGTAATGATGTGTGTGAATTATATATTTTATTATATCACTCATTTCAACTTGGACATTCCATTTTTCCCTAAATAGAATATGTTCTATATTTCATATCCCACATTGAAATAAAAAATGTATTTTAGACTTGGAAAGAATTCCAATCAACTTCATATTCAATTACATGTGTAAAAGTCTAGTCGGGCATGAAAGTTGGCGCAATTCAGCCAAACATGACCAATCAAAATACATTACTAAGGAAATATCACATCAATTGGTGACATTTTGACATTCTGGTTTGGCAAAAATGATTAAAAAATATTTTACTCATTGTCATAAAAATTTACTAAATTTCAAAGAAAGAGTATGGAAAACAGATGCATATATCACAATCTCATGAACGTGCAGTGACTCTCAAAGGCAATCGCATACTTGCTGGTTTCTATAAAATTGAATATTTTTGAGTCAGAAAAATTAATATATCGAAACCGTAATGTGTTAATAATATCTGCAACTGGTTCTTTTTGGAATAATATAATCAATTTTTAAAATATAGTATAATTATTCTTTTGAAAAATTTGCGATCAAAAACCACTAAAAAATTATGCCCAAAAAGTCTTGGTACACTTAGAAAAAATCTCAACATAGTTTTAACTATTCTATTTTTTCTTACTTTAGTACTTAGTGAGATATCTTTTGCCATCCACGACAACTTTTAAGCATTTTAATATAAATTTCACCAGTTTTTTGTAATTTCTGCATCAACATTCCTCCAATCTTCGGTTATTATTGTTTTAATTCGCATTTTATTTTCGTATGTCATGTCTTCTTACTCTAGCTTCAAATTATCCCCAAATATGTTCTACTGAGCTTAAACCAAGTGATTTAGGAAATGTTTTCAGAATTTGGAGATAGTTATAGAGATATTAGAAGAGAAAAAAAGTTGAGAGTAGTCTGCTTGGGGTCATTATCTTGTTGAAATATGAAGTCGTCTCTACCTAAATATTGGGTGGATAATTTCAAATTGTTCTCTAAAATATTTGAATAAAACCCATGTGTGATTCACAATACCATAAAAAAATACTAAATTACCTAATCCTAAAGCTCCATTACCCCTCCCCTTCCACTGTGAAGAACACCTCCATACTTCAAAGTTCCAACTAAATTTTTCAACTTTTTTCTTCTCCGAACTATTATACTCCTGTCGGAACCAAAAGTGTTGAATTTTCTGAAACTTAATTCCAAGAATTGAATTGAAACAATGAAGTAAGAGGTCTTGTGTGGTTCCTGTGTGGGGGAAGGGTGTAAATCAGATTCAGGATTAGATAATTTAGTATTTTTTTAATGGAATTGTAAATGATGATCTTTTTTTAAATATCTTTAAGAAGAATTTGAAATTATCTGCCAAAAATTTGTGTATTGGAGACGATTTCCTTTTTTACTAGATAATGATCCCAAGTGTACATCTCTCAACGTACGTCTCTTGTGTCTCTGTAAGTCCCATAATCTGAAAATACCTCCCCAATCGCCTGATTTAAGCCCAACAGAAAATATTTGGTGAGAATTTGAAGTTACAGTAAGAAAACATGACATACAAAAGCAATAACCACAGAAAAGAGGAGGAATATCGATAGAGAAATTACAAAACATTGGTGAAATCTATATCAAAATGCTTAAAAACAGTTGTGGACGCTAAATATATCCTACTAAGTTCTAAAAAGAGAAAAAATAGAACAGTTAAAACTATGTTGAGATTTTTTTAAGGGTACGAATACTTTTCTGACATAATTTTTTTAAATAATTTTTCTAAAGAACAATTACACTGCTGTTTGTAATAAAAAATGCAACACCATGAAGGAATCATCAGAATTAAATGAACTTTGCAGCAAATTTCAACTATAGAATGCTACGTAAAATAGTAACGTTTCAGAGCCACCGCACATTTGTGGCACGAGCAGCGCCCTCTGAACTGATGTTGAAAGCGTATAAATAGAGGGCTGTAGCGTAACGTTAAAAGTAGTTAAGGATTATTTCTTAGTGGCGAACGTTTAGTGAGACCTAAGTATGCCTCCTCGACGAAATAAGGGGAAATTCCAACAACTTACGGAATTTGAACGGGGGAGGATTATCGGCCTTCGAAAAGGAGGATTTTCCTATCACGCAATAGGATCTCGTGTGCAGCGAAACAGTTCCACAGTGATGCGAGTTTGGAAGCAGTGGACCGACGAGCACCGAACAACCCAAAAAACTGGCAGTGGACGACGGAAGGGGACGTCAGCGTGCGAGGATCGACACCTGCTCCGCATGGTGGTGAATGACCATACAGCTTCCTCCAGGCAGTTGGCAGCACATTGGTATACTGCTACAGGTGTACTAGAGTCGACTTCGTCAATTCGTCGACGTTTGCTGCACCGTGGATTGCGTGCAAGGAGCCCTTTATACAGGATACCTCTCACGGCAAACCATCGACGGCTGCGTCTGCAATGGATTCTTGATCACAGAGCCTGGCAAGCTGATTGGCCCCAAGTTATCTTTTCAGATGAATCACGCTTCAATTTATGGCATCATGATGCCCGCATTCGTGTAAGACGCTATGCCGATGAGCGCAGCCTTCTAGAGTGCGTTATCGAATGACATAGAGGCCTAACACCCGGAGTTATGGTTTGGGGCGGGATTTTGTATCATGAACGATCCAATTTGCTACGAATTGAGGGTAATCTTAATAGCAACAGGTACGTCCGGGAAGTGCTACAGTCCGAAGTTGTTCCCTGTCATCCCTGGAGCTATCTTTCATCAGGATAATGCACGCCCACTTGTAGCAAAGACTGTTGGAGATTTCTGTTCAGCCCAACACATGCAACTTCTTCCTTTGGTCTGCTTTTCCTCCGGATATGTCGCCTATTGAGCACGTGTGGGATTTGATTGGTCGGCATCTCGCTTGTGATCCGCGCTGGCAATACATGCAATACGGAATTCTCTTCCACAAGCAGGCATTCAAAATCCGTTTGATTTCATGCCACGTGTTGTAGCAGCTCTTATTGCAGCGCGTGGTGGCTACATCAAATACTGAATTCGGACACTTAATATTATTGTCTTGTTTTGAAAATTTAGTCATTTATTTGTACTAATACAACAAGCCGTTATGCATTAAATTTCATTTAATTTTGATAATTCCTTCATGGTGTTGCATTTTTTACAAACAGCAGTTTTTATTATATTTCAAAAATTGTTTCTATTATTCCAATAAAAACAAGTTGAAGATATAAAAAAAAACTATAGTTCCAATATATTTATTTTTATTAGTCGAAAACATTTAAATTTTATAGAAAATTGCAAGTGAACGAACACTTTTGAGAGCCACTGTATGTAAATATTGCGATATTTTTCTACCAAGAAAATGTATTGATTTGTATTATGATCTGTGATATTAAATGGAGGCTACCTCAAAGAACGGAATACCTAAATTATTCATCGGATATAAAATTAAGGTATTCACATAATATACCGTCGACCATATTCGTCAAATTGAAAGACGTCGCCAAATTCTGCGATATATAGCCTATAGTGGAAGCTGTTCTTGTGCATGTTCGAGCCCAATAATAATGGCGATGATAGAATTTGGTGACAGGTTTTGAATTGGCGAACTTGGTCGACGGTGTTATACACAAGTACCAAAATATGTTTACTAATAAACTATAACAGATTGAAAAAAAAGAATCGACAGAAAAAAAGAATCTAAGCCTTAGAAAATAGAATATTTATTTATTATAGAAAAGAATGAAACCCCCGTTAAATGCTATAACATGATTAAATACATAGAATCAATGAAGATATATAAGGAAACTTTGTTTCAAAAGAAAACCCCTTAGAACCACGTTCAGTAAGTAATATATTGTGTCCAAAGAATAATAAAGAAAATTAATCTAAAAGAGTTGTATTTTATATGCAGCAGTTTATTATTTTAAAAAAGCAATTTAAAATTACTGAATAAACATATCCATTTACTCTCAAAATACTTGTATGCGAAGTATTTTTCGGTTTTTAAACTGAAATGCTCACACACTGCAGAAATTACATTTTTGCGAAGCAACACATCTATATAAACACACGGAGGGGGGGAGTATAATTTTTTTTCACAAAATAAGAGGGATGATGGTACCCATCTAGATGAACAATAACAACCATCGAACGAAGGGTCATATTTCACTCTGAAAGTCAGAAAAAGGTAAAATTAGAATTAATACCTAACTTACAAAAGTGTTGTGAAAGCAAATGAACTTCACTAAAAATTGAATAATCTAATTTATTGTTCAGACAAAGAGTCAAAGCTAAGGTGCTATGTTAATTTTGTCAGCAGCAACAAAGATTTTCGTAATGAGATCTTCCACCAAGTTCACAGGCGTCTAGCACTTCAAAGATTTCATGTACTCCACGAAGAAAAGGGGTAGTGGGTTTGTCAAATGAGCGTGAACGCTAAACTATATGTGTTCCGAGTTCAATCAGTTTTTCACGATATGTAGCTTTAAAGTAGAGGTATTCAGTGGAATATCTAATTGTGAAGCAGTCGTTGCCACATACAAAAAATTTACACGACACCAGGAATCTTCGTAGAGGTGCGCTAGTCATTTTTTCCACCAGTGTACAGCAACGCTCGTGGCCTTTACTTTATGCATTTTCTTTAAATAGTAAATCAAATTCAGCAAATTTTGGTATCATTTATGCTGTTGTAAATTCTGGCTTTAGTTCTAATTTTGCTCTTTTCTACCTTTCAAAGTGAATACAACCTATGTTCCACGGTGTGACGTTTGAAATAAAGAAAGATAGATTAATCTAAATATTTAGTTTATTTACGTCGCAGTAGTGGCGTAAAGGAGAACATTTGGGCCCCCCTGCAAAGTCAGATTTTGGAACCCCAAGTTGGATTATACAAAGGGTAGGTACTTGGAGACAATCAGGCTTTGAGCCCCCTAGATCCCTGGGCCTTAGCGAGATGCAGGGATTGCATGAGTGTACGTTGCACCATTGTGTCGCTGTTATTAATTATAGTATATACTGTTACGTAGATCCAAGGGTTCGAGGATTTTATGCAAAAATAATCACAAAGGAAAAATATCAGTTCTTTAAGAGCGATGCGAATTTATTAGCGAAAATCCAATCCTTTAAATACAGGATTCAGCAGCAATATTCACAGGGTAAATATCCGAAGGTCTCCACACCTTCGACAGAAATCAAACACAAGAACAGTGTTTAAAAATACACGTACGTAAAGATTATTCACAAGCACAGCCGAGTTAGTCGAAACAATCCTCACTACTCGCTGGCTTAATCAAGACTCTTCGCCGTACCGGCGAGCATCTTTTTTATATGCGCGACAGAAACTTCTAGAAATATAACCGCTCGTGTCATTGAACGTGACACTAGTGGAGAGATCTACTACTTTCTAAAAGATTCCAGAGGGTTCGGAACTCGCCAACATGGTCGCCAATGAAGCCAAAATGGTCGTCAAAGTCGCCAACTTGGTCGCCAAAAATGATGCCAACTTGGCTCTACCGTCAAGATTTGCCTTCTCATTGAATCGCCATTATAACGTAAGGGTGGCACTGCTTGTGAATAGTACAATTTTAACATGAAATAAATATAACACAGAGTAATTATAAATGCATTAAACACTCAAATACAAATTATTTACACAAAATTCGTAACACTGCCTCCTCCTCAAAGACTGCACGTCCCGGGCAGTACAATCCATGAGTAAGAGGAATCTATTTACAGGCAACCTATTCACATAATAATCACATATAAAGTAACAAATGTATTCCACAGCATATACAATACAAATAAATCGAAAGCACATGAAGAGTGCCAATAATTATAAATAAATTAAAAAAAATTAAATTAAAAATTAAATTAAAAGTTAAATTCCAATATTAAAATAAAACTAAGCAAGTAGAAAAGAGAAATAATTTACATTATTTACAAAATAATTAATGACCATGGTCTGAACTTAAGGATCTTCTTAATCTTGGCCAAGATAAGAGGCTATTGTAATGTATTACCTTCGGTTTTGAGTGTGGTGATTTCTGTATCCACACCACAACGTCATTCAGTCTTTTTAGGACTGTGTAAGGACCTTCCCAGTTCGTCTGTAGCTTCGGAGAAAGTCCTTTGCGACGTTTCGGATTCCATAACCACACTTTGTCGCCTTCGTGAAAGTCGTGTCCAGTTGCTCTTGCGTCGTATCGGGTCTTCATCTTCTCGGAAGCCATGCCGATTCTTTTCCTAGCAAGATGATGCATTTCCTTCATCCGTGCCTGGAGTTTCTCGATATACTATATACTCCTCAAGCGCCAAGGGTGCATCTGGTCGCCGGCTGAACAAAAGATCTGCAGGCAGACGAAGATCACGTCCAAAGAGCATCTGGGATGAGAATAACTGGTTGTCTCATGAACAGCACTCCTGTAGGCAAGCAAGAAAAAGGGCAGCTTTTTGTCCCAGTCCTGATGATTACTGGATACCAGGAGAGAGAGGCTGTTCAGAATGGTCCGATTGAACCTCTCTACCATGCCGTCAGACTGAGGATGCAAAGCTGTTGTCCTGGTTTTGACGATGGCGAGTATTTCACACAGTCTCTTGCAAACTGCAGAATCGAAGTTTCTCCCTTGATCGGAATGCATTTGTAGAGGAACCCCGAATCGTGAGATTCAGTGTTGAACTAGAACCTCTGCAACAGTTGAGGCCTCTTGGTAGGGAATAGGATAAGCTTCAGGCCACTTAGTGAAGCAATCCATGGCAACCAGGATGTCGTTCTTGCCATCTGACGATCTCGGAAGTGGACCTAGGATGTCAAAAGCTATTCGTTCGAAAGGCGCTCCCACATTATACATCTGCAGTCTTCCTCTAGTGCGTTTTCCGGGACCTTTGCATGCAGCACAGGGATCACATGTGCGACAACACTTTTCCACGTCACTCCGCACATTGTTCCAGTAGAAGCGCTCACGAACTTTTTGTAAGGTTTTCATAACACCAAAATGACCTCCAGTTGGACTGCCATGGAGTTCCTTAAGGACTGTTGAAACTCTTGTCTTTGGGAGTATTAATTGCTACTTGAATGTTTTTCCGTCGTCAGACTCCCATTTTCGATATAAAACACCATTTTTCTGATGGAGAGAGTCCCAAAGAGCCCAGTAACGTTTCGTTGTAGGATGGAAAGGGGCGATGTCTTGCCAGCTGGGCTTTTCGTCAGACGACTCTTTGAATTCTATGATTGTTTTATCTCGGAATAAGTCCATTGATCTTTACAGACGCCCTCGTTACTCCACGGGTCTGATTCTGATGTTGATGGCGTTGTAACTTGGCGGACTACTGGATCTATCACGCCAAATTTCTTTTCGATTCTCCAGCTGTATTTACTGTTCTCTGTACAGGGTTTTCTCGAAGGGGCTTCAATATTTCCATCTGCTGATCCTTTTTGGTGACTACATACTTTCTTTGACTCGATACCATTTGTACGATGCGGATCTTTCTGATTTACTCGAGGACAGTTATTTCTTAGGTGTCCTGCTCCACCGCACCCCCAGCACTTGGTGCTGCGATCTTTCTTATTGTTTCGGGGGCCGTTACTTCTGAGATGCCCTGATTCACCACACCCCCAGCACGTGATACTACGTCTCCTCCGGTTCTGACGTTCAGCTATTAAAGCTTGCATTTCCTCTTTCAATTTCTCAATTCCCTTTATACATCGCGATTCACAGGGCTCATCTGCCGTCACTCTAGCTTCTTGGATGGAATGGCGGTCTATGCAACTGGCTTGAATGGCGGTCTCAACTTTCAGGGCATATAACAGTGCAGATTTACGATATTTGAAATCTGCCATTCTTACAGCCATCTGGATTTCTTCATCCTTTAGCCCGTCCACGAAATACTCGAGACAAATTATTTCTCACACATTTGCTGAGAAATCAGAAAAGGCTAAGGTGGTGAGCCTTTGCATTTCAAATGCATACTCCTGCAAACTTTCTTCGGATTTCTGATGTCTTGTTTTCATCTGCAGGTGGGCATAGTCTTTGGAGAATTTCTGGCTGAACCGAAGATCCAGAGCATTATAAAGTGAGTTCAAATTCAGCAGCTCTGTGTCGGTAAGAGTCTGCAAAACTTCAGCAGCTTCTCCTCTAAGGGATGCTACTAGCTGACATGCTTTGACCTCTTCAGTCCATCGATTGGCTTCAGAAATTATACCAAATTGAATCTTGTACACCTCCCAGTTGGTTTTTCCATCATAGGTGTACAGTTTCACTGACACTGGTGAGGCCGGTACAGGTACTAGAGCAGCAGGGACAAACTTGCTTTCGTTCGTCGCATTCCCGCAAGCTAGGAGCTTCTTTTCAAAATCTTCTACTCGTTGTGAAATAAGGCTAAAATTTCCAGCCACTCTTTCATATCTTTCCTCAACTTGCTCTATTTTCTTTTCAAGAATATTTCTCAGCTCTTTTTGTCTTTTCTCAACATTTTCAATAATGTTTTTCAAGGTATTGATGCCTTCCAGCAAAGCCTTCTGTTGTTCATCCATCGCTCCTGTTACTGGCATAAAATCCCACTTCTGACACCAAACTGTTACGTAGATCCGAGGGTTCGAGGATTTTATGCAAAAATAATCACAAAGGAAAAAAAATCAGTTCTTTAAGAGCGATGCGAATTTATTAGCGAAAATCCAATCCTTTAAATACAGGATTCAGCAGCAATATTCACAGGGTAAATATCCGAAGGTTTTCACACCTTCGACAGAAATCAAACACAAGAACGGTGTTTAAAAATACACGTACATAAAGATTATTCACAAGCACAGCCGAGCTAGTCAAAACAATCCTCACTACTCGCTGGCTTAAGCAAGACTCCTCGCCGTACCGGCGAGCATCCTTTTTATATGCGCGACAGAAACTTCTAGAAATATAACCACTCGTGTCATTGAACGTGACACGAGTGGAAAGATCTACTACTTTCTAGAAGATTCCAGAGGGTTCCGAACTCTGCCAACATGGTCGCCAAAGTCGCCAACTTGGTCGCCAAAAATGATGCCCACTTGGCTCTACCGCCAAGTTTTTGCCAAGTTCTCATTGAATCACCATTATTACGTAAGGGCGGCACTGCTTGTGAATAGTACAATTTTAACATGAAATAAATATAACATAGAGTAATATAAATGCATTAAACACTCAAATACAAATTACTTACACTATTTACACAAAATTCGTAACAATACGTTGAAGTTATTAAAAATATTGTTGAGTTCAAATTCTGTTGTTTGTGAGGGAGGAGGTCACCTCTAGTCTCTGTGAAAGTTTCCAACCATCTCTTCTATCTGCCTTCTATAGGGTGTTTGGGATGATAAGGGTCGGCGTCTTTATCGTTGAGTTACATCTGGTTCGTGGGTGGAGTAGGGGTGCTCTTCGTGGTGTCAAAGGTTACCGAGTGATGCCCAAGACAAGATCGCGCAATATTTTAAGGATGCAGGGATTCATTGAACGTGGTGATCACACATATCCACAAAAAGAAGCCGATTTACAGCTGTGTAACGGAAATGGTTACAATAGCAATTATTATTCGTCCAGATGGTTATTGTCACCCCTCCTCCCCCTCTTGTTTAGTAAAAACAATTTAGATTCATTTTGCATAGAAAATAGATTTTTATACTACAAATACTTTATTTTTTAATTAGAAATATTTTAATACTCATAAATCTATATGCATCTTTCAGGAAATCCTTTACAGCCTATCAATCCGATCAATTTTGAATTTCGTTACCAAGAAACCATAGCTATATCTAGTGATAACGATGAAGAATATCAGAATGACTACGGTATTAATTTTTTCCGTAAAAATTTCATTTTCTTGTTTGTAGAGATATAAAAATTGCATTTGGATAGCGATACAAAAAAAAAAAAAAAAAAAACAACTTATAAATGAGAGCCTATCTACCATTTGTGAAATTCAGATATTCATTGATTTTTCTAAGAACTACAAAGTTATACGCTCTAATAACGATTCATTATCTACACTATAAAACAATTTTAAAAAATTTATTTATTTTTCCGATACGACTAATACTTTATTGGTTTTTAATAACACAAGGGCCCTATTTGGGCAAAGCAGCGTCCAACACTCGTGAATTTACTATTAACCAAGCAGATGAAGTAGTTCTTACAACTGAAAATCTAGAAGTAAGGCGTGATGGAAGCAAGAAAAAAGTAAACACTTGTTCCTGTTGAAGACAAGAGAAAGTCAAAGATAGAGAATTTAAGAACCACTAGGGATTATAAATACCATACTCAACTAAGTAGTATAAGCTCTTGAGGGAGCATGAAATAAAAATAATAATTGGTTTTCAATGCTTCAGTGTGCAAAATTTATTAGATATTTCCTCCCGATTGTCGCTGGTGCCAGTGACTTTTGCTTCCCTTGTGAACTATGGGCGAAAATTGACACTCTTGATTTATATGAGATCTCCCTATTCTAGAACAGGTTAAGGGTCTAGTCATTTTTATGACTCAAATGCAGCCTTCCATATAATTCTAAATGGAGGTTCATGGATTACTGAAGAGATTTGCTCTCGCCTGTTTAGATTACATGAGAGTCAAATAAAGTTTTCTTTCTCAAATTGTTGTCTGCACATTTTGGCATAATAGAAAGTAATGCTTACATGTCATGGCTATAAATCTAAATAATGACAACTTTGCTAATGGTATCTTAATAAACGTAAACGCTGTTGCAAATTTCAAATTGAAAGAGAAGGTAATTCCTGTAAAGCACACATCGACTCACTCTGTAACATAAGTGAAGACCGTCTTTTTACAAAGACCATTGCTAAGCTAAGAACAGGTAATTACAGATGAATGAAGATTGATAGGGATAGTAGAACTTTTAAGAATTATGATAATTGTTCAGATACAGAGCTAACACCTGCTTATATCTTTTATTTCCCAGCTATTTCTGCTGCTCTACAAGATATAGAGGTCCTGGTTTCCTCAACAAGCCTCTATGCGGATAATATTGAATAGATTGCCAGAAGAGTTGTCTGGACCCATGGTACTGTCTTATTTGGTCCTGTCATGGACACGACAGTATCATCATCCCGATTGTCTTGTAAATTTTACCAGTTGCTTGGTGGTACGTGTGGCACATGACTATATTTTATATTTTATTTATTCAAGAGTTACAAAAATATCATCCATATTTCTTTTACGTTGATTTCAGTGTTTCTCAAACTGTGGGGGGGGGGGCGTGATAACACTACGAGGGGGCGCGAGCATATTGAAAAGTTGAAAACAAAATATTATTTTAAAAAATTGTTAACTTTCTGAAAGTAAACAAACAAATACATTCTCACATAATAAAAAATAAAATGCTCATTTACACTATAATAAACTTATAAATTTATCAGTACTGCACAGTCTATTTAATAATTAATTTAACAATACTATGTTAAGGATAAGTTTAATAATTACCCATGGATTTGTCATACATAAAATTATATGCCGATATTAACTCTTTTCTTGAAAATTTGTACGGTTTATAATTAATCCCTTCAATGCCAATTAAAAATTATGCGATTCGTTCTCCTAACGCCGCCGTTTAGCACATAGGTAAGCGTATGTGGTGTATTGGGGGGAGGTAGAAAAGGAATAAATAATCAAATCCTCTGAAATAGTAAATCCTTTGAAAACACTGTCAAGGTCATTTTATTGCTTTCCAAAGCCTTCGGAATAATTTTATAGATAGCAGTTCTCAGAAAAGATGGTACTTCGGAAAGATGTATATATACGTCTAGGGGCACTTAACACTCTGGCTGAGCTAGATATTTATATACGTTGGGGGTTGGACTTAAAAGGCCAAAGTCGTATTGTTGGTTAGCTTTAAAGTATAGTGTTATTGAAATTAATTCATCGTTATGTATGGGGGGCACGATGCAAATTATAATTGCGTATTGGGTCGCAAACATTTAAAGTTTGAGAAACACTGCTTTATGTACAACCTCAACGTTATTACTTCGATCATGATGCGACTGATCCTACTTCTGAAAGAGCTTCCTATTAGAGATTTAATTATTTTCCGAAGAGAGTCCAACGCAAACGCGCGGTTATTTGATTTTTCGTGAGAAAATGTTCAATACAAGACAATTCCAACGTATAAATTGGAGGAGTGGAGGCAACTTCTGATCTTAACGAAGGTCAATGAGTGTAACAAACCGGACAAGTTTCCTGACTCCGATATCAGATTACAACGTGTGGGTGATAGGTGACCAATGGTTGAATGGTCATTTTTTTCTTTCTCGTCTCCGTGCAATAGAAGATATTCTAAGTCAACCTGTATCACTAGGAAGGCACGGTGGTCGCAGTAACTAAGTAATTATGGTCACGAGATCGTGACCAGTGTGTTGTGAGTTCGAGTGCTGGTGCCATTGCAGACCCGTCATGTAAAGTGTTTCGATGCACGTTATATTTGTCGAGGATCGAATTCCACCCGTTTGGCATGATTTGGTATGACCCTGAAACAAAGCGACTAAGTGTGGAATGGAAGTCAGAAAATTCACCGTATGCCAACAAATTCCATCAAAAACCAAAACAGTGCTTATTACATTCCTCGATGTTAGGGTATTATCCACAAAGAATTTGTTCTAACTGGACATGCAGTTACAGGTCAGTACTGCTTAGCTGTTTTAAAGCGTTTGTTGCATTCATCCAGAATATCGGACTAAAAACATTTGGTGTTTGTTACACGAAAATGCATTCAGTCAAACCTCCCATGTTGTTCGTCGATTTTTGACAAAAAATAATGTCTGTGTGTTGAACCATCCAACGTATTCACCTAATTTAGCCCTCTGTGACTACTCCTTGTTCTCAAAACTTAAAATGAAATTAAAAGGGTGTTATTCTGAAGAGAAGATATTTTGACGTTACAAGTATCTTCGACGCATGCTTTGCACAGGCCATTTCACAAAGTGATTTACAACAGACGTTCGATTCCTTAGTAAATCACTATAACAAGTGCATTTAAGCCGGAGGGTCGTATTTTCGAATAAAAAGCTAAAACAGGAATTAATGTTTTGTTTTTCCATTCCTTTTTACGGACACAGTCTTAAAACTTATTTGCCGCACTTTGTGTAAATATTGTTTTTTATGACAAAACTAACATTATTTTTTATGGTTTTCAATTGACTTGAGATATAATAATCAACACAATCAGCCCAGGAGCAAGCCGTTCAATGAGTACTATAGAAATATACCTTATGCTTTTAATGTATGAGTGGTGCACAGAGTATTTTATGACTAATTAATTAATACTAAATTAAGAACAAGTTGAATAATTATTAGCTACTTCCATGGGCTTGTCTTACAGAGCAAAGTTTTTGAAAGGAGTTTTAAGATAAGAAATTGACCCTCTGAGTTCATTTTCTATATTTAGCTGATATCTATATTTTGTCTTCTAAGCAACCACCGCATTTTGTAATATGTTCCAATTTAAAAATCAGAGAAAGGAAAAATAACTTAGTAATTATCTTATTACTTAACTTTTTTTTGCTTAAAAGTAACATATACAAAATTTAATACTTATGTCATGAATTTGTACGGTTTATAATAAATATTGCTGCTTTATCGTAAAAGTGCATTATTATTGCATTCAGTAAATTATTATGTATAAGGGGGGCGATAAAAATTGTGATTGAAAAGGGGGGCGTCAATATTGAAAGTTTGAGAAGCACTGCCTTATGAGTATCCGTCGTTGTTACTGATTTGGGGATTTTATCACATCACGCACAGAACACATAGGAATAATGCCCCCTCAAATCATTTAAGCCTTTGCGATCAAAAGAAAACCTCTCTCATAATTTCTTTAAGCAACTCTTTAAACCTTATAAGGCTGTCAGAAAATAAATTTCTTTTAAAATGTGCTAAATTAAAACAAAATCATTAAAGGGGAACAACAGAACATCAATGCTGATTTTATTTAAATATGTTCTGAAAATAAAAAAAATAATTTCAAAGTAAATCTAATCCACGAATCTCTTCCAGATGATCGTGTAACAGCCGAATCTGAAAACAATGCTCATATCCGAAAACGCAGGGCAGCCCAATGGTCCCCTGATTACGATTTATATGCTCAGTGGGCAGAAGAATACTATGCAGAATATGAAACGGCTGAGTTAAATCAAGAAAAGGCTTTATTACCTAAAGGAGATCTTCTTGAACAGGTAAAATGTAACGGATTTTACACAGATCTTATAAATACACTGCTCATTATGGAATGTATTGGTATTGCCCTCTATTGGCAAGTGTAACGTTTGAAAGAATAACGGTAGCGTATTCTTGGTTAATTAAAATATGGAATTTATTTACGTCACAACTATTGAAAATTATTTACAAAATGATGCATTAAAGTTATTAAAATTAATTATAGATTGTTAGAGTCCACTATTTTGTGAGAGGAGGATTCGCTGGCAACCGCTCCCGTGCAAGTTCAAAGCATCTCTCCCCTCATCTTCCGGTCGACGGGGCTAGATTCCTCGGGGGTCAAAAGGGGTTCTGTTGCACCTGCAAGCTGCACGTGTGGTTGTCGGGTCTACAAAGAAACCGACCAGATGTTGATGTTTTCGAGAAGTGACTTTACAGCTCTCGCCCTCTCTTATAGAACTTTTCCGTTGAGAAAAGCTTAATGGGATGACGATGAGACAACTGACAGATTACCGACACATCCCTTCATCAAGCACCACTATATTTCTGAGCTGCAATTTTAATTACTAAAGAAAACGCTGAACTAAATTTGGAATTACTTATTTCTAGTGCGTGAGTGTTCTTGCTAGGGAACTTACACAAATCCATAGTACGAAAATGATCAATAGCAATGTAAGAAAACATACTACAACATTAAATAAAAATACAAACACTCCTATCACAATGCATATTATCAATTATACTAACAACATGTTACATCAAATGCTAGTGTAAGACCTTACACATAAAATATTCTTCGCCACAATACTTAATAAAAATTATACTAACGACATGTTGATATGATATGCGAAGTGTACACAAAATATTTTTAACAATATGCCTCTTGCGTAAACTAACTACTCATGTATATTTTAAAACCCTATACACAAAATTAAGCATATTAATACATTTGCTTTTCATGGCTTTATCTTTTGACACGCATCTCCATTCGATATGATATACAGTACTAGTAAATAAATAAAATTTAATACAATTATTATCCTTTAACTAAAAAAAACATTATAAGCAACAATTATGATTCATGAGCAAGAGAACATTGTTAACAATTCCTAATTATCTATCACCGATCTGCTGAGACTATCTGCATTTTTGTGACTTTTACCCGACCGATGTACAATTCTAAAATTATATGGTTGCAAAGCCAAAGCCCATCGCATCAATCTAGGGTTAGAACTAACATTTCTATTCAACCACACCAACGGGTTGTGATCGGTCATAACTAAAAATGAATTTCCACATCTAAGTAATAATGTAACCTTTTACAATAACGCTTCTCTACCTCTGAAAATTTCTTACTCAGGTAAAGGATTGGATGCTCCTCACCTTGTTCAGTTAATTGGGTTAAAACTGCTCCCATACCTGCGTTTGAAGCGTCCGTTTGAACAATTAATTCTCGTTCAAAATTTGGCGCGTACAAGAGGCTTATCAATTAGTTTCCCTTTTAGTTCTCGAAATGCGTTTTCACACTCGGTCGTCCACTTAATTTCTTCCTTCTTTGCTCTTCCCTTCAACGCATCCGTCAACGGAGCAGCGATTACCGAGAACAGATTTATATATTTTTAGTAATAACCCGCTATACCTAAGAAAGCACGTATTTGGGTTTTCGTGCGAGGGGTAGGGAACTCTAGAACAGCCTGAACTTTGATCTCGGAAGGGGTGCGAAAACCCTGACCCACAATGTGACCCAAAAATTTGACATTTTGTTGCGCAAACTTACACTTTGAAGGTTTTATCGTTAACTTAGCTCTCTTTATTCTCCGCAGAACCGTTTCCATATGTTTAATGTGTGACTCCCACGTATCTGAGAAAATTGCGATATCGTCTAGATACGGGACAACGAAATCCTCTAGTCCGTTAAGTAATTCAGCCATGAGTTTACTAAAGAAATATGGAGCATTCTTTAATCCGAAACTCATCCTTAGGGTCTGTATGTACCAAAGCTAGTACAGAAGGCTGCGTATCGCTGTGCAGTTTTACTCAAAGGTATTTGCCAATATCCCTTAGATAGATCTAAGACGGTAATAAATTTAGCCGCCGATACTTTTTCTACACGTTCTTCGATATTCGGAAGAGGAAAATATTCCGTTCTAATGATCCCGTTTAATTTCCTGTAATCTATACATGGACGAGGTTCTTTCCCAGCTACCTCAACTAAAATCATAGGGGACATGTAATCCGATTCTCCTACCTCAATGATTCCTAATTTTAACATTCGGTTAATTTCGTTTTTTAAGATTTCATTTTGTCGGTGCGACATTCGATAGGGCTTCGTCCTAACTGGTTGATCGCTAACTAACTGGATTTCGTGTTCAACCAGATTACTTAAACCGGGATTGTTTGAAAAACATTTAGAGTATTTAGTTAATAATTCGCGCAGTCGATCCATTTGTTTGTCGTGAAGGTGTTTGTTCAACTCGCTAGCCTGGATTATGTCCTCGAAATCATAAATGAGAGAAATGTTTTCTAAGTATGGGATTTCTAACTCCTGGTCTGCGAGAGAGTTTTTTGTTTCATCATTAATAATTACGTTAACGTGTTCTGGCCTTTGTAATATGGTTTTAGCATATTTATATGATAGATTTGAGATGTTTCGCGTCTGCCGGGGATTTCGACTAAATAGTTCGTTTCCGAAATTTTATTTAAAACTGTCCCAGGACCTATCCACTGCACTGCTAATTTATTTGCTCTGGATGTAGCTAACACTAGGACTAAATCTCCATCCTTAAATTCACGTTTTACTGCGTTTTTATCATACCAAGTTTTCCGCTTAACTTGCATTTCCTCCATTTTATTTATAGCTACTTCTTGACATCTTTTTAATCTATTTATTAACTTAAACATATATTCAGTGACGAGATCACCCTCTTCTTCCGGTTCCATCCAATGTTCCATTACTAACGTCTCTGGGGTTCGCAAATTTTCCCCATACACCAGCTCTGACGGTGTATACCCTGTACTTTCGTGAGATACAGTTCGTAACGCTAAAAGAATTGACGGAAGATGTTTGTCCCATTCGGAGCCTGCATCTAAACATAAGACTCGTAAGAGTCGTTTCAACGTTCGATGAAATCGCTCAACAGGGTTACTCTGTGGATGATACACAGAACTATGCCTGACAAGTATTCCGAATCTTTCAAAAAACTCGGTAGTCAGAGCACTAGTAAAAGAAGTACCCTGGTCACATTGTATTTCACGGGGAAACCCCATCCGACTAAAGATGTTTAACAGCGCATCTGTGACACTAACAGAACTAATATCAGACACCGGAATAGCTTCAGGGAATTTTGATGACATGCAAATGGCCGTGATAAGATATCGATTCCCTTTAGATGTGATCGGGAGAGGCCCACATGCATCAATAATTAGCTTAGTAAAAACCTCCTGAATAACAGGGACCAATTTTAATGGAGCTTTCTTTGTATCATTGGGCTTCCCAGCCCTCTGACACTGATCGCAAGTTTTTACAAACCGTTCCATATCTCTATAGCAATTCGGCCAGTAAAAATATCGGTTTAATTTGTCTTTGGATTTCGTAATTCCCAGGTGTGCAGATGTTCCCTCATGAGACAAGGATTTAATGGGGTCGCGCAACTCTTCCGGCACTACTATTAACTTCACCACGTTACCTAACTTATCTTCACGATTTTTGACCAATAATTCCTTCTCTGGCGAATAAACCTGATTGGTAACCTGCACTTGACTGGCTGCCTGTTCGTATAAGGATTTAATCTCCTCGCTATTTTTTTGAGCATTGATTAAATTTTCTCGTGTAACCCTTAGCAGCGCTAATTTCGGAACATATTCCTGGAGTGCAGGTATTAAAATTTCGTCCTCTGCATTCGAAGAAACAATTATAGCCTCATCTTCCCCCTTTTTAGCATCACCACTATCTATTCCCCTTTCTTCTCTAGCCGCTTTGACTTGAGACCTTGTTTGGACAGCATTCAATATTTTCGACTGGCAGGAAATTATAGCCTAAATTTCCTTTTATTAGCTCGGCCGTTTTATTTCCAAGCAAATATCGACCGTGTTGATTTAAGTGATTTCCACAAACCGCTGCCTTGGCTTGCACCGTTCCAAAATTTCCGGAAATTTCCACGACCGCCAAAGGTAAACAAACTAATTCTAGGCTTAACGGTTGTTTTACCCAAACATTTTCACCAGAGAAAGAAGAAGGATTTATGTATTTTGCACATACTAAATCTATTGTCGCTCCCGTATCTCTAAGAATGTCTATATCTCGTGACCATTCACAGAGCCCTTTGTTGTATATGAATTAAGAAAATCCGGGTTTTCATTTCCTTCAATATTATTGAGAGTTTCCGTCGTTTTGTTTTTTATTAATTTAGGGCAAACGGCTTTTATATGTCCAGGCATATTGCAATGATAACATCTTTGTATCACGCGTTTTTCAAAAGTTCTCTCTCTAGTACTCTCCGGAACAGAAGCTCCTAATCTAGGGGAAGTTTTCCCGAATCTATTTTCTTTTTCCTTGACCCGCTGAGTATGTCAAAATTTTATCATTTCTGCCCCACCTATCCACGGGTTTCGAATTTACCTTTCGGACGTCCTCATAATTATCAAAGAGTTCTGCTATTTGAGTAGCTGATTTAAGGTTTGCCCAATTATCTAAAAAATAATCTTTCATACTAGCATTGGCGCGTTTTTTTTAATTGATCTACCACCATTAGATCTTTAAGATCTTGAAAGGTATTTATTTCTATATATATAAGCCAATCAGCCACTCATCTAGATAATTCGTAATTTCAAAAGTGAAATCCTTCCAGGTGCTATCGGATTTTTTCTGGTGTTGGACAAATTTTTGCCGAAAGTCCTCCGGACTTAACTTGAATCTTTTAAGTAATAATTTCTTTACATAATCGTAATTTTCGGCTTGTTCCTCCGGTTCGCGAGCAATAAATTGCACGATCTCTAGGGGTAACAAACCCAATAATTGCCCCACCCATTATTTCTTTTCTATTGCCGCCCTTTTAGCCTGGCGTTCAAAGATCACTAGATATAAACTAATATCTGACTGCTTAGGATCGAAATCTGGGATCAATTTTTTAAAGTTTAAATTAGAGATTACAGAGCATGCATTTGTAGAATCGTTTGATTCATCGTTTACCCTAAATCTGGATTCTATTTTAAACCTTTCTAAATCAAATTTCAGCTGTAATTCTTTCTCTTTTAATGCCTGCTCCTTTACTAACTCCTCCAATTTCATTTTTTCAGCCCTTTCTAACTATTTCAGTCTCATTTTTTCAGCCCTTTCTAACTCTTCCAATCTCATTTTTTCAGCCCTTTCTAACTCTTCCAATCTCATTTTTTCAGCCCTTTCTATAACTCCTCCAATCTTTTTCTTTCATCCCTTTCTAACTCCTCTAATCTTTTCCGTTTGCAATGATAGTCTCATACAGATTTTTAACAAATTCCTCTTCATAACCTTCACTGTTAGTGATTGCAATTTTTATGCTAGGGACAGTCATATTTAAAGTGGCATTTATTCCTAATTCCTCAGCAAGTTGCAACAAGTCTTGCTTTTCCTTTACCAAGGAAAGCCATTTTTTAAACAATATCAAATAAATGTCACGCTAAATTTAACACTGGTCCCATGCATACACAGAAATACACAAAGAAAAACTTAACACTAAAAATAATCAAAATCATTCAAGAGACTTAAAACACAATAAATCTTAAGCTAAAATTGCACACAATGCTTGAAATACAATTACAATTCTCTAGAAACAAAATAACACTGTTCCCATGCAAGAAAAAACCCTAAGTATTTCAAAATTTCTAAAGAACACTTAAACCAAAATTTCTTATACAATATGCAGTTTGCAACTCAAAAATATAACAGTACTCACCCATTTGAAGTACTCAGCTTGCTGTCAGAAGCAAATTATGTGCACTAGTGGTTTTGAACTCTTCCGTGTGAACAATGGTCCTTTTGACCAATCTTGAATCTTTCACCCTTAACAAAAGTGTGGTCAGTTTGACCAGCCTTGAATTCACTCGTGGCACGGCTTCAAAGATGAATTCGATCGCAGCACGGCTTCCGAAAATCGCTTTTCCTTCGAACACACTCGCCGTTAACACTATAGATCAGTTTGATCTTCTATGAGCAGGACGCTCTTTTTCTCCGAAGCTGAATTCAATTGCAGCACGGCTTCGGAAAATCGCTTTCCCTACGGACACTCTAGCCGTTAACACTATAGATCAGTTTGATCCCCTTTGAGCAGGACGCTCTTTTCCTCCGAAGCTGAATTCAATTGCAGCACGGCTTCCGAAAATCGCTTTCCCTTCGGACACTCTAGTCGTTTAACACTATAGATCACTTTGATCTTCTTTGTGTGTGTGTGAGCAGGACGCTCTTTTTCTCCCTGCGTTGCGGTCCGTCCGTAAAAATCCAAAATTTCCTCCTCTCACGGGTCCTGAATGCTAACTTTTTATCCCAAAGCGCTGCCACCAAAACTCTAAGCTGTAACGTTTGAAAGAATAACGGTAGCGTATTCTTGGTTAATTAAAATATGGAATTTATTTACGTCACAACTATTGAAAATTATTTACAAAATGATACATTAAAGTTATTAAAATTAATTATAGATTGTTAGAGTCCACTATTTTGTGAGAGGAGGATTCGCTGGCAACCGCTCCCGTGCAAGTTCAAAGCATCTCTCCCCTCATCTTCCGGTCGACGGGGCTAGATTCCTCGGGGGTCAAAAGGGGTTCTGTTGCACCTGCAAGCTGCACCTATGGTTGTCGGGTCTACAAAGAAACCGACCAGATGTTGATGTTTTCGAGAAGTGACGTTACAGCAAGTTTCTTTAATTTGACAGTCCTGCATTATAAAGTGATATCTAAAACCCAGCAAGGTTGCTAGAAAGGCACATACAGCCAGATCAAAACTCGCCAATTCTAAAAAATTGCCTATAGATAGCAACATACACGTATGTCCAAAATTAGTCACAAAAATGTTTTCACACGGATTTAAAAATGCCACCCGTGAAATTGATAATATTCATAATTTATGTATTTTGAACTGGTAGTATAACGTTAGTTTCCAGTTTGGGTGTTTAGAACCAGTTATCTGATACAATGTGGAGTTTGATCGCTTTAGCATCAAGTGTCTTTACCTGCAGGGTAGTTGATTTGCTTTAAGACCCCCGAATCTAACTTTTTTCAATGAGGGTAAGTTACCACATAATTGTTTAGAGGATTCAACAAGCCACTGAAAAGCTTGAAGCTGAGTAATCTGAATGGAAGGTAGTTTGAGTGTTACAAGTGGCACCGAAAGTGGTACCCAGGTTGTGAAATAAATTCCATGCAAGTAGTTCTATCACCAAAGCCCGACCAAAGTTTCTCAAGAGTGACGATATCTGAACACTCTACTTGGTGTTAAGGGCACGGTGACATAAGCTGACAATAGCTACAAAGCTTTCTCGCGACCTTTTTCTTCGTTTGGAAAAATAATTTCCAGGCAAATAGTATATCGATGTCTAGAATAGAGGCCACCTTACGTTCAGTCTCCAGTGGTGTATCTCCCTCTGAGCACTTTGCACATGAAAGTCCGTTTGACGTGGAGCCGTACGCACCAAGAATGGAGGCGTGTTCTTTTCGCTGATGAGTCCAAGGTTCAGTACACTGAGTAATTTTCGACGAGTCTTCATCTGGATAGAATGTGGAACTCATTGCCATCTCTCCAATGTAGAGGAATCTCAACCAGTCTAGACATAGATAAATCCTTGTTTTGTGGGGTGTCATATTCTGAAGTTGATTCCATTTCATATCTTTGATGCGAGCAGTTTCATTGCATGGAACTATAGGGTGGAAGTACTTGAAGATTATGTGAGATTTTTCCGGGGCACTACAGATCCAGATTTTCTTTTCTTGCATAATAATGTAAAGTAGCATAGAGATTTCTTTTTTTTTTTGAAAAAGCGAATATTCTACTATGAATTAGCCAGTTGATTCTCCAGATTTCAATCCTACAGAAGGTAAATATACAGCATTTCTTAAAATGTGGTCCAAGGACCCCGGGGCTCCGCGAAGGTATCTCACATAATGATTAGATTTCCTTTTTTTACAGACTCTGAAAGGCCTCGTAAAAAATTTAAAGAAGTGCCATCCTAGACAAGATCACAAAATTGTCCCCAATGAAAAGGCTACTAAAACATGTATTTCGATCAAAAATTTTCAGTTTTTTCTATTGTTTGCAACTACATAGACACTACCACAACGTTAATTATATTTGATGTTTATACCGTTTTCTTAAAAGAAAAAAGAAGTGTTGTAAAAGTCTATAAATAGCAGAGGTAACCTTAAGATTATTGAAGAACTTTTAAGTCACTTGGCCATGTGTTGGGAGTCAAAGAGGGATGTTCGAAATCTTTGAGGTCAGGCTGATACATAAAAGAGGGCCGCGGCGATCGAAAGTTTTTAGAGAACCACTGGTTCTAGAAATAAGAATCTTCTCCTAAAAGTCATGCTTTTTGAATGAAAGGTACGAGGGATATTCGGAAACTAAGGTCCAAATCGTCGTAGCTAATCGAATGTCGCGCAAACATTGAAATGCGCATGCGTACCAACTCCCGGCATACCTTGCTCGTCAAACGACGCCATTTGCTTTGGTATTGTTGCAGTGGGGTAAGTACAGTGCTACTTCAAAATGTTTAAAACAATCGATCAGCCCGCTGACTGTTAAATACGGTCAGTGATTCGGTTTTTGACAGCAAAGAACGTTTCAGCAGCGGAAATTCATAGACAGATAAGCGATGTGTATGGCCCAAATGCGATGAATAGCAGCAAAGTGCATAAGTGGGTGAGAGCTTCCAAGGACGGACGGGAAAATGTTCATGATGAACCGCGTTCCGGTCGATCATCAGTGATCACAGATTATTTGGTCAATGCCGTGGATGAAAAGATTCGTGAAGACCGGCGATTCACAATTTCAACTTTAGCATTGGAATTTCCGAATGTGGGTAGAACAACCTTGCACAAAGTCGTTTCCGAAAAGTTGAAATTTCGCAAATTTTGTGCACATTGTGTTCCCAGGCTGCTTACTGAGGAACACAAACTGAAAAGAATGGCTTGTGCTCTTGATTTTTTGGATCGATATCATAAAGAAGCTGATCAATTTTTAGAGAGGATTGTCACAGGGGACGAGACGTGGGTTTCTCACATAACCCAGAGTCTAAACGTCAGTCAATGGAAAGACGTCACACAAATTCACCAGTCAGAGTCAAGGCGAAGCGGACAATCTCAACACGCAAGGTTATGGCAACCGTGTTTTGAGATAGACATGGGGTCTTGTTAGTCGAGTTTATGCAACAAGGGACATCAATAAATGCAGCCACTTACTGCGCTACCCCAACTAAACTTAGACGTGCGATACAGAATAAGCGACGTGGTCTTCTGACGTCTGGAGTTCTGTTGCTGCATGGAAATGCCAGACCCCATTCTGCCATTAACACACAAAATCTGATCAGATCTTTTGGATGGGAACAGATTGACCACCCACCGTACAGTCCAGACTGGGCTCCGAGTGATTTTCACTTATTCCGCTACCTAAAAGAGTTTCTCGGCGGCAAGCGCTTCGACACAGCTGGCGAGGTGAAAGAAGAAGTTCAAGACTGGTTATCCTCACAGGCGGCAGACGTCTACGACTTAGGCATACAGAAGCTCGTAGAACGTTATGACAAATGTTTAAACAAATATGGAAAGTATGTAGAACAATAGAAACATATGTAAGGAATTTAAAATATAAAGTGTTTGAAAAAATCTGTAATGTTTTATAAGTAAACGGACCTTAGTTTCTGAATATCCCTCGTATTTATTTCTCCGTTAGAGTTTCTGGACTCCCTCATTAATAGTGCGGCGATGACTCGTTGTGAAGCTTATGCAGCGCGGTAGACATTCTCTATATTAGACGGATGTTTTTGAGATATAACGCAATGTGATTCAACCGTTTTTTATATGAAACATGTATCTAAATCAGAAGTTTCCAACCTTTTTTGTCTCATAGACCCCTTACCATGTTTTTAGGTTTGGGGTAGATCCCTACTTACCTAACATTGAATTTTTGCAAAATTACCAACTTTAAAGCCTTTTTGACAGCTGGTGTAGAACTACTTACTATAAAAGATATAAATTTCTAACTATAATGTTTAGACACACATGCTAATTAAATTAAAATTTAATTAATACATAAAATAACTGTTACATAAAGTAACTGAACAACAAATAAATGCTTACAATGGGATGGATGAATCTGGTGCTTCTAAAATTGTTGATATTCATTTCGAACTTTACTTTAAGATCTTCGTTAGTGCCTATTCCGATCAGTTCCTCTTGTAATTTGACATTTGCTTTCTCTCTCTCTCTTCAATGTGACAATATTAGTCCATTGCCTACCGTGGCGTCACCATAATCAAAGCATTCTCAAACCTAGTTTCAAAATCTGAATAAAGGGCATTTAAGTGTTAAACGTGGGTCAAAACATCATTTTCCAGGCAGATTGTGACAAATTGAGAAACTGTGGGAAAATTCAGTGTGGCCAATATTATACTCCTCAGCTTAATTCTGGCAAGAATCGCTAAAATGATGGTCCTTGTAACTGCAACTTAATCTCATTAAATTTAGTAAATAAATCTGTTAAATAGGTAAAAAATCTGGTTTCAATTTTCTTTTAAAATTAAAGTCATTATCTAGTTTAATGAGATTCACTATTGTAAACCCTCATTTACACCTCATGTACTCCCGAATTATTTGTTCGCTGACATGGACCACTTGCAGGTCATCATAGATCCTCAAGGGATTGATATAGACCCCTTTGGGAATCTTTGATCTAAATTAATCAACCTCTTTTTCATGTTTTTATGTTCCTACATGCTTTTTCCTACAGTAATATATCTGTGGTAAATTGCGTTGCAATAAACAAAATCTTCAATTGTCAGATTTTGTGTTTGAGACCTGAATTTTAGATAACATTGTAACATATGCTCATTGTATTTACTTTAATGCAATTATCATTCCCATGCTTGTTTTCGGTGTAACATTGATATTATAACTCAGAATCACAAAATTTATTCTAACGATGAAGCTTGAAATTTTAAGTTACAGTCTAATGACGAGGATGACATCTAAATTGACATTTCAATCCCCAGTTTCCAGGAAAGGAATGAAAGGAAGTGAGAACCATTCTCCGATCACATTGGTTATCAAATGTTCTAAAACAATATTTATATAATTTTTAAAGCCAAATCGCAGAGAATTTGTGCATAGTGGAATTCACTGACTTGATGTTTTTAAGGCTAACTTTCAAAAGTTAGATGGAATTCTAGAAGAAAAATGTCCACTAGATAACATCTTAAAAATAGAACGATATATATATATATATATGAAAACAATTATAAAATCCCCGTGCACCACAAATTATCACACGGGGCTCACAGAAGTAAGTGTTAATCACACATTACAAAGGAATGAAGGGGAAAAATTATTATATTTACAAATATTTACAGCAAATTCACAGAAACTTTTAAAAGCACTTCTGGTGGAAAGATGTTGCTGAAAATTCAGAAGCCAATTTATATTAAGTCCCTTCAAAGCCTGTCTTAGAATATTTCGCTCACTTTCAAAATTGGAACATAGAAGGAGCCCATGTTCTACATTTTCCTTGCCACCAATAGCACAATCACAGGGAGATAACGGAACTAAATTAAACTTGTTCAAGTAGCTTTTAAAGTTGCCATGGCAGGTGGAAATTGGGTTATTTTGCAAATAGTATAAAAATGATGACAGGGCAGGGTCTCTTATTAATGGTTGGAAAAAATTTCTTTGCTAAGCTCCCTTTATTTGAAATGAGATATTCTTGGTTCCAAGACTTCACTATTCTTTCTTTCATGATCTTCTTGCAAAATGATATAGTAATACACTGCTGGACAATTGCTAAGAACGGATAACACTATCATCCATAGCAACCACAAAATGAAAGGAAGCAAAATGTGGAAAATTAGAATAAGTGCGGGATATTAGTAAGAAGAAGTATGAGTATGCAAATTTTTTTCCACGTCTGTTCATCACGTGATAGCGTTCATAAGAGCTTTAAAGGTTTTGACGTGTGTGGACAGTTGTTGTTTCAAGTCAAAGTTTTACAGGAAAGATTTAATAGACGAACTTAAAATTTTGGCATGTCTTCCCGACATCACATAGATGATTTTATGCGTGGCCGAATTATTGGAAAGATCGAAGAAGGGCAAAAAATAACAGATGTTGCCAGGGAGTTCGACATCGCTCACAGCGTAGTTTCACGGCTGTGGAAGTCATTTAAAACTACTGGAATGTGTAGTAGACGGCACGGGGGAGGTCGTGTTAGAAGTACAACGCCTGCAGAAGACAGATATATCGTCCTATCAGCAAAAAGGAACAGGCGCACCACAGCTCAGCAGGTGGCAAATCAGTTTCTTGCTGCCTCAGGAAACAGATCTCCCGAAAAACTGTTGCCAGACGTTTGAGGGGAGGAGGACTATACGCACGCAGACCTGTTGTGTGTATCCCATTGACCAGACAGCACCGTACTACCCGTTTGCAATGGTGTCGTGAGCATCACAATTGGCCTGAACAGGACTGGGCATGCGTACTATTCTCAGATGAGAGTAGGTTCAGTCTGTCATCGGATTGTAGACGCCAACTGATCTGGCGCGAGAGTGGCACTGCTTATCGTCCAGAAAATATCCAGGAAAAGGACCGATATCCGACATGCAGTATCATGGTGTGGGCCGGCATCATGATCAATGGCCGCACGCGCCTACATGTGGTTGCGAATGGGACTATGACGGGCCAACGATACATTAATGAAGTTCTACTTCCTCATGTTCGTCTTTTCCGTGGTGCTGTCGGTGATAAATTTGTTTTTATGGACGACAACGCAACATGTCATCGAACTCTCGCTGTTCAGGATTGTTCAGACAGCGAGGGTATTCAACGTCTCGTATGGACAGCGCGTTCTCCAGATCTAAACCCCATTGAAAATGTGTGGGATGCTTTGGGGAGGCAAGTTGCTGGTCGAAACTATCCTCCGACAAACAAGAACACCCTCATCCGTGCACTCACAGAGGAATGGGATAAATTGCCTCAACAGCTGCTGGATAATGTTGTGCAAAGTATGGTACGACGTGTGGAATGTTGCATCACACTCCACGGTGAACATATCCCGTACTGATACCTTTCTTTAAGGTGCCTGCTGACTTTTAGATGCATTGTTCCATTTCTCCGTACGCAGATCAAATGAACATTTTTTTTCTTTCAGATGTTTCACAGCTTTTGTACTTTCCAGAACAATAAATATTCTTTATTCTTATGCCTGAACAGTGTGGCAACTATATTTTATCCTACTAGGCCTCATGTCTCGCTTAATGTTATGCTACATAGCAATTTGTGATCCGTCCTTAGCAATTGTCCAGCAGTGCATTAATGGCAATGTCAATTTCGTGCTTGGTTGCAGCCTTTGCAAGCTAATCGGCCCGCTCATTTCCAAAATGGCCGTGTGTCCGCGAGCAAATGCAAAATCTATTGAGATGTTTCTATCTTTTAGGCTTTTAAGTTGATTTTGAATCTCGACGATTATGTTGTTAGATGAAGAAATACACTTAAGAGAATCTAAGGAGGAAAGAGAGTCTGTACAGATGAGATAGTTTGAGTTGACACTGTTTTGTTCATTGATCTATTTAAGGGCGAAGTTTAAACATAAAAGTTCAGCTACAAAAACTGTGCATTCATCATGAATTCTAAATTCGTGTGATGAATATATATATATATATATATATATATATATATATATATATATATATATATATATATATATATATATATATATTGAGATTCTTTTAAATACAGTAATACCTCAATTTATGCTACCCCGACTTACACGAACCCGGAGCTACAAGAATTTCAAATCCCGTCGATTCGTCTTTGAGTGGTACACAAAGACTCTCCGTTAAGGCTATCTTCGGTTAATGTTAGAGTATAGGGGCCGAATTCGGAATATTTTTTTATATAAAAGTACTCAAACATTAATATTATATTTTGGCGACACTATCCTGTAGAGAATCACTTATTTTATCATACTACTCATTTTTATCCGAGTTGACACATTTTTTCTTTTATAAAATGTGTTTTGCATTTTTTTTCTTATACCGTAATGCTAAATGAGCTACCCCTTCACATGTGGTTAAAGGAAAAACTAATTATAAATGAAATATTTTGAAATTTTAAAAACACTATACTATAAACAAATGCATGAGTTACAATGTCACAAATTTTTATAAAAATTGAGACATTTTTTCTGTTCGAAAATGTGCTTCGCGTCAAGTTCACGCTGTCGTACATATGGCGATTGATTGATTTAATATTAACGTCGCACTGTTCAGCTACATGAGGGCTTTTGGCGACGGACCACGTAATTTTCAACCATGGTCAAGTGACGTGGACGACACCTGAGCTGGCACCCCCCTCTCCTAACTACCACACCACACCAACGGAGGACGTTCCAGCTCTCGACAGATTTAACGTGCATCGCTGCCCGAGACGGCGGGTCTTTAGTGGTACTGGGATCGAACTCGTGACCAGGCAAGCCACGATCCGATACCTATACCACTCGGCTACCGCGGCCACCGTACGTATGGCGAAAACAGCTTTAAAGGCTTTCAGTATGTGAATATCAACATTGTACTGTTCAGCTACACGGGAGCTTTGGGCGAAGGACCTTGAAATTTTGAGCCATGGTCAAGTGACAAGGACGCGACACCTGAGTTGGCACCCCCCTCTCCAAGTATTCTCTCCCTCTCAATATTTCTTCAACTAAACAAGGAATGAAAAATTTATTAACATGCTACAAGGAAATTTTGCGGGTGAAAGAAAAAATATCTTTGAGTTGGCACTCTACTTAGTTAGGTTTTGTGAAATCTTCTACATCAAAATAACTTCGGTTTGCGATTTTATATTTGTATTATCTAAGATTTTATTGAGCATTTTTTTTTCTAAATTATTTTCTTTCGACTCCGGCCCAACTAAAAATAATTTATATGTATTTATTTTCGAAATTATACCCCGACTTACGCGGTTATCATTCAGTCACAACTATCGCGTAGTACTGTATATCATTGGGCTTCAAACTGTGTTCCACGGAATCCTGGGGTTCCACACGTTACAATAAAAAATCAAAAAGAAAAATTATACATGTGTATGTAAAATGGATTCGTGTTCTCTATGAAGAGAGAGTTCGCATTACCCTCCATCTAAAGCTCATCCAGTCATTAAAACTGAAAATTCTATGTATACATAACTTTATTTGCAATAATAATTTACAAGCTCTGATCATAATACACTGGCCTCAAAAAGTTAAGGTACAACATGTTTTTCGAAGCTCACCATAAAAAAAATGGCAGTAACAATAAAATGCATAGTTTACATGAATGATAATAACGAACTTTAAAAACATTAATGCAAAAACGATTGCTACAACACTTTTATTTTATAGAAAAGAACGTATATTTATGAGTGAGAGAAAAATATGCAAATATCAAGCTTTCGTACTTTTGTGTGTAAGTTGTGTTGATTTTCAACAGTTGGCAGTTTCGGTGACAATAGTCAATAGAGTTTAGAAAATGTCTCAGAGACGTCGTTTACCCAATTCGTTAAGGTGGCGGGCAGTTGGATGAATGGAAATGGGATTGTCGCAGGCTGATGCTGCTAGACGTCTCAATGTGTCTCGTAGTGTTGTTCAGCGACTTTGGGATCAATACCAATCCGAAGATTCTGTGTCCAGAAGATCTGTTCCAGGCCGACCACGAGCTACAACACCTGCAGAAGACCGTTTTCTAGCTCTTTCGGCACGAAGGAGAAGAACCACTACTGTGCCGCAGCTCGTTGCAGACCACTTTCAAGCATCAGGAAGAAGAATCTCCGCTACTACGGTGCGAAATCGTCTTCTACAATGCAGGTCTGTATGCAAGAAGACCAGTTGTGTGCGTTCCCCTCAACGGACGACAGCGAAGGAACCGCTTATGCTGGGCAAGAGAAAATGTTTCTTGACGCAGCAACAATGGGCTTCTGTGCTGTTCACAGACGAGTCCAGATTTACAATGGAGAGTGATTCAGGGCGTCTACTGATCTGGAGGGAACAGCGCACTAGATACCATCAATCCAACACTGTTGAAAGACACAGTTATAGAGGTGGTGGAATCCTGGTTTGGGCAGGGATCTCGCTCGGTGGCCACACTGACCTGCATGTGTTCCATGGAGGAACCGTAACTGGTCTTAGATATCGGGATGAGACCCTTGATCCATATGTCCGCCCATATGCTGCTGCTATTGGTAACGACTTCATTCTGATGGATGATAATGCACGACCTCACCGAGCTCGGATTGTTGAGGAGTATCTGGAGGATCACGGTTTGGAACGAATGGAATGGCCAGCTCGATCTCCGATAGAACATCTTTGGAAATATCTTGGCAGAGAGGTTGCTGCTTTAAATCCTCCTCCAAGGTCGTTACATGAGCTGAAACAAGGCTTACTCTGTGTCTGGTGTTCGCTTCCTATTCTGGTGTCCGACAACTTAATAAACAGCATGGGAAATCGATGCCGCCAATGCATTCAAGTTAGGGGTGGACACATTCCTTATCAGAACCCATTTTTGTATTGTTTTTATGCCATTTTACCACATAACACTGTGATGTGCTGTTTTCTCCAAGAATGGACTTTTCCGCAGATTGCTTTTTTTTGTTATAAATCGTTTTTGCAATACACTTATACAAATTTCTATGACGCATTCAATAAAAAACTATTTAATGCACATATCCTCCAAATTTTTTGTTTCTACATTCATTCATTTGCAAATTAGACACAAAAACCCGATTGTACCTTAACTTTTTGAGGCCAGTGTATAATAATAGTACACAAAAACGCTTTTTTTTATATGTACTATTCTATTTTTTACCTTCACGGGTCCAACGAAACAAATTTATACTCGTTTGTAAGATGTTTTGTACATTAAAAAAGTTTTCTAATAGAAAATGCACCTTTCTTTCATTTGAGGGGAAAAAAACACCTAAAGTGAAGGAGAGGGAACAACTTATATTGACATATCTAAAGATTCGACGTCCAAACTTATATTTAAGCAAGAACAACTCTTACATTTTAGGTTGCCAATTCATGCAAAATAACAGGATTTAAAAAAATGAATGAATGAAAAATGTTTCTCAACGTGAGTGGATACAAAATAAACAAGAGAGTAACATTGAAAAAAAATTTTAAGTCGATTCTTACTTAGATCAACAAAGAAAAATTTTATTTTAGCTACTTTCTATTAAATAGTTACAATTACACTGCTGGACAATTGCTAAGGACGGATAACACTATCATCCATAGCAACCACAAAATGAAAGGAAGCAAAATGTGGAAAATTAGAATAAGTGCGGGATATTATTAAGAAGAAGTATGAGTATGCAAATTTTTTTTCCACGTCTGTTCATCACGTGATAGCGTTCATAAGAGCTTTAAAGGTTTTGACGCGTTTGGACAGTTGTTGTTTCAAGTCAAAGTTTTACAGGAAAGATTTAATAGACGAACTTAAAATTTTTGGCATGTCTTTCCAACATCACATAGATGATTTTATGCGTGGCCGAATTATTGGAAAGATCGAAGAAGGGCGAAAAATAACAGATGTTGCCAGGGAGTTCGACATCGCTCACAGCGTTGTTTCTCGGCTGTGGAACTCATTTAAAACTACTGGAATGTGTAGTAGACGGCACGGGGGAGGTCGTGTTAGAAGTACGACGCCTGCAGAAGACAGATATATCGTCCTATCAGCAAAAAGGAACAGGCGCACCACAGCTCAGCAGGTGGCAAATCAGTTTCTTGCTGCCTCAGGAAACAGATCTCCCGAAAAACTGTTGCCAGACGTTTGAGGGGAGGAGGACTATACGCACGCAGACCTGTTGTGTGTGTCCCATTGACCAGACAGCACCGTACTGCCCATTTGCAATGGCGTCGTGAGCATCACAATTGGACTGAACTGGACTGGGCATACGTACTATTCTCAGATGAGTGTAGGTTCAGTCTGTCATCGGATTGTAGACGCCAACTGATCTGGCGCGAGAGTGGTACTGCTTATCGTCCAGAAAATATCCAGGAAAAGGACCGATATCCGACATGCAGTATCATGGTGTGGGCCGGCATCATGATCAATGGCCGCACGTGCCTACATGTGGTTGCGAATGGGACTATGACGGGCCAACGATACATTGATGAAGTTCTACTTCCTCATGTTCGTCTTTTCCGTGGTGCTGTTGGTGATAAATTTGTTTTTATGGACGACAACGCAACATGTCATCGAACACTCGCTGTTCGGGATTGTCTAGACAGCGAGGGTATTCAACGTCTCGTATGGCCAGCGCGTTCTCCAGATCTAAACCCCATTGAAAATGTTTGGGATGCTTTGGGAAGGCAAGTTTCTGGTCGGAACTATCCTCCGACGAACAAGAACACCCTCATCCGTGCACTCACAGAGGAATGGGATAAATTGCCTCAACAGCTGCTGGATAATTTTGTGCAAAGTATGGTACGACGTGTGGAATGGTGCATCACACTCCATGGTGGGCATATCCCTTACTGATACCTTTCTTTAAGGTGCCTGCTGACTTTTAGATGCATTGTTCCATTTCTCCGTACGCAGATCAAATGAACATTTTTTTCTTTCAGATGTTTCACAGCTTTTGTACTTTCCAGAACAATATTCTTTATTCTAATGTTTGAACAGTGTGGCAACTATATTTTATCCTACTAGGCCTCATGTCTCGCTTAATGTTATGCTACATAGCAATTTGTGATCCGTCCTTAGCAATTGTCCATCAGTGTAATATGCATATGCATATGATAGAATCACAACATTAAGTGGTAATTCAGTTTTATTAATTATCATTAAAGTATAGTATTGTCATCCAAAACAATCGTGTATATAAAGTTTCAGTTCAATTGAATGCTTTAAAACGTGAGAAAAAAACATTTACAAGTTTTGACACAAGTCGCCAAAATGATCGCTAAATCGCCAACGTGGCTGTATTTGTAATTCTTTAAATAACTAATTTTAATCAATTATAATTAAATTACTGTATTGTCATCCAAAATAATCATGTATATAAAATTTCAGCTCAATTGAGCGCTTTAAAATGTATTTTATTAATGTGATTAAAAAATCCACCAAGATAAATAAATAAATATATAGAGAGTGTGAGCTATAATAGTAGGAATTGAAAAAATATAAAAACAAATTAAGTGCAGAATATGAAATGTGACTGCAGATAATTTCAATAAACCTAGATTTCGACACTTTGTGTAACAAAACGGAAGCACATTTCCCACTTACTAAACATAATAAATGGGTAGGTGTGTGTCCCTTAAATCATAAATAAATATTATTGTATGTGTGTGTGAGTAAATTATATTAAAATTTCATTAATTTTTATAATAAAATACTTTATTTTTGTCTTTACATAAAGTACCTATAGCACGTTTGAACTACTTTAAATATTATTTTAAGAGATATTCTTCTAAGTGTGTGTGAGGAATAGAGTTGCCACAAAACTCTTTATAGCTCTAAGGCCGGGTTGGGCATTAAGTTGATCGCGATCGACCGGTGGACCGCCAAGACATTTTGGGGAGACCGCCTTCACATAAAACGTTCGACGCACGTTTACTAAAAGAAACACAGGTGGTTATCAAGATAATGGTAATAACACCCGTGAATAAAACTGCAACCCAAATTTGAGAGATGTTTTCAAGAATTTACAACACTAGAATCCCAAGTTGCCTTCATGGGTTACCCATTTGGCAATGTTGATGTGAAAAACATAACTAAAAATATGTTGCATGTTCTCTTTATCTCTCGAGGAAAACGAAGCTTTTCCCCCTCCTACAAAAGGGTGTAATTTGTAAAGAATAACTTTTGGAATCAATATAGACGAAGTAAAGTATCCCAATTTTAGAAAAGCAGCAATTTATTTAACATCGTTCTTTCGCTCTACCTATCTGTATGAATCTACATTTTGAACGAAAAATATAATTAAGACAGCATAGCATTCCCGTTTCACAGACGACCACTTAGAATCCGGTGTAAGATTAGCAGTTAGTAATTATATACCGAGGTATTCAAGAGATTGGGGCGGATAATATGAAGTCAAAGCCTTCTATGAGACTATAGCTGCGAGAACTAATTTTAAGTGAAAATTATTTATTTTTTGATGTATTGTGAATTGTTTGAAAATGCATAATTTCATATTATTAAATTTATGGGTATAATTATATTATCTTTGTATTTTGCGTTTTACTTAATATGTAGTTTTAAAGTAGTAAATTCTTCTACTGTAGTTATGTAGGCAAATACACATATTCTGTATTTATTATTGTTAAAATACAAATATTGTCGAGCCTTTTTTTCCCCCTCATCACACCTACGTCAAAAGGTGGATCGCAACACCTTGACAAAATTAAAAGTAGACCGTGCAATGTAAAACTTTGCCCACCCCTGCTCTAAGGGTTCCGCGAATTGAAAAAGTTTGAAGACCACTGCTGTGTGTAACGGATTGTACTTCATTAGCATGAAAAGTGTAACTTTGAGTGTACAGAAGGTTGATAAAATTATTAATTCGAATGCATTTAAATGTATCTAATTTATTTGTATTCCTTTAGTTTTTACGCAAAACTGCTGCAAATAAAACCGCAGAACAAATACAGAAAGAAATTGAATGGGAAATAAAGAAGAAAAATTTGACAGAGACGGGACTAGTCATTGGAGCATGGATAATCGGGCTAATTATCTTAATCATTATCTTCAAAATAATAGGTATTAATAAATGTTTTATTTTATTTTTTAGAATATCTAACAACGCGCGTTTAGCAAGAACTAATCACTTGTAATAAATTCTGAAATACGTTTTGTTTTTAAGGTTTAATGCTTTCATATTTGTCTAAAGAACTACTGAAACACCAATCTCGAAATTTCTTTTTCGATTGAATTTTAAATACATCAACTATCTCAACTGAGTTGATGCAAATTATAAACAGAAAGTAAAAAAATTTGTAAGTGAAATAAATTATCTTTATTTTTTAAGAGCTTATTTGTAGAGGGTGTCCCAAAACTCAATGTCAAGCGAGCACGGGGTGAAAGGGGAAATCAAATCAGATCTCGAAAAAAATTCCAGATCACTTGGTTCAAGGGGGGACTAGCATATTTTTGAAAATGTGGGGGATCCTCCATCACATCATGAAGTAGTAATGTGACCGCAAATATCGCAGTTTTACAGATTTTTTTTCACTAAAGTACAGGGTTTCGAACTGTAATTTTTTTCGTTCTGGGTTCAACTTAAATATATATATATCGGTTCAGTTCCGGATTTTGCTCCGCCAAAAATAACGGTTTTTGGTTCAGTGTTCCGAATGAATAATTTTAATTTATACATTTTCTTATATGTACTAAAAATATAATTCTATCATAAGCAAAACTTTCAAAAAAAATTCCATCAAAATTTAGAATATTTTATTCTTTTTTTTAATTGGTAAACTATGTGAATTGATACAATTAACCAGCATGTACGATACGAGTGGTGAGCAAAGAATAGGAAGCATTGCATTGTTACCCATTGTAAGAATCGCATTTGACAACTAGGTTTATGATTCTGGTTTGTATATCTAAACAGTCTGCACAAACATCTGAGGATGATCGCATTCTGAAATGCCATAAATATAACTCAGACTGATATTTTTCTCCAAAAAAAAAAATACCATACTTTATGGTCATTCAACTGAATTAAATCTGACTTCTACACCTACAAATAGTTTCATATGCGTAACTGAAACAGAAAAGTACTAGTGAACATCAAAACAGGAAATCGAGAACCAGTGTACATCGATATCAGTGTACTCTGATATCGAACAGAAATAAAACGATATTTTTTTTCGGTTCAGTTCGGATTTTCTTTCCAACCAAAATAACGGTTTTCAGTTAGAAACCCTGCTAACTTGATTTTACAAAACCATGCTACTAATCCCAGTCATTATTTGCTGTGATAGTTATGGATAGAAAATAACAAGCGTTGTACCATTTTGGAATCTTAACTAAATGGGCCATCTTTTGAAGAGCTGGTCTAAGGTAGTATGCAATATTTTCTTTTTATGAAGAGTCAAAGTTAGGTGGCATCATTTTCTCAAACCACCACACAAAAAAACTACGTTAATTTTAACAAAACCAGCAAAGTTTTTATTTGAATTTTGAGTGTGATTATGAGCACGGCAATGTAAGATCACGTTAGTGAAGAAATCATTGTGTTCATAATCACAAATTGTGAAATTTGTGGTTATAGTAAGTACCTAATGTGATGGAAAGGTAAATTTTCCACATTTTCAAAAATACTAGCTGCGTGACCCGGCGCTGCACGGGCTTTTTCAAGAGCATAACTTTTGCGAATGGAAATTACCTGTTGTCGTCTCGTATTCAGTACTTCTTGGTTTGTGTGTAATTTAAATATTTTGTCCTTAAAATTTCCTGTTTCGAAATTTTTTCTACGTCTTTGCCCCGTCGGACGCGGGTCTGTTTCCCCTCCGCTTAGCCCGGCGTTACATGGGCTTTTTTCAAGAGTGTGTGTAGCATCATTCCCCAAGGAAGTTTCCTCTTTCTGAAGGCCAACACTTCTGGGTGTCTGTGTATGCTTAATGTGTGATTTCTATATTTATGCCATTAAAACTCCCTTTTCTGAAATGTCTTCGGTTTCTCTTCCTTGACTGACAGGTTTCTTTTTTCTCAGTTTAGCCCGGCATTGCACGGGCATTTTCGAGTTTAAACATTCTTTTTCCAGAGAGAAATCTTTCTTCGAATTCCTATTTTAGACTTAAATTTACAAAATTAATCTAGTTTTATCCATAAGAGAACATATAATGTGTGATTTTCGTATTAAATAATTAACTTATTAATGAATTATAAAAAACAATGCTGATTTAGTTTGTTTTAAAAAAAGTATTAATTTATATTCATTTTTGTAAAATAATGAATTGAAAATTTCTTAATTTTAGCTATTGATTCGACAGCTTATTTCTGGATGTTTTATTATTCGATTAAAAATATGTAATTATAAAAAAAAACTATCGGGGGAAGCCTAGAAGTGTTTGTTTACAATCACTGCATAAAAAGAGATTCAAAAAGAAAATAACACAAATTAATAAAAACTTTTCATCATTACCTTAAGTGAATTCTGTAGTTGCTTTATCATACTTAATTATCACTGGCATTTAGCGATTCTTTTTGTTGCCTTTTTACGGCTCCTCGAAATGGAAAAGTATTTAAAAAAATAGTTTTATGTTTAAAAAAAACCCACAAAAACAAAAGTTTTTAAAATTACAAAGTTCCATCAATTTTTTTTAAAGAATTAATATAATATTCCGTTTCAACTTTACTTAGAATTCAATATAAAACATAGCGAAATGTTAACGATAGAGACAAGTTGGCAAATGCCTAGCTACTTTCATAACTCTGGCTTTATTAGAGCTTTGTAAGACCCGCCGTGTAGGGGCCCGATGCACGTTAATACTTTATCCAACCGCATTATGATTTACTGCAATTTTTTTCATACAATATATTTTTTTTGGATCACTACATTTAAAATTAAAGGATATACATAAACAAAATACTCCACTTTGGAAAATTTAATCCGTTAGAGCTAATAAATGAATTAAAGATATTCCACTGTAAAATTAAATATATATACCGTTCACTTAAAATAAGTAGTCAAATCATTTTCTACGGTCTTCATTAACATACAAAAACATAAGACACTTAAATTTTGACAAACTATTTTTTCCGCTAAAATACTCATCATGGAATCCGTGCTGCCATATATCTTGGAAGAGTGGAAAAAATAAAAAATACAGTACAGTAGTTATTGCATTTTTAAGTGTAAAAATAATTATATCTGCCTACTCAATTAAAATTATAGCGTTATAATTAACTATTAATCACAAATAAATTTTGAAAATTTGTCCAAATGATGCAGTGTGAAAGAGAAAGTTCATTTACTTTAATTATCAGAACTGATAAAAGCATTTATTTGGAAAAAAGATCAATTTCTTACTACCAAATGTGCATAGTAAAATGATAAAAAAAACCCATTCAAATCAAGAGAAATTTATAACAACCTCTCCCTTCAAAACTTAGCTTTATTCTGAAATAAAAAAAGGCATTAAGCTGATCAGAGGAATTAATTAGAAGCGAGCACCTTGCGTAGCCAAAACAAAAAGAGTTCTTTCACAAACAAAAGATAGATATATGCTGACGTGGGCTTTTTTGCAGCGCAAGCAAGCCAGAATTGCTCGCAGATGGCAGAATTTTTTCCTACTTACTTGACAAATATCGTTATATTTTGGACACTTCATACAATATCTTTATAAATTATAGTCTATGCTATAAATTATAGCCTATGTGCTATTCTGATGTATAAGCTATATTACTGTAAAGTTTCATTAAAATCCATTCAGTTGTTTTTGCGTGAAAGACCCACAAACATTCGCATTTATAATATATATTAGATAATTTATTAAATGCAATATAGATTTAAACATTCATTGATGCTGTAATAGTAATGGAAATAATTAACTTTTTAGAATAAAGTAGACCCAATTCCTATTTTTAAACTTAGGATATTACTATTTCCATATCCTTAAAAATAATTACTATAATAGATGCTTTCATTAACACAAAACAAATCAGAACTAACCATTTCATTTCTGTAAAGAAAATGAGCTTTAACAATCTCACAAAAAATGCACAGCAAATAAAAGATTATTTTGTTTAAGCTGTTAAGACCCTGAAGACTGTTAAGGGGATTTTAGTTTATTAACACGAGGATATTTAAAAATATTCATTTTACTATTTCTAAATATAAATTTCATACTTTATTTTCCATTGAAAATACAGAAGTTATACTTTTTCAGTTCAGATGAAAGTTTTGATACAAAGCAATAATCTGAAAAACTTTTAGCTTAAATTAATTTTATGATAACATCTCCGTTACGGGAAATAAGACAGACGAAGATTGCTTTAAGTTCAACTTTTTTTGTGGTATCCAAACAATTTCAACAGGTATTAATGATTTAAATTTGTCACAACCAAAACTTCTACAATCAAAATATTCTTTTTAAAAAACCATGTTTAATAAGGTCAATATTTTCAAAATCTCAAATAAATAAACAGAACTTCAATTTAAGAACCCAAGATACTTTAAAAAATTTCCCACACACACACACAGAGCCAGTAATTCTACAAGTACAATATAACAACACACCTAAAAACAGTTCATTAAGATACTGGAATAACAAAAGAAACATGATTTCTTGTAGATATGTGTATTAAAAATATAAATAATGATCTTTAAAGTTGTATACAATGAAAATACCAATACTTATTTCTGGATGTAAATTAAGCTATTTTCCCCCCCTTTTAACAGTCAAAAAATACTTCTTTAAATTCTTCTGTGACTTCTGCGATGTATACAGATTTAGAGAGAAGACAGTAAATTTTGTGAGCACTTATGAACCAGGAATTCATACACACAAAAATGGCGAGCAAGAATTTTACGAACCAACTGAAGAAGAATTGGACGCTTTGAAAGAAACAAGAAAATTAATGTACAGTGTATAGTAAAATATTATGATCTTAATTTAGAATACTTCATTATAAAGAAGCTTAAAGCGAATTTTTCTTTTTAAATTTTGCATGCTGTTTAGCTACCTTAAAGTTTATAAATGTGATTTAAAAATAAATATTTACCTGTATTCCCATTTCAAATAAAATTTATTAATTATATATATATTTATAACACCTTTTTTATTAATATTCAATAAAAGTCTTGATTTATATTTACTATAGATAATAAATCCTAGAAAAAATCAGTACACAATTATGAAATTTAATTTCATGTAGATATAGATTTTCTACTATAAACATACTTTACCCTGTTCTATTTATAAATTAGCAATTTAAATTATACATTACTTTGGTAATAATATATTTTGCTCAATTACACCTTAACAGCTTTCTTGTATGTTATAATATGGGGTATAAATAACTTTTTAAAATAATTATGCAATACAATTCAATTATATAAAAATCATATGTAGCAATTATTTTAAGTCAAAATATAATACAATCTAACTTTTTTTAAAAAATTTTTGAATAATGATTTTGTCAAAAATTAAAAAATTCCAACTTTATTATAAAGAAAAAAAAAAAAAAAATGACGCAGACATGACAAAAATGAGAACTAGTACATTTTGATAACTATGGAAAGGAACATTAAGATTCAGCAACTTTAAAAAAAATAGTAAAAAACTATAAACTGTATCACATGATTATGTAGTAAACATTCAATTCCACACACAATACACTTGTTTTACAAATTTAAAAACACTCCAAACTAACAGGAAAAAAGTATATATTCAACATCAAACACCAAAGTCACACTTATTTACGATGAACAAAGTCCTAACCTGAATTTCTCAAAATTATTCTTTTGAATAGTACAACCATAAAGAAAAGTTACATTACAAATTTATCTATAATTTTTTTAAAAAATAAACTAAAGTATATATATATTTTTAATAATTGTACTGCATCATTAATTCAATTTCCAAAACAAGAAAAAAAAATGGTTTCACTTTCCTTTTTTTTTAACTGATTGCTTTCTTTTTTGATAACTTTTAAGCACTAAAAATTCAACTTATATGCAACACATAGCAGAAAATTAATGATATAAGCAATATAAAAATATTTACATTAACAAATGCTATATATATATATATATATATATATATATATATATATATATATATATATATAGGCATAAAATTACTTAAATAAATCTTTTTCTAGAAATATTATGTCAATGGTTTATAAACATATTAAACATTTTAAGTATGCCAATATGAAAGAGAAGTACTAATGATAAATTCAGGTTCATTAAATATGAAAGAGAAGTACTAATACACTACTTTCTTTCAACTAAATGTCTGTTGATTATATACAACTTATTTTCAATTATTCTACAGTAAAAGGAATATTAATTTTTTTTTTGCAAGAATATTTTATTTTAAAATACTTCCAGTGTTTTTTTTCTTTTTGAATATCATTTCAATGAAATTTCTAGCAAACTTTTTATTGCAACATCTACTATGGTGAAGTTTTCAGAAAACCATCCAAAAGATGGTCTCTTTCAAATGATATCATTCAAGATGATTTAATTTCTTAAAAGCATTCAATGCATGTAAAAAATATTCAAAAATAAAAAAAAAACACTTTTAACAAAATAATACATTATTTTTAATCAGAAAAGGTCATTGTGACCGAATGATAGGGTTAAAAAATTAATTTGAAATTGTTTTCAAAGAAATGTACAAACATATTTTTCAATAGAAAGTTCAAAACCTATTTATCTGAAATATTACATTTATTTTCAACTTTCTGAGAGGAGATAATTTCGAAGCTTTTATCTCTCTATGAATTTAAAGTTTTCTTTTTTTTCCCACCTGCAATTTAATTTTCTTCCTTCAAGCATCTTAGCCACTTAATTCATCAATAAAGAGCTATTGCTTCATAAAACACAAACTGTATTGATTAGAACATTGATTACAAGAAAAGAAGTATTAAGGAAAAAAAAAAACAGAATAAATTCCATTTGGAATTTATCCAACAATATGTGTCAGTACACGAGAGAAAAAGATTTAATACTCTATTTTTTAAAAATATCTATTGACAACAATCATTTTGAAAATATTGCAGTTCATTCTGATAATAAATTGAACCAAAAAATTATGCAATCAATAATTGATATTATTTATGATGAAAATAAAACTATGTTGATTAAAACTGATTATCAATGTAAACAATTAAATTTAATTCAATCTAATACTTGAGATATATCAAAATATTTTTCACTAATATAAAATCTAAATTCAGTCTGTACTCCAAAAAATACCACTCTGTGTAGATGAAGATGAAAATTAACATCTCTATCTATAAACAGCACATGAAAGGTTATAATTATTTTTAGCTATTATACATCCTTTCATGATTTATATATGTTAAAGATTCTTTGAAAAAAAAATATAAAACATTGTAGAAGTGATATATTTTAGGAAATGTATGTAGATGTGTTCCTTTAAATTTGAACTTAATGGCATCAGAAATGCATCCAAAAATCTTTACAAGATATTTATAATTTAAAGACATTTCATAAGTCCAATTATTTTCTAAATGCTTACTAAGATTTCCAAAAATACAAACAATGCTTAATTCAGTATAATTGTAAGTACAACAAATAAAAAAAAAATTACTCCACATGAATTACTTTATGAAAACTGATAAATTATATCAAAAATATGCATTAAACAACACTTGTCCAAATATTTGTAATTGAAATAAAATAAAATTTGTGTGGAAATTGGAATTTAATGTAGTCTGCTTTACATCAAAGTTAATTATTTCAGATTTCTTAAAAAACATGGACTTAATAATGGATTTGTCAACTTTAAAAAATAATTATACTTATGCACTGTGAAAATTTTTCTGATGGGAAACTTTGATTTCATACCAAAATCTATCAAAAACATTCCCCTGTGTCCAAAGTTTACATTAAAAAAGAAACATCTTATTTATAATTAAATTTATTAAAAGAGTTTGGAAGGTCCTATATCAACTATGTTAAACTGGAACAATTAAAAATGCATTTATTTTCAGAATCCTCTCCACTTATACATTTGATAAAACACACTCATAATCTGAATTTTTTAAAAGATGTTCATTAAATAATGAAATATAAGTCAATTAAATTATTTTTAATCTTTTTATACTCAGAATTAACTACTTTTTATACCTAAGTGTTCTTGTTCAAATATTTTCATAGAAAAAAAAACTTTTCCTTCAGTAAAAACTATTTTTTATGATTTTGAATCGATAATCATTGGAAATAATTTGTGAGAATTTATAACGAATTTATATTTTGTTAAAAACACTTCTTGAAAAGAGAATACTATTCAAATTGAATTTCAGGAATTCAATTACTAATAAAAAATACTTCATATTTGGATTCAGCGGAAAAAAAAATTACTATAATGTAACAACAATGGATAGCACAAAGAAATATCACACTATATACTTATAATAGCAATTAAAAATAAATTAATTATATAGACAATATGAGTTTATTATATTAGTTATATTTAACAAAACCTATTTAATGTGGCAAAAATTTTCAATTGACATTTATACACACAGAATGAAAAAATTAAAATTTCATTTTTGAGCTACTTTATCCTCTCATAAAACAACAGATATGCTTGGCATTTTAAAACTACAGCTTCAGATACTTCTCTGACGAGAGAATCACTGATATAGAACCACTGCCTTTCTTCATCAGCATCTGCTGCTTCAACATTGTCTTTGGAAGAGTTTGTTTTGGAGAATTTGCGCAATAACTGCTCCAAGTCACATTGAGCTAAGGGTAATTCATTCATAAAAGAATGATTTAACCTTCGTTTTGATACCTTCACATAAGCTGTATAATGTCCACTACGCAGATGACCACTGTGCTCAACAATGCCATACAGAGAATATAAGATTTCATCCTTGACTGATGACATGTGAGGTAGAATCTATATTACAGATATCAAAATTAAAAATTTAGCAAAAAGAGATGAAGCAATAAAAACGATCTAAAGTACATTAGTATTTCATTGAAAATAAAATAAACTTATATATGGATGTTATAAAAAGGAAATTTTTATATAACTATCAATAAATTTTCACTTGGATATAGTTTGAATATTATAAATGCATTTCAATAAAACCTATGTTCCCACATCAAACATATATTTTTATCAAAAGAAATCTTATCTTCAAAAATAATTTATTCAAAACAGACAATTTAATTACATAAGTAAAAACATTATTCAACAAAACATTAATTTATCAATAAATAAATTATTATTACATTATACCAAGGATCAATTTTGCTATGGCAACATTTGTAATTTATTTTACACTATTTACCACAATTTTTAAACTGTAAAACATGGGATAGATCACATAATTATAGTCCTGTGTGAGTGTGTATTTTGTAAAATGAAAATATTTTCCTCAACATAAACTTCTCTCTTTCAGTAAAATCTTGGATTTAGGGAAGAAAAATGCTAATTTCCCCCCTAAACATAAAGAATTAAAGAAGCTGAATAAGTATAACAATAAAAAAAAACTTATAAAATAAAAGATGTTTTTCATACCAAACATGCAGAGCTGCAATATGGAGATAAGTCTAATGTCAATGGAAATTCCACAAATCTGTTCACTTTCTTTAAGCTTGTGATGATCTAAAAAGAAAAATGCAATGATAATATAAATTAAATTCAGTAATACGGACATTACTAAGTATACATTTTTCATTAAAATGTATTATAATTAAGTAATTAATCACCAGGAAAAATGTAGTCACAATAAATGTATCAGAGCAGAACAGAGACTGATTTGAATTTACACCCCACTTTGAAGTAATGTGAGGGCTATTAGCAAATGGACCTCGTAATTTTGAACCGCAGTCAAGAGACAAGTCAACACCTGGGCTGGCACCCTCCTCTTCAAACTTCACCCCCCCCCTCTGTTCTCAATAGAATAACTTTGGACCATGTTAGATTTCATACATCTTTACACACTAGATCTTCAGTGGCATCAGGACTCAAACTTACAACTCAACAACACTGGCCACTCATTTTTGACCATGATCACTAGGTTACTGCAGACTCTACAACAGAGAACCCTCACAAAGAAACAGATAAAAAAAATATTATTGCACTCAAATAGATTAAATATGAGCATTTATTTATTAAACAAATGACAGGTATTAGACAACAAGCTCTCAATATTTCTTGACAATGCAGTCCAAATGATTTAGTACAAAATACTTGTCCAAAGGAGTAGTGGTCCAGAATCACACAAAACACAATCAGGTGAATATTAAAAAATGTTTCGCAGCTGGTATAGTGATTAGTGATGCTCACTATTGTGCCATAGGACCTGAGTTAGAATCTCGGAGAAGGCATGGTTGTTTGTAAATGTATAGTGCCTATGCGGCATGGGTGCACTCTAAACAGTCATTAAGCTGCAAGTCCTCTCATGAGGTTGGTGGAAGGGGAAGAGAGATGGTAGGCCCTTGACGACTTCAGGGTGTTCTTCTTTCAAATAAGGGTGAACTGAGCAAAGTCATATTGTCACCTTTATGGTGTTCAAAGTTATGGCTAACGACAAGCGCATAAAAATCTAGCCCCTTGCAGTGATGAATTTTGTGGGTCTTGATCTGATGTTACTGTCGATCAGGTGGCATAAGTAACAACAACAAAAAATACATAAGCACTAAGACAGTCACTTCTAGTCAAAAGTCTAAACACGGATACAGCTGCAACACAAGGTAAAACATTTTACTTTCAATAATATTATTAATAATAATGATTTCCATTTAATTATTATTTTTTTAAAAATTAATGATAAAGAATACATTTTCCACTTTCTTGTTTCATTCAATTTCACAAGAATAAGATATTAATTTCCATTATGTAAAAAAATAATTCTTTAACACCATAAATATATTTTACATAAATAAAAGAGAATATCTTATAAATTAGAAGTTTGATAAAGTAGTACTTCATAATTCCAAATAACATTTTAAATAATAGGATATAATGTATTGATAATCAAAGCAAAAAAAAATATATATAAATATTTATACATATAATAAACCAAATTAAAGAGTTCATAGTTTTATCTCAGTAATTCTAATATTTCATCACAAACCTGCTGGAATCTCTTTAAATGTAAAGTTAAAACTGCGGGAGGGCTAAATATTAAAAGTTGTTTGCTTGCATTGCTGTAAACCACAGCTTTTTTGTCACCTAAACAGAATAAGCTTTTTAAACATAAAGTACTATAAAAATTACACAAAAGTTATCATTTAAAAAAATTATGTTTAATAATATTGATTTATAAATTTAAAGTATATTAAATTTCTCAAAAAATTAAACAATTAACAAGTGATGATTATTAAAAAAATGTTCTAAGTAATAACACCAAATGTTTATGATAATCAAAAATGTATATGAACAACACTCAAATCTTCTCATAGATACAATTATTTGTATAAAAGATATCTCATCTTCACTAACATAAAAATTGATAAACCATACAAATATTGAATACAAAAAACAAGTGTCAAATACAGTGAAACTGAAATATTTAAAACACTATAATAATTAAATAATTCAGTATATTTATACAATTAAGTCATTAAATTAAAATCTCTATTAAATAAAATTCTGATGTACAAATTTAAATATAAATATCACTTTTAAACAAGTCATATTTTATCACTCTGTGCAGAATATAATTTATAAAATTATATATTACTCAAAAAATGCTAAGTCAAGATTTACAGTTACTTTTCATTTATCTTATAATAAATTGCCATAAATCCAATAAAGTTAAACATAAAAATAGAAATATATATACATTGTGATTTTAAATTACATTTCTTAAAATAGGGTTACATGCAATAACAGTATAAATACACACACATGGTTACAAATCTCAGCCATTTAATTTGGATATAAAAAAATCAATAATAAATACTCCTTTCAGCATAATAGTGACATATTTGTGTTTCCTAAGTTTAAGTATATTCTATATATATATAATACAGATAAAAATTTCATTTTAGATGACTAGGACATAACGAAACAGTAAAATAACTAAAATGAATCCAAAACTTATATAATATATATTTAGAAATACTGAGTTTATATGAAGTCCTGTGATTCAAGCTTGATATTTTTTAAATTCAAAACTCTCCAATTACCATTTCCAAAACAAATTTTAAAACAACTGCCAAAGGGTACTTTTTTAGTAATATTAGAGAAAACACAACACTAGTTTTTTTTTTAATTATTTTTTTTCTATCCCAGATTAAGAATAATATAAAGAGAAGCATGCTTTTCCTTTTTTTATTACAGTTCCAACAGAGTTGTAAAATATTCCAATTTAAAGTTTGAAAAGAATTTTGTTAATTTGGTTTTCTACTATGTAACATTTATGACAAAAATATTGATTTAGATATACAATTCTTAGAAACAAAATATCAGTTTTAAATAAAAGTACTCACCAGTTTTCTTACGCTTTATTTCACTACAATTTTCACATCGAAACTTATTATTCCCAGTCAAAAGCTCTGGCTTTGTAAAATGAGACAAACAAGTATCAATAGAACACTCCATTGGAGCTACATGTTTCCTAGGTCTTAATGTTGATAAAGACTTCAAAATCCATTCCTTCGTCTGACTCTCCGTTAGATTGTGAGACATGTTGTCCTCCCACTCATTATCAGCTTTCTCATCAGGACTTTCCTCAGATCCAAGATTGGTTTTTGGACTGTCAAAGTCAGCTGTACCAGGAGATGATGACAAAATACTTTCTTGCCTGTCACTGTCCCGTCGAATTCTGACTTCCTTCACCTGCATACTTAATGCATGCATTCTTTCATCTAATTCAGAACTATTTTTGGACATGACATTAGATTTTTCAGATAAATCAGCAAAAGAATAGTCTTCATCTGATTCAATTTCTGCAGGAACTTCTGGGGCTTCATTTTCTTCATCACATTTTGTATCTAAAATTAAGTAAAAATAAATAAATAAAAATTTTTGATATTGGCATTTTACAAATAAAACAATTCTTGAGTACAAATGTAGGAATTAAAAATAAGTAAAATCCAAATTTAAATTTTATGAAATAGTGTCTTGTTGTATTCAAAAAGTTTCTTTAATAAAACATGCAACACAAGATTAACTCATTAAACATTTTTTAATTGGAATTTAAAATGTTATGTGATTTTAAAAATATATAACTTTCAAACAAACCCTGCAATATGCACAGTATTAATTTTTATAAAAAATGATTTTAATAATAATAATAGATATAAAGCAGCCACTTTTCAAGTATATTTCATGTGTACTTATTTTTTTTTGTATATTATCATAATACATTAATTATAATAATTAAGCAAAGTTACCAAGGGAAGCCAAGATTTTGTTTTGCATATATTTAGTTGCTTTATATTCATCAAAATTGTGCAGCTTCTACTGAAGTAGCATAAATTTGTTTCTAATAGTTAGTGAAAGTGATCCCAATAAAAACTTCACTTAATTTATTCTATTATGATGAAAGTAAGAACTTCTAAAACATTTTGAACATAATTACACAGCTAAAAAAAAATTAGGGGAGCACATGGACTTAATGAAATTACATAAATATTTCTTCAGGTAACTAGTGTAAAACTAAGCATCCATAATCTAAAGCAGAGGTTCCCAAACTTTTTTGTCTCATAGAACCCTTGCCGTGTTTTTCGGTTTCGGGTAAACCCCTGCTTACCTAATATTGAATTTATGCAAATTTTTCAACTTAAATGTCTTTTTGACAGCATATACTCCTACTTATTTTAAAAGAATTAAATTTCTAGAGCTGTAGTGCATAGCGTTTAAAAGTTAAGATGCACATATAAATGAATTAAATTTAAATTAAGTTAGCACATAAAATAGCTGAATAGCAAACAAATGCTTTTAATGAGATGGATGAATCTGGTGCTTCAATATAAAGTTTTCAACATTTAATATCAATCTAGTCAGGTTTAACTCTAAATCCCCTCCCTGTTAGTGTCTAGTTTTTTTCCCACCTTTCTTTTTATTTTTTTGAGATTGCCAAATTTACTGAAACTCCCCCTCACTAAGAAAAGCCATAAAAACTTTCTTACAATATTCCATAATTTGGGATAAATAACAGGTATGTCTTTTTAAAGCCAAAATTGCTGACATTCTTTTCTAAACTTTACTCTAAGATCTCCTTTAATGCTTATTCCAATCAGTTTCTCTTGTAATATGACATTTTTTTTCAATGTGACTATATGAATTCATCGTCTACTGTAGTATCACTATTAAAAAAGCAATATCGAACTTTGTTTCAAAATTTGAGTAAAAGGCACTTAAATGTTGAACATAGGTTAAATTATTCTGACAGATTGTCTGTGACAAAGTTAGAAAATTCGCGATGTCCAATATTATATTTCTTTAGCTTAATTCTGGTAAGAAATGGCCCTTGCCTTAATAAAATTTATGCTCTCACCTAGTAACCACAAACTAACCTCATTAAATTTAATAAATAAATTAGTTAAATCTAGTTTCCACTGGATCAAATTTTTTTTAAAGATAAAAGTTTTGATTTGGCCACTATCATAGATCCCCATTTTTAACTCATGGACTTCCAAATTATTTTTTCAGTGGCATGGACCCCTTGCAGGTCGTCAGATTCCTGGGGGTCTATATAGACCACTTTAGGAATCAATTGTCTAAAGTGTAGCAGAAAACAGATGAAGAAAACTTCATATGCAAATCAATGTTCATAATGTTAAAAATTAGGAAAAGGATATAAGTGCACACACACACAGACATTGTTATTTAGTAGTAGCTGTTGTTTTTTGTTATCTCAGTGGTGAAATTCAACCTTTTGGCAGTTGTTTAGAGAAAAGGTAACTGGAAAATCTCCTGACAATATCATCTACTGGAATCCAAGGCTTGGAGTATTATCAAGAAACTGGAATTTGGGCAATCACAAAGAACTGTAGTGGACGCTGTTAAAGTGGCAAGAACTGTCATTGAAAGATCGTGGAATCAATTTAAGAAACAGGGCATGTTCAACATAAGCCAGGACAAGGATGTCCACATGCTGCCATGGTAAATAATACCCAATATACCCCATTAACAGCTCACTGAGACAGAACAGCAAATGCTCCACAGATTCAAAGACAGTTTCATTTGGCAACAAGGCAAAAGGTCTCAATTCAAACAATCTGAAATGAGCTTCATGCGGGTGGTCTGTGTATTCTGTTGACAATAAGAACTGTGCAGCTCAAAGAAAGTGGGCTTCTCAAAATCAAGATTAAGTACAAAGTGATTACAGTGAAATGCTGTTTACAAATAAGTCTTATTCAGTTTACTGGGTGACACTAGACGTGTTTTGGTATTGGTAAGAAAAGGGCACTCAACCCTTTATTTTGTTCAGGGAAGATCTCATTTAACATGAGGTAATTTGATGGTATGGGCTGAAATCAGTACAGGTGGACACATAAATCTGTATATCATTCAGAATGGCAATTTGAAGACTCAAAGGTATGCAAACAAGATCCTACGACTCCAAGTCATGCCATACACTGCAGCCTTTGGCGATTTCTTTCTTTAAATTTAGGATACTGCCAGACCTCATACAGCTCATCTTGTAGAGAACTTTCTTGAAGCTAAAACAATACAACATATGGAGTGCTCTGCATGCTCTCCTGTTCTTAATCCGATCAAACATATTTAGGACACACTTGGACAATGTATTGCTGCAAGACCAAGGCCTCCTGTTACTGTCCTGGAAGATCGAACTTTATTGAGAGTGTAACAGTTTTTCACAAATTATCATCAATAACCTCATCAAATCCATGCAAAACAGGTGTGTGACAGTCTTAGCAGTTCAGGAGGACCACACACCATATTAAACATCCTATATCATTTCCAAACAACCAGTTATTTTATCATTAACATGTAACCAAATTGTTACTCTGAAGCATTATTTCATGCTCTTTATACCATTCCAAAGAATTAAAGTTCCTATACAATTGGTTTTTTTGTGTGTGCTTAATTTTGTCTGTATTGTGTGTTGTTACACACAGATTCTCCATTTTATGCCCATGCATGGCTAATGTGCAATGGTTTCTTCAGTTTTTTGCTTGCTCCCTTAATTTTTTTTAAGTGATGTTCATCAAAACGAACACAAAGGAGGATGAATAAATTTGGTTTTCATAAAACAAAACAAACTAATAATGACATTTAAATTATACATGTAACAAATTGCCTTCTTTCGGATAACAGGATTTAGGATAATTCATTACAATAAAAAAATTCCAATAAAAGTCTTATATTACCCTTACTTTTTCTTTAAAAAAATAACTAAAATATTTTCATTATAAATATTAACATTTAAAGAAAAAATTACCTTCACAAAATAAACTTTCGTTATCTATAGGTGGAAATAAATCATCACTTGGTGGACCATTTAAATTAACTACTTCATCAAATAATATAAAAAAACCACAATCTGCCACTGCTGAAGTTGAGAGATTTTTGTTATGAGTGATGCTTTCGCCTGTTTCTTTGTCTATGTTGTGATTTACTTGTGGAGATTCGATGACTAGTTTCTTAAAATCTTCTTCGATTGGACTTTCTATATCTCCATTAATTAAACTTTCAGGTTCTTTTGATGGTGATTCTTCAGTTTTTGTATCCAAAGATTCTACATCTGTATCATCAGACTCATCATTTTCAGCATCAGTTTTCTCACCATCAACTGCTTCATTGGCCTTTTCTTCATCTTCATTATGCTCGCAAGCATTTTCAGAAGCCTTGTCAGTTTCTTTTGACCCATTTCCATTCAAATTGCGTGATACTTTTTTATTCGGAGTCTTTCTTAGTCGCTTCTAAAAAGATTCAGAAATTAAAACTTTTTAAAAATTTAACCAATTAAAGCTTTATTATTATTATTAAAAAAATGAGATTGCGTCAAACGTAATTTAGGAATAAATTTTTAAATATAGAGAATTAATTATAAGTTTATAAATTTAAAATTTAATTATTTAATAAAGTTAATCAGCATGTACACATACACAAAAAAACAATATAAAATAAAAAAATGAATAAATATCTATAATTAATCAATTCACTGTTTAATACATTTGTTTCATTTTTGCAATACTGTCTATTGAAAAATATGCAACAGTAAAAATTAAAATAAAAAAGTCTAGTTTTAGTCTTACCAGTTCAAATGTCATGTTATCTTTAAAAAAGTCTTTGAGATGCATGTATAGTTTTCAGTACCTAGCATTTGAGTTAAGATTTAGGCTTGATAAAAAATAAATTTATAAATGCTATTTTTAATTCAATTTTCTTTTTATCTCTTAAACATGACACAGCAAAAGATTAGACCTTTGAAAACATTTTTTAAAGGAAGTTTATATATGTTAGTATATAATTAATTATTAAAAATATGCAATTTTTTTTATTATGAAAGTATGTGAATGAAAAAATTTGAGATATTTAAAAATTCTAAGCCAACAGATAATAAGTAACTATTCAAGAACAAATAATATTAATGCAATAAAGCAATATTTAGTCTTTAATATCATTCAACAATTCAGAAAAAAAAGTGCTACCTTATTGATGATTTTTAATGTCATTGCTAGGAGAGCACTGGACTATATAAACAGTAGCCGACTGAGTTTCTATGAGAAAGTTGCAGATAAAGATCTTACAGCTAAATGGACTGTGGGCTAATTTATAGTGTATTGACTGTTGGAATGACAGTGAAACAAAGGCTACAAAGCCTAATGAGTGTTACCTTGAATCAATTTTAAATAATGCTGTTTTTAATTATAAGGATTTTCTGACAACACACAAGAACCATCCACAACATTAGTAAACTTAAAAAACAAAATGAGCAGCAGTAATGATCCAATAAAGTATACTAAAAAACCTATAAAAGTTGCATATTATTTCAAATAAATGACTTTTTCATAAGGTAACAAATATAATTTGTTTAAATAATCGTGTTAAGATATTTTAAAAAAAAACTTAGGCAAAAAGTATCAAGGAAATTCTAAAAATTAAGGAGTGAACATCTACAATATTGGTTTTATAGAAATCATAGAATATTCATTAAAGTCAATTGAACACATAAACAGAATAAATCTCTACAAATGTTGTCAGAATTTTTCATTAAATTTAATTATATTTTACATGATATTTTTTGGAACTTGTAAGCATATTTTAAAAGAAAATAAAAACATCCATGATCTATAAAAAACTGATTAAAATAGTCTCTAAAGCAAAAAAACATCCTTAGAAAGTAAAATATTTTTTACTGTAACATTTGAGATATTATATTCCTTCTCATGTTACAGCAAAGTGAAAATAATGTTAATGACACATCTATATGCTGATTTATGAAATTAGAAGTTGAATTACAAGAAAAAAGCAAAATCTTGGTCAACCTTTAGTAGAATGGATATATAATGCTGATTAAGCAACATAATGACCTTTTCTTTTTTCTCCATTTGCTTCATCTTCTTTTCTTGATGTTTGCTTGGTCTTCCATAATCTTTTTTTGATTTAGTTAAAACATATTCTCCATTATTTTCATCAGCATCTTGATTAAGTTTACGACCTCGAATAGCCTAAAGGAACAAATATGATTCATTATAAATAAGCTTTCATAGGAACCATGCAATAGTCAATTCAAACAAATTTATTCTCATTCAAAACACTAAGAATGATTTAATCTCATCATAACTCATAAAAAGAAATAAATGTGTTTCAAATATATGCTCTTTGCTTTTTTAAAGATATTTATTCTCTTAACATTTTTGATTGCTTTAAATAAATATTAAAAAATCAGCAGGGTTAAGCTCTCTCCCACAACTCGCATTTAAAAAAAATTCTTTTACTCCTCTTCTATGGGTTTCAGTAGATTCCAAATATTTCAGGTATCAAGTTATAAGGTATTAAGTTAGAAAACAACATGTGTTAGATAGTGTAATTTTTTCATTATTAGCAACAAATATGACTAATAGAATCTAGTAAATAAATATAAGCATAACATTTTGGATTTTCTTTCAATTAAGAGATTCAATTTACTATTTATATAAAATGTCAAAATAATAATTTCAATTTTTTAAATAAAAATATTCACTTCCCACAGCAAACATACTATAACTATTTCTTGTTGTTGATTCTAATCCTTCTGGATTGATCAAATCCACAAGGTCAATAATAGAAATATGAGTAAGGGAACAAACAGCTTGTTTTGGTCAGGAAACTTGGAGCACTTGAGGGAAGAAGTCTGGGTTGACTCCTGTCTATCTCATAATTTAAAACCCCAATCAGAGGAATGCTTGCAATGACACCCCACAAGTATTTCCAACACATTTAATGTACATTTACTAATCTACACATAACACAACTCATTTTTATTTTATTTAAATGCAATGTATATATAATTCTTAAGATTCTATTTTAAATAGTAAATAAAAAGTAATAAGAGAGAAACAGAGAAAAAACTTTTAATAAAATACTAAATGCTCTTTCATTACAGTTTAAGGAATGCACAAATTTATCTCTCCCCCCCTGTTATTACACATTTATAGTCTATAAACTGACTAGAAATAAATTTAAGCATTAATTAAAACTATTTTTTTCTTTTACTGGAATGAAAGAAAATTATGCTGCAAACACTATTTAAGAAATAACACATTCATAAAATTTTAAGTAAAAGAACCTCCTAAATGAAATATCTCGTCTCCAGAAATATAAACACACTTTAACTTTCTTAAATCTATAATTTACACCCTAAATACAAGCTAATATGGTAATATAGCAATTTTTTTATATTAAAAACTTTTGAGATTTAGATATTACCAAAATTACATAAAAACAAAAAATATTTGAAAAACAAATTAATCAATGTAACTTTATCTACAACAGAGAAAAATTAAAATCACACATAAAATCAATTTAAAAAAAAATAGAAATTTTTATAAAAAATATAGATATTTATTTAAAAAGTGACTCAGGTTGGTAGCAAAAACTTATATAGTAAACAAATACTCAAGATAATATAGCTCTTAACACTTCTCAGAAGAGGGATAAAAATCATTTAATAAAGAGAGCATATGCAAAGCTGAGAAGTACAGTTTTAAATTACATCTGACATTTACACATTTCCCTTAATCAAACTTCAATAAATTTTTCATTTGCTACCACTCTCTGAAAAGATAATATTTCATAAAATTTAAAATATTTTCCTCAAAAAAACATTCATTACATACTTTTACAAATATAGTTAATCTCTCTTAAAAACAGAAAATAATATGCCAATGAATAAGGTAAAAACTTTATAACTTCAAGAACATAATAAAAGGATTATGGAGGGGGTGGGATAATAATCACACATAAACTATAAGCCAACATTCATTGCAAATTTTTTTTTACCATTCAGTTGACAAGAGTTCCTGTACTTATTTTTTTATCTTGTAATTTTTTTGAGAACTCTGTTTAACGAGAATATTAATCATTCCCAAATGAATCATACCAAACCATACAACTTATTTATGTTAAAGGGAAAAATTTTAAAAATCAATCAGCATCATTTCTCTGATTACCTTGGCATCTTCTTGCTTCCCTCCATCGAGTAACCCACATGGTCGGTCGTAATTCTCTTGCTGCTAGAAATTATGCTCAATTTAGTTAGTAGAATTGAAGTGATTAATGGGTAATATTATTAGGTATGGTATTTTTTAAAAATTGTATTCATCAAATGAGAAACACCTTCTTAAAATACTTTTTTAAGTATATAAAATAATTTTGCTCTAACTTACCTCAAAAAAGTTAATTGTGTTTAAGTGTAATACATTATTTTATTTTCAACATAAAAAATCGTTCCCAGAAAATAAAATTGTAATTAAAAAGTGCAATAGTTAAAATCTTTTTTTTTTATTATAACAAAATTCAGTAACTACACAAGTTCAGAAACCCTTAGTTTAATTTTTATTTAATGATAATCACTAAATAAAGCAAAAATAATTTTTTATATAAATTAACATGTTAAGTAACGTACATGAAATACCCCAATTATAACAAATCAGTAAAATAATCTCATTCAATATCAATGACTAGATATAAACACACACAAAATCATATAAGTTATATAACCTATACTTTACTTTTGATAAAACAAAAAGAGGGGAGGAAACACTTTCAGGCATTAATTTAATTTACCACACAATAAATAACGTAGAATAAAATGCATTAATAATAAACACACAAAAATGAATTTTAGCAATAAACAAATAAGCAGAAGAGAATTCTGAAACAGCAAATGAAGCACAAAGAGTAGAATTTTGCATAAAAAGATTCAGAATATTAAAAAAATGTTTTTGTTCAATCTATAAACACCACAGAAAAATAGAGAAAGATTTTACTGTTATTCTCACCTTTTCTTCAAACAGAGGCAATGACATATCCATAAATGGTTCAAATACTTGGGAAGACTAGTGGGAAAAAAAAAGCAAAACAAATTTATCAAAAGTAAATTGTATTGTAATAATTTCATAACAAATAATACATTTTTTTAAACTTTCCTCAAAATCCCTTCAATAAATGATTCTTATTTAACAAAAGAATCTGCAACTCAGTATAATATTACTTCCCTTGAAGAATTACTCAGGGGAACTTAGGAGCTTTTTACACAAATATTTTTGCCACCACAACACAATAAGCATTTTTAAATAGCTAAATAATACCTCTCAGTGGTTTGAGTGGAATTAATGCTTGCAATCTATTAGGATATATAATCTTAATTATTTTCATTTCAGGTCCCCCATAAACTACTTTTAATAGTGAGGAAGTTTATTTTATGCTGGCAACATTTAATTAATGTAGCAGTCACTTGTTAATGTAATATACACTTCAACTATAACTTCAATTTAATATCTTGTAAGACCTGCAATATGAAGCATTACGTAATTCAAATGACCAACAAAATTGCTTTATATGTAAATTATTTGTATGTAAAGGATGTACAATTACATTTTCTTCACTCACTTCCTGTTTAATATATTGAATAGACATGGATTGTATTCTTGTATCATTGACCATGTTGGTGATACGTTTTCTTCCAATTTATATAAATCTTTTATAATTTAAGAAACCATTTACTTTAATTACAGATCAAGCTCTAATTAGAAGCAGTTTAAACATAAATTAGATTTAACAAGATGCAATCCAATAGTAAATTTCTAACAAAGGTTATGGGCCCAGAAATCCTTCAATAGATTTGAATTAGTTTTTAGAAGCTTCTTGACAGTGGGCTAGACTGCAGAGTAAAAGTTAAAATGGAAAGTAGTAAAACTGAAGTGTTCACAGAAGCTTTAAAAGCAGACAACTATTCTTTATGAGCAGAAAATATAAAAGCATTGCTTTTGGATTGAGGATTGTGACATTTTATTCAGAACGGAAACAAGATCTAATGAACCGACTTTTGACAGAGAGAAACAAGAATATTGCTTAAGAAAGTTACCATAACATTTTTAACTATCTACTGAAATGTACTTAAAGAGTTACACCAGGTACTAGAGGGGAAAATGATAGAATGGAGGCATGTCATAGGTTAAGAGTTTTTAAATCCAGTAATCAACAATAGTAGCATTACTCAATTTTTTCTAGTGCAGCTAGACATTGGGGAAGATGCAGGATTTTTTTTTTCAGAGATGATCTCTATTGTACAACAATTATGAGACACGAGACATGCTTTAGAACAGTGGTCTTCAACCCCCAGTCTGTGGATCAAATAGTACTGGTTTGCACAAGAAACATTAAATTATTTCCATTTTATTAGTGCAGCATATTTTTCTTGGGTTTGGGCTACTTTTTATGAAAATAGCTTTATATTCCTTGTTAAATCACTTTATATTCATTTTCGGTGTAGCTATATTTTATTCTGAAGACACGTTTAAATACAATTAAAATAAAATTATTAAAACAAAACAATCTAAAATATAAACAATCAACGTCCTCCCCCTCAGCAGGCGCGGTTAAATTATCCAACATTGACCAGTCTGCAAGGATAAAAAGGTGGAGAACTCAGCTTTAGAAGATTTATATCAGGAGTTTCAGTTAATTCAGTATTAACCCTTAGAGCGCCAGAACATAGTTCGAGCAAAATAAAGATGAAAGAATAATTTTAAATTTGAAAATACAAGAAAGGAACTTGTATTTGAACAGTATGTTATTTAAGTTATAGACTCAGTCCAGGAACTTTTGAATCTTAGTACCATTTATCAATACCACAATTAATGTTAATGACATAAATACTAAATACAAGCTTTATTTATTTCATGTATTTTTATCTTAAAAAAACAGTGCAATTTTATAAATTAATACCCCCAAATAATTTCTAATAAAATACAAATAATTAAAATGGAATTTATTTAAACAATCACAAAAATAAAGAAATATACTTACCATTTTACATTCTTCACACAAAACTGTACTAATAAGAAGGCCTCCGAAAATTTTATCAACAAAAGTATGTGAGGCATAGCACCCATAAGCTATAACAAACAATCAGGAAAAAGCAGTAATATTTTATTGTAAACAAATTCAAATAATTATTTCTTAAGCGATCAGAATTTTATGAATTATATTTTTAATACCTTCTCCAATAATGTACTATGACCATTTCTAGAATTCCTCCGAGGAAATTTGGAGAGTCAACCAGAAAGAATCTTTTAGTTATATGAAGATAACAATCTTTTTACATGTGGGTGTAATATGATTATTTTTGCTAAATGATAATAAATCCTTCATTCTGCATGCATTAAAAATCAATAGATTAATTTTCAACATTACAATATAAGTTTAACATAATCTACATCATTCATGAACAGTCTGTAATAATAACTTGCACAATTATATAAATCGTAAAATTTGTCAACAAATTAGCTATTCAGTCCATGCATTTCTGCAATAGACAATGCAATTAAAAGTCAAATGAAGCTATATTTAAACACATTATATAGAATTGATATTCAATAGCATAAACATATTACATTATTTTTAAAAAAAATACATCAAAATGAATCTGTCCATTTTTAAAAGTTCAATTTATAGATTTATTAAGTCTAAAAACACAGCTATTGAAACAAAAATCAATTTATTGTAATCAGTTTTCATTTTTTTCACACAAAATAAACTATCCATCAAACACAAGTTGAATAGTCATCTCCACCAATTGTAAGTCAATATTGCAGACCTCAATATTTATATTCTATGAAACTGTAACACTTTCCATATAATATATTAACTATTTGAAAATACTGCATAATATTTAGTTTTACAAAAGATAAATAAGGTTAAAAAATATTATAATGCAAATAAAATTCTTTAAACAGGAATGCATGAAAACAAAAATTCTAGTTCAATCAACTAGAATCAATTTATTTATGTATCAAAGTTTTTTATTTTTAATTTACATATCACAGAACAAAATTAAAATCTCATGTAATTAAATTAAAAAAAAAAAAAAAAGTTGAAGTTTGACATTTAAGATTTTTCTAGATATTTGTTTAGTTAACAGATTCCTCTTTTTGTCATCTACACTATTAAAATTTGTAGGTACCCCCCACAACATATCTATGTATGTCGCTTCCTGTGTACATCTATTTTCTCACGAACCACACAATGAAAAAATTGGCGAAGGTACCAAAAGATCGGGAATGATCCGAGGAATCTGTTTCTACCATTTATATTCCGATATTGCCATTAGTTAAAAAGATATTAATTAAAAACCTTAAAATGCAAAATTGGTTTACCCCTGTTGGTTTTTTATTCTGCCGAGCGTCATTACCATTTCAGTGGAGTGTAGTTCCGACTTTCCCCACGTTTTTAAAAACCCATCCAACTCAAGACAAAAATAATTACAGAATTGGAAAGATAATTTTTTTTTGGTAATGGTATGGCATAATTTTTTTTCACAAAATAATATTTTCTATTTTTTATGATTTTTTCTAAAATGAATCCAAATTGATACATTTTTATGAAAATGATTTCTAAATCATTCCGTTTGAATTTTCTTTTGCATTAATGGAATGATATTCTACACTAAAAAAGTTCATGCTTTTCTCTTTAAGAATCAGTCATTTAAAAAATAAAATGTCAAAAACTTTTGTTTTCCGATTTTTTAAAAAATACTCAAAATTTTAATTAAATACTTAATAACTTCGTTATTCATAAAAATAATCTCACGAAACTTTTTTTTTTAACAATAGAACAATATATTACCTGTAATCTGTACAAAGATTGAAAAAATTATGGTTTTTAAAAAAAATTCGTTTTTTCCTCTTTTTGCGAGAAATATTTAAGCATTATTTTTGTTTAAAAATTACCAGTGTTTGCAATCGATGTGTGAAGTTTGAAAGCATTAAACTGAAAATTAAGCCTTCAAACAAATAAAAACTTTAATAAAAAAACTGGATTTTACTTAATACGTCGGCTGAAAGTTTAGTGCATGCGTGACAGGACACTCTTTTCGTGGTTTCAGTTTACAAATGGGAAGTGCAGCTGGTGCATATGCGAAGAGACCTATCTAAAGTTAAGGCTCAAATCGATTGTTTAAGACTGTTAAGCTGAAGCAGAGTCCTTTAAAATATTTATGGATTTTGTAATTTTGAAAATTTCTATTTTTCTCATACTAAAACTATTAATTTTTTAAAAAAAACAGAAATGTACCTTTCTGTTTCCGGGAGCTGAAAAAATTCAATGAAAAAAATCGTCAAACAAGTGAGTAATAATTAATTCATCCTAATTACATTCTTTGTTTATTCACATTCATTATGTAATTATACTTAATGTCTGGTTGTTTTTGACATCAAGAAGAAAGCACTTTTACAAGATTTTAAAAAAAAATGTTATTTTTGGTCGCGTAGTGGCAGACATTCATGTCATAGAGTTTCAGAAGAGAAGACTACCACACATGCATTTATTGCTGATATTAGCAGAAGAGGACAAAATAAGGGGCCTGGAGAACATCAATAGGATAGTCTCAGCAGAACTGCCTGACAAGACAGTGGATGCTAGAGTGCATGACATTGTCAAATCTACCTAATTCATGGAGCTTGTGGTGCGTTGAACTCCAAAGCTCCATGTATCATTGATGGTGTTTGCACAAAGGGATACCGCAAGCAATTTAGAGAAAACTGCTGAGAACATTGATAGTTATTCTATGTATAGGCGTTGTGACAACGCAAACCGTATTGTGATAAATGGCAATGTTGTGATAATAGGTGGGTACAGAAAGCCTGAGCAATGCTGGATCATACAGCTAGTATAGGATTAAAATGCATAATGCCTCTCTCCCTTTCTGTATAAATGTTCATTACATATAAACAATTCATAAAAGTATAAAAAAAATCATGAGTGCAGTAAAATCACTTTAAGTTGTTACAGAATTGTTGCATTGTCCAGATTAAATGTAAGACACTAGAATTAATTTTGCACTTGAAATACTAATGCACAAACAATAAAACATAAGTTAAAAGATTTTTTTTTTTTTGACTAACTTTTTCACATTGTCCTCAATATCTTCTGGGTTAATGTTGACAATATTGAAATGCCTCAGAATAGCTTTCTTTTGCCTCTGTTAGAAGAGCATAAAGTATTAAAAATATTAATATATATAAAGCATTAATTACAATTTTAAATAAATTTCCTTCTCTATATTACAAGATGTAGATGTTTAACAAATCAACGTGACTGAATAAAATAAATCTAATAACAAGAAAATATTTACTTTGACTTCATCTTGCCTAATACCATCTAAAAATTGTCTTAGCAGTTCATGACTGTCTTGTTGAAGAAAATATTGAAATTGTGGAGATCTATAAAATAAAATTGAAATATATATATATTTTTAAAATTATTTTTAGTTAAATAGAATATTTTATCTATGGTAATAACCCCCCACCAAAAATTTTAAAATAAGAATGGTTATATTATACTATATAGCTTATATACATTAAATATTAGAATAAATTCAAAAGAATAGTTGAACAAGGTGTATCAGAACAGAATAGTTTACATCTATGTAAATTTAATGATAAAAATATTTTAAAATGTTTTTTAAATTAGAAATGATGTAACCATACATATACATGAATTGTCATAAACAAATGTCAACAAAATTACATAGGAAAATAACTTGAGAGAATATACTATTTGGGAATTATATATATATATATATATATATTTAATTCATTATAATTCAACTCCTAATTATTAAATTTATAAGCATTATTGATGCTCTTTTTTATTAAAAAAGGTAGTTTTTAAAGCAAAAATTAAATATTAAAAAACAGGATAATACAATAAAGTTCTATTACAGTTACTGTACACTTTATGAAGATAAAACTTGAAACAGACAAAGATATGGAAAATGTTATTGCACTTAATATCCATTTCAACACATATCTTATTTATAGTGCAAAAAAATATGTTTATAATAAACATACATACAAAAAAGATCACATTAAAAAACTGAAAAGGTAAGATTCACTTTTTTTGGAGATCTCGAAATAGATCATCAGGATTAATAGTTTCCGGTTTGTTATGTGATTTTGGAGACATTCTTTTTAGGAACTCTGAAAAAGTATGAACTAATTGGAATTCTTTAGGCAAAGTTATCTTGAGCATTTCCTAAAATCACAAAAAAAATCCTGATCAACATCTTGGATCAGATATAAAAAGAAATAAAAGTAGTTTCTTAGGGGACATTAAAAAAAAACATACTTAACAATTAAGTAAAAATGTGATGTTTTCAGATATGATTTGTAATGAAAATATATTTTATGAAATATATTTCTGTCAATGTATTTTAGATAATAAACAGTATGATAATTGAATCATTTATTACTTTATTGCTGCTTTATTTTTTAAAAAAATTATAATGTTAGTTATATCATCCTCCAATGCAAAAAATATCTTAAATTCAAATAAATTTAATTAAAATTTGAAACTTACACTTTTGGAGTCTTCTACAACTGTGTCACCAACGACAATTAGTCGAGGTACTTCCCATAGGCAGTTGATTGTACATGTTTCTTCTAATGTATGGACCAGCAAAAGTGTTTGACTCAAATTCTAAAATAAGATATTCTTCATATAACAATATACAAGAAAATGATTTTTAAGAGTATGTGTGCTGTTGCAGTTACTAATGCTGCTTGTCTGATGAAGAGGACATTTAATAGTAAACTTAAGTTAATACAAATAAAAACAATTAAAAGTAAATGTCCTCAAATAAATGGTATTAAAAACAAAAAGAAATTAAAAGCAGATTATTTAACTAAAGAACTAGCTCATCATAAATAAAATGCAAACAAAATTATCTAAATATTCAATATGAATATAAAATTAAGAAGTGCTCATACTTACAATTTATTATTATAAACTGAAATATTAATGGTACAAATATATCTACTAATAATGTAATCAGCTTGCAAAAAAAAAAAAAAAAAAAAAAAAAAAAAAAAAATTATTTCAAAAATATTAGTTTCATTAAAGATGTGTGCTTATTTTTCTTTTGCTATTTATTACTTTTAACAATCATCCCATTTAAATTCTAGAAGCATATTAGTTTCAAAATATTCATTAGGTATATCAGTAACATAAAAAAAAACCTTTTTAATTTTTAAAAATTTTTTTACAGAAATTCACAAAAATACATAAATAATGACATAGGTGTTAAATAATAATCTCTTACCTGCATAACAGCATTGAAGTAACATGTATTTCCCAAATTTTTAAGACCCTATTATAGATGACACATATATGTTAATATCAAATATATATATATATATATATATATTTTTTTTTGTCCATCCATTTCAAAGATAGAAGACATTATATAGTAAAATATCCTAAAAATATACTATATATGAAATGTAAATTAGTTATGATTAGTTTTTAATTGATGAGTGCAAAAATTATTAATAAAACTATGAAAATTCAAAACTGAACATAATTTTACTTTGTGCTATTAATAGTATATATAAAAAAATTGTATATCTTACCCTTACATGGATTTTTGTAGGAACTACTTTTTTATTTTTTATTTCAGCTTTAATTTCTGGTTTCTTAGTGGCAACTTCAGGAGCTTCATTTAGCTCATTCTTAGTGCTAGGCTGTTTCTTTGGAACACTTTCTAATAAGCTCTGTTGATTTGAAGAGGGTTTTTTCTCACCTAAAATTGTTTTAAAACAATGTGTGCAAATATATACAGATAAAGTTTTGTTATAGAACATTTTCTGAATTTTAAGGGTATTTATGATATTATAAATTTCTCTTGCTCTCTGTAAAAAAAGTATTTTCTGATGCTGTTAAATTTATTTATACACAAAGTATAGTTAGTAAAAATGTGTGTGGGTTGTAAAAAGTTAAATTTAATTGAAGAGCATACAACCTACACATACATAAACAATGAGTATGTGCAGTTGCATAATTTGTGCAATGGGGGTTAGTCTGCTGTTAGGCCCCAGTTTTTTTAAACAAATCTAATGATGTGACAAATTTAACTTGCTAAGTAGACATAAGAGAATCTATTTTTTTTCCTATCTTAAAAGATTTTAATTTATTACAATGAAAAATATATTATAAACAGCTTAAAAGTTTACCACAAAGTGGACTAGCAAATAATCATCTAGCTAACATCAATTTTCACTTTCATGATAATAACTATACATCATATATTGATATATTACATTATCTTATATTGATATATTAAACTTAACTTTTTTTTTTTTGGCAAAAACAAGGATTTTGAATTGAAAGCAAATTTTTTACTCAAAATATCTTGATTTGAATCTAATAAATAATAATTACTCAAAAATGCATATTTTTCAATATTGAACTACAATCAAAAGCTCACTAAATATGAATGTTTTAAAACGAGAGACAATTTTAACTTCATTATTTAAAACAACCACATTGGAATAGTAACATACACATCTATATTAATAAAAATATAATTATAAATTATATTCAATAAAACTATATTAGTATAATATAAAACAAAAATATTTACTTAATTTTATAAAAAGCTATATTTACAAAAGGGTGTGCTTAAAATATGAATTATATGAACATGAACTTATATGAATTATGTTATTACTTCCTTATGTTATTTAGGACAATAACTTAATATACATAGATTTATAAATATTATAAATTTATTTACGGAGAACTTATGGTTAATGTTTTTTTTAATATGATTTTTGAATGCAACAATTTGGTTATAATGAACTACTTTATCGTTTTGAATATAATTATAGATAACAGAATCTGTCCATAACTGGTTAGTTGTTCCTCGTGATAATGCTGTAGTTTATCCAGCTTAAGTAAATGTGTCTGTTTTCAAAATTTAATAATGCATTCAGTAATTTCATGGATTCATGTTAATAATGTGTCTATTAAAATCATTTGGACATGCTCAGTAATATAAATAAGAAAGAAAGTTGGTCAGCGATTAAAACTGATTTTAAATCTGCTAAAATAGATGTTCAGCCTATTATGTTAATAGCTATTGTAGTATGCACCTAGAATATTTAATATTTCTTTGAAGTACAAATATATACAATACTTGGCTTGGGTTAACTAATGCTAGATGTAAATTGTCCCCTGCGCAAGATAAAAGTGAAAATTTCGAATCTGTCCCATCTGATATTGGAAACTTAATTAAAAGCATCGAAACTTTAACAATACCTGTCCCTTCTAATACAGAAGCCTATAATTTATTTTTTCAATCATCAGAGAAAGCTTTTAAAACAAAAAATGTGGAGGATAAATTTAAAGCCGAAATTTTATTTGTTTACTTCAGCAAATATACTTACTTTTCACAACCTCAACATTGCTGGTATTTCCTTTCATTTTTAAAATAAATTCTACACATTGTTTCAAATTACGAGATGACTGGAGTTGCACTTCATCATCACAATCATAGCACCTAAAATATTTATTTTTCAAAAAAATGTTCCATTGAAATCACTATATTTTCTTAGTACTAAACTGAAATAAAATGATAGATGCTTCTGTATTGTATACTTTAAAAAATATATACACTTTTAAAAATTCACTATATATATATATATTAAAAAAAGAAAAATATCCAGTGCTTAAAACTCAATAAATTGAGGAATGGAAGTAGAAAAAGAAATCTTCCATTTTAAATTTTAAAACACACACAAAATTACACAAAATAACAATATTTTAAAATTTTGTGCGATATTCTGTAATACTTGAAATAAGTAATATAAATACATGAAAGCAAAAATTTCATAGTTAGCAGAAATATCAAAATAAAAACAAGTATGTAACATTTCCAAGCATAGTTTTTTAAAAAATTACCTTATATACAATATATACCAATATAAAAAATATGCAACATTTTTAGTAACATCATAGCTTGATTCATAAATATTAATAATTACTTCAAACTGAAAATATTATAATGTACCTTGTTTGTGCAAGCGCAACTGCGATGCCTGAACTGCGCATGCCTAGCAATTCTGATGTGAATGTAAGAAGTAACCAGAAATAAATAGATACCAGTCCACTAAAAACTGTGTTGTGATTGAGTCCTGAGTATTCGAGGGAGTGAACCATAACATTGGTCCATCGAGCCAGAGAAAAACCGTATGTAGTGATGAGAGAAAATTGTGTCTGAGACCGTGTACCAAAAAGTGAAAACTGAGTTTCGTCAGAGAAAGTATTCTGTGTCTTGAGAGTCAAGTGCAATTCATCAGTGAAAGTAAGAGTGATTTCCTTGCTTCTTATTTTGATATCAAATTAATGTTACATATTAAGATGCGACAATTAAAAATCTTAAAAAGGACAAGCTTTTGCTGGTCGCCGAGGAGCTGGGATTAGACATACCCCAGAATCCAAAAATTATAGTATTAAAAAAATTGAGAGTAGTGAAAACTTTGAAATTGATAAGAAGTTTCTGCAAAGTGTAATTGATGGTGTTTTGGTGGAAAAGGCCGCTAAAATTGAACAAGAAAGTTTTAAATTAGAGTCTGAAAAGGCCGCTAAAATTGAACAAGGAAAATTTAAGTTAGAGTCTGAAAAGGCCAAGATTGAATTCGAAAAAATTAAATTAGAACACTTAAAGAGCTTGGGTTAACTAATGCTAGATGTAAATTGTCCCCTGCGCAAGATAAAAGTGAAAATTTCAAATCTGTCCCATCTGATATGGGAAACTTAATTAAAAGCATCGAAACTTTAACAATACCTGTCCCTTCTAATACAGAAGCCTATAATTTACTTTTTCAATCGTTAGAGAAAGCTTTTAAAACAAAAAATGTGGAGGATAAATTTAAAGCCAAAATTTTATTGAATATGTTGGGAGAAAAGGTGGGAAATTTAATGATTTATGTTAAATAAGAGGAACTGGACAATTATGAAAAGATCAAGCAGTTTGTGTTAAAACAATTTCAACCAACATCTCGAGTATTGCTTAATCAGTTTCGAAGGTCCCAAAAACTACCAAAAGAGAATTATGTTCAGTTTGCTTCTAGAATTGAAGTAATGTTTGATTATTATTGTAAATTGAGAAACGTTAATGAGTTTCATGAGTTATGCCAGTTAATTGTTGCCGATCAGAAAATTAATTCTCCTGATCAAGAACTGACCAGTTATAAATTTATTAATATTAAAATGAGCGAAAATTGGTACAAGCCAAATAAGCTTGGTCGTGAATTGGATTTGTTTATGTCTTCTAAAGTTTCAAGTAGAAATGAGATAAATACGGGCTTCCGACAATTTTTTTTTTTAAGAATGTCGACAACAGAAAGGGGTTAAAAGGTGTAGCTAGTGTTTTTTTGTCTGATGTCAATGAAACAAAATGTTCATATTGCTGTGAAAATCACATGCTATTCCTTTTTGTGCAAAATTTAAACAACTTTCCGTTAATGATAGAATCGAGATGGTTAAAAAACAGCGACCATGCTTTCGATGTTGTACGGCGTCGAAGTGCAAAGCCAAACCTTGTAAAGTATGTGCTAAGAGGCACCAAAACAAAATACGAATTTTCAAACAAGCCATAATAAGGCGAATGCTTTCCATCCATCAACCAAGTCAAGGTTAAATGCGGATGCGCGAGTATTTAATCCTACAGCTTTCCCTGCTGAAGAGGTTTCAGAGAAAGATAGTAATACTGTGTTTGCAATTAATAAAAAAAAAGGGAAGCACTAGTGTGCCTTTGAGTTTCGTTAAGTGTTTTATAAAAGATTCATATGGTGAGAAAAGGAAGATGAGAGGTCTGCTTGATGTCGGTTCTATCACGAATCTAATTATGAAGAAATTCATAGAAAAATTAGGATTAAGAAAAGAAAAAGTAAATATTATGGTCACGTGTTTAAATGACTCCTCTGTATGTGTTAAAAAATGCGTAACTACAGAAATCTTGAATTCCGATGGTAGTTATAAAAAGAGAATAAAAAGTTAGTTGTAGATAAATTACAGATATAACTCCAGCTAAAAATCTAAATGTGAAAGGATTAATTCCTGAAAATATAAATTGGTAAAATCCTAGGAGAGCCCACACCCTTGGCGACAAACCGAAAAAAGCGCCAAGCTAGAACAAGATGGCACCAAGCGAAACCGACAATGTCGGCAAGGGAATATAGCGGGATAAGGTGGATGTGTAATGAAAATTCGCTAGAAATAGTTAGGGTTGCCATATGCAGTGTTTAAAAGTAGGGTTACCAAGATGGCGCAATTATCGCCAACCAAAGTAATTCACGCCAAGAGTGTGGGCTCTCATAGGAGTGAACCTATAAATTTAGCAGATGATTCCTTTTATGTGCCAGGTCCCATTGATTGTTTATTGGGTGCAGAAATTTTTTATGAATTATTGCGTAGTGGGCAAATTCGTTCTGAAAATTCCAATCTTATTTTCCTAAATACCGTGTTTTGGTTCGTGGCTTCAGGGAGCAATAGTTTTGCAGATACTGAAACACGGGTTCATTGTGGATTATTAAAAGAAAATTTAATCAGTTAATTAATTTTTTTCTTCACAACAACTCTTTGTGGTGAAATGGACCTACGTTTTTAGCGAAGAAAGATTTTCTCGAAAGGAATATCCTTTAATCAGTGACTGATAGTGATGAATTTAACTGTGAATTTAAAAGTTATGCAAAGCACTGTGTTAATTTAAATCTAACAAAATCAACATTTATAAATGACCTGTTAAGTATAAGTAATAAGTACACTAAAATAATTCGAATGTTGAGTTTTATTTTTAGGTTCATAGCAAATTGCAGAGGAGAAAAAATGAGAGGACCTTTAGATGTCCAGGAAATCAACCGAGTGGAGATAACCTTAATAAGGATTATGCAACTACAGGAGTTCAAAAGGGATATAAAGGGTTTGAAAGAAAATAATAGAGTGTCTGCAGAAAGTCTATAAAAAGTTTGAATCCCTTTTTAGATCAAGATGGTGTTTTGAGAGTTGGTGGTAGACTTTGTAATAGTGATTTGAACTTTGAATGCAAATTTCCTATAATATTACCTTGTAACCATAAATTAACAAATTTAATTGTAGAATATTTCCACTTAAAATACTTCCATCTAGGTCCACAGGCCTTACTATATCAAGTAAGACAGAGATTTTGGCCTCTTAGAGGACATAATGTATGTAGGAAAATAGTACATGATTGTCTCGTATGTTTTAAAGTGAAACCTATAACTTGTGAACAAATAATGGGCAATTTGCCTAAAGAAAAGAAAATTTTCCTTTTGATTGCAATGGTATTGACTTTATTGGACCGTTTTGGATCAAGAGCTACAAACAGCGTAAAAGTAGTTTGTATAAGACATATGTGTGTGTTTTGTCACTAAAGCTGTACATTTTGAATTAATGTCGGATTTAACAACTCATGCATTTATTGCCTCATTAAAGAGATTTATTGCTAGAAGAGGAAGACCCTTTCTAATATTTTCTGATAATGGTAAAACATTTATAGGAGCTAATGCCAAACTCAAGAGATTGTACAAGTTAGTGATAAATCCTGATCCTGAATTGGCTGGTTTCTTAGTAGATGAAAATATAAATTGGAAATTTTTCCCTTCCAGAGCACCAAATTTTGGCAGCTTAAGGGAAGCTGGCGTAAAGTGGTTTAAATTCCATTTTAAACGTGAGGCAGGCAATTCTAGGTTTACTTATGAAGAGTTTTTAACCATTATGACTCAAATTGAGGGAATTTTGAATTCCCGTCCTCTCACCCCTTTGTCAACGGATAAACAAACATTTCCAATAATAAAAAAAAGCTAAAAATTTTATGAAACACTTTTTTAATAAAATCACACAATTTAATCTTTGAAATAATTTTCCAAAATGTACATCATCCGTGACAGTTTAAAAACCTTTTGTGAGTTAAGAATAAATACTGAAATTGCAGATTTCCAGCAAATAGGTCCAGATATTTTTTTTAGCATTTATTAAATTATATTTTTATAAATCAATAAACAAAAAAGTATTGTTTACTTTAAAATACTTCAAGTAAATAGGCTTATTATTTATAATTTTTGATCATTTTTATTTAAATCAATTATATTCTTTACTTAATTTTACCATGACATTTCTGTGTTAAAAATTTATTTTTCAATGTTAAGCTGGCCAACATAGCATTGGAAAGTAAAATCTAGTTATTTCTTAAAATCATTATGTAACTTATCTAATTAATAAAATTGATACTTCTTTTCCACTCAAAATTGAATTCTTCAAATATAACAAATGGAATTTTAATTAAAGTATCCTTCTGATTCTAAACTGAAGTATATAAATCTGTTCTATTTCGATGAAGCTATTTCGTAAAAACTGAATATGCTGATAAAGCTATACAACATATTTTTATACTCTTTACTTTAGATAAGTAAATTACATAGAGAGCATGCCTAATTAATTCTTTAACCATATTTTTATCCATATTGTCTCCAAGTTTATTTTAATTTTCACTAAAACACATAAGCTCCCAATTTTATTAACATATATATATAAAACATTCAATGAATTGTATTCATTTAAATCTCCCTAAAAATAATTTACAAGATTCTAAATTGTTGATAAATTGATGTAACATTAGGACATTGTTGAGTTATTGGTGTTAAACCCCATAATTATACCTTATTTTTAAATTATTGTGTTGTGTGAGTTCAAACTATAATTAGATGCACATTTTACTTCTTTATATTAGTTTAATATCTATCTTACTTCACAGTACAACACATTACTAATTACAGATAATTTCTCATAGTTGCGTGGTATTTATATACAATCCTCCACTCAGTCACAGTTAGCAGTCTTTAACTGGTTGTATTTAAATATACCACATCTCCTCCCTCCTTAAAGAACAAGTCTCTCCGGAGGTCGCCTGATTCTCCCGGAACGCCTAGGAAATGGCCTGTCTGGAACTGGTAGACTCCTTGTCTCGGAGTCAGTCTCTTTAGCTGAAGAGTGATAGATCTGGAACCGCAACATCAGTTGATGGCACTCCTTGTACGGAAGATGAACCCAATTCCTTGTTCAGATCCTTAGAAATATCTTTTGTCGTTTCTGCATGCTGAATATTAGAGTTGTTTTCTCGAACCACTGCTGCTGGAAATCTCTGGCGAATAAGTGGAATGATGTTTTCTTGCACTTTATCCTCCACTGGACAGACCTGATCAACATGTGCTCTCACCAGGGTTCCTTGAACATCAATGATGTAGTGGAGTACGCCATCCTGGTTTACAATGGTACCAAACTTTCATCTAGTATTAGCTGCTCTGTAAACTCTCACAGCCCCTCGATCTCCAACATCAAATTTCCTATCTCAAAATTATGTCTTCGTAATTTATCCTGAATTTTTGTTTTCAATTCAGGTAAAAGTTAATCTATCCTGGTTCTAATGTCTCTTTTTAATAACATGGACACATGTGGACTAAGAATAACATGGCTGGACTAAGTGTTGTAGTTACATTAGGAGCTTTTAGGTATTGCATTAAAAATGTACTTAATTTCTGTTGTATAGTACTTTCGTATTTATGCATAGCTCTTCATGACTGCTTTAAAGTAGCAACATAGCGTTCTGCTTGTCCATTACTAGAAGGCTTGAAAGGTGCACTAGTTTTGAGCTTAACTCCATTTTTATGCATAAATCACTGAAATTCATAGGATGTAAACTGAGATCCATTATCGCTGACAAGTACCCTAGGTAATCCGAATCTTGCAAAACTATCTCGAAGACATTCAATGGTTTTCTTGGTTGTGGTAACATTCATACGATATACTTCTAACCATTTGGAATGGCCTCAATGATCAGAAAAAACGTGTGTTCAAAAATTGGTCCAGCAAAATCTACATGAATATGTTCCCAGGGCATACTGGGATATTCCCAGTAATGAACTTTAGATTTTTGGGGGGAAATCAGCCTTATATCTAGCACAATCGACACAGTTTTTTGCGGCTTCTTCAATATCTATATCTACATTTTTCCAATAGACAAGCGATCTAGCTATAGCCTTCATTTTTACTATTCCTAAGTGTCCAGCATGTAATTTTTTCAGTACATTATTCCGAAATTTCCTTGGAATACAGACCCTTTGTCCGTACATAGTACAACCATACTCAATGGTATACTGGGTTTCCCTCCCTTGCAAATCTTTACCTTCCCTTAAGGCTTTTAAGAGTGGATCCAGCTCTCTATCTTTACCCGTCTCCTGTCGTAACTCGTTAGAAGTAACAGGTAATGCTTCAATCTGTGACATCTGAAATATTGTGATGTCATCTTTAACTTCAAGCTTTTCCGATGTTTTTGGTAACCGAGAAAGAAAGTCTGCATTTCCATGTTCAATCGTTTTACGGTATATACTATATCAAACTCAAATGACTGCAAAATTAGCGCATAATGTAAAAGTCTGGTAGCTGCCAACACTGGTAAACCTCTTTTTGAACCAAAAATAGCTATCAAAGGTTTGTGATCCGTTATCAAAGTGAATCTTCTACCTTTCAAATATAGATAAAACTTTTTTACTGCCCAAACTATTGAAGTAGCTTCTTTATCAATTTAGGAGTATTTTTTCTTGGACCCAGATAAAGTTCTTGATGCAAACGTGATCGGACGTTCAGAGCCATCTGTATATATACGTGTGACAGAACACAACCACAATACCAACTGGAGATGCATCACTAGCTAAAGTTAAAGGTATATATATATATATATATATATATATATATATATATAAGCTAGGATCATAATGCACCAAAACTTTAGGTGAACAAATTTCCTTCTTTATTTGCTCAAAGGCAACCTGGCAATCCTTCAACCATGAAAATCTAACATTTTTCTTTGTCAAATTATTAAGAGGATTAGCAATAGTAGCTAAATTTTCACTTCATGAACATTTCGGGGTACAGGAGCATTTACAACGGTTGAGATTTTTGTTGTCAGTTTTATGTAACCGATTTGAATCGATTCTATGCCTAAGAAAATTTATTTCATTTTGGAAAAACTTACTTTTATTTAAATTAAGCTTTAGCCCGTGGTCTCTACATTTCTTAAAAAATTCCTCTACAGCTGTAAAATGAGAAATTTCATCGCTCCCTGTTATCCTAGCATCATCCATAAATACCTGGACTCCATCCATACCCTGAAATAGTCTGTCAACATAGCGGTGCCAAATAGCAGGTGCCCCATTCAATCCATACATAAATCTTTTACAAACATATAATCCCTTGTGGGTCTTTATAGTCATTAATTTCTGACTGTCGGGACGGACTTTCATTTGCAAATATGCATGCCTAAAATCTAATTTTGTAAATTGTTTTTCCCCATTTAAACTACCAAAAATTTCTTCCAATCTTGGTAAAGGATGCTGAGGGACAATTAAATTTGGATTCAGGGTTACTGAATAATCAGCACATAGTCTTATACTACCATCGGTTTTAACAACAGGAACTACTGGGGTTGCCCATTCAGAGCTGTCGACTTTTTCTATGATACCCTCTCTTTCAAGTCTGTCAATTTCTTTTTCAACTCTACCTTTTATAGCAAAGGGTCGAACCCTAGGTCTGAGTTTTAATTTAGTCTCATAATTGCTTATTTCTCCTAATTTATCGTCGAAAATATCCTTATACTCTCTTAGAAGGTTATTTAAATTTTGTTCAGTTTTTGCTCTAAAAGCTTTAATAGCCAGCCAATCTAAATGGATTTTATAGAGCCATTCCCGACCCAGAATAGTATCTAAGTTTTCTTTCACAATGTATACATTCAAGTTTACTTTTTGATTTTTATATTGTACCCTTACAGTAACATATCCTAATGGTATTAATGAATCTCCTTTATATGTTTTAAAAACTATATTTGTAGGTTTAATTTGTCTATTTGAAATTTTCCTGAAATTTCCAATACTCATTACACTAACCACTCCCCCAGTATCCAATTCCATAGAACAACTTTTGTTTTCAATTTTTAAATTTATCATAATTGGAGGTTGTTTTGGTTCTTCCTCGTGTAATATACAATCCTGAATTTTTAATTCGTATAGTGGAATTCTATTTTTATCCTCAACTTCATCTAATAGAGTTACCTGTTTTTGTTTAACCAATTTCACATTTGCCTTTTTAGATGCGAAGCATGCCTGTTTAATGTGTCCAATTTTACCACAGAAATTACATTTACTTGAAATAAACCTACAATTCTCTTTTGCATGGTTGGTACCTGTGTATCGTGAACAATATAATCTTTTCTGTCGGTTTTTTGTAAAATTGGATTTTTTATCCATGTGTTTTTTAAAAGTTTGCATTGAATTTATTCCTCGGCCCATAATATCATTTGCCCCTTTAAAAGCTTTTTCCATAGCCAGTGCTATATTTAGCGTTTTCTCGAGATTAATATTATCTTCCTCAAATAATCGATCTAAAATCATTTTATCCTGCAACCTGCTTACAAATACGTTGCGTAACATAATATTCAATATATCTTTATCATAATCACAATTCATTGCTTGAGCCCTAAGCTCGGCAATGTATGTGCTAATACCTTCCCCTTCAGTCTGTTTTCTGTTTAAAAATTTGTGATGAGAAGGTATAATCAAAGATTTGGGGGTCAAATGTTTTTAAGTGCATATTTTAACTTATCTAACATTTGGTTGGAAGGAATGTCAGGTGCAAGCAAATTTTTTAGTAACTGGTACAATTTTGCACTAAGAGACAAAACAAAAACCTTAGCTTGATTTGCTATTGGAACATTGTGTACATCTAAGTTTCGAATCTTTTAATGAAACTATCGAAGTTTTCATTTTCTTCATCAAATTTTTCAAATTGTACAGTTACTTTATTACTATGAGAATCGTCTCTAATTTGCAGCACTGGAATCAGGTCTTGATTCTGCCAGAGAAAGTCTGCAATTTGCTGTTTCATGGTTCCTCCCAATTAAAGAGAATTTTTTTTTTTTTTTTTTTACCATGAGCCGTCTTCAGGCAATGCCTTATCCAAAAGAAAAAGATTGTTTCTTACTTCATCTGTATCTGAGAATTCTTCTCCCCCCCAAAAAAAATTCTTCAAAGCACGCAGAATTACACAAAAATTTCATCCAATTCACGTTGCCAACTATTGTGTTGTGCGAGTTCAAACTATAATTATAAGCGCATTTTACTTCTTTATATTAATTTAATATCTATCTTACTTCACGGTACAACACATTCCTAATTACAGATCATTTCTCATAGTTGCGTGGTATTTATATACAATCCTCCACTCAGTCACAGTTAACAGTATAACTGGTTGCAGTTAAATATACCACATAAATCTATACTATGTCAGAACTCCCAGAATTAGTTCAACCCAACAGAAAGCAAACTTCGTTATTACATCCCAAAACTTATATAAAATTATACCAGCTAACCAGAATGAGGGTTATATTAAATAAACATACCTTAAATGCCATTATACTAATTCCACTTTCAATTTGATATGAACAATTTAATTTTATTCATAATGTTATATTTTATCAGCACTTCATAATTTTCTATAAAATATTAGATAATAAATATATTTCAATTGATAATTTTTAATAAGAAAAAAATTAAACGCACCAAACAACTCCAGATGATGCACTTAAGACTAAGGAATGACAATCTGAATGAATGGTTTTAAAATGCTGAAGTCCATGTTTTTCAGTTGACATGCGTCCACATCCACGATATCCACATTGAAGACATAACCACACTTCTGATGCATCATCTTCGGAAGGATTTGTACAACCCTGAAAGATTACATTTGGAAGGAATATTAAAGCAATAATATATACTTATTAATTTATTGAATTAATATTATAGCTATCCATTGACACTGTATTTTGAAGTTACACTAACTGGCAAAGGATCTCAAAATTTTGAGAACTACAGTCAACTAACAAAGCTGATGCCTAAACTCTGGTACCACATTCTCCAAATTTCCACAATATTCTAATATGAGAATAGGATCTAGTATAACCTGAAAAAACAATATCAGCCATGAATTTGTAAAGCATGAAGTTGTGTAAGCAGTCTCAGCCACAATTAATTTATGTGTAAGATACACTTAATTTTGAAACTAATATCTCACAGTGAAACTGCACATGGGCTACAGGAGATTAAGAGGAAATTCTGAATCAAGGTCAAGTGAGAAAGACAACAACCGAACTCACACCCCACTCTTGAAATTTCACCACTACATCAATCTGAGGAATTAAATCTTGACAAATTAATCTGATGCATATTAAATCTTGACAAATTTAATATGCATCAAAACCTCTACATGTCAGGTCTTCAGTGACATCAGGACTTGAACCCACAATTTAACAATGCTGGCCAGGAGTTCAAGATCACACTTGGCTATTTCAACTACTTTAATTATAAAATAAGAAAGTCAATAAGATTATATATATACATATATAGTATAAAATAAAAGTGAAGAATAACTAGAACCCACAGTATGTATATATATTCATATCACTGCCTGTACTGTCTTGTTTACTCTTGCTTTATATTAGATTTATAGTAATTCAGTGTATTACGTAAACATACTTACACTGCATTTAGAAATGTCACCAGTTTTTAGGATGCGTTTAACTCGGCCAAAATTAACAGCTCTTGCAACGTGAGGGCAGCATTTTCCTGTAAAGAATTCATTAATAAATTTTACTTTCTGGAAGCCATTACAAAAACACACACACACAAATTAAAACATATACAGAATTATAATTCTAAACTAAAAATCTTTTCAATGTTTTTTTTAATGGGTCATTAGTATTTAAATGTTAAATGATGGATTCCTACTTAGAAAATGCATTTTTAAATTCTACTTCAATACTGAATGGTGTAAGGTTTAAAAATCATACATATTCTAAATAAAAATCACCAATTACACTTCTGTGTATAATATATTTGCAAATTGTTAGAGCTCATTCAACACACATTAAAGGAAACAGTTTTTAAATCTTCACACGTGGAAATTTTTAAACAATTTTTTTTTTAAATTTGACATTTAAGGATTGATTTTATGAATTTAGATGTATTAAAAACATTGCATCAACAATGATCTTTTTTAAGAATTTAATTAACTAATTTTTTAATATCAAAAGTACCCTTTGAATCAAAAAAAAAAAAAAACACCCCACAATTTTGTTTAGTTATGATAAAAATACGAAAAGTTACAAAGGATGCTATATTTTTTTTATTTTTGATGATTGTACATAGTGTTTTATTATGCATATGCAATTCAGGCACTGTATATATATTACATTTATATAAATAGAGAACTACTTCGACTCTGCAAGTCTTAAAAAGACAAAATATCCAAGATTTTTAGAAAGAAACACAAATTTTTTGAAAGTTATTTCAATGCATTTCATTTCAAAGCTATTAACAACTAAAACATTTCAATCAAGATTTTTTTTAAAAATTGAACATCAAATGCCTAGGTTTATCAGCATAACAGACACATACCTAAAATTATAAGAGCTTTTTGAACACCTATCATTTTTTTAATCACTTTGCTAAAATACTAACACTCCAGACATTTCATACTTAATTTTTAAAACTTTTTTTTTGTATTTAATTCAGAAATGCATACTAAAATAATAATTTGTAACAGAGCAATGCAGAAATTCTGACAAAAAATAAGAGAAAAGTAAAAAAAGATAAGATTTAATCAAATAATTAATACCATACCTGTCTACTTTTGTGAACAACAAAGTGTAAAATAAAGCCTGGTCAACATTTCAAACAAATTTTTTAAGTAATGATTTAACACATTAAATTTTACAAAATAATGCTTGACATGCAAATATTTTTAAAATGTGAAAACATTTCACATTTAAGAAATAACTCATACATTAGGCTAAATTTAAAGACATGTATATAATGACATACAAGAAAATACAAAAATGAGGGTTTTATAAAAAATACAGTGAAATAACTCAACTTTCAAATTATATTTATGAAAAATTATTACACATCCAGAAGTTACCACATAAATATGCAAATATTAGTTAGCAGCTCTAAAAGAAATAATGTCATAAGTAAAACATTCTACATGAGAAATGATTCTGTTAATAGATAAGTCAACAATGGGATTTCATAATAAAGTTTGGTATCAGCAATTGTAACTTATCAAACTTTTGACCAATAGTTAAATTATGATTATAATTATTTACATTTTTTTTGGTACTTATGTATTATACCATTCAACCAGCTCATCAAATAAAAAGGCATTGCCAAATGCCACGATATGCAGCCAATTGAGAAAAACTATTCCCTTAAAGGTGCAAAGCAAACACAATAATCTTGTTCACCTATAACAGCAGTTCTTAAACTGTGGTCAGGGAAGTCTTGCATGTTACACTGAGATTTCCCTTCTTTGCAGACTATGTAAGGCCTCATGGAAAAAATTGAAAGATGTGCCATACTAGACTATATCACTAAATTTTCCTCAATGAAAAAACATAATTAGAACATGTATTTTGATCAAGAATGTAAAGTCGAAAAAGGACGTTCAAAATCTTGGGGGTTCGTAATGTCATGCTAATACATAAAAGGTAGCCACAGCGATCAAAAGTTTAAGAATTGCTGACCTATTGGATGGCAGCATTTGGTCATATCTTTTGATTTGATGTTTTTTTTCATTTGGCGAAATCAGTTGGCAGTGTAACATGTAAGTGCCCCCTTTTTATAGTAATTTATGATTTATATGAGAGCTAATCTATGCAAATCAAGCCTATTTAAATCAAACCAAATAATAAAAAAATGGCAAATGCTACGATAAGTAACCAATAGAGAGAAAACTATTCCGTTACATGTGCAAACAATAATCTTGTTCTCCAACACAATGACAGCATTTGTATGTGGTTATGTCTTTTGATTTGGTGACGTAACACATAAGTACCTACCCACTTTTTATAGTAACTTTTGACTTATCTGAAGGCTCACTTGTGAAAATCAAGACTATCTGAGATTTGTCTAAGCATTTTTATAGCTAAGCGTTTTTTTAAATTCCCTTTCTCCTTTCCCTTTACAACATACTTTATTTTGTAACAGCAAAGTGTCAGGGAATTTTAAGTCAGAATTTCAAATTAACTTTATGATACTACAAAGCATAGTAAATACATACAGTAAATTAATTAAAAAATTTTTTTCTATAATAAGACAAAGGTCTTTTAATAGTTAAAAGAAAAATAAATAAATCAAAAAGCAATTGTACACTTTTGAAAAGAAACAAATATTTATTTATTTACACACACACACTCTCTTATCTATAGTTAAATAAGTATGCATTTATTTTAAAAATTAGCATAATCATCATTGGCCACCAAACATAACCAACCAATACACACATATATATATATTTGAAGAAAAACTACAATACCTTGGATAGGAATTTCATTAAGTTCTTCTTCAGAAGTGTCAGTTACATCTTTTTGGCGTTTTTGTCTACTATTTTTCTTTTTTGTCATGATGATTTATGTAAATGAATCAAAATATTCATACCACTTTCTAAAACATACACAAAATGTTCTTATTAAAAATGTCCAAGAAATTTATATAAATTAGTAAAAAAAAATTATAATCCAAACAAAATTATAACAAACACATAGAGGTAATAAAAATTCACACAACATACAAAATGAATACCAGATATCTATCTCATGTAATGTCTGAAAATAAGAAATATAGTGTAGGCATATTGTTACACTATAGGTACTCTATGTACTTTTTAAAAGATTATGCAAAATTAGATAAAAATATCTACAATAAGGTAATGAAATTAAAATTATGTTGTAAATTCACAAGACTCTTTAAACTTCCTTTTCTTATATTACCTACATTTTTAAAGCAGGACACTGATTTTAAACTAAAAATGAAACATAACAACAATGAAGCAGTTTATCTGTCTTGATAAGTCTACTATAACATTTGTATATCTTTAAAAAAATTCAAATACATAGCAAATTTATAACAATGCAAGTGTTCTTAAATACTATAAACAGATCTGAACAAATACATAATTTCCACATATATATTATTATAGAGTTCCATCATTCTGCCCACCCTTTGAATTTACAAATTTTTCCTACCTGCTTCATGAGTGAAACCACATACCCTACTTTGCTTACAATCTGTGAAGCCTACTATCTATACCAAGGGTGAGCAGACTTTTCCAGGGTACGAGCTACTTCTAATTTTTTCGAGGTGTTGCAGTCCATCCAGTGATGTAGATGAAGTGAGGTAAGTAATAGGTTTACAATATTTATATCAACTTAATAATAAATACAGAATATGCCTTACCTACATAACTAAATTTTTTAAAAAATCACACTTTTAAAACAATGTTTAAAGCATAATTATGATACAAACATAATTATGTAACCACAAATATAATAATACCAAATGGTACAGTTATTATCAAACAATTCAAAATAAATTAAAAAGTAAAACATTTTCATTTAAAGTTACTTCTTGCAGTAATAGCCAGTAGAAGATTTAGTCTGCATATTGTCAGCCAGTCTTGAATGTTTTGGTATATAATTCCTAACTGCTAAAATCTTCAGGCGGTCATTCCAAAATGTCTAGGCGGTCTACTGATTGATTTAATGTATAGTGAAGTATTCAATTTTTTCTTATTTTACAAAATAATACCTTTAAATTCAACACAACATTGCATTATGCAATGTAAAATCAAATTTAAAAATTAATTTAAAACTTTTAAAAGTTTATCCCTAACTAAAAAAAATATTTATAAAAACCCCTTATTATTCCCAAAATAAATTTTTGAAAACTGGAAGCAAAAATAATTTCTTTTTGGAAATCTGTAAATTTTTGAAGAATTAAAATGAGAGCTACTTTGAAATTTTTTAAAAAAAGAAAAAACAAAATTGAAATACTTTTTTATAGGGACCTTACATTTTTTACATGACATTACACTACTTCAAAAAATACGATAATAATTCTGATTTTCTTCTAAATATATTGATCTTACGGTTTCAAATTCCGAAGATCCTTTCATTAAATGTAAGCGATTTGAGCAGGCCAACATTGAGCCACAAAAATTAAATTTTAGCAAGATCAAATTAATGATATCTGCTTGAAGAATCAATAATTGCCCCTTTTCAGCGTAATATCCGAATAATCGAGTTCTTCATTTTGAATAAATGGAGGAACATTTATTTCCACAATTTTGCCGGATTATTGGCTTTAAAATTTAAGTATTTCATCTTTATATTTACAGATTTTAAATACAATGATAATGCCTTTGTTAATATAATTATATTACATCACTGTTTTTTCCACAAAGTTAAATACTAATTTATTAATTGTTTATTTGAAAAACACGCTCTCTTAACATTCACATTCAAATATACGCATATTAAAAATTTCACAACACACTAGAAAGCTCCATTTTAATGATTATAACTAATGTATGTTAAAATAATCTAAAATAAATTATTTTAATTAAAATATGTTTTTGATAAAGTTAAAAATACTAGATGAATTTACTTACACGCATTTCAAATTTTGAACGAAAAGCATATAAGAGACAAGGTATCCAAACAAACTACAGCTGGCTGGCAATCTAATCGTTGCCAAATTAACAGAATGTAAAGTTTCTGCAAAAAAGAAATCTGTCAAAGAATAACTAGCCGGCACTAAAATTCGGTTTTGATATTTTATAATTATTTTGGAAAATCATTCTTATGTTGAAGTTGATACTAAACTGACTAAAAAGTGATTGCTATCCAGAAGAAAAATAGCAGTTTCACGGTTAGTGATTCTTCGCAACCGCGGGCAAATGTATAGAATCGGGTTGCAAACATGGTTCATTCGCTTAGTCGGATGGAAATGTTTTGAATACATAAATTTTATCAGTTTGAACTGTAGTTACTTGTTTGTTGCATGATGATTTTTGAACAAATTTGTATTTGTTTTTTTATTTAATGTTTGGAAGAAAAAGTGAACCATGTGGAAAACTCCCTTATAAGTGTGGAGATTTTGTGGGTAGGTATTTAAATGTTCCTCCCTTTTAATTTGTAGAGCATAATATGTATTCAACTGTGAATTTTGAAATAAACGAAGTATACAAGATTTTTCGTTGATTCTTTATATTATCGAATGTATCTGTCAATGGTAGAATCCATCGGATGAATTAATTTTTTTCTAATCTTCACTTTTTTTAGTATTTGTTTTCGTGTGTATCTCAATTAAATTACCTGATCCTGTCTTAAATTTATTCCCAAGTAATAAATTGGCTATAAATTTTTTCCCTCAATTTCGTCACCTTTTAATTTTTGTATCATGAAACTTCAAGCACAGGATAGATATTGGTTTTAATAATATTTGCTATAACTTTTTTTTCTGTTTTTAAAATCAGAAAAATGTAATTGAGCCCAAACACTCGTATTAATAATATAAAGCATTAATATGTGTGTATTAAAAAGTTTATTTGTATAATTTTTTTTTGGATTCATTTAATGATACTAGGCCTTTTTTTATAGAGCATAGCTATCTAATTTTGAAATTGCACTTGGGGCTGTTTTGTGAAAAAATGATGGGTATGGATACTCTGAAAAGAATATCTCTATTTTTAAATCTCTGGTATTTCAAATTAAGAATTGCTGTGTTATGATTTTGTGTGTTTGAAAAGACATGAATATGTATATTTTTTAAGTAAATAAAATTTGCCATTTTAAACTTTAGCAGTTTGATCTTAAGATGCATGGAATTTTATGATACTGTTTGTGAATGTCACACTCTGAAGGTATGCGACTACAATAACTTTGAGAACACAGTAATAATGGGGCATTTCTTTTAGTATTCAGAATGTTAAAAAATTTGTATCTTTTGATAGATGAGATACTTTTTTGAGCTCAATTACTCAGTTTTCACTCTTGTTATCTTTATAAATTTAAATGAATTATAATTTCAAAATCAGGTACTTACATGTTATTGCAATCTATTGGCGACATTATGTGAAATGAAACACGTAGTTGCCAATTCAGCGTGTACGGTACATAGGAAATCAGGTTTACCAACTTGGTGAGTTATTAATAGAGTTGGTGATATTGTTGCAATAATTCTCAAGTTCCCAAAATCTTTAAAAAGTCTAGTATTTCTGGTACTTTTCTGTTTTGCTGGTGCAAACAATAAAGTTGCTAAAAATGATACAACCGATGCCAAATGGAATATTCCCACTAGTAACCTTTTTTCCACCACATTTTTAAAACTAGTCAGTCTTTTCTTATCAGTAAGGTCTTTATCATAATACATAAAAAATGGATGAAAAACAAATGAGAACTAATATTTATTAACATTTTTTTATGTGTGTATGTGTTGTCACCAAAAAAGTCTGTTTGGCAATATTTGTCCCAGCAAAATAGAAATGTACTCCATTTATTTGTTTTTATTTAAAAATTCATTATTCTCTTCTTGTATGTTATTCATTTTGTGTGTGTAGTATTTTTTTCATATATTACTCTCTTGAGATATTTTATAACAGAATATTTTCCTAAAAGACTATCTATATAAATTTTAGTAAAGCTGACATGCTAGTGATATTCATGGTAGAAATTACAATAAATTCAGGGTAAAAAAAACTGAAATTTTGGTATGAACTCTTACTAGTAATAGTTCTAAGTGTTAAAGCAATGTAGTACATAAAAATTCCAACTTCAATTGACTTTTTTACAAATTTTATCTTCATTTTCTTATGTCATATTGAGAACATAACTCTACCACAGTCACTGACTAGCAATATACTTTTTCAGGTAATAAATTATTTAATATAATATATATAAAATTTAAATGCTGAGATGATATAGGAGTTTTCTGGCTAATGATGTTTAAGGCTCAATTCCTCCTAAAATTAACACATGGTACACAACAGTGATTTCAAAAGTGGTCTATATAGATCCTTAGGGGTCCACATCAGCGAAAAAATAACTTGACGGTCCATGAGTTGTAAATGGGATTCTACAATAGTGGCTCTTATTTCACCAAATAGTGACTTTAATTTTAAAAGGAAATTTAATCAAGTGGGGAAACCAGACTTGTCTATTTAACAGATTTATTTACTAAACTAGCTGCATGGCCCGGTGTTGCACAGGCTTTCTCTTTCCCTCATGACGCCAGCAATTATGTGTGTTTGTTTGTACGCATGCACTCTGAGTTATTTCTAAAATTATTTAATAAAATTTCCCTTTTTTGCAATTTGTTCCACATATTTTTGGTTTAAGACGGGTTTCTTTTCCCTCTCTAGCCAGGCATAACATGGGTTTTTTTAGTGTAAAATTATTGTTCCCTCTTCTCCTCCCCCTCACAGATAAGATAATAGCTTCAAATTTCGATGTATGACTTTTAAAAAACAATATTGTGTTAGTTAAAAAATTATTAATGTGAAGCAATAAAAAGAAAATGATTCTAATGCTGAGAGTAAAACAAAAAACTTTCATCATTTTTTTTAATAATAGTTTCTAAGAAACTAAAATTATAAAATAAATTTCAGATTTTCATGAATCAATCAATCGTTACGTAGCTTAGTTAGCTTAAAAATGTCTCTGAAATGTATTTTTATCCAAAATAATAGACAATGTACTTTTTAATTAACAAATAATTAATTTAGTAATGAAATAATAGAAATAATCCTTTAAAAAAAACGGTGCCAGCTCAGGTGTCGTCCATGTCACTTGACCATGGCTCAAAATTATAAGGTCTGTCGCTAAAAGCCCTCGAATTGCTGAACAGTGTAATGTTGATATTCACTCACTTGCCAAATGTCATCATCGTTATTGCTTGGAAACATGCGTGGAAATGTTTTTGCGCTATTGTGCGTATGTTGTAGCATGTGGCAACATTTTTGGATCGAAAGAAATTGGTTGGCAGTATAATACATAATTACCATTTTTATTCTATTTGTTACTACATCTTCATTTTTTACAAAATTTTTTAAAAATTTGATTTTTTTAAAAAATTTCAGTTTTGTAAAAAAGAAAAGCCATAAAAAATTAAACCCTTGAAATCTGAAAAACTTTTCTTTTAAAATTTGATATTTTTTCACCAGTTTATAAGATTTTTAAAAACTTAATTATATATATGCACACATGTAAAGAAATATATACAAAATTACAGTCAGACCTTGATTTAACGAATTCATAAGGACTGACCATTTTGCTTTTTAACTCAGGGTTATTCGTTATATCAGAGTTCAAGCAAACTTTGTACTTTTAGGAAATTCTATAATAAGCAACCACACAAAAATAATCCATAGTTAGAGAGAGGAATTACACGCTTTTTATTTTATAGCTGAAATACTATTAGTGAACACATATTAGTTAATTGGAAATTCTAAATACTGAATAATAGATGTTAGATAATCTTTTTATTCCTGACTCATAAGATTTCTTTTTCGACTTTATGGGGAGAAGAAAATTCAGCATCCGTTACATGGGGATGGATGAGGTATTTTTTCACTGTTTCCAAACAATATAAAGCATTAGAAAATGTAACAGTTTTGATAATGTTTCATTATCAATTTCTGTATCAGAATCACTAATCATTGGCTCCAACAAATTAACAATTTCCTCAACTTAAGTTGCATTGATGGGCAGTCTGTCATTAAATGTAAAATAATTGTTAAAATCTTAAAATACCCCTTGGATTGTGAAGTGGGATGAAATAAGAAAAGAATTTCCTGTCCTATTCAATATTCCCACTAAAAAAATTGCACTTGTGACTTATCTGCACCAGCAAAGTCTAATGCTGCTTTGCATCCTTTCCCTTCAAAATTTGTTTGTTAAATGAAAAATCCTTTTCCTGTTTCGCATGAAATGGATATCATTGGAGAAAAAAAATCCCATCTTTTTTGTTACACAAATAAAAAAAAATTTAACTGTTGAAATAATTCATTAAATCTGGGTTTATTATTCATTAAATAAGGGTTTTTGCCTTTATTTTTATTGAGGAAAGAAAAATTTGTTAAATCACAAATTCGTTAAATAAGGGTTTGTTAAATAGGGGTTTGACTGTATTTAAAATTTTGAAACAAAAATCAAATTGGTTGCATGTTTAAAAAGTAAAACAAAGTAAAATTTTCAGAAATTTATAAACTATAGAATTTTGAACCAACAGCACAAAATCAAATTCAGAAAAAACCAAAGGTATATAATGTAATATATATTACATAAAGTTTGCAAAAATAACAATTCAGAAATAATTATTTGTAGTAAAAAAAAAAGTATTATTTCTCCAATCTTTCATTTGATGACTTAATCAGCAAATTGGATAATTAAAGCTTTCATTTTAAGTAAATTGCATGAATAAATTTTAATTGAGGGAAATTTTTGTTAGATGAAAGCATACATTTAGCAGAAAAGATAAGAAATTCAAAGATGATTTTTTAAAGAAATTAATTTGAGCTGAAAGTTAGGAAATAATTAGTTTTAAACTCAATACTTTCAATCTCTATATAAAAAAGCTATTTATAATAAAATACTTTCAATCTCTATATAAAAAATTATTTATCTCTCACACTAGAGAGGGTGATGCACGTTAAATCTGCTGATGCTAAAATGTTCTCCCTTTGGTGTGGTGTGGAAGTTAGGAGAGGGGAATGCCAGCTCAGGGTCGTCCTCATCACTTAACTATGGTTCAAAATTGCAAGGTCCGTTACCAAAAGCCCTTGAGTAGCTGAACAGTGCGACATTAATATTCACTCACTTACTCTCCAGATTTAGTTTTAACCTTTTTCAACAGCTCAAAATGTATTGGTCCTTGAATATTCTACCAAATACACAAAATTCTCTTATATAGGCTGAACTTCAGTTTACAGATAGAGAGGTCAGATTTTTCAGTTTCACAATATTCCCTCTGTATTATATTTTCATAGGTATTTCACTTTTCATGCCCAATTATCATCTGATCCAAGAAGTATCCAATTTTGTTCTGTGAAAGCAGAAATATGTATATGATGACACAATCACTAGAGTTCATTTTGCTCAACTTATGTGGCACCCCTCTCGAGTACTTCTACATGGATCCTTATTTCTGAATGTGGTCTGAAATGTTTTGTTTTAGCTGAATAAAGCCTTTCTTTTATTTCCACTATTTTCAGTGAAGGATTTTGATCTAGGAGAGAGCTGCTTATCAGAAAGGTCAAAATTACCTATTTGAAATTTTTCAAACCATTTTCTGCATGTTGTATCAGAAACTGTTCTTCCCTCAAATACTTACTATAAATTTCTAAATGCTTCTGCTGCATTTCTTCCTTGTTAGAATTCATACAAAATACAATAGCATAAATGAACTTTATCTGTAGCCATGGATACATGGTCACATCCTCACTTAATACTAAAATGAATTGGTTATCTTAATTTTAGTTCATTATCTGGGTCAGTACGTATACATTGTTTGATAAAATTAAAAAGCCAAATATGTACCAAATGAATATACACATACTTGATGAAACTTGTAGTAACTGAAACGGGCAGATCTTTCTGGTACACCCAATACGTTCTTGCAATTATTACATTGTCAATTGACGATCTTCAAAACATTAAGTTTTGAAGATCTTTTAAATTGAAAAGGCACACTGTATGCCTTATTATTTATATGTTAATCATTGTGTAATATTTGAGATTTTTTCTATAAATAAAGATAATATTAAATGTCGTCATTAAAAAATTTGTTTTTATTGTTTATAAATATCTTGAAGCCACACATACATACAGCAACATGATGAAAAGCACACATTTTTAGCTATAGGTACCTGTTGATAATATTTTAAATAGATAATACTATTTTCAAATATTCTGTTGTAGCATTTAATTAGAATTCAATGTTTTCTTTTTGATATACTTTTTAAGTTATTGATTACAGGAATTATATGAAAGCAAATCCAGCAACATGTAGAATATGAGCTAAATTCTGGCCTGTAGTAGTGTTTTTGATAGATAAAGTTATTGAAATTCTATTATAATTTAGCTCTTTATCACTGTGTGTGTAGTGAATTTATTATATAATATAGACCAATGTTTGCATGATAACAATTTAGGTAATAAACCACAAAAACATGGGTCCTATAATATAGCTTCTGCTGTATTGCATTTACTGCTAAATAAAATTGCCTTTTTACAAGACAAAGTGCCTCTCTCCCTTTTGAACTTTCTATCTTTTTAAAAATCTCTTATTATTTTTTAATCTAATTTAGAATAAGCTCCATATCAATATTGTATGTTTTCCTTCTAAATTTAATTAAGAATTTTTATCTGTTTTTATTTCTTATGTGAAAGATATAAAAAAAGAAACAAAGCTTTCATTTGATATGTGTGTGCAAAACATTTCTAAATTGTCATTATACATTGATTTTAATTATATTTGATTACTAACAACTAAATTTTCTTCACAGCTTATTTTCTATCACTGAATTAGATCACAGGATGTTCAAAAATCTTTAACAAATAAAAATGCATTTAGCATCAGCAGATATCTGGAAAATTCGCCCAGAGGCAAAATTGAAATATGATGAAAAGTTCTTTCAGCTTAAGCCTATCAATGGATATATCACAGGTAAGATTATTTTTGCATACAATTAACCAATGCATGATTGCATTTACAAATTGGCTTTGATTTTTTTACAACTGTATATCAATCTTTAAATTAAGTTTTAAAAATATTAAAAGTCGTATTTTGAATAACTGTTTGTATCATGTATGATCCACTACTACACTTTCGCTTTTACTGTATGCCATTATCCAAAGTGTCATGAATTTTGACTGTTGATAACCTGCCGGTTATGGCAAGCAATACTTTTCTATTTCTACATTTTCAGAGTTTTTATTGTTTTGAAGCAAAATTTTCTAAGAATTTAATTTAAAGACATTCTTGGAACAGAAAACTGATGCTTGTAAAATTTTGTTTAACATGAGATGAACAATTATTTTATTATTTGAAATAATAATTTTTTTCAAGATTATTTCTGCACTAACTTTTTAATTGAAATTTACTAGTGGAATAACAAAAACTGTGGAGAAAAGAAAGCGTACGGAATTAACAAGAAAATAATTTTTCTCATTGCTGATTTATTTTGACACTATTTAGGATTGTTATGATCATGGATCTGTTTGTCTTGAACCTTTCTCTTGAAGTTCAGTCATAAAATCAGATCATTTAATAGATTATTTAGACAACTGATATATTTTCCTGTGTTTCATCATCCAATTAATATATTTTTAAAGTGTTTATAAGATCATAACATTTTTTCCTCAAAGGAAAGTATATAGCTCCAGTTACCAAATATATCTAGGATTTTAAAAAAAAGTTGGTTTTTTTAAATAAATAATAGTGTGTGGATTAAAAATTTTGATGCCAGATTTAGAGTAAAAATGATTAAAACTACATAGGACGAGAAAAGAAAAACAATTTCTTTGTTATTGCTTGTAAAGGATGCCAAGAAGGATATCTGTAAAGAAATATATTTTAATTTTCTCAAATGAAAGAAATGCTTTTATAAATATAAAGAGAGATTGCATCTGTAGATGAAAATGCACCCAAAAGCTTGATAGAAAAACTAAAGTTTAAAGCTTGGATTGTTAAAATTGTACCAATAAAATATAAAGTAAAGAATATACAAAGGTTTGTAAATACTTGGACTGCTGATTATGGCTTCATTAAACATGAAAGTAAAAGTAATTGAGGTTTGTGCTCTGAAATTCTGTATCATGTGTCATCTATCAAGTGACATTTTGAAATTCATTAAGAGATTTCTGAAAAAATATTGAAAGAAGAGAATATATAATTTCTTAACAGTTAAAGATAAATGAAAATCAAAAGAATTAATCAAAATTTGTAAAAATCAATAATGTTACAGAATTTTGTTTTGAAATTTCTCAAATGCTAAATGAATAATTAAAAGCATTTTCATGTAGGAAGTTTATAAAAACATTCATGTTAAAAACTGCTCCTAGATTGTTTCAAGATTTCAATGATAAAAAAAAATCGATTTAGAGAATTCAGGCATTACAAGTTGAAATACTGTTAAGGATATAAGATTTTAAAAATAAATACCAACATTTCTGATCAATTTTGCACAGATATTAAAAACTGTGTAACTATGTCTTAGTGAAAACATCTGTCATATATTGGGGATTATTGTACATTTTACCCCCAATAGAGAATAGAATAAATACATTATAAACTTTTTTTAAAAAAATTAGCAAGTGTACTAGAAAAAAAAAGGAAGCTGTAGTCCATGAATCATTCTTATTTATCATAAAATAATTTTAAATTTATTATAAAGTTTTTTTTCTTGTTAAAAAATCATTAAAGCTGTTATTTTATGATATTTGATATATTTTTGATTTTTTAAAATTTTTGTTTGATGTTTGTTTCTTTTTAGGCGAGCAAGCAAAGAATTTGTTCCTCATGTCTGGACTACCTCCCCAGATTTTAGCTCACATTTGGTAAACATTTAATATTGCTTATCTATAGTAGAACTATTATATTTATAGGAATTTTTAATCACACATTTAGTTAAGAAAAAAACCCATTTATTTTTAAAATTATTTTTGCTGCCTTTTAATTTGATTATTTTATATTACGTCTCTTACCATTAATAACTGATGTAAATTTGAGTTAAGTGATATTATAATAAAATAGTACTTATTTTCAACAAAATTTCATTGTATCAATTCACTTTTTAAAAATCAATCTAGTTGATAGGGAATGAATAAAATGATATGTGTGTATTATAAAGAAAATAATTCAAAAATATAAATATTCTCTCTCTGTAATAAATGTTTTTTAATAAGAGTTCTATTAAAATATATGATCATTTAAAATAATATCAGCTACTATATCTTTTTAAATAAAATGTATACCTTTAGAACTTGAATCAATGTTTTTCTCCTAAAAAGACCTTATATTGTTGGGTATTCTTACCAGCATTAGAGGTAGGAATTCAAAAATGAACATCACAATAAGCATTGAACTGTTTAAACCTTTTTGCAAATATATTTGTATTGTGCACATTAATACGGGTTTGTATATATTACAGTTAAATTTCATTCATGTACTTTGTAAGTCTAATGTAATTTAATGTTACCTTTAAGAGTATGTTTCAGGATGTTGAAGAATCTTAATAATTTTTCAATCAAAGTCATATAATGCAATTTCAATGTCAAATAGATACATTTTACTTTCTGCAATATTTTTGGTTAAACTGAACATCATTTTCCCCAGACTTTTATTTTTTCTCCTAAAATTTTCTGCTAAATATGTTTTTTTTTTGAGTTGGCAAAAAAGTGCCAAACTTACAGTAGATAGGAGTTTTAGGATGGAGGGGGTGGGGGGATTATACCTAGTGATTAATTATTGAGGAAAAATCATGCGTTTTCCAATTTAGAACCAAGAGACTATACCAAAATTTTGAAGCAATGAGTAGTTTAGTTTAAAAAAAAGTTATTTTCTAAATGTTATTCCTTCTGAGTAAATTATTTTGATCAATCTTCATTTTAAGTTTGAAAAGTGGCAGATGTGGAAGTTGAAAAAAAAAGGACATTTTGATGTAAAATAGCATAATTTTGTTCAACTGTGATCTAATTCAACAAGTAAAAACTATAAAATGACAATATTTGCTTACAAACTACTTACCTTCTAATTTTTACATCCGCCATAATGGTTTTGTACCTAAATATGCCTTTTTATTCATTTTCTCTTAATTTCCATCATCCATTTACTATTTTCTCCCCTACAACTTTTATTTATCATTTTATATCTTCAACAATAGGAGAATAAGTAAATGAACTCATTACTAGTAAGATTTTTTAAAAAATCACGAAGTTTGTCCTTCCTCACACTTATTACGTTTCATTGGCTATTGGTTCCTAACTGATTCATAAGCATGGTTCCATTAAAGCATTTTTATTTTGTTCTTCCACTGTAGCGACTTTCTGTAACTCAAGTACCTATCAAGTCTGTTCTGTACCTATAATGGCTATCTAGAAGGCTTTCAAAGTTTGTACAATAAAGATGCCTCAAAAATTTAAAGCATTCGTGTATTCAATGGTTTTTGCTTAGTTGTAGTCTTGGCATTAACCTCTGTATGTGAAGTAATTGTCTTTAAAATGTATAATCTAAAAGTTGAGTTTTTTCATTGTATTTTTTATGGAAGTATCTTTATTTTAAAGTCAATGCTTTCTTGTATGTAATGGTATGCAGACAGGCCTTTAAATTTATCTTAGTATGTACTGTAAATTCCGGCATATAATGCACACTTTTAACACAAAAAATAAGATTGAAACTTAAGGGTGCACGTTATATGCCGGGTATAAAAATGATAGCTTTAAAAATAACAAAAGAGATGAGCATAAAATTTTTTTTACTTCTGCATGTATCGAAATACTCTTTATTTAAAAGAAATGACTTGCTCTATGGACTAAAAGAGTTGTTGTTTTAGAAAAAAACTATTTTTTCAAAAGTCTGGGATAAGATCTCGGAATAAATAACTTTAAAGCATAAGAACAATGCATACTAATATTTCAGATTTCTTCGTAAAAATTGGGGGTGCGCGTTATATGACGAATATACCTAAAAATAAAAAAAAAAAAATAAGCTTGAAAGTATAGGTGCGTGTTATATATGCCGGATTTTACAGTATGTTTTTATAAAACATGTGTTTTTTTTTCACAAAAGCAGAGTTTTCTCTCTGTAATTTTCTTATAAGAGTATCTTTAGTGGGAAATTTTCATCATGTTATTTTTAAAATATCTGTACATACACTGTTTTATGAAGTTTAAACTTTTGTTTATACATTAATTTAAGCATTTGCTTATAATGTCAAGTTTACCCTTTGTCATTTTCAAAAGTTGGCAGGTATGGAACTATGAAAAATTATTTAAATCATATTATTTGTAATTAATTGTTAAAACATGAATTTTGTAAAAGTACTAATTTTAGTAAAATTTCCAAGCTCATCAGTTTGGTTTGGAAGTTTGTAAATTAAATTTCTGTTTATGTATTGTCAAATTATTTGACTGATGCTAAAATTAAGGACATTAAGAATTATGTGATGTACTCATGAAGCTATTTGGGCATATTCTGAAAATATATTCCATAGCCCAATGCCCTTCTAAAATCATTAAAAGGAATCATTAAGGCAACTATCTTGGAAAACGTAACCAAGAAAAAATATATAGGGCTTGACAGTTTTTTAAAGTAAATTTGTCACATTTGAAAACCGGTTTAAAGAATTCATATTATTATGTAGAATTAGCAGCTCTTTTGCTGTAGTTTCAAAATCCACAAAACATTTCTAGTTCAGTGAAGAAATTCAGTGTACTTGCTTTACCTTTAAAAACAGAAATTATTAAGTTACCAGTATACATATTGTCTTGAATAATTCCAAATTCTTATATAGAAACAGATTCTCTCTGATGAAAAATAAATCAAAGACTCTAAAGCTTCTTTTAAAAGCCATGGAAAAATCAATTCATAAGTTTCTTGAAGACCCTGAAGAAAAACTTACAAATCTAGACACTAAAAAGCTGAATTTCATTAATGAGACTAAAAATAAAAGAACAAAAAACTTAAATTTTTCATTTGATGCCCTGAAAACTAAAAACAGGCCGAGTAGTTATTGAACAAGTATTTTCAAATTCAGGTAATATTGTGTCCAAAATAAGAACAAGACTTAGCCACCATTTAGTGAATATTTAATGTTTTTTAAAATGCTATTTTCTTAGGAGAAATTAAAATTAGTGAAAATAATATAAATATCTGAAATTTTTGGGTTTTCGTTATTTTTCGTAAGTAATATATATGCATATAGTCCTTATTATATATATATATATATATATATATATATATATATTTTGATATATATATACTATATTTCTATATATTTTGACTCTAAGTTTAATATTAATTTCTTTTGTTATCTTATGTGAATTAAATAAAATATTTTTCCCTGTTCTATTTTTTTACATAGCTGGTCAAAAAGTCTGTTTTTGTATAAACCTTAGAAATGTATACCTCTGAATTAAAATTAAGAAATATAACACACATTGAGCATTTTTTGCATTATGAAGCAACTTTGCATGATACTTTATATTAAATTTATTTGATTTTTCTAGGTCTCTAGCAGATAGAGATGCAGATGGCAAAATGGATTGCAGTGAATTTGCGGTTGCTATGCATCTCATTGAGATGAAATTAAAAGGCTTTGAAATACCTAAAACACTCCCACCCTCAATGGCAGTTCCTGCTGCAGCAATAATTCCCAATGTTCCAGCTTATCGACCTCCTGTCCCCATTGGAGGTAAGTATTATTTTTAAGCTGAACTCAAAATTAGCTTTAGCATTCGAATTTCATCTAATGTATTTATAAAATGCTATGAAATCAAGATTCGTTTTTGGTTTTATTTTAGCTAATTTAATTTCTAATTAAAACAGTTTTTTGTATAAAAATCTTAGGAATATTAACTAAACTCTGTAAAATTGCAATAAATTCAAATGCATTGTACCGAAACAACACGAATTATATATATAGTCGAAATTCTCTATCAAAGAAAGATGAACACTCAACAAGCAAAGCTGAAAAAAAATTGAAATCTGAAGACAACCAAACATTGAAGGATAAATGAGAAATTAAAAATATAATAGGGTTTAAAATATAAAAAATGGACGCTACAGTATTATAAACATTGCTGATGGACAGCTTATATATAAAATAATTTATATAAAAGTGGGTTTGAACATGTTTTGTGGCCAGCCAACCTTCCCCCTTTATGTTAATAATACTTAGCAAAAGCCTATTGAAAGTAATGGATAGAATATCTAAATCCATTACAAGATAAAGGTAACTTACCTAAAAATTGCATTCAAAAACACAGCTCATGCGAAATCTGAGTAGAATAAACAAGTTATTGCCAGATTCTGGACCCAAATACAAATTCAAAGCATGGGAATGGCTGAATTGTAGCACTTAGCAAAAGTATGAAAAGAATAGAAAGAAAAAATTAAAAAGAGTTTACATACTACCATTACTTTAGGGACACTAGCATTATATATAAATTAAAAAAATAACCTGGTAATTTTATCTAATATTAGAATATGTAGGTAACTATATCTAGAAAAAATGATTAATTCATAGTAATAAACTATTATTATTCGAAGGAATTTTAATCCTTACTATTTAGAATGTCTTTATTCAAATAACTATTAATAAAATTAATTGGGTATTTTTGAATGAAGCAATATTTAGCAAAATCTTTGTAGTATTTTATTTTTTCTGATTTTTTTAAAACTAGAAATTTATTGTGTTGTCTGTTATTAATAACAATATTTCTGAATATAGAAACATGTACATTACTCTCCCAATGATTATAACATTGAATGTAACATTATCTATTAATTTGGCATATATATGTCGCAGGAAAATGATGAAATTAGGGCTTTCATCAAATCCCTAAGAGAGATGACCAATTCACAGATGTTTAAAATAACGTCTCTTTGACGTCATTTCCCTGATGTAAGAAAGTGATTTGATCAAATCCCTGAACTGTTTTAGTGAAATGATGAAATGAACAAGTCATCATGTGTAGAGCTGTATTTGCTTGTTACCACTCCCTTTTACCTCTCCTTATCTGCGCTGGGCTTCTAACGTGATGTATATAAACAAAATTACCCAAGTATCATTTTTTAGTTTTATTTAGCTATATTTGCATTATTATCTTTCGATTGATATATCACTTTTGTATGCCTCAAAATTAGAAACTGGATAAAACTTCAATTGAAAAATGTAAATAAACAAATTAGGGAATTCAACTATGCCCCCTTTATAGATTAAAAAAAAGACTTTTTGATAATAAAGGAAAGTTATTTTAAAAAGGTAAATAATAACTTAAAGAAGGTGTTACAAATAAAGCAGGGTATTTATGAAATACTATATTATTGTATAATTTTTTTAAAAAAAAATGTTTGAAATTCTATTACAAATATCCTTTTTTTTAAAAAAAAGTGCCTGCTTTATTTAATTATTTTGTTAATTAATTTCGAATAAATACTTTGTAATTAAATGTTTATTGTAGTATTAATTACTATACTTTTAATAATTCATTATATTTGCTAAACAAACACTTTCAAATTCTTGGCAATATTTCATCATTTCTCTGAAACAGGTTAGGGGTTTGATCAAATCACTTTTTTTATAGGGAAATCACCTTACAGAGTTCTTATTTTAACATCTTGTGTGAATTGATCATCTCCCTTAGGGATTTGGTGAATTCCCTAATTTAATCATTTTCCTGCAGCACACACACATATACACTGGTGTGCAAAAATTAAGGACGAAGTCGAAAAATTAGCATATCAGCTGAACGAAGAGGCAGAGCGGACAGAAAGACCAATCAGAAGATTAAGTAAGGTGTTGTACGGTGGCACATGCGCAGATATGCAGGTAGACGTAATGGGGGAGTGTGAGTAGTATAAAGCATGTTGTCGGTGTAAGATCAGTATATCTGGCAGAGATTGCACGCCGTATAGCAGTTAAAATCACACCGAGTTGCTGCCTCAACGAGAAATGGCGAATAATCAATCTGTTAGACGACATCTGGATGCTTTTACCCGAGGTCGAATCATTGGGAAGTTGGAGGAAGGCCGCAGTGTGACAAGTGTGGCTGCAGAGTTCGGAATTGCTCACAGCATCGTTTCACGACTTTGGAGACAATTTCAAACTACAGGAACAGCTATCCGGGGGTTCAGTAGTGGTCGTCCACGAGGAACCACACCCGCAGATGACCGGTACATTGTCTTACAGGCCAGAAGAAGCAGGTGGCAGACAGCGGGAGAAATCGCTAGACACACGACACAGGCGATTGGACGACCAATATCGCATTTGACTGTGGCCAGAAGAATGCACGGTGGTGGTCTGTTTGCACGACGCCCTGTACGGTGTGTACCTTTAACGCCTGCCCATCGGAGAAGGCGTTCTCTGTGGTGCCGGGAACACCGGAATTGAGAGACAATGAATGGGGACTTGTACTCTTTACAGATGAGAGCAGATTCAGTTCGAGTAGCGATTCTCATCGCATACTCATCTGGAGAGAGCGGGGGAAGCCGCAATCATCCCTCGAACATCATTGAAAGAGACAGGTATGGAGGTCGTGGTGTTCTCGTTTGGGGAGGCATCATGCTTGGTAGTCGTACAGACCTTCAGATCTTCGACGCAGGTTCAGTCAACGGTACCCGTTATTGTAACGAGATTCTTCTTCCATATGTGCATCTTTTTAGAGGCGCTATGGGTCTGCAGTTCCTTTTCATGGACGACAATGCACCATGTCATCGCACAGTAGCTGCCGACCAGCTCTTAGAGAGTGAGGATATTGAATGTATGGATTGACCGGCACGATCTCCGGATATCAATCTCATCGAGCATGTATGGGATTTTCTAGGCATACGCTTGGCAGCTCGTACCTTACCACCAGTAACAATTCGGGAGCTTCGATTGGCGCTGCAAGACGAATGGGCAGCAGTGCCTCAACAACTCATTGATACCCTCATTCTCAGCATGGGCAGACACTGTGAAACCTGCCTAGCAGTCAGGGGAGATCATATCCCCTACTAAAGACCGGATGTTTCTTGCTGGACACCCATCAGAGTGATGTTTCGGCCTTCAGTCGCATTGCGCTCCATGCTGCTTTTTCAATCAAGCTTCTTTTTATCCCTCTGATTTCTCTTTTAGTAAGTGTTGCTTACATTACACATGTCCTTACGTATTGGGGATCTTACGGTATTAAATGTGTTGATTTGGAAAGCTTTTGTACAAAGTTATATTGAAAAAACCGTCTCGTCCTTAATTTTTGCACACCAGTGTATATATATAATTTGTTTTTCCTTTTAAAATGAGAAATTTTACGATTTTGAAAATTTTAAAAAGTGTGTTTTATATGCTCCAAATTTTAATATTGATTGCTATCAATATGTAATTTTTTTTTTTCAAATTCAATTTTCTAAAAATTTTGCATTTCATCAAAATTTATTAATTGGAAATAGAAAGATGTGAAAGTTTCCAAATTGTATTTCTTGTTTAAAACGATTTTATATTTTTAGGAGCTCCGGTTCCAATTGTTACACCTGTTAGTGTTGGCAATTTAGTTGGAGGCTTTGGCAGATCTGCTTCTCCTGTTGATAAACCACAACGCTCTACATCAGTTAGTAGTCAAGATTCCCCGACGTAATTACCTTTTCAATGTTTTTTTTGTTATAGATTTATGAAAATCTTCATATTTATTGAATGGTAGTTATAGAAAATCCATCAGAGAACTAGAATAATTATACTTTGAAACATTACTGTGATTACTACAAAATGTTTGATAAAAATAAATCATTTATATCATATCCTAGTTTGTATGGAATAATTAATTCCTAGAGAACTTTTGTGTTGAAGTGATATCAATTATAAGCATTCAATATTAAACTTTTCAGATATGTTTACACTATATACTACTAGTGAAACTGAATTGCAATTTAATTCATCAAACTCTGAAATAAAATTCAGGAGTTTGATATACTGGTTTATTTTTATACACTTTAATTTCAATGCTTAAAAATTTATCAATTGTAAAGTTTTGAGTTTATTTCAAAAGTTGTAATTATAAGATTTATTTTTTGTCTTACTTTTAATTGAAGTGAGTATGTTTGAAAAAAAAAAGATTCCTTTGCACTTTTTATTAAAACATATTTTTATTAGCTTCAAATGTACTATCAGCTGATTAAATGTATATTAGTCACTCCAGACAGTTCATAATTTAAAGGCTTTCAACATTTATTTAAATTTTTTTTCACTCTATTCATATTTGTTTTCCCTTTCATTCTTCAGTTTTCTTAAAAATACTTTCTGTTAGGAAATAAAATATAATAAAAAAATCTTGCATTTTTCATTTGAATATGATTCTTATTCCTTCAAAATCTGTTTCTATTTTTTACAGTGGTGCACCTCCTCCACCTTTAATAGAATGGGCTGTCTCTCAACAATCCAAATTAAAATTTACACAAATGTTCAATTCATATGACAGAACTAGAACAGGCTTTCTTACAGGTGCTCAAGCAAGAAATATTCTTGTCAACACAGGCTTAAGTCAACCTATTTTAGCCCAAATATGGTAAGGGAAAATATCCTAATTGCTTTTTTAAAATTATTTATTAAATTTTCAAAATATACACTCAGGAACTTTGAAAATAACGACCCAAGATGAAAGCATCGGATTGAAATGAAATTTAATACACATAATGACACAGATGAGAGATTCACTTGATCTCAAAAACAAGACAATTAAACGAATACAGGGTGTGCAACGACACAAATACTGAGCAACTTCAATAGCACATTGGACCACCTCCAGCTGCATTACATGCTGCCATAAGGCCCGGCATTAAGTTGATTAGACACCTTATGTTGTCCTGAGGCAGATGGGCCCACAAATCTTGAACAGCCAACTCTAAATCATGTACAGAGTGACACGATGGCATCTGCCGTTTTAGCTGATCCCACAGGTGCTCTACAGGGGACAACTCGGGGGAGCGGGCCGGCCATGGAAGAGTCTGAAAATGACGTAGGAAGTCTTGAGCAACTCTTGCTGTATGCGGACGAGCATTATCTTGCTGGGAAATTGCCCCTGAGAGACCATTTAGGAAAGGTCCTACATGGGGTCGAAGAATATCATCAATGTAACGTTGGCCCGTTAAGGTTCCACGCATCACAATTAAAGTGGACCGGCTATCATAGGCGATGGCCCCCAGACCATTACACCAGCTGTGCAGGCAATGTGACGTAGAACAGTGTGGGAGGAATTGTACCGCTCACCAGGGCACCTCCACACCCATACACGGTTATCATCTGTCCCCAAAACAAACCGGGATTCATCAGTAAACACAACCTTTTGCCAATCTGTGACATTCCACATTGATCTGGCTTGGCACCACTGTAGACGCAGTTGCCGATGTTCTGGTGTTAAAGGGAGTGCACGGAAAGGGCGCTTGGATTTAAGATTTGCTTCTGCAAGGTGTCTGGAAATTGTTTGTGGAATAATTGCTACCCCTACATCTGCTCGTATCGTTGAACAAGTCACTGTGGGGTCCACAAGTGCTTGCCGCACGATCCTCTCTCCTCCTGGTCGCTCCAGACCTGGTTTTCCGCGCCTGGGTACCTTTTTGTATCCACTGCTCCCAACAATTTCTAACGGCACACTCCGAACGATCCATCTGGCCAGCAACATGGTGCGTCGCCCAGCCTGCAGTTTTCATCCCGATGATCAGGCCTCTCTCAAACTCGCTTAACTGTGAGAAATGTCTTCTAGCACGCTTACCTGGCTTGTTTCGCTTACCAAAGTCTTCCTACAATCGGCGGGTAATCGTCACGTTTATGAATCTTCGAATTTGTGCTGGCTTTTATAGCACCCTGTTGTATGTCATGGTTAAATTCTAAGAATAGTTTGATAAGTTGTGGATAGCTTACATGACATCCCAATGTTGTCAGTAGTCCAGGAATATGGTATTACTTGTGTGTGCGTGTATGGCAAGCGATGTGACGTTTCAAAATGTGCCACGATTAACGAAATGTAAACAGAACCGGAAAACGAGTGGAGTTCAGAAACGGCTTTTGCTGATGGCAGCTGTGCATTAAAGATCCAGCCGCCGCTTGTGACGTCACAGTTCTATATGGCCACTCGTGAGTTTTTCTTAAAAGTTTATATCACTTGTGGAAGTAATGCAATATGCTAATTGTATTGATGTATAAATACTAATCGCTACTGTTGTATAGTCAGTAGCAGTTGGGTGTTTCTCAGCAAGTAGCTGACTCTGTACTGTACTCAAATGTTTTTTTGAGCTGGGTGCTCAGTTATTGTATTCAATTATTTAAAACTATCATTGTAAATTCTCATCTTTTATTGCATCGTCTTGAATAAATGTTGTCTAAGAAATTCTCGTCTTTAATGAAAAAGTCCTTCACATCTGTTATTTAACTTTTAGATCCACTGTTCATAGCTCTACTGGTTAGTTAGTTTTTCACACTTTAAAGTTAGAAGTGTAGAACTTAAGATATTAGAATCTTCCTGATTGTAGTGCCACTTCGGCGTGTATGAGCATGCATATTGGCACAAAACTTGGATCATTTGCATATCACATTTCACTGTACTTATTTGCAAAGTTTCGCGATTGTACTTAGCTTCCTTCTTGGGTCGCTATTTTCAATGTTCCTGAGTGTATAGCAGGATTATTATTGAAAAAGTCAACAATATTTATATAATTTTATTCAATCCTTTTTCTCCCTGCATTATGGTATATATATTTAAAAAATGTGTGTTTAACTTATTTCAAAACTTTAAATTAATATTAATTTACTCCAAGGTCATTTTCTCTATATATCTGTTTATTCATTTCAAATTATCTTGTAATTAATATTAGTAGATATTTTTGATATTTTTTTAAAGGCACAAGCAATTTTTAAAATCTCATTTAATTTTTTTTAAAAAGATATATATAAAAATATATTTCCATTTCAATTTGTAATTGATGTGAAAATTCAGAATTAAATTTATGAAAAGTATTGAATTTGACTACATAATTGATTTTTTAAATTGACTTTGGCAGGTCACTGTCTGATATTGATGGTGATGGGAGACTTTCATCTGAAGAATTTGTTCTTGCCATGCACTTAGCAGAAAGTGTTAAGGCAGGAGATGCTTTGCCGAGCTTCTTACCTGCTGATCTCATACCTCCTTCTCATAGGAGGAAGCGATCAACAAGTATTCAATCAAGTAGGTTTCCTTTAATATCTTTAATATGTTATATGAGTGATTTTTTTACATATTATAATTGCAATGCCATTCATATCACTTTTGTAATAATTTATACTTTTTATAATATCAAAGTTGTTTTTTTAAAAATGATTAGATTTAAAAGTTATAGTAAAAATTATCTTGTTAGAGGTGTATTTTTTTTGTGATTCAAATAAGCTGATTGCAGTTTAAGTAAGTAAACATTAATTTACAAGTTTAATTTATAATGTAATAAACCAATGTGAACAGCGACCTCTCGCAAACATTTCTAGGAATCGTCAGTCAAGATGTAGCTGTCAAGACATGAGCATTGAGTTTAACCTATGTCCCTTTGTATTGTAGTAATGCTAAATATTATAGTTTCCATAGATGCCTACTTTGTAGCTCTAAATGTTAATATTCTTAAATGTTTATCCTTGTATATTTAAATGTCCTATTAAACACTTTAATCAAAAATGTTTGGCATCTGACTGCTTGCCACAGTATAATTAATGTTGAATTGTTAAAAAGTTTTATAACCATCTGAAAAATTTTTTAGAAAGTATTTTAAAATACCTGTAGCTAGGAGAGCAAAATGAATTTAGACTACAGTATAGTGTTTTTAGTCTGACAAGATGTTTAAGTATATATATTTGAATAAATAAATATGACATAAAAGTAACATAATGTTTAAGTCACTTTGAATCCTAAGCTTTGAATACATAATAAGGGTGTGAGAAAGAAAGAGATGTTTGCAAATTATATGAATATTGGCTATATATAAGGATGAAAATAGAATTTTCTTTTAGAAAAACAGAATTTAGCAGAAAGATTTTTATTTGTATTGAATAAAAACAATCTGTTGCTTCATGCAAAATAGTTTCCTTATACTTTAAATATTCAATAATTATAAACTGTTAGAATATAATTAAATAATCAGTGATTTAATATTATTTTTGAAATTTAATTTGAATTCTTATAAAAGTATGTTTTGAAATATTCATTTTAAAGCATGGTTTTTTACATAGCTGGTTCCTCGTCTAGTCATGCACTTGGTGACATCAATTTACTTGGTGATTTCAAAGATGAAAAGCTGCTTCAACAACAAAGTAATATTTTACATCTGTTATTTTCTAAGTATTACTCCTATTAAAAATTTGTGCAATTTAAAGCTAATGTGTTATGAATTTTTTATTTTAGAAATAATTTAAAAAACATATTGTACATAATATTTAAGCATGCATTCATAACTGTTATCAAGAATAATTGTTTACAATTATTGATTCTTTAAAAAAATATTTGAAGGAAGTAAAAAATTAAATAGTATAGATAAATATTGATATCAGCAAGATAAATATAATAGCTATATTCACACATAAAAATTTCAGGAATTAGTTTTTTCTAAATTGATAAATTTAGAAAAAGGGAGTTGTAAGAAAAACAACTCATGCATAATCTGATGAGTAAACTAAAAATGGTAGTTTGAAAATTTATGAGTAGAATGATTAAGACATTTAGAATTTCAACTGACTGCAAAGCAAAGATGTTCACTTTTGCATAAATTGTATTCAATTTGATGTAAAGAGTGAATTGTTGCTGAATGAAGTTGCTTTCTTAGTAAACATGGATATGTTTTTAAAATATAATAAAAATTGGAATACATTTAATTTATTTAGCAACTTTTGAAGATAAACGAAGGGAAAATTTTGAAAAGGGACAAGCTGAATTGGAGAAACGCCGTCTTGCTTTGCTAGAAGCTCAAAGAAAAGAGCAAGAAGAGAGAGAAAGAAAAGAAAGAGAAGAACATGAAAGGAGAGAAAGAATAAGGTACTTAGGTTCCATTTTATTTTGTTTCCCAATACTTTAAAATATCTTTTACAATTTTTTTAAGTATTTCAAGTAATAGACAGCTCTTAATTTTATCCTTTATTTTTATTCTTTTAAAAATAAGAAATAAATTGTGTAAATTTGAATTGCAAATGTATGATTTTTCTATTCTCCTTGTTTTGAAATTGTGTTTTCAGTATTATTAATCTAAAAAAAATATTTATGTAATAATATAAAAAAGTTATATTGTTACATAAATAATTTTCATAGGAATTCTTTGTAGTTGAATATGTGTTGTGTGTGTGTGTATTAGATGCATTTATTGTATTCTTTTTAATTTTACAAATTAATTGTCAATATCAATTTGTGAATTTAATACTATTTTTTTATGTTGTATTAAAAAAGCAAGGGCTGTATGTGTAAAATTCTATATATATGTATATATGTTAACCTTTTTATCTTAAATAATTAGTATTTTAGAAATGAATGCTTTTAAATTTGATTACTTTTATTCATTGACATAGACAAGAACAAGAGAGACGACGACAATTAGAATTAGAAAAACAGCTTGCAAAGCAACGAGAACTGGAGCAAGAAAAAGAAGAGCAAAGACGAAAAGCTCTTGAACAGAGAGAGGTAACTGAAATCATAATCTGTTGGTCTTGAGCATCAATAAGTACAACTTAAATTATTTTTTTATTATATTGCACAACTGTCAGCAGAAAATGAAAATTGAACAAATCTTAAAAATTAACTCAATAAGCCAGGCATTTTAATTTCCAATTGACCAGAAGTAGTTATTTCTTTTCCTTTTAATTTCCTTGGGGTTTTCTGCTTGGTTGAGTAATATTGATAAAAAAATATTTAAAAATGTACACAATGGTAGAGAATGGTATGCAAGTTGAGGGGCCCTTGTTTATGAATATTTAATTCATAAATTTTGTACAGGCTGCTCGCAGAGAGATGGAAAGGCAAAGGCAGTTGGAATGGGAAAAACAACGTCGCCAAGAGTTGATATCACAGAGGCAAAAAGAACAGGAAGCAGTGTGTCATTTGAAAAACTTGAACAAAAACCTTACTTTTGAATTAGAACAATTGGTAAGTCATAGAGATAATTTAAAATCCATTTTATATCATGTCTAACCACTTAAATTAAATAGTGCTTAGGATGAATCTGTCATATTTAAACTGTTTTACATTTTTACTGGTTAATATGTGTTGAGTAAGTTTTTAGCTAAAAATGAAGTTTAAATAAATAAAAAAATCAATAAACTTAATTAAAAATTTAAATTTTACTGTTACAAATGTTTATTTAAAATGAAGTGAATTATAAAATAATTTACTAATAGACATAATTCTTATTTAAATGGTTATTATATTTTCTTCCTATAAATTTTACTTTAACAATGTTAATATTTTTCAGTCTAAAAAAATCAGCGAAATTAATGAGACAATCAGTGCCACCAGAAAGAATGTCACTGATGTCAAAACTTCCATCGACAATATGCGAACAGAGAGAGATTCTAAGCTAGAGGATATGAACAATGTTAAAGCAAAAATAAAAGTAAGATTTACTTGTTTTTAATCATTCATTTTGATTTTTCTCTTTATTTTTAGCTAAGTTCTTGATGGAGTACTTTTTTTTTTAAATTAGGTAATGAATGATAGATTACTTATTTTATCTCAAGAGAAGATTAGTATTCGAGCACAACTTAATACTGTTTCTCAGAGTAATCCAACAAGTAAGCTTTTGTTTTCTTTAAAACATTTAGTATATATTTTAATAATTTTACTAATGGGAAAAAGAAAAAGAAATCCATGTAAATCTTCTGCAAACTATTTCAAATTAATTTGCTGATAGAGGAATTAATACATTTTTATCAATTATATTAAAAAGTTGATGAGAATTTCCATTGAAAACAAATTATAAAATAGAAAATCGTTATTACACCTCAATTTTTCATGCCATTTGCTTTATAGTAATACTAACATAATTGCATACATTAAATTACCAAAATGCATTTTTACTAATTTTATTTTCAATAATAAACAAGCATTTTTTTATTTTAATAATTTTACTAATGGAAAAAGAAAAAGAAATGATTTCTGCAAACTATTTCAACTTAATGCTGATGCAATTAATACATTTTTATCAATATATTAAAAAATGAGAATTTCATTGAAAACAAATTATAAAATAGAAAATCGTTATTACACCTCAATTTTTCATGCCATTTGCTTTATAGTAATACTAAAATAATTGCATACATTAAATTACCAAAATGTGACTAATTTTATTTGCAATTTTTAGGTGATTCCTATAACTCTGTTATGCATAGCTTCAATAATAAACAAGCAACTTTAGATCAACTTAGAAATACTTTAAGCAATATTGAAAGTGAAACAACTCAAAAGCAAAAGGATATTGAAATTAATAACGGTCAAATTCAGGTATTTTTATTTGCTGGTTACCTTTTATCATAGATTTTATGGTCTCTCTATTCATAGGTAAATTGCTTTAAATATTTTCTCAAATATATTTTTAAGTGGTTAATTATACTCGTAGATAGTGAAATAAAAATGAAAATATTTTAAGAGATAAACCAATAACACCTTACAAAAGATTAATTTTTTAATTCATGAAATTTAAAATTTAATGAGAAGAAAGGATTTTATTTTATTTATATAATGAAAAGAAATATTTTTTTTCATTAATTATTTTTTTCCTTGTTAATTTTTGTCCATACAAGGTTTTAATTAAAAGTAAGGTATATAAATATACTAAATTACATCTGTTATGGCTCACTCCGTCGAATACTCTTGATACGAGGTCAGCTGGGTTCTGTTCTGAAGAAACATGATGCCACTGCTCTGCATTAGTCAGGTGTTGAATTGTTGCAACTCGATTTGCCACGAAGGTTTTAAGCAAGTTATATATATATATATAGGCTCTTGCTGGATCCACGCCAAGACAATGAGTCACTCCGTACACGGTGGGTGTTTTCATTTGTAAGGCAGTCTCAACTCTTTTCATCAACTTTGTAAGAAGAACAGTGACTCACAGCTCGAGTCGTAGCATTGTGACACTCTTCACAGTGCTACTCTGCTTTTACTTGTTACAAGCTTCACTGTTATTATGTCATGTGGCGATTAAGAAGGGCAATATATCACTGCTCCGTAACATTTCTCTGAAGCATCAGCAAAACCGTGAAGTTCCACCCTTGTCACTTGAGGATGCACAATACATCTACCAATGCAGATACTGCTTACACTGTTGAAGTCCTCAAGGAAACGATGTCAATCTTTGGCTCTCTCAGAAGGCACTTGTCGATCCAGTCAATTTTAAGACTCCAAAGACTCTGCATGAAGATCTTGATTCTTGCGACTACTGGACCGAATAGTCCTAATGGATCACACAAACATTCTAGCTATTGTCGAAAGGACACATCTCTTGGTGTAGGAATCTTTTAGCTCCACTGCGATTTTGAAAATAAAACAATCCTCTAGAGATTTCCAGGACACTCCTAACATCGGGGTTTCAATTGGATTCTCGAACTCATAATCTCCGATGATCTTTGAAGCCAGTTCTGGATGACTACTACCCCACTTGTGCAATTCCATTCCTCCCTTTTTCAAAATGCCGGAAATTTGATTCTTCAAGGCCTTGCCTTCCATTAAAGATGCAGCACCGCAAAGAACGTAGTCCATATAAAAGTTCTCTCTAAGAACAGGTGCAGCCGAAGGAGAGTTCTCTTCATCTCGATAACTGCAGTAAAGTTCTTGTTGCTAAAAAAGGTGCACTCACCGTGCCATATGTGACTATTTTCATCTCAAAGGTTTTCATCGGATCCTCTAGACTTTCTTTCCACTAAATTCTAAGCAATGGCTGTGTTGGCTCTCATGGATCAGTATCATTCAATACATCATCTTCACATCTGCCGTAAAGGCATAAGGATGCTCTCTAAATTTAATCATAATTGTAAACAGGTCATTTTGCACCAGTCCTCCATTGTATTGTATGGAATTCAACGATAACCCAATACTTGTAGGATTGGTAGCATTAAAAACTACCCTCAGCTTCGTTGTGCTCTATTCTGGTCTAAGGATGCCGTCGTGTAGCATATAATAGGCAATCTCCAGTTGTCATTCTCTGCGACAACCTCTTTCATTTGCCCAAGTTGCTCATATTCATGTATAAAGTCTCTATACAACTTAAGGTATTGAGGATCTCTGATTAATCGAGTCCACAGCGCATTCAATCGTTTTAGAGCAATGTCCCTCGACTCACCTAAACAATTTGGTTCGTTTTTAAGGGGCATCTTAACCACATACCGACTCTCATCATTTCTAGAATGCGTTTTTAGGAAGTGATCCTCACAAAAAATTGCTATTTCATTTTTAGTTCTCTCTACCTCAATGTTTTCCAACTCCCAAAACATTTTTCAAAGTCTGATTTAAATTTCCTTTTAATAATCCACATTGAACCCGTGTTTCAGTATCTGCAAAACTATTGCTCCCTGAAGCCATGAACCAAAACACAGTATTTAGGAAAATAAGATTGGAATTTTCAGAACAAATTTGCCCACTACGCAATAATTCATAAAAAATTTCTGCACCCAATAAACAATCAATGGGACCTGGCACATAAAAGGAATCATCTGCTAAATTTATAGGTTCACTCCTATGAGAGCCCACACTCTTGGTGGGAATTACTTTGGTTGATATTACTCTTGGTTACTTTTAAACACTGCATATGGCAACCCTAACTATTTCTAACTCTTGGCATCTTTGGTTGGCGATAATTGCCCATCTTTTAAACAAACTGCATATGGCAACCTAACTATTTCTAGCGAATTTTCATTACACATCCACCTTATCCCGCTATATTCCCTTGCCGACATTGTCGGTTTCGCTTGGTGCCATCTTGTTCTAGCTTGGCGCTTTTTTCGGTTTGTCGCCAAGGGTGTGGGCTCTCCTAGGATTTTACCAATTTATATTTTCAGGAATTAATCCTTTCACATTTAGATTTTTAGCTGGAGTTATATCTGTAATTTATCTACAACTAACTTTTTATTCTCTTTTTATAACTACCATCGGAATTCAAGATTTCTGTAGTTACGCATTTTTTAACACATACAGAGGAGTCATTTAAACACGTGACCATAATATTTACTTTTTCTTTTCTTAATCCTAATTTTTCTATGAATTTCTTCATAATTAGATTCGTGATAGAACCGACATCAAGCAGACCTCTCATCTTCCTTTTCTCACCATATGAATCTTTTATAAAACACTTAACGAAACTCAAAGGCACACTAGTGCTTCCCTTTTTTTTATTAATTGCAAACACAGTATTACTATCTTTCTCTGAAACCTCTTCAGCAGGGAAAGCTGTAGGATTAAATACTCGCGCATCCGCATTTAACCTTGACTTGGTTGATGGATGGAAAGCATTCGCCTTATTATGGCTTGTTTGAAAATTCGTATTTTGTTTTGGTGCCTCTTAGCACATACTTTACAAGGTTTGGCTTTGCACTTCGACGCCGTACAACATCGAAAGCATGGTCGCTGTTTTTTAACCATCTCGATTCTATCATGAACGGAAAGTTGTTTAAATTTTGCACAAAAAGGAATAGCATGTGATTTTCACAGCAATATGAACATTTTGTTTCATTGACATCAGACGAAAAAACACTAGCCACACCTTTTAACCCCTTTCTGTTGTCGACATTCTTAAAAAAAAAAAATTGTCGGAAGCCCGTATTTATCTCATTTCTACTTGAAACTTTAGAAGACATAAACAAATCCAATTCACGACCAAGCTTATTTGGCTTGTACCAATTTTCGCTCATTTTAATATTAATAAATTTATAACTGGTCAGTTCTTGATCAGGAGAATTAATTTTCTGATCGGCAACAATTAACTGGCATAACTCATGAAACTCATTAACGTTTCTCAATTTACAATAATAATCAAACATTGCTTCAATTCTAGAAGCAAACTTCAACATAATTCTCTTTCGGTAGTTTTTGGGACCTTCGAAACTGATTAAGCAATACTCGAGATGTTGGTTGAAATTGTTTTAACGCAAACTGCTTGATCTTTTCATAATTACCCAGTTCCTCATCTTTAACATAAATCATTAAATTTCTCACCTTTTCTCCCAACATATTCAATAAAATTTCTGCTTTAAATTTATCCTGCCCATTTTTTATTTTAAAAGCTTTTTCTAACAATTGAAAAAATAAATTATAGGCTTCTGTATTAGAAGGGACAGGTATCGTTAGAGTTTTGATACTTTTAATTAAGTTTCCAATATCAGATGGGACAGATTTGAAATTTTCACTTTTATCTTGCGCAGGGGACAATTTACATCTAGCATTAGTTAACCCAAGCTCTTTAACTGTTCTAATTTAATTTTTTCGAATTCAATCTTGGCGTTTTCAGACTCTAATTTAAATTTTCCTTGTTCAATTTTAGCATTCTTTTCCACCAAAACACCATCAATTACACTTTGCAGAAACTCCTTATCAGTTTCAAAGATTTCACTACTCTCAATTAAATTTTTTAATTTCTGGATTCTGGGGTATGTCTAATCCCAGCTCCTCGGCGACCAGCAAAAGCTTGTCCTTTTTAAGACTTAATTGTTGACATCTTAACACATAGCATTAATTTGGTATCAAAATAAGAAGCAAGGAAATCGCTCTTCGACTGATGAATTGTGCTGGACTCTCAAGATACAGAATACTTTCTCTGAAGAAACTCAGTTTTCTCTTTCACTTTTTGGTACACAGTCTCGGATACAATTTTCTCTCGCACGCGGTTTTTCTCTAGCTCGACGGACCAATGTTATGGCTCACTCCCTCAAATACTCAGGACTCAATCACAACACAGTTTTTAGTGGACTGGTATCTATTTATTTCTGGTAACTTCTTACATTCTCATCAGAATTGCTGTGCATGAGCAGTTCAGGTAGCGCAGTCGCGCTTGAGCAAACAACATCAATCTTATAAAAATTTGTTAATTCTTTATCTGTTACAGTGGTGCTTCCATTTGTAATACGTTTTTGATAAATAATATTTATACCGTTTCTTTGTTTGTGTCCCAAAATAACATTTTGTTGAATCGAAATTAAGTAGAATTTTACTTTCAAGGAACTTAATGCTTTATTAAAAAAATTTCTTTCTCATAGGAATTAAAAGAAAAATTGAAGGATATATCCGAAAACTATAAAAACCTTTTTGCTCAATATGAGCAAAGGAAAGAAATATTTTTAGCTGAGAAAAAAACTAGTGAGGTTCAAAATGGATTTGTTGAAAAGAAAGCAGGTATATTAGAAAAGTCGTTGTATTAAATTAAGAATAATTAGTTTTCAATAAATTTAGATGAATTTCCTGTATATTAAATTAATCATTTTTTTCAGATAGCTTTGAAACAACCTGGAATCAAAATGATACTGCAAATTGGAATGGTATGTTACACATTCAAATTGTTTGGAAATTATTAATATTGATGTATATTTAAATTCCTGAACCTTTTACATGCTTATATTTTTTTATTTTTTATTTGAATTTAAAATATTCTGCTTCCTAATTATTTACCTAATTGTATTATATTTAATTATGTGTTTCTATTACAGATATTTCTGTTCCTGCTGATACTACTAAAAGTGTAGTGAAATACAGAATATTATATGCTTTTGAAGCAAGAAATGAGGATGAGTTATCCGTAATGCCTGGTGACATAGTTCTGGTAAATGTTTATTCTTATACTAAAAAATGTGCTTTTCTTGGTATTTTAAATTTTTTTCAATATATTTTTGGTTTCATCACTTTTATATACTTTCATGTTTGATAACGATTGTCAAATATGTTCTGTTCTCTTTATTTCATGTGCAAGACTGATGATATATATATTTTTATTGAAATATAGACCTTTTGAAATCTAGGTTAGTTATTTTCATTACATATTTAAATTATTTACTGAAAAAATAAACTGATACTTTCTCCATTTTCAGGTTCCTGATGGCCAGAGCTCAGAACCGGGATGGCTTGGTGGTGAGCTGCATGGAAAGAAAGGATGGTTTCCAGAGGCTTATGCAGAAAAGATTGAAGTCTCCCAAGAGGTTGCTGATATTGATAATGCCTTCACCAATAGTGCTGCTGCAATAGGTGCGCCTACTGAAACAGTACATATTGTTGGGACAGAAATGAAGAGAACCCTCGAGTAAGAAATATTTATATATTCCCTCTATTTCTCAAATACATTTTGCCAATATTATTTGTGTTACTCTTGTTTGTTATAACTTAACTCTGGACACTGCTGTTGGTTCTAGACATGTATTTATAGCCAAGTTTCCCTAGGCTTGTCTGGTTGTAGCAATTATTCAAATTTAAGCTCACTGTAACCTATTTACTTTAAATATATTTAATATCTGTCAATATGTACTTATAATTTAAATTGCAGTTTAAGAAAGCTCATATGTATATATTTGATATTCATCTACTTCAAAAGTGAAAGCATTTAAGTGAAGGAAGCAAAATTTTTTGAAATTAAAACTTGTTAAATTTTACATGAAATGAGGGATTTTATTTTAAAGAACACATAAAGTCTTGTTGTAAAAATCTTTTTGAACTTTCATAAATTTTTTTTCAAATTTTATTAACATGGTTTAGATGTAAAAGTAGAGTATGAAAATACAACTTTTTTATAATCCTGTTCAAACAAAACTTTTTGTGAAATCTTTTGAAAATTAATTCTTTTCCTATAAATAATAACAAATGTGTTTTTTTATATATACATAGAGGCATTTCAGAAGCCCCTGAGAATGCCATTATTGACACTGCAGCTGTTAGTAATACAGTTCGTGACGTTCTTCAACATTCTGAAAACTCATCTTTCATTCAGCCTCAAAAATCATCTGAAACAATTTCTCCCATTCCTGATCAGGTAATTTATGTCTCGCCAGATTTTTAATTCCCTGAAATTTGATTTGGAAAAAAAAAATGTAAAAGAATAAAATATTTTGAATTTGTTATATTAGTTTATATAAGAATGGAAAATCATAAACATTTTTTTAAAAAAATCTGTCTCATCATTTACTTAAAAATAGCCTTATGTCACTAAATATATATTTTTAGATACATGTGAAAGCTGAAGATCATTTGTTTTATAAAGAATACAGCTTGACACTACGCTTTAAACTGAAATCCTTGAGATTTGCACTTTTTCTTGGTACAAAAAATTATAGTATCACATTCTAGGTATGTTTTGGATGGGCTTAGCATAAAAAAAATTTTTACGATTATTTTTTTTAAAAATGAGAAAAGTTACTACAGTTATTTAAAAATTAGAAAAGCATGAAAGAGAAAAATTGAATAATTTTCTTTTCAATATATAACATTTTGCCTAATTAAGTGGCAACTTTCAATAAAATGAGCTGTCATTTAAAAAGGCTGGTTCACATTAAATCTGTTATGGTGTCTGAATGTTGACATGGTATAAAAATTTGGCGAGTAAGTGTCCAGCTCAGGTATCATTCTCGTCACTTGATCAAGACCAAAAACTTGAGACCCATAACCAATAGCCCTTGTGCAACTTCAAAATAAAATACTCATTTTAATGAACCTGATGATTTAATTATAAAATGCTAAAGTACCTCCATGTATACTTTAGAATTTACCCTTCCTGTGAAAATGCTTTAAGCTTTCAAAACACATACACTACCAAATCATGACAAATTGTGAAACTTCCCTAAATCTTTCTTGCAATCTGTAGTAAAAATCTCTTGCTTACCACATCCAAAATACTGATATCCCGATGATCATGATTAAAAATTGAATTTTTTCTAAATCTCAGGCTCCTAAAGCAGTTTTCCTCATCGTAGTTTTCAGTATCCTGTCTATTTTTGGTAAAATCCAGTAGACTTTCAAATAACCCTGTCTATTCTTGCTATTTTCTACAAGGGATGTCATTTGTTCAAATTTTATCATAAATGCTTACCAGTTACAAGATTTTAAAAATATTCTGATATTTTCAATGCCTTCTGAAATATTTTAATTTTTGAGTAATTTTTTTAAAAGTACAAATTTCTGACAAATGAGCCATACATCATCATCAACTTATTAAGATCACTTTATAATTTTTTTTTGTATGATCTCATGGTTTATTTTTACAGATACTGTGCATTTTATAACACAATGCAAGCCTCCCTCCCCTTTGATTTTATTCTAATATATTCAATTATAGATGTATTTACATGTAGTGGTGTTTACATAATTGGTGTGAGTTACTGTTGTCATTTTTAGAGCAAGGTAGAAGAATTGCAAGCCCAAGCTTTGTTTCCTTGGAAAGCAAAAAAAGAAAACCACTTGAGCTTCAACAAGGGAGATGTAATAAATGTCAAAGAACAGCAAGATATGTGGTGGTATGGTGAATTCCAAAATAAAGTGAGTAGTACTAATTTTTTTATATATATATTGCTAATTGTATCTAGCTACAATCATTTTTACAAATATTTTTCAATTTATTTCAATACCATTTTATTCTTAGCTTGGATGGTTTCCCAAATCTTATGTCAAATTAATATCAGGTCCTTTGAAGATGAATGATAAGTAAGAGATTTTTTAGTTTCTCATTCAAGCTTTTGATGTGTATTAAATTCTTTTAAAGATTAAACATGCAATCTGTCTTGTAATCTAATATATCAAATATATATGTATAAAATTTCAAAGTGATTTGAACTTACTAGTATTTTTATATTTTATAAAAGCTAATTTTTAAAATAATTTGTGGATTTTTTTTAATGTTTTATTTATCTTTCCATGTATTCAATTAAAACAAAATTTGAAAATTATTTTTGTTGAGATAATTGCCTTTCAAAAATGAGAAGTGTGAACAAATATATCTTTCAAAGCAATATAAGTAAATTTCTGATAAATACAAAAATTTCTTTATGTTTATATGAAAATACTCTTAGCAGTTATATATGTAACATATTACAAATATTGTGTGTGATTGTTAACTCTGATGTAAGTTTGGAATTAGTTACTAAAGAAAAAAAAAGTTGTTTTGGTAATATATAATTTGTTATTTTTTTATATATAGTGTCCTTTGATACAACTGAATTGCAAGAGCCGCCTGAAGTAAACACATCACCTCCTGGTAAGCTCCTCAGAGTAATATATAATTTAAAGCATTTATTTTATATCAAAACATTAATGTGAATAATTAATTAAATTCCAGAAGATATATTTGTCTTTAATCCATTTTCAATTAAATACCTTTTTGTTATTGAAATTTGCATTTGTCATAACATAGTGGTAAATATCAATTCTTTTTCTCTTGGAATGATTTTTGCTTTTAATGTATTATAATTAATACATTTCTTAACATTTCAGAGGGTATACCTGAATACTATGTAGCCAATTATGCCTATCAATCCCAAGAGCCTGGTGACTTGTGCTTTCAGGTTGGAGAAACTATTTTGGTTACTAAGAAAGAAGGAGACTGGTGGACAGGAACTATTGGAAACAGAACTGGAATATTTCCTTCAAATTATGTCAAAAAAGCTGAAGGGCAGGTTAGTGAAATTTTTCTTTACATTTGCAACAGTTCTTCCCCTTCACAAATAGCAGGAATAGAATAAAACTTAAACCTGGTGAGAAAGCTTTTCCTTTTGTCTCAAGTCAGCTGAGTGTGTTCTACAAACCTACAGTAAATCTATCTAAAAACATATAAAAGGCAACAGTTATAAATAAAGTTAAAAATCCATAGTAGGAATGAGGATATAACACTTGCAGTAATAATTGATTTTGTTAAAAGGATGTTTGTCGTCCCTGAATTTTTTTTAATGTGAACTCTTGTGTGAAATAATAAACATGTGAGACATTTCTTGATGGACCTGGCTTGGTTTTGGCCTACTTCTTTGTTATAATATGTGTAATACCAGATACAAAATTATTAATTACCAGATTAATTACTTGTGATCATGGCACATTTTAGTAATCCAATAAAATTTCTCTTATGCCATCTGAGTGACCCTGGTAGCCTGGTGATCAAGGTAACTAACTTATATCTGGCATGTCATGAGTTTGAGTCTGGTGTAGCTGAAGACCCGCCTTGTAGGGTCTTGCACATTAAATCTGTCGAAGCTTAAACATCCTCCAGTTGGTGTAGTGTGGAAGTTAGGAGAGGGGGTAACAACTCAGGTGTTGTCCTCATTACTTGACCATGGTTCAAAGTTACGAGGTCGAATGCCAAAAGTACTTGAGTAGCTGAATAGCATTAATATTCACTTACTCACGTATGCTATCTGCTTTTTAGCAACTTTACATTTGATTTTTACCTTACTTCAACTGATGTTTTATGTTAAAGAATTTTCGTTTTACTAAGCATTTTATCCAATTTATTATTTTTTTTGTATGAAACATAGTGTGAGATACACTCCTTGCATGTTATTAAAAAATTCTTAAAAAATTGATTTGATGCAGAATGTAAAAATAAGTAGAACTTATTGTTTAAAAATAACTAGTGAAATATTTCAGAGAAAAAGAAAAATGTAAGAGAACAAGTAAAATATATTTTATTTGCAATAACTTAAGTTATATATATATTATTTTTTAATGACAAACTTGATCTGATGATCAAGTCAAAAAAGTTTGATTTGATTAGAGCTTAATTAGCAAGATACATTCAAAGAGAGAAAATGATAGCATATTGATTAACTGTATGAAGTTTTACAAAGGAAAATAGCTGTAATATTAAAGGAATTTTCAAGCTTTTTTTTAATTTGTGGTTATTGAAAAACAAATTATGAAATTAAATTTTAAAACTATTTGATGCAATGCATACATAACAGCTTATTGTAACACAATTTTTTTATTAGCTCCATGCAGCAAAAATACATATATAACTGGATCCCATTTAAACAAATCCCTATTTAATGAATTTCACGATTTAAACAAATTTTTCTCCGATTAAAATGAACACAAAACCCCCCATTTAACGAATAATAAACCCGTATTTACTTATGATTTCAACAGCTGAAAAATATTTTTTTATTAGTTTTATGTTAAAAAAATTGCATCTTTTTTTAAATAACATCCCTTTTGTTTGGAGCAGAAAAAAGTTTTTTCTTGTGACTAGCAAATTTGTACAGGAAGGGTGAAGAGAGTTATTAGACTAGATAGAGGCGGATGAGTCATGAGTCAATCTATGGTCTGAGTTTTGAATAGGGCAGGAAACTTCTTTCTTTTCTCATCCAACTCCACAACGCAGGGGATATTTAATGATAGCATTACGTTTGGTGACAGGCTGCCTATCTGTGGGACTGAAATTCAGGAAATTGATGATTAGTCGAAGGCAATGTATAGGGATTCTGATGCAGAAGTTGATAATAAAACTTATATAAACTGTTGCATTTTCTATGCTTTACATTGTTTGGAAATTGTGAAAACATATCTTATGAAGCAGGATGTAAATGACGCAGTACTTTCATCTCAGTATAAAGCCAAAAAGAACTCTTTCGAGTCAGAAATCAAAGATTTTTAAACACCTATTCGTTAACATTTTAAAATTTTCAATTAAGTGGCACATAATAACTCACTAATAGTATTTTTAACTGTTGAATAAAAAGTGAGTAATTTATAACTATGCATTTTTTTGTGTAGTTTGTTATAGAATTTCCAAAAGTTAAGAGCAAAGATATATATTTTGTTTAAACTCCAAAATATAATGAAATAACCTTGATTTAACAAACAAAATGTTCGGTCCCGACGAATTCGATAAATAGGGGTTCGACTATATTTAAAAGGATTACTACTGTTATCAATGGAAAATATTTGGATGTTATCAAAACTAATCTGTTAATGTTACTTCACCTTCTATATTCATTCCATTTAAGCATTTGCTACAAACTGAATGATATTGTGATGTTATTAGTATTTTAAAACATTTAATATTTCAAAAACTTCTTTCATGTAGATTGCTATTTGAATCACAAATATATTGAGAGTGTTCAAAAAGTAAGTTACACTTGCAAAATATAAATTTAAAAAATCTTTATTGAGAATTGAACTGTATATATACAATATGACATACATGTAACTCACTATTTCTGTATATAATCTCCCAGGCACTATTGACATTGGTCAGAACTTAGTGCTAATTTTCTATGATCCTTGGTCATTGAACCAGCTGTCTGAACTTGTTCATTGTTGGAAAATTATCTTCCATCTAAATATTCTTTGAGCATACTTCTTCTACAGCATTAACCACGTTTTGTATGCCAAAGTAATAAAAGTAGGTTAAAAGGATCAAGAGAGAAGGACTACTTAATGTGATTAAAACATAATTAGAAGCTTTTACTTAAATATAAAGTAATGTCAAACAGTTGGACTTTTATACCTTACCACATCAGCCAAATGTGTGACCTGTCCTATGTTTAATAATTTTTGAACTGTTGGCTCCAGTACATGATGGCTGGACATGGCAATATGTGTGATCCGTGTGTTTCTATTATTTCATGATGAATCTCCATGCTTGAGAAACATTTTATCCACAAAAATATACCATTCTCCATTTTTCGATGTTGTAGTAAGTTTCATGATGATATGTCTATTGTCTCATTCTATGCAGTCATGTTTTTTCACTATCCAAATATAATTGCTACTAGGAAAAGCTGTGGGACGACTCAATTAGCATCTACACTGGCTTTGCTCTTATTTTACCATTTATATGGGGAACAAATGTAACTTACTTTTTGAATGCTCATTGTATGTGTATCTAATATAATTTAACATTAAACATGTAACATCAAAAATTGAATTATATTTTTATAGCAATATCCATTCATAAAAATTGATCTTGTAAATCTTCATTTCTTTGATTTTAAATAACCATCCCTTTAATTTATTTAAGGGATCTGTGAGCAGTGAATATGAAACCAAGAATGAAGTATCATTTCAATCAATGTCTATTGATGTATGTATTTATTCATTTTTTTTACAAGTTTTTTTTTCTGTGTTAATAAATAATTTATCTTTTGGGGATGTAATTAAATATGTATCTTTTAAAGGAGCTGATTTTTCTAATTTTTACCATTCAAAATTATTTAATAAGCTATATTCTTAATCCTATTTTTAAATGAAAAGGAAAGAAAAAATATTATTCATTAAAATCCAGAGGTATTTGTAGCTGTGATAAATATTTTTCTGGCAAGTTGAAATTTTAATAAATGTACATTTAACTCTTCTTTTTTTTTTTTACACCATTAACATGCTTACAGTATGAGATGTCAGCTTATAGTCCAAAACCTAGGGTAACTAATTACATTTATGGTACATTATTTTTGTATGGATTTAAAATCTCTATTTGCATGTTTTGTATTGCACTTCACAGTTCTTTTTTATAGCTTTTTTGCACTTTTGATATGGTAACATGAAATTTCTGTTTTTTTATTTTAACTTTTATGATTATAATTATCATAAATTATTCGTAATAAATACTTTTATTGCATGTTTATATCACAATTCACTTACAAAAGTTTACTGTTTCAAAACTATTATTTAAATTTGTGTAAAATGTATTTTAAAATGTGTTCTGATTTATTATTATAGTAAGATTTGTAAAATTCTCTTCATAATGATTGTGATCTTAATTCTTTTTCAAGGTTCAATTAATAATGTAATTAAAATGTATTAATGTAGAAGAACTCTCTTAATTTCTCTCTTTAAAAAACTGTAACTCAGAAAAATAGGTAAAAAGCTGAATATTTTATTTTTGTTTTCAATCTTTGTTTATCTTAGCATCAATACACATATAATGACAATCTTAAGTTAATAATTTTCAAAATAAAAGTAATGTAAAAACATATTCTATTATATCCTATATGTTTGAGTAATAAAGCTATTACAAAATTCAAAAGAACTGTTTATAATGCTAAAGAAGAAATGCTAACTCAAGATTAGATGCTAAGTCTAAATTTTCTTTCATCTTTTAAAACCCTTCTGATATTAAAAAAAACAATTGTATTTTTCTACTTGCAACAATGTTACTTATATTTATGCTTCCAAATTTTAGGCAAGTTTTTGATAATAAATCAGAATCACATCTCATCAGTTTCTCTAAATGCATATATTTCTTGTTATAGCTGCATGTGTGAAATGTTCAATTATTCCACCATTTTTTTAATTATTAGGCATGTTTTATTTCATTACATTTATTTATTTCTCTTCTTTTAACATTAATTACTTTTAATTAATTGTCCCTGTTTTAAAAGTTTCGATTACAGATTGTGGGAAAAATTACATGTAAACTATTAGTGTGTTAAGACTAATCTTTTTTTAATTTTGTTGTAACTATGTGTTAGTTAAATATCATCTTAAAGAGAAAATCTAATATGATGTATTTAATATTGCTTCTTGCAGAACAATAAGTGTCATACAATGCTATGGGATTTTATTAAAGTTTCAGTAATATCTTAATTCATTTTACCTTTAATAATCTTACTATAAGGAAAAATTAAAAAAAAGTTTTTTAGTATTTAAAATTTATCAAAATATGCTTTGATAAAGATTTATTTTATGCAAAAGATTCTTGGCTAAAATAATTTCTTCCATCAGTTTCTCATTTTTCATTCTTTAATTTGTACAATTTATGAATTTTTATTATGATTTATGTATCATATTCCTAAAATTCTTTTGCTAGTAACACATATAACTTTTATTATAAATTTCTTTATTTTTTTGGAAATCAATAAGAAGCTTCCCCCTAATCTGTTCTTAGGGTTCTAAGTTTAAGAGAGGTGAAATCGTTACCGTTCTTGCCCCATATAAAGCTACCGGTCCTGAACAAATATCCTTAGAAAAAGGACAATTGATTCAAGTCCGAAAGAAAACTCCAAATGGTTGGTGGGAAGGTGAAATTCAAGTAAGTTATTTAATGACAAAACATTTTGTTTTTCTTGATATAATGAACTTAAAGAAATTTTTTTATTAAAATGTTAGTAAAAATGATTTTTTTTTAATAAAAATGTTAGTAAAGATGAATTTTTTTAAAAAAAACTATCATTAAAATTAATTTTTTTTAAAAAAAAGGTTAAGGGTAAGAAAAGGCAAATTGGTTGGTTTCCTGCATCATATGTAAAAGAACTTAGTGGAAGTCGAGCAAGTAGCAATCGTAGTACTCCAGAACCTATGTTGTACTCTAGATTCAATGAAAATATGAATGGTGGTCCTCAACAATCAGGTATGTATTTTGAAATGTTGGAAATATTTTTGAATAAATATTGATTTTTACTGTGCTGTTGTAAAAGTTTCATAAGATTTCTTTTTAAAAACCTTACTTTTCATATATGAATTCTAACCTTTTCACTACTGCAAGACTAGAATCTTGGTTATTATATTTCTTGAAAATACTTTGTAAAGTTATCAAAGTAAATTTTTTACCACATATTTTTTATTTAAAAATTTACATTTTTAACAGATATAAATTTTATAAAAGATGAAAGTTTTATGTTGATAAATGTTAAATGAACTAAGCAAATGTAAATTAGGCTTACACTTGACAAGTTTAGAACTGAACTTAAACCTGTATATATTAAATTACTTTTTTAACTTTCGAGATTCTATGTAAATTAATCCAAAATTTTCTAGAATGCATTGTAGCTTTTCTAAACTGAAATAAATGCTCAAGAATAATAAAGTTTGAATTTTTTATATTTCTTTCTAAGCCTAATTGTTTTGTAACTTAAAATGACTTTTTGATATCTTAACTTAAAAACTGGCATTTTGAATCAGATTTCATCTTCTAAATAACTTCAATTTCTCTTAAGGGAAACTTTGTCATCTGCTGATAATTCTCTTAATGCTAATACCATTTTCTATCATCTTTAAATCAAAGTTTAGCAATTTTAATTTTTCAATTTCCTCATTTTTCGTTGTATCTAACCATATAAATTTACAGTATTAATATTTCATTTTTTGTCATCATGCAAGGAACTTTTGTTGCTTTATATATATATCTATACATTTTTTAAAAAAAGTCGCCAAATCATTGGTGGCTTTGTAAATGGGAAAACATATTTTATTTAGCTATCTTTATATCTCTTGGGTGTTGTCAGAAGCATAAATAATAATAATAAATATTTGTGTGAGAAATAAAAACTGTGTTGAACAATCTTTCTGTTAAATGTTGGTATTTAACAAGCGAAATACTTATTTTTAATTCAGCAACTTTCCTTCTGGTAAGCTAGTTAACTTCACAACCCTAATATGATTTGTAATAATGAAAAAACGCCCATTTTAGAAAAAGGGGGAGAGCAATTACACCTGTAAAATATAAATTCAGTTGCATAAATTGACTTGATTTTGTTAAAAAATGCCAATTGCTGCTAAATACTAAAAATACTTCGTGCAATTATGACAAAAACTGTAGAATTTTCAAATATAGTCGATAAATATTGGTTTTTTAAAACTTATTTATTAAATGTCTTAAGAAAATGCTTTGTGATAAGTCACCTGAATGCTTAGTTCTTGTCATCAAAAGATTGTTACTGTTATATCAAGCCAATAATAATCTTAACTTATAGTAAATTTATGTTTCCTAGATCAAGTGGTGGCATTATATCCATTCACTGGTCAGCATTCAGATGAACTGACATTCCAAAAAGGTGATATAATCACTTTAGTAAATGCAGATGACCCTGCCTGGTGGAAAGGAGAGATCAATGGTGCTGTTGGATTATTCCCTTCAAATTATGTTGAAGTGTTGAATAAATCTGCTGCTGCAGCACAGAACAATTGTAAGTATATTATACTTGTTTTACTTGTTGAGACAAATTAAATTGGTACTTACATGCTATCTCAACCATATTGGTGACATTGAAATAAAACGCATAAATTCAAAAATTGAAATATGCTGAAAGAAATATGGAGTGAGTGCATCATCGAAAAATACTATGTGAAAAATAATAGGTAATCATAAATAAAAATCAATACAGGGAAAAGATAATTACTTTCTATTTAATTTAATTTTTATTTTATTAAATTTTATTGAAGAATTTGGTTAATCTCAGATTCACATTTTAGTATTTGAGCTTGCCATATTATCAAAACAGTTAGGCTTAAAATGGCAACAAACAGAGAAATATGAAACAAAACACATGGTTGCAATACTGTGTAAGTTGGTACCATTAACTTAACTTAATAACAACAGTCTATTGTGTTTTTACACCAGTGAATTAAGAATGTAATTATAGTGAATACATAATTTTGAGGAATCTCTGACTAGATTCATTTAGCAATTTAGTATACCCATTACATGCATTCTTTATATTTGTAATAGAAGTGTCATAATAATTATAACAAAAAAAAGTTTGTACGAAAAAAAAATTGTTAAATTATAATTCGTTGAAGAGTGATTAAGTCATAACATATATTTATAACTCTTGAATAGTGAAAAAGATTTATTGTCTCATCATGAAGTATTTTAATTTTCTCCTTTGTGTTTATGCTTAAATATTAAAGAGATAGGGCAGGGGAGGAATTACATGTTTTTTTGTTTCATCCGGTATAGTGGTTAGGGATGCTGACTGCTGTGCCATAGGGCATGGTTTTGAATCCCGGAGAAGGCATGGATTATTTGTAAATGTATTATGTCTTCATGGCATAGGGGTACTCTAACTAGCCATCGAGTCGCAAGTCCTCCCGTGAGGTTGGTGAAAGGAGGTGGGATGTCCTCTCTCAAAATTGGGGGGGAAAAAGCCAAAACATATTGTCACCTGCTTGGTCTCAAGGCTACTGCTAATGACAGGCATACAATCTAGCTCTTTGCCATGTTTCATTTCGTGGGCCATGATCTGGCTCATGCTGATATCATTGGCATTAGTAACAACAACAGAAAGATAAATTCAATATTGGCAAGGTTATTTCTTAATTTTGCTTTGATCCTTGTAGTATATATATATATATGTGTTATTTACATATGCAAAGATTAAAATTTATAAAGGAAAAGTTATTGAAAAAATAAAATGTATAATTCTTAAAAACTAACTGAACTAGGAGATATTTTCTTGTAAAACTTTAATGGCAGCCTAAAATATCCTTTCCGACTCATAAGTATCATATTTCTTACTCTTAATTTATCCATTACTCTTAAGTATAATATAAGAAAGTGTTTTATTTATTAAAGTTAAGATAATAAGTTATTGATATGCAACTGTTTAAAAGAATTGCATACTGTAATTTATCAAATGTTTTTTGTAAAATATCTTGTTTTTAAACATTTAGCTTAGAAGTATTTTTTTGTTCGTATTTGTTTTTATCAGGGATTAACTTTTTTATCTTGTGATAAAGGATAACTTGTACATCCTCTAAAGTTATGTTAGGAGTATAAAGTTAGTAGTGTTATAAAAATATGAATTATTACTTTTCTATTTTCAAAAAAAATTTTTAGAAAAAAAAAATTCAGATTTATTTAAAATAATGAATCAAATTATTTTTAAATTAATTTATGCTGATATTGATTCAAGAATGTTAGATTGTGTTAGTTTATTATTATTTTTTTTAATACTGAAATTCTTCCTTCTGGGTGTAGTCAAATAGAATCCTAATTCCTGTTTTTTTTGTGTGTGTGATATTGCTGTTTTAGTGTAGGGTTGCATTTAGGTTTTAGGATAGGTTGCATTTTTTAAATGAAGTTTTGTTATCAGGTTTTCGGGGCAAAAGATCATTTCTCTTTTGAACTTTTAAACTGAATTCTTTGCTAAGAAAAATTTTAAAAGGTGTTTTGTTCTGTTTTGACACCTCTACAAAGTATTTATCCAATTTTTTATGGATGATCTACAGTTCATAACTTTCATTTAACTTTTTTCATTTTGTTGTGTACACAACACTCACATTTTTTCTTCCTCTGTCCTTTGCAGGAGATAATCCCACTGGAAAACCCACTACCTGCTCTGCTGTGTGACCAGCCCTCTCTATTTCTGTCTTCTCTTCGAATCTCAACCATGCTACTCGGGACTTTTCTGTGGCACTTCTATTTGTTTACATTAGGAAGCATTTGTACACAGACTTTTAGTCAATTTTGTTTAAGAAAGAAAAGAAAAGATCTATTTTTATTGTGTTATATTTAAGCAAACTCTTTACACTCTGGTTGTTAAATATTTTTTGGACTTAGAATTGTGTACTTGGATATGCCTTTATGTTTAGAATTCTTTGAATTTCATAATGTGTTTTGTGTTGAACTTTCCATTTTAAATGTATTAAATGTATTTCAATTGTGTTCTACATCATATTGATGAGAAAAGGTTTAACCATAAATTTATTCCTACTTTAATATTCAGTTTAAAGAATAGTTAAAAAAAAATTTTTTTTTCTCATTTCAAAGTTTTATTTTCTTTATAACATTTTCTACTTGTTAAATTGGGTAGTGGGTTTAAAATAAAGGATTGTTCATTATTGCATTTCTAACTTCATCGTCTAGGTTTCACTTTTGATGTTTCTATTTTCATAAAAATTTAATAAATTTAGTAAAATTCAATGATTTTTATTTTTGCTATCATTGGAATTTAAAAATTTTCAGCATTGTTTAATTGTATATATATATATGTTAATGCTATTAAGTTGTAAGGTCTCCCCCCCCCTCCTTCCTTTTCTTAATCACAATTGCATTGCAATTTTAGTGGTTATAAATTTTATCATCAAAGTATTTAAAAAATCATAAATACCTTTTCTTTCTTTGTTTTTTCTCTTTCCCTTATAAATTGCCAAATTTCACATGCCATGTACAATAGGTTAGAAATAATACTGGCTTGATTTAGCTCATATGCTTATTATTTATTTTTAACTAGTCGTATATGGTAAGGGAATAGGAAAACAACCCATAATTCATTTTCTCATTAATTTTTTTCTGACTAAATATATTTGATGCTTTATTAATTGTATTTTTCTAATTACTCATCTGTTATAATATTTTTTTACAAATATTATTAATTAGGTATTATACAGTTGCATTTTTGGCAAGTTGTTTAGCTCATTTTTTAAAATGATAATAAGGTTGCTATTAAAAAGATTATTCGTATTGTCTTCAATAAAAGTTATAAGGTTTTGTTATATTTTGTGTAATGTAATGTGCTCTGACCTTTTGAGCTATGCTTTATATGAATTTTTATAAATCAAGTGTTAGTTGTTATGAAATTTGTTTTTATATAATAATATTTAGAATTTATTAAATTCGTGATGAACTACATTTCATAAGGTGTTTAGAATTAACTCATCTGATAAAACAAGAGTTAGGTCCTGAAAATTATTATTAAATATATATATATATATATACACTACATGTGTTAATGTCAAAGCATCAAATTATATGTGTGAGTTTAAAGTAAACAGTGTATAATATATTCAGTTTAAGAATGAATATTAAAAATATCATGTAAAATCATAGCTATAAATGTTGTTAAAAAATTTGATGTAATTTAGATTGTGTAAATTTGAAAAAAATAAAAACAAAATATATAAAGCCTAGTAAATAAAATCATATTCAGAGTTGATCTTGCTTGATTTTTTCCCCCAGAAAATAACATAATAAAGATTTTAATTTTCATTAATGAATTAATGTATTTATGATTTTATTGTGCTTATATTTTTTCCCCTTTAGTTATATATATAATTGGCTTGAGATTTGAATTTGTTTCGTTAGAATTCAGAATTCTTTATGTACCATAGTAATTAATTGTATATAATGTATAATTTTTTAAAAAAGCAGTTTTGCAGAATATTTTTGCCTCCCATTATTTAGAAAATGCATTTTCAAATAAAATAAATGCAAGACTTTTTTTAAAAAACTAAAACATTTCTCTTGATTTTTTTTGTTTCCTTCCCTTCTCTAAATTAAATGTATTTATACTTTTCAGTGAAAGTTGATATTAGATGCCAATATGGAACAGTCATTTCCCATCAGCATATCCCAAAAGTTTCTAAAAAGTCTTAAATTGAATTATTTTTATTTAAGTTCAAGATATATGCTTGAAATGAGAACAGTAATTAAAACAACTTTCTTTTTGTTTAATCATACAAGTACATCTTTATAACTATAAATGAACCTAAATGTATTAACGTGTACTTTATCATAAATACATGTGAAATTTTTGAGTATGCAGCTTTAGCCCATGTTCACATATATGTGATCACTTTAGGGAACACTGTATCATATGCAAGATTGCATTTTGTCTGTGATCTTAATTTAGAACTTATGAAATTTGGAATGATTATAAACTATAAATTTTTTTTAGTGTATTTTATTGCAGTAATGATTTTATATGAAGTTAGGCTCAACAAGAAAATCGCCTGGTCCTGAATGGGTTCATATTACTTTTCAATTTCTTAATATTTTACCATGTGCAGTGAGGTTTAAGCATTAAAAAAACTCGGATGTTTATTGAATGCATTAAACAAATATATTTTTAAATAAAATTTTACAGCTATCAACTTAAGGATTTGAATCTCGACTCAAATGCATCTTTTTTTTTCAAAACTTCTTTTTTATGCTTAAGAATTACAAGAATTAAATGTAAATTTCTTATCCAAAACTGAAACTATTTCTAATTGATACCCACCTAGAATGCAGGTACACTCATATAAGAATATAAACGTATACTAATTATATATATTATACAATTATAATAATGAAAAATGAAGCACAAGTTGTGAGATTTACATTTATGTTGATAGAACTGAATGCTTGAGAATATTTAATTGTAATATTACAGTATTTTTTTTTGGTGGTAAGCATAACATAAAATTGTTAGCTTGATATTTATTGCAAAGTTTTTTTTGTAATGATTCTTTTTCTAAATATTCATAAAATTAGAATAATTGTCTCAGTGGTTGAAAAAATTTAAATTACATTCAAAAAAGCAGTATGAATAATTTAAATAAAATTTTTGAATAGTTTATATTTAGTGGGATCTCATTTGCTTCTAGTAGCCCTAACAAATTTCATATTTCTGCTTGTTCCCATAGTTACAAATTTTTTCTTGGAGTTGAATCCTGAAGGTTTTCTACCCCCCTTCATTGGGTTTAAATTAAGTGAATTGATTGTTCAAGGAAGTAATTAGAGTTTATTCTTAAGTCAAACAGTGGGACCTCTGACATCGAACAAGAGGTAAAGTTTTATTGGATGATAAACTCATTCTCAAATAAATTTTCTGATTCTGGAGTTTCAAAATGCTCAAGTACTTCAGTGTATAATTTGGAATTTACTTATCCTGTCAAAATAAGTACCTTTCCTTAGATATTATCATTCATACACATCAAAGGGGACAGAGGTGTTAAACTTCACTAAACGAAAATTAACGACTTTTAGAATAATTTATGAATTTTATTTATACTTACTACCCCCCTAAATCAGTTGTTGGCTGACATTGTTCTTGCAAAATGAACTATATAGCAGTCCTGCATGCTGGTTTAGCTTTTGTAAGGCTGATTTTTAGTTCCCAAGTAATTCAATTGATTTTCAAACAGTACTTTATTTGCATACTGTTCTATAGAGGTGCCATTTATGCAAAGTATCACAAAATTATACAAATCTAATACTTTCAATTACACTTCTGGGGATATTCAATGCTCTATAAATTCTTTGAACACACATGAACAGTGTATCATACATTAGCTTATTGTAAACATTTCATAGAATTTGTCGTTGTCCTCATGGTTTTTACGTATACCATACATTTTATAATGCAATGCTATAACTTTTTTAGTATTTTGAAGTTGCATATGTTATAAAAGTATTTAGTTTTGATGCAAGACATTTTTTATAAATGTAGGATTACTTATTTTTAACTGTTTTATTTAAGCATTAATTCTGCGCTGAATTCTTTCTAACCAATCTGTTGCATAAGCTCTTTGCAATCAGAAGTGCTGCATCAACTTTTTATATACTGCATCCAACTTATCAGACTTGCATATATTTGTATACCTTTTATGTTTATGATGATATAAAAATTCTATCCATTTTGGAAATTGGCGGGATTTTTGTTTTATATGATGAAAAATATGATCCATGTTTGAATCTATGATGCCCTATCTTTTTATGAACCACATGACGCAGAAAATTGCTGAAGGTACCAAAATTTCGTGAAAGATCCAAGGAATCCGTTTTGACCATTTATATTCCGATATTCCAATTAGTTAAAAAGATATTAATTAAAAACCTTAAAACTCATAATTAGTACCACTTTTCACCGCCAGGGGAAAATTCGGAACTTCTTTTTTTCAGACGTTTTTAAACCGCGATCTAATTTTTTTCATGAGACTCAGACAAAAAATAATTACAGATTCGGAAAGATCATTTACTTCGCCACGATATGGTAAAATTTATTTTACAAACTAATTATATGTTGTATTTTTTACGATTTTTTTAAAATGAGTCGATATCGATACTTTTTTATGAATTTGATTTCTAAATTGTCTGCTTGCATTTTCTTTCACGCTAATGAAACAAATATTTTACACTAAAGAAGTTCATGCTTTTCTCTTTTAGAATCAGTCATTTAAAAAATTGAATGTCAAAAACTGTTTTTTTTTTAGGATTTTTCAAAAAATACTCAAAATTTAATTTAAATACTTAATAACTTCTTTATTTATAAAAATAATAGCACAAAACTTTTTTCCGTGTGTAGAACAATATTATACATAATCTGTACAATGATTGATAAAATATGTTAAAAATTACGGTTTAAAAAAAAGTTTTTTTGTTTTTTTCCCCATTTTGTGAGAAATATGTAAGCATTACTTTTTTTAAAGTCTTTTGTTTAAAAAATTTACCGTTGTTTGCAATCGATATATGAAGTTTGAAAGCATTCACTTAAAAATGAAGCCTGAATTTTTTTTTAACATTAGAATAACGCAATGCGTAATTGAACATATCTTACTGTATTTTAAAGGTCAATTCAATGCTTTTCCCTGTAGGAACCTAAAACGTAAATGTCACAGGCGCTTCTTTATAAAATGATGGTTTCTAGGTTCGAAACTGAAAAGGATATTCAATTTCGCATTGCGTTATTTGTTAAAGTTTAACTTTTTTTTTCGGGCTTCATTTTTAAGGTAATGCCTTGAAACTTCATATGTCGATTGCAAACAACAGTCATTTTTAAACAAAAAATGTAACCAAAATAATGCTTAAATATTTCTCGCAAAAAGGGAAGAAAACGAAAAACACATTTTTTAAAAAAAAAACCGTAATTTTTATTCTGTACAAAAATTGATAAAATTACTTAAAAATTAACAGTTTTTTTTAAAAAGAAAATTATGCTTTTCGTTTTCTTCCCTTTTTACGAGAAATATTTAAGCATTATTTTTGTTACATTTTATGACGGTTAAAATTAAAATAAAATATTTAAAATGTTTTAATCAGATCAGTTTTTTTTAAATGTTTTTTTCAGTACATGTATGTATATATATATATATATATATATATATCAGATCGGTTTTTTTTAAATGTTTTTTGAGTACATGTATATATATATGTATAGGCTTTCCCCCATACTGTTTTTTTTCTAACTTGTATATATTTATTTGTTTAATCAAACATTCAAACGTTCAGAAAAAAGCAACCGTTTCAATAGCTATCTGTAAATTTTTCTTTTTATTTATTACTTATGGAAATTTGATTTTATTAAATATATATGTTTTTTTTAAAAGGATTATTTCTATTATTTCATTACTAAATGAATTCTTTGTTAATTAAAAAGTACATTGTCTATTATTTTGGATCAAAATACATTTTAGAGACATTTTTAAGCTAACTATATGTAATGATTGATTGATTCATGAAAATCTGAAATCTATTTTATTATTTTAGATTCTTAGAAACTAACTATTAAAAAATGATGAACGTTTTTTGTTTTACTCTTAGCATCTGAATCGTTTTCTTTTTATTGCTTAACATTAATAATTTTTTAATTCTAACACAACATATTTTTTTTATAAGTATGCATCGAAATTTGAAGCTATGTCTTATCTGTGGGAAGGAGGGGAAGATAGAACAGTATTTTTACAAAAAAACAACCATGTTTGGGCTATAGAGAGGGGAAAGAAACCTGTCTTAAATAAAAAATAAGTGGAATGGAACAAATTTCAAAAAAGGGAAATTTTTTGACATAATTTTAAAAATCACTCACATTGTGCGCGTACAAACACACAGAAATGCTGGTGTCATGAGGAAAAGAGAAAGCCTGAGCACAATGCTGGGCTAAGCGGTGGAGGGGGGTGGGGTAGAAGTCATTTTGAAAATAAGTATTAGAAATGCTGATTTTGTGAAGGAAAGGGAAAATTTATAAAAGTAGAGAAAGCCCGTGCAACGCTGGGCCATGCAGTCAGTCTTAAATAATCAGTGTAAGAAATCGAATGATGAGAGAATAGAATCAAACCAAAAGAAAGTGTGCAGGAAAAGTTTTAAGCTTCATTAAAAAAATAATTAAACCTACAGACATGGAAATCTGAAATCTCTGAACATTTATGCTGTGTGTTGTTGTGACTAATGCCACTTGCCCGACGAAGTCAGATCAAGGCACACGTCTAAGGGCTAGAATTTTTACGCCTGCCATTAACCTTAGCTTTGAGCACCATGCAGATGACAGTACGATTTTGCTGGGTTTCACCCCAATTTAGAGGGAGAAAACCCTGGGGGTGGCCAGGGGCCTCCCACCTCTCTTCCCCTTCCACCAACCACACAAGAGGACTTGTGGCTCAACGGCTATTTAGAGTATCCCCATCTGCAGTTGGCATCGCTAACCACTATACCGGTTGGGCGACTACATTTATACTGATAAGTATTAACATAAGGGTAAAAATTATTTTCGAAAATGATAATCAGGATTGCATTTTCATTCCTGTGAAGGGTTGAACTATTTATTGAACCTTATAGTTTGTCATAACTTTGTGTGTTACTTTTTGTTGTAGCTCAAGAATTATCTTTATGTTTTAATTGTCAAGAGTTATAGACAATTCTACTCTCTCAAGGCCGTCCATCCGGTTTAGCGACGCTGAATACTTTGCCATAGGGCCTGGGTTTGAATCCCGGAGAAGACATGGATGTATGTAAATGTATAGGCGTAAGCGACATGAGGGTACTATAATTAGCAGTTGAGCCGCAAGTTCTCTCGTGAGGTTGGTGGAAGGAGGTGGGATGCCTCTGACCACCCGTAGGATGTCCTCTCTCAAAATTGGAGTGGAAAAAAGCCAAAACATACTGTCATCTGTATGGTGCTCAAAGCTATGGCTAACGACAGGTGTAACCCCTTTGCCATGATGAATTTCGTGGGCCTCAATCTGGCCTTTGCCAATCAGGTGGCATCAGTAACAATAGCAACTCTCTCAATATGCACATACTTTTATAATAATTCAAGAAATAATCAAATTAAGAATAAAAATAGACAAAATATTAAGAAAGATTTCTTTTTTAAATTTATTTTGATGTTGAATCTAAAACTTCTCAATCAAAGTCAAAAGCATGTGGGGAAGGGGGGTATTTTTCTACATCAATATTCATTATGCAAATAGTTTTAAATAATAGTTGTAATTTTATACTTCAAAACTTCAAATTTTAAAGCTATTAAAGTATATATTTTACTATTACTAATAATTAAAATCAAATGTGGTAAGATTTTTTTAAAACAATATTTCACTATACAGAAGTTGTGAAAGGAAATTTGCTGAAAATTAAAGTCACAATTTTATAATTTGAACATGTGCTTGGAAAGCATTGATGTTATCTGTATCCTAAAAAGGCTAAATAAAAACATTCCAAGGGCTTATTATTATACATATATACTAGCTGTTATACCCATTCTTTGTACAAGTAAATTGAAAAATTAAACAATACAGATTGAAGGATAAAGAAGTTTTTAATGAGTTAATTTTACGTGAATTGCACATTTAAAAAAACAAAAAAAGCTTTTTGTATTTCTCAGCTGAATAAAAAATAAGTCTGTAGATCTAATAGCTGATAAAAAGGATTTTTTTTATCTATAACTCCCCGTAACTCTCTGGTTGACTTTTGAAAACACCTTCCTAAGCTGATCTCTGCTCGGCAAAAGTAATACATTGTTACAAATTTTGTGTAGTGAACGCTTTAAAAAGTATAAATAATTTATATCTGGAAGTGTAATACGTTACTACTAGTTTTGTTGTATTTATTTTGTTAAAATTGTAATCAGCCTCATACTCCGCCTGCTCAAGCTTTCGCAGTTCCTGGCATAGACAAAACAAAATGCAAAGTTTTGCTTCACACATAAGATAGATATATGCTGTCACAGGCTTTTTTGCAGATAGCAGAATTTATTCCTACTTGACAATTATCATTATATTTTGGACTCTTCACACAATATCTTTATAAATTATTGCGTATGTGTTATTCTGATGTATAAGCCATATTATTGTAAAGTTTCATTAAAATCCATTCAGTTGTTTTTGCGTGAAAGAGTACCACACAAACTTTCACATTTATAATATTAGTAAGGATAGCTGGTATAACCTTCTTCACACGGGTGAATTGAAAATTTAAGCAATACAGACAGAAGGGTAAAGAAGTTTTCAATGAGTTAATTTTACATGAATTGTAAATTAAACAAAACAAAAAAAAAGCTTTTTGCATATCTCAGCTGAAAAAAACCATGTTTGCTAAATTTTAAGTCTGTAGATATAATAGCTGATTAAAAAAGTTTTTTTTTTACTTATAGCACCCCCTAACTCTCTTATGGATCGATTTTTGAAAACATCTTCCTTCTGTTCAGCAAAATTAACACATTGTTACAAATTTTGTGTAATAAACGCATTAAAATAATGTAAATAATTTGTATCTGGATCTGTAATAAGTTAACATTACTTTCTGATGCATTTATTTTATGTTAAACAGAGAGGACAGACAGACAAAAATTTTAAAAATTGATTTTTTCATATAAGCACCGTGTATACTTTTAAATGCATTTAGTAAAAAGCTGGTAATTTCAAATTACAAACAGGCTCTTCATTTTTATTTATATGTATAAATATTGCGTAGGATAAATAAAGTTATTTACAGTTTTGAATAAACTTACTTAATTTAAGGGTGTAAGTGCACTTTTTCACCTAAAACATTATTAAGAATATTTATTTTAGAAACAACTATCTACGTACTTAATTAAATAAAAGAACCTGTTGGCTCTGTGATCGCCACCCCACCACACACTCAAACTTGTACAATCACTCTTGCAAGACAAATATTTATTGTGACTGTTTTGTGCAGTGTTTGGCAATGAAATAAACAATAGAGGTATGAAATTGGCTTACCTCTATGTAAATGCAGAGCCTTGTGAGAAATCAAATGACGTAAAACACAAAAACTTCCTAATTTAAGTTTAAATACTGTCTATGTTACGGAAAAATTGATGTTGGTCAGTGTTCTTGAGAGAGAATTAAATCATTGGAAGGATTATAGGTGTTGAATGCAACAGTTCAAAACAGGTCTAAATAGCAGTAGGGTGAAACGAATCTTCAAGCAGGGGGAGAGGTTGCGTGACCTTTGACACTGTCGATGAGGTGAGGACTGGGTAGGGTGAAACGAACACAAACAAAGCCTCAAGCAAGGGGAGATCCCTATTGAAATAAATAATCCCTATTTGAAACGGATATTGTTCACCATTTCATTCGTTTTAATTTTATTTTCGCAGAACCCTAATTTTTCTTTCTATAATTAAAGTAGCCTAAGTTATTCCTTATAACAGTAGCTACCTGCCAGTGAAAGTTTCATCAAAATTGGTCAAGCCATTTCAGAGATTAGCTGGAACAAAAACAGACAGACAGACAAAAGTTTTAAAAATTAATTTTTTCATATAAGTACCATACATACTTTTAAATGCATTTAGTAAAAAGCTGGTAATTTCAAATTACAAACAGACACTTCATTTTTATTTATATGTATATATATATATATATATAAAGTAATTATTGTAGAATGAATGCAGTGGGAGGCACAAAGGTTAAAATTAATGAGTTAGTAAAGAGTAAAGCTTGAATAGGGATTCATTATAAACATCTAAACTTTAAAATGCATCCTAAACCCATTTTGGCCTTAGGATATCCATTTTTTAATATTTTTACGGGTGAATTTTTGATTGAATTTAAATAAAAATTTTATGATTGAATGTAGTAAAATTATTAACAATTTTATTACATCCATCTGTTTTTCTTTCCCTTATAAAACTTTAAACCTAAGTTTGATACCTAAAAAAATGAACTATATTGCTAGAGGAAAAAATTTATGAAGGGATTTTTCTTTTAATAAGTTTCTAAGCTAGTTGTTTTCTTATTTATATACAAATATTTTTCATTTTACAATTATAAGTTGATGACTCTTATAAAATCATAATTTGTTTACATTTGAAATTATTTTTTAGGGGAGAGGGAATGTTAAAGATTTGTATGAATAAATACAAACCATGCTTAAAAAATATAATGAACTTTTAAAATTTAATGTGTATTATATATCATCAAAGAAGCCCAGTGGCTGAGTGGTTAGTGCATCGTTCTGATTTTGCATCAGACTGACCACCTGATCAGAACATCTGCTCATGCACTCATGGCCCAAGGTCGCGCATACTGAGTTGGGCACTGTAGGCCTTGGCTTGGGCTGTCGTGCCACTGATTTAAATTATATATCATCAAAAATTACCAGATGAGTTGCAATTTGAATGATTTGTATATTGCAACTCATACAGATTTTATACTTTATGATATATTCATTTTTTTAAAGATTATTATGCTTACAAAAACAAGGTGTTAAGATATTCAGTCAATTGCAAGAAATTCTTTGAACTTTAACTAAGAAATATCTTGTGGGACAAATTTTCTAGTTCTGATACATGTGAAAATAATTTCATGGAGAACATCTTTGCTATAATTTGTTATTTTTTTAAAAAAGGTGGTTCTTTGTCTTAGCAGTTAAATTTTCCCCTGTTTTGGGAAAGTTTGAAATCTTGTGAAAATATTGATTTTATTATGAGTTTTCATAGTGTGAAGTTAATATCCAAACCTGAAATTTTATTTGATCATGTAATCATTAATTATGAATTAATTATAATTGTAAATATGTGTACAAAATTTCTCAAAAGTAATTTCCACTGTTGTAGATTAATTTAAATATAGCTTTGGTAATCATCCCAAGAATCAGTTTTTGTTTAAACAAATATTATGAGAGCATTTAAATGAAATTACTTTGTTTATTCAATTGCATGTTTTTGTAAGAGAACAAAAGAAAATAAATTGTTTTAAAAAATTAACTTAGCATTTATTGATTTTCCTGAATGTAATGTTATAAATGTTATCCATAATGTAAAATACAGACAAATAACTATATCCTATACAATTTATTGTAAATGTTAACCGCTGCTTTTCTCTCCCATCCCTCATACTTTTCCTTTCAGATACTTTTAAATTAAAAAGGTAGTTACAGTATTTATAAAAATGTTTTAATTTTAAACTAATATCACATTTTAGTTCAAGCAAGAAATGTTTTTAAGTAAAGATATTCAACACTAATTTATATTAAACTTTCTTAATAATATATTAAAAACAATTTTGTATAATTTTTTAAACATCAGTAATATATGAAGGATTTAATTATTTGAATTTATTTTAAAGAGCACATTAAAATTACTTGGTATTTCTAAATAATGTTTTTATTCTGTTGTCGAAATAAAAACATTTTTCTTTTCTTTTTTAGTTATTGTAAATTCATTTGATATATCTGCATTTGAATCACTAACTTCAGAAGAAAAGAAAAGGCAGCATCATATACGGGAGTTGATTTCGACGGAAGAATCTTATGTTGATGATATGTCTATTGTCCTTGATGTGAGTACAAAAACTTTCTAAAAACACTTGCCTTTTGCATAAAAGAAAATTAATAAATCAATATTCTGTTTGTCATAATTTCTAGAAAGTTAGCTACAATAATGAAAAATCAGGCTAATTACCTAAATTTCTTCTACTATTATTTAATAATGCTAATATTAAATTTTATTACAATCCATTCACATTTTCGATCATCTCCAATATTAGAAAAAAGATGTACTTACTGTGGATGTATGCATTAAAAATTAATTTTAAACAAAGTTATGTGTTGATTATTTATATTAAAATTAGGTAAATAAGAATGATACATATTTGTTTAAGTAAAAATTGTAAAAGTATTTTTAAAATAAATATTTTGGCATCTTTTTATTAGTTTATTTTTAAAATTGTGTTTTTGGAATAAAATATACTTATTCTTATATATCAAACATGAATAGTTATAATTTTTTTCTCAACAATTTATTTACTTAGTTTTTATTACAATGCTTTAAGTATGAATTTCACTTTAAGTGCATGAAGCATCATTGAAGTTAGCAGTGTACAGTTTTTTACATCTTCAAGCAAGTTAAAATATTTTCATTAAATAACAACAAATTACTCTGTCATAAATTGTAACTTTTCTCATTATTTTTTTGTAAAAGTTATGAATTTCAGTTTTGTGTAATGTTATTATTATTCATTTTAAATTTTTATATCTTAAAAGATAGTTTTTTTAAAAAAAAAAGTATTGCTTGTTTTAGGCATTTCAAAAGCCATTACGAGAATCAGCTGTTTTGACCAAAGAAGAACTTCGATCAATTTTTGTAAATTGGAAAGAACTTATTGTTTGTAATACTAAGCTCTTAAGGTATGCTATTTCTTTTTAATCTTTCATAACGTAATTATTACTGAATTGTAGAACTCTGTATACACTTACTGAATCTTTTTTTTTCCATTTTCAGAGCAATGCGAGTTAGAAGTAGAATGAGTTCTCATAATATTATTCAAAAGATTGGTGATTTATTGTGTGAAAATGTAAGTTAATAGTTTTCAGTTTACAAATTACATTTCATCTAACTTAACTTTAACTAAAATACCTATGAGTCAATTAATAGCTTAAAACTTTTTTTTAGCTTCCTCATTTTACACCATATATAAGGTTTTGTAGTTGTCAGTTGAATGCTGCTGCTTTAATCCAGAATAAATCAGATAATTGTCCAAGATTTAAAGAAGTTACAAAAGTAAGTGATGAAAAATCTATTTATTGGATTAAAAATTTAGTTCTACAGTATTTATTGCTTATTTATCTCTATTACAGCAATGCTCGACAGATCCCAGGACAAAAGGAATGCCCTTGAGTAGTTTCCTTTTAAAACCAATGCAAAGAATTACTAAATATCCTCTTCTCATTCAGAAAGTAAGTTTAAAGTTTTTCTTCATTTTTGATAGTCTTGTAATTGAAACATAAAATATTTATACTTATGAGATAGATAGTATGCATTTATATAACTTGGTTTTCATGGATATAATAATATTCAATTTATACTTAATACAATAGCATTTAGCTTTTCATTCAGATAGCTTTATGAATTTTCTAATATAAAAAGAAGAACCTTTAATTAATGAAAATCAATTATTTAGTTTAATATAAAAAAGTTTCTTTTAAAATGTCTCATTTATTTTAATTTATGCTGTGTATTTTAAGTATTATTCTTTATTTCAGATTCATGAATATACTTCACAAGATCATCCTGACTATCCTCATCTGAAGGAGGCTCTCAACTTAGCACAGCAGCTATGCAATCAAGTGAATGAAGGAGTTAGAGAACGAGAAAATTCTGATCGCCTAGAATGGATCCAAAATCATGTTCTTTGTGATGGTTTACCGGAAGTAAGCTAATGAAGAATAACATATTATCTTATCAAAGAAATAGTATATTGGAATTCCTAAAATTAACCTGAGGAAGTTACTAGTACTATACTATCACTATATAAAATTAGGCCTATGTATTAAATCAGATATATTGAAGTAGCAATTCTTCTACTTTTGATATGAGCAATTTAAACCAGAAACTTCACTAATTCATTATTATTTACAATGATTTCAATTGGATGGGATCTTTATTTAGATTAACCACAATGTGTCCACTTGTTTGTATATAAAGGGTGTCTTTTTTAAGAGGTATAGAACTTTAAATTGCAATAAAATAACGATGTATTATTCGATTGACATGAATTTTTTTTTATTCGAAAGATAATCTTGTGGCATTACATTTTAAATATGATTTCTGGTATAGGACTGCCATGGCTGGCTCAGATGTAGTCCAATCTGGATGTCCAATTTTCGATGACTTTTTCCAACATTTGTGGCCGTATATCGGCAATAACACGGCGAATGTTGTCTTCCAAATGGTCAAGCATTTGTGGCTTATCTGCATAGACCAATGACTTTACATAGCCCCACAGAAAATAGTCTAACGGTGTTAAATCACAAGATCTTGGAGGCCAATTCACAGGTCCAAAACATGACATTAGGCGGTCACCAAACGTGTCTTTCAATAAATCGATTGTGGCACGAGCTGTGTGACATGTTGCGCCGTCTTGTTGGAACCACAGCTCCTGGACATCATGATTGTTCAATTCAGGAATGAAAAAGTTAGTAATCGTGGCTCTATACCGATCACCATTGACTGTAACGTTGTGGCCTTTATCGTTTTTGAAGATTTACGGACCAATGATTCCACCAGCCCATAAAGCGCACCAAACAGTCAGTTTTTCTGGATGTAATGGTGTTTCGACATACACTTGTGAATTAGCTTCACTTCAAATGCGGCAGTTTTGTTTGTTGACGTAGCCATTCAACCAGAAGTGCGCTTCATCGCTAAACAAAATTCGCTTATGAAAATCGGGAACAACGGCAATCTCGTTTTGGGCCCATTCGACGAATCTACGCCTTGCTTGATCATATTTAAAATGTAATGCCACAAGATTATCTTTCGAATAAAAAAAAATTCATGTCAATCGAATAATACATCGTTGTTTTATTGCAATTTAAAGTTCTATACCTCTAAAAAAACACCTTATATATATATATATATATATATAAAACTCAGCATAATATTAGAATGAATGGATTCTCATTTTAAGTTACTTTCAGTAATGTAGCAACATCTGTTGTTGGTCTGTTTGTACAAAACTGAGTAAATAATATACTCTTTATTTTATGTTTTTTATTTTAGTTATTCTTTTTATTATACTTAGAAATTGCATAACATCTTATATAATCAAAATGCAATAAAGTAATCTATAAAATTTTTAAATTTAGTTCTTAAATCTTTTTTACAATTGATACTTTCTGATGTAAAGTGGAACAGATGTAATTTAATTTTTATTATAAGCTTCAAATGAGCAAGCTTCTTATTTACCGTGGTTATGTGAAACAAACATTGAAATTATATATGTATAAAATTTTTTAATTTCTTCTTTTATTTTTTTACATCTTTGTTGGCTTTGCTGACCAAAGACATTTGCTATAAAACTTTTTTTGATGTAAAAGCAAAAGGATTAAAATGTAACTTATTTAATCAAAGATTGTGTTGTGAAAGAAATCAACTAGATGCACCAGTTTGATAATAAAAATATGCAGTATAACTTAAAGAAAAATGCAATTTTTTAAAAATTAAATGGAAATTTAATATTTTTATGTGTGAGTTAATTCTAAAATAAATGGTTTTAAAAATTATTATATTCATTTTCAAAATTTAATGTTTTGTTTATATATATACATAGTATATTTATATATTTATTATACTATACTGTATACATGGTGTCTATTTCACATTTCTAACATCCTTAAATTGTCCACAATTGATATTTTTTAATATTGCATTGCTTATTGTCATTATTTAGTTCTATGAGATTTCAAATGCCAATTTATTTTATATATTTATTCATATTCATTATGCCCCACAGCAAATCACTTTCAATTCATTGACTAATAGTTTGGGTCCTAGAAAGCTCCTGCATGCAGGAATACTTAATAAAGTAAGCTTTAGCTGTATATTATTATACACATTTTATTATCAATTAATTTTTTAATTTGTTTATTAATTTTTGTTAAAGAAGGATAGTCTACAGCAGATTCTATTCATACAGTCTTACATAGAATAAATATATAGATAATTATTATAGACTTTGTTAAAGATTGTTTAAATTCTTATCTACAGTTCTTAGAAGCACTATTTATTTCATTTTCATTGATTTGGAAATAATGTTTAATTCCTGTTTAACTAGCATTGTTTTTTACTCATGTAAGAAAACAAAAGATTTTTAATTTATTTTAATATTTGTTCACTAAATAATGCTTTGATATTTTAAATGATATAGTGCTTATTTAAATACCTTATTGTACCAAAGTCGTTAATAAGAGTGAATTTCAATTGTATTTTTCACACTACCAATGAAAAGTTAATAGATCTTTTATGTATAATATCATCTTTTAAATGTGTCTTTTGCAGGCTAAAAGTAATAAAGAACTCATGGCTTTCCTGTTTAATGATTTTCTTTTACTCACTCAGCCTTTCAAAGAACTTGGAAAAATAACAAATGTTTTCACTTCAGAGAAAGCAATGAATTCTTTATACAAAATGTACAAGCATGTAAGATTTATTTATTTTCTTAAATTTTCTCTGTTCAAAATTTCTTTTTTTATTTATGGTAACAGGCTTTATTTATTTTGTGTATGTTGAAAAAAGTCACTTATTTGTGTGAAATGTTTTTTTAATAAATTTGAAAGAGATTTTTAGATAGAAAATTTTAAACTATACTTGTTATGCAATTGAATTAAGTTTATTAGTATTGAAAAAAGTTGTAACTATATCCCCCTTTTTTCCCTCCTTAATTTTGAATAATTGAAGTTTTGCCTTATGAGAGAGACAAATTGCTTACTTATTTAAATATGGTAATATATTTAAATTGTGAGCAAGGATGATTTTCCATCACAAGCTTCATTCCACCAATGAAAGCTAATAAAGGGATATATGTTCATAGAATATTTTTCAATATTTGGATATATGTTCTGAAATATTAATTAAATAATGCATATAATTTCTCATCCGTTATCAGTTGTTTTTTATGTACTTTTTTAAAATCGTGTATCTGTTTTAAATCAGTATTTCCCAATCTTTTACAACTGTGGACTGGCAAAAATAGGAAAAATATTTCATAGACGAGCATCGGGCAAAAATAAAAAATGAATGTATAAATAGGTACATTTTTATCAAACCTAATGTTATACAATTATTTTTAATTAGTTTGATGTTTGCTTCTGCTTATTTTGTAATAAATTTGATATTCTTATCTACAGGTTTGTTTCGTTAAATGATTTACTGCATTAACATCCAATTGATTTCTTTATTTGGTTTTTATTTTTGACATAGTTTAAAAAAAAAATCATATAAATAGGAAGTAAAAAAAAAAAAAAACCAATATGATAGCTTTCTGACAGAAATATTGATATTCTTTATCAAGAGATATCTAAAATTGAGATATAATGATTGCATTTTGTGTCTAGATACAAGAATAATGGCAGTTCAATCAGTTTTTCCTTGTTGTGAAAATTAAGTGCAGATGAATTTATATCTTCCCAAAAAGAATTATTAATCTGGATTTTACTTTTTAATGGATCTTCAGTTCCAAAGAAATAATGATTAGAGTTTTTGGTTAATACCCCTGAATGTTGGTTATCTTAAATATGACCATTTAATTGATGTCAAAAGAAATCAAGAATTCTTCAAAAAGTGGAAACATTTCTTCATCTTTCTCTCATACATGAATATCTCAAAGAGTCAGTTTGTCTTAAAAGAAATATCAAATTTGTTAAGGCCAAATATGTTGGTCATATAAACAATCTTAAGTAAGCCATTCCTTATTCAACAAATTGTCTAGTATGTCAGATTTCTGCTTTTCTGGGAATTGCATCACTTCTCAATTCAAAAAGACCTACAAGAAATCTTCTGCATAAAATTAAAAAAAAAACGCAGATAGTCAACATAACTGGTACTCACATAAAGTCTTAAATAGCTTGAAATTCATAGCTCAAGTATGAATTTCAATTACTGTTTTCATCACATTATTCATCATTGTATTTTACACAGAGGAAAGTCTCTTGGCTGCTTGGTGGATCATGCAATAAAGCTTTAGGATGTTTGAGTTTTATTTTTGTTCTTACTCCTGATTGATTACCAGTCATGCTAGTCAGTATACATTCCCAATGCATTTGTTCCAATCTAAGTTCTAAGTCTGAAAATATTCATTAAGGACACTAGAAATTTCTTCCATTGAGTCTTTATCATCAATATATTTTAAAAGCAAAGTATGATAGCATGTTTATACTCACATCGATTGACTCATGAAGTTAAATTTCAAAATGCTTTGTTTCCTATAATTTTCATTTCAATGTCAGCAGTTGTTCTCATTATATTTTTATTTCAAAAGGTGTAGCTTCTATTTTTTTGCTTAATTAAAGACCTAATTTTTTTACATATAACATCCAAGATGCAAAGCTTTACTAATTCCTCAAAGATTGTACATGTTTTTTCATTTTAGATACATGAAAAGAAATTAAATAAAATGCATGATATTCTTACATGCATGCATATTTGTTACAAGTCATTTTTATGTGATGCTTTTGCAATGACACCTGGTTACATATTCGTAGAACAAAAACCCAGTAGCTTATCAATGTAGTCTCTATTCTTCAAATTCAAATGTATAATGAGTCAGTTTGGTTGGTTTGAGGCATCATTTTAAAGAATTTCAGGACACACTACTGTTTAAAATCTCAGCAAAACTTCATTGCTTACAGTTGCAGCAAAGCTAAGCTTTAAATTATCTTTATCATGATATCTAACAAAGTCTAATTTTTTTTTCTTTTAATTTCTACCTTACATTTTGAAACACTAACATATTTTTTTATTTGTTTCTTCTACACTTACAGAAGAAACTTCTAAGTCCAGCACTACTTTTCTCTGGAATATTATTCTTGTTTGTAACTATTGAAAATGCTAAAAGATTTTGATATTTTACCATTTTTACGTTCTGATAGTTTTCAGACTTTTGTTGGCAAAAGATTTACTTAATCAGAACTACACAAAAAAATATTCACGAACACAATGGAGTAAGATTGCTTTCAAAAGGCCACAGGCTGAGCTTTTAACTAACCAAATTGAAAAAGATGACTCAGAACTCTGATTCCTTCAAAAATGATAGTGACACAGCAGGGTTCTCGATTCCACAGAATTATGAAATTGAGAGCATGTAAAATGTTTCAGCAGGAAGTTAATGTAATGTATTCTCTTTTGATATACACAAGCTGATTATATTTTTAAATTTATATTTATAAAAAGCATTTGAGAGCTTTAAATAACCTTAGAAAAGACAAATTTTTTAAAATGTTTTGCAGACTGGTGCCAATTAGCAAACAGTGGTTGGGAAACACTATTTTAAATAATGTATCAAATTGCAAGTTTTTCAGCAAAAGTAGTTAATTTTTAATGTCTTAGATCTTAAAAACCAATTATTTAATTGATATATGGTTTTTAAACCTTGATGTTTGTTGAAATTTTTGAATAAATTGAAAAAATTTGGATATGTATTGGAACTGTTTAAAAAATAAATCAACATTTTAAAAGTTTTTATTTTAAAAGACATTTAATGTTTAAATTAATCTTATTTACTTTTACAGCCTTTGTTTTTAAACAATGTTAGCGTAAGATCCACAGATTCTGAAAATAATCAAGATGACACTACTTTTTTTGTCTGTTACTCTGATACAGAACGCATTCATTTTAGAACAATGACTGCATCTGAAAAGTAAGTTTGTTATATAAAAGAACCTGTTTAATTGTGGTGAGACTATATAACATTAGTAATATCTTGTGTATTAGTAGTATATTTTTTGACATTAAAAAATAAATTTAAACAATTTGTTAACTAATTTTTTCAGACAAGTATGGATGAAAAAGATAGACTCTGCTGCCAAAGAATATTGTGAGCTAGAAAAGAAGAATCTAAATAACCAAAGAATGTGTAAGTCTATGTTATTATATAACATACTAAAAATACTTAATAATTTTATTGATTACTTTATAACTATCAATGCAACAATTTACAAGACATATATTCAACCAGTTCTAAGTTATTGCAATGAGGTGCTGATCTCTGCCTCAGAGAACGTTAGAAAACTTCTTGACACTTTCCATAACCAAGCCCTTCGCATGATCACTGGCGGAGTTAAAACTACTCCAGTACTTGCCATGCAGTTACTTTGCGGCCTTCAGCCATTCACTAATATAATTGAGAAGAATGCTGCTATTCTCTTCAATAGACTTATTGGACTCCCAAATAATTCATTCTGGCGGGACTATGATTCTGATGGAGGACGTGATCTTGAGACTCAAAAGGGCTTTATTCAATGTGTTCGTGAGAACATTCAATATAAAGTCATTAATGATGTGCCCTTTGAATTACTGTCTTTTGCTAACCCACTCGACTATGCAATACTCGACATCAGATTGGACCTTGTTCTGAATGTGAGAAAACGTGATCTAAGTCCAACTGCTCTTCATGCTATAGCTTTGGAAACTATCAATACCCGCTTCCCACCGGAGGAGTGGCTTCACATTTACACAGATGGCTCACTCTTGGACTTTGCCCAAGGCGCTGGCATTGGTGTTTTTAGTCACCTCTTCTCCTTCTATTTACACGCCGGCCCTTTGACAACTCACTTTGATGGTGAGGTTGAAGCTATACATATAGCCCTTCAGCAACTTGCTGTTTGTCTTCCCCCCATTGAAAGAGCTGTAATTCTTTCAGATTCTACTTCTGCCCTTCAGGCTTTGTCCAACTATAATGAGAATAATTGTTTACGTGTGCAGAACTGTAGAGAACTCCTGGGAAAGATAAAAGGAAAGATCGTCTTTCAATGGGTACCATCCCACTGTGGTCTTTGGGGAAATGAGAGGGCAGACTTTTTGGCAAAAAAGGGAACGGGTATCCTTCAGAACTTTCGCAGAGACCTGACACTTCATTCTGCCAAACTGGAAATTAAAAGGATTTTTAGGGAATCATTTCGCCTTACAGCTTCTCGTGTTGCTCGTGATAAGCCTTGGAGCACACTATGTAAGAAATCCCATGGTATTCCAAGTTCTCGTGCTGCTGCTGTGGCTAAATTTAGACTTTTAAACGGACATGACTGCCTTTGTGCTCATCTGTTTCGTTTTAGTTTAGTGACTTCACCTATCTGCGTTTTGTGTGACACTGGACAAGACATGACTGCCGTTCATTTGGATGAGTGCTCTGCACTGAATGATCTTAACATCATTGTAAAAAGGTATTGGAGAGCCTGTTGCCTAATGACCTGATGGTCAATGGCCTGGCATTTGTAAAATAAAATCAATGCAATTTTAAAATATACTAGTTAGAAAATATATTGCTGCTTTATGCTTATTATGTTACTATTTAAGTCTGTGAATCTATTTTAAAAATGATTGTTATTAATATGAATTTTTCAGTGCGATCTCAAGCTATTCAAGGTGTAGGGCGACTTCTAGTTGTTGTTGTTGAAGGTATAAACTTAAAAGCCTGTTCTAATGGTATGTTAAAACAAATTTTGGAAACTTCAGTTTTTAATGTACTCTTCACTCTTTATTTTAATGCAAAATCATTAATCAAAATATTAGGATTTTTGCAATAAAAAAGTAATTATTTAAACAGAAAATTTAAATTAAATATTTTTATAATGTTATTATTTCTCCAAAAAAAAGTTATTTAATTTATAAAAGTTTATTTTTTTTTCTAGTTTTTTATATTTTTACAATGCTCTGTTTATAAATGATGGATAATCCAAATATTTTTACTGTCTTAAAAATTAACAGTAAAATAATAATAATAATTCTTTAGTTAATAGCAATTTTTTTAAACAAGTTTATGCTAGTCAAATGACTTACAAACAAATTGAAACTATTTCTACATTTTATTTTATGAGATAAAGTTTCTTGTTCTTGTAATGAATTATTAAATAATGATGTTTATTTAATGTGCCTCTAAGGAGAAATCTGTTTACCAATATAATGTTTCAAATTATAACAACATTTGAAATGATGGGGGTCACAATTAAAAAAATATATTTTACATTTTAATACAGTGGTTAAACATATTCCAGTGAACAATGAAGAACATACAGCCATACATTAATTTTGATATAAGAATTTTAGGAAAGGTCTTAAAATTTCTTAAAAAATTATCAATCCATATGTTTATTATTCCACTATCAATTTACATAAATATATTATATGCCAATTTTCAAATGAATACTTTCGGCTACTATCTAGGATTCAGCTTCAAAAAAGTCAATTGTATCTTTTCTCTTATATATTTCTTTAAAATATAACTACCCAGGAAAAAAGGTTTTTTTAATTATGCCTTTATTTCTGTCATTCCCATTTGGAAAAAATACATTTTTAGCAGTTATTTTCAAGTATGAGGTAACCTTATGAACTCATTGACAATTGTTGTTACTTGTATTGAAAAATAGTTTCATAGAAACAAATGTAAAGCATCAAATCAATTTCACGTTATTGCAAAAGAATATAAATCACATATAGTTGGGATTTTTAAAGATGGTTTTCTCCTATCCATTACTGTTAGCACATTTTACTATCTAACCTAAAATATATAATTCTTTAATTTCATATGTCACACAAAAGCAAAAAAATTGGGACACCCTTGATTTATTTGATTGTTTACAAAGTTATAATCTTATTTTAAAAACTTACATATGAAGTGATGCACAAGTTCTAGATTTTTTTTTTAATTGACGAAGGGTTTAAAAATTTATGTTTTGGTTTCCGCAAGTTTAGTAATTTGATTCATAAATTGTTTATAAAATTGTGTTTAAAAAATTAATATTATTTACTCGTAGGTCAAAGCAATCCATATTGTGAAGTTAGTATGGGATCTCAAGAACACAAAACCAAAGTGATTCCGAATACACTTAATCCTAGATGGAATGCATCTATGCAGTTTTTAGTGAAGAACCTGCATGAGGATGTTCTTTGCATTTCTGCTTTTGACAGAGATTTATTTTCTCCAAATGGTTGGTGTTTTTTACTTTATTTTTGTGTTTTGAAATGTTTTCTGAAATAAAAAAAAATGTGTTGTATCAATCAATCAAACTACTAATTTTGAACAGAAAAATTAATCTACTGTAAAACTATCATTTAATTGTTTTATTTTAAGACATCACTGCTGAGATAATCTCAATCTGAGTAGGTATCCCTCTCACAATTAAATTTTTAGTAAAAATTCTCATTATTCTGAATTTTCAACATTTATTAAAAATGCATGAAAATATATCTCCATTTAAAAAAAGTAATTGCGCCTGACTTTTATTGCTGGTACTAAATCTAGCTGTGTGATTCCTGAGGTCTTGAATAAACTTTAAAAAGTTATCTTATATAAAAATTCAATCTTCTTCAATCACCTTAACTTTATGATTAGCAGTTGGATTTGCATCAAGCTTGGGATGAATTTTGGAAAAAAAGAGCTTTCAAATTTATTTTATGTGAAAAATAAGTTTCTAAATAAAATTTTTTAATGTGTATCTATGTTACCATTGAAACTCGAAAGTCATTAATGTGCACATTACCTAGCTAATCTGCAGTTAACTGATTTACTCTGTTATTGTGTGGAATTAAGAGTTTTCTGTATTTTATGTGGGTAATGTATACATTAACCCTTTCCGGATGGAGGACGCAAATGCGTGCATACTACCAGGGCCAGAGGTTTTCAGCGCAAGTGTCACTCACAGGCCAGAGGGTTATGCGTAATTAAGCCTATATCCACAAAAATACTGACATATAAACGCATTGCTCAATATTTTTTTGTATATTATACGAACAGCATATGCTTTATATATTTCGTATTAATATACTTTATTTACTTCAGCCACTTTCTGTTTAAATACATTTTTAAACATTTTATTCTCAGCATTTGTAAAAGTCGACCTTGTAAAAAAGTAAGAAAAAAAAAGACAAATTTTGTCTACCAAATCTAATTATCCATTAGAAACTAGACTGCAACCCAAATTAAATGATTTAGCGAAAATAAATCTCATCTTCACTATAAACAAAAACCACATGTTCATTTCAAGAGCAGTCATAAAGCACTCAATTCAAAAACATTCCCTTCTCCTTATGTTTATAAAACAAAAACCAGGTGCATGTGAGTAATATTTCTCTCATTTCGATTAGAAGGTCAGATCTCCATGTATCTCAAATCGTATGGACATAGAATGCTATCTATTGCCAAAAAACTGAACTTACAAAAAATTCCGAATGCCTGTTGCAAATTTGAGTTGTTCGGCCTATGGAGAAGAAACATGCGGTCCCATTTTTGAGTCATTAGGCCTCTGGCGATGTTTTGTGCTGGCTCACATTTGGGATATACGTCCCGAAGGGGTTAACAGTTTCCATATCATTAAAGTTCAAAAGTTTGTATCTCGCTTTTCCTTTTCCCTCTACTTTTATTTTGGTTTTGCCAGCATCTTGTCATTTCCAGTTGTTTTTATTTTTCATAATTTGTGCCAGTACATAGCATAAATTTCAAATTCATTTCTTCCTGTTAATGTGTGAATTTGTATTGTGATTTTTTAAAGTTGTTAAATTTAACTCTTAGTATGCAAGCAAGCACTTAATAGATAAATAAAATAAACAAAAAAAATTTTGCGAATTTCTTTAGCAAAAATTCAAAATCAAATTCGTTTAACATAAAAACAATGAAAATTAAAATATAAAATTCATAATTGAAAATCTGAAGCAAGTAAAAGTTTCCAAGAATGAATCATCTTGAGATTATCAAATTATTCAAATGTATGCTTAAATGAAAGGGTGTGTTTGTCCATGCTGAAGAATTGTTTGGCCTATTGTATTCTACTCATTTGTTAATTGTCAGAGTGGAAGAAATAGAATGGTCAAACAATTAAGTACACTATAAAAACACAACCCAAAGAAAAATATTTTTGGATTTATGCAAATTTTATCTACAAAAACAAAAAAAGTGTAAATAAATAAATTGTAAAAGTAGATGCCAGGTGGATCTCATCAATTACCTATTTCAATTAAATAGAAAGTTTAAATTTCTTCTATAGCTAGGCCACTTAACAAAAATAAATAACGTTTTAATTGCCTTCATAATTTAAACTTTTTGATTATTTGTAGTATAGTTTTTCAATTGATTGATGATTCTTTATATCAACTAATTTGTTGATTGTTTAATTGTATTAACTTGATTCCTTAAATATCAAAAAAATAAATAACATTATGTTAATTTAAGTGGACAGAAACATTGCAGTTGTTCCAGCAAAAATGTTATTTGTACTTTAATTAGTACCTCATAAGGTAATGTGTAAATTACCTAGGTAATTTGAGAAATTGAACCATTTCCAGCACTTCAACAAATTTCCCTAGTTATTCAGCATATTACCTAAATAATCTGTAGAATAACTTATTTCTACACTTTATACTGTCGAATATAAAGTAAATAACTTGTGTATGTGTTACCATTAAAGTGTATAATTCAGTTATTTCATGAAATAACTAGACAAGTCAGTTAAAAGTATATAATAGATGAAATATTTCTTACTTTATCTAGTTATTCTATGAAATAACTGATGGACCATTAAAGTGAAAAATAAATAATTTCAAAGTTATTTATTATGTGTAACATCTGGCCTCCCCCCCCTTCATTGTTTCTTTATTAATGATGACTAGCTATGGGTAGGGGAAGGCTTACACACTAAAATATCAATCCCCATGTTTATCCTATGGTGCCATTTTTGTGATGATATGGGGGTGATATTTGGGGATCGATTGTACTACCTGTTTGGTTAGGAAGTACAAGGGACTCGACCCCTCCCCCAGACAGCTTTTTACCAATAGCTCAACACTTGAGTCTCTCAGTCCGTTCAAACCTGGTTCATTCAATCTCTCTGCCTCTATTGTATATTCTCACCAAATTTCTTGCTTATAGGGTCATTCCTTGTATTTTATTTCAATGTTTTAAACTTTTTAAAATCTGTAATATCTTAAAATGTATTTGAGTCTCTGCTTTGAGATTTGAACCACAGGTTTCCCTCGGCAAGACCCATCTATTTGTCCACTTAACTCTATTTTAACAGGTCTAAGGGGGCTTCAACACTAAAATATCATGTTCCCATGTTATTCTATGGGGTTGAGTAAAAATTTTGCCCCCCTTTGGAATTGAGATAGGGTCTTGATATTTGAAGGTTGGATAGTATTACGCCATATTGCAAGATACACAAGAAATTGACCTCAGTTGCTTCCCCTCATACAGGGCTATTTCCTTTATATCTCAAATCCTAGGCCACCCTGGTCATCTGTACATGCCTAATTTGATAGATATCCCTATGAGCTTTCTGCACTTATAATTTCATTGCAATAATCCTATTTCCTCTCCCCCATTTCACGTTTTTAAAGTATTTTAAATTTTTTAAAATTCGTTATCTCTTCAAAGATTTTTGAGTCTCTGCTTTGAAACTCAAACCATAAGCCCTATTTCATTTTAATGATCAAGTAGTTGTTATTTTATAGAATACCTAGTTAAAGCGTAGAATCCAATAATATTATATAACTGACATCTAGTTATTTCATAAAATACCTAGTTATTCTGTGAAATAATGGATTTCACACTTTAATGGTAACATATATAAACAATATACACAAGTCAATATTATTCATATTAAGTAAGAAATCAAATACATATATATATTAATCCTGAAAAATGTTAATATCTATTATATGTATTAGTGATTCAATCTAACATATAGTTTTCTACTTCCAATGCATAAAATGCAATAAATAGTTTCTAAATACAAGTTTGTAACAAATTTTAATTAATAAGTATTTAAAAGGATTTTGCACTCCCAAAATTAAGTATGTGATTTTATATCCTCAATAGTAAAATAATAGCATAAACAATTTTTTTGTAATACAAAAAAAATAATGTTTTTTCATATTTGTTCTTGAAGAATTTCTTGGGAGAACTGAAATTAGAGTCTCCGATATTTGCAAAGAAACCAAAGAAACCCATGAGCCTGTTATCCGAAAGTTAACTCTGTATGAAGTAGAATGTGGGGAAGTTGTGATCAAATTTGATTTTCAAATGTTTGATAAATTATAAGCTTTTGATTCATCTACAGCATTTATACTTTAAAATATTTTAGTACAAAAACTGTAAAAATCTCAATTTTTTTCCTTATTTTGTTGTAAAATTCAACTGCAAGCGCATTGTATTCTTTCTTACTTTTGGCAATACTACTATGCTTTCTTTTTGCTCACATTCCATATTTATATGAGTTGCTCTCTAATGAATATATTTTATTTTTGATTTTAAAAAAAATATTTATGTGTAAAAATTTGTAGTATTTGTATATAATTATGTAAATGTTGTTGATATTTCTTGCTTCTGCTATTGTGTGTATATAAAATTGATGTATTAATTATAATTTAATCATATTTTTTGTTGTATTTTAAATTGATCAAACATTTTTGAACTATAGTCTTCCATTTTCTGTTGCATATTATCATTGCTAAATAATTTTCAACATTTCTTTGCATTCCACTTATCTGTTGTTTTTCTGTTCACTCAGGGGTAACTGTGTCATATTTTTTATATTCTTTGTCTTAAAGCAAAGTATTTGAACTGAGTGCCAGTAAATTCTCTTTTCCTTCTGTACAAATGCAAATTACATCATTATTATTACTTTGTTTTAGTGCAGTTTTGAATAATAATGATAATGAGAGTGAGATTGTTGATAAACGAGTCTTTTAATTATCATTTGTAGTTTTTAATTTGAATTATTTGTGTTTTGCTCTAGAAAATAAATTATCTGCCATTTTTTAAAGAATTTGAAGATGTGCATAACTGTGTACAATAGTTAAAAAGTACTTTAGTTTTGTATGTATGAATAAGACAAAAGAAGAATTGTTAACATCATTCTTTCCCAGTTTTTTTCCAAAAAGACTTGTTTTATCAGAACTTGCTATTCAAAATTTCTTTTTTATAAATTATATTTTTGAATTCTCCTTCTAAAACATGAGTGAAATTTCTAATTTTTTAAAAATATTGTAAAATGCACTGTTTATTTTTAGTTTGTTTTTGTTTCATCGACAGACCAGCCACGCGCTTATTTCTTTTTTATTCAACCACACATCATATATATGCTATTTACAAGCGCAGCAAATTTTAATTAATTTTTATTGTGAGCTTCGAGTCCTATATTAATGCTCACATCTGAGACTTTAAGAGAAATTTTCTCGTTCTACAGAAAGTTCTCATCTGCCGGCACAGCGTGGCAAGGAAGCATATTTGCATTTGTGCGCATGACGTTGGCGCGCATGCGCCAACATGCACATTTTTCTTTTTAAAAATTAATGAATATTTACTTTTAGACTTAAAAATTGAGCTGTATTTTATTTTATTTAGTGTGACAAATCTTTTGGTTACATATCAAAAACAGCACTGGAGTTATTACTTCATTATTCATATTTGTGTGTTTCCTAAAGAGGATCTTTAAGACTATTTTATTTAATTTTCAGAAGTTAATCCACACAGTTCCCTTTATTAAAATCAAAACTGCAAATTTAACTGTAATGGTTTAGATAAATTGTGATATGTGCACCTTTTGTAAAAGATGTTAATTTCAAAAGTACTTGTTCTGTGTGTGTGCAAATGAAAACTATAATCCATTACTGCTGTTTGAAAGTAGTGTATAAATAATAATTGTGTGAATTTTATAAAAATCGCCCTTAAGACAATTCCAAGGAATACAAATGAATTATTTGATATCTAGCATTGCCTATAGTTCTTCAAAACTGCTGTAAAAATAATTACTTTCAGATAACTCAATGGGCTTGAAAGATATAATAATGCATAAACTTATACTTGAATGTTCTGTGATTCATTTTCTGATTGAAATTTTTATCTCTGCTACTTAAAGTTCCTATATTTCTAATAAAATATTAGTCTTACATAAAAATGTTATAAAACAATATTGTGAAAAGGTGAAAAGTATTCATTTCAGCGAAATGTCAAATAGAATTATATTCTAAAATAATAGCTGAAGATTTTAAAAAATCTACATTTTGTTAATTTTTTTAAAAAAAATGCTTAGTGAAGTTCATACATCCCAATAAAAATTGTATTGCACTTTAATTATTCTGTATGTTTTTCAGCAGAATTGAATGAGACGGAAAAGAATTATCTATATTATTCAAATTATGAAGTTAATATATTTTTTTATCTACACTAGTTTAACTAAATTAGTAAATTGTGAATCCTTTTATTTCTGGATTAGTATTTATATAATAGTATATTTACTATTCAGACAATACTCGGAAAAAGATATATTTTTCTTCAAATTTTTATATTAAATGAAGATTTTGCTGTGTTAAATTCAACTGAGTTTTTGACTACTTTTGATAGAATCCGAATTTGAACCCACAGTGCATCCATAGGATTAGTTTTAAGTTTGTCTCTATCACCAAATTAATATGGTTCACAAGTAAATTTTTTTCCTGCTATATTATCTAAGCATATTTGCTGAATTCAAGAGAATGATGCTAGGGGAAAGATATGGGAGACCCTGCTCCATATTCCCAGTCCCAATGGGTCTTCCTAGAAAGGTTTTCTCTGCCATTTTTAGAACTTTGACCATTCATGACTTTTTTCAGCAACACCTACACCGAATTGGTGTAAAAGACTCTCCAGACTGCCCTCTGTGTCTTTGTGGTGAGGCTATGAATTTTGTTCACCTGACAGTTTGTGCTTCCCTGGCCAACATGGGTTTCAACTTATTTTTCTGCAAAGGCTAGTTTATATTGGGCTGCTCGTAGGGAAATGGCCTATATGACCGATTCCTCGATGCAGTAAAAAAAAAAACCCTCATTATTTTGTTAATTAAAAACAATTCAATCTTGTTCTATAGAAGTGGCATATCAGTTATGTATTGTGTGTGACTAAATGTACTGCATGTATTAACTTAAATCAGAGGGCCAACTGTGCCCATATCAGTATACGTGACCTTGGCCCTGAGGTGCATGAGTAAATGTTCCGATCAGGTCGTCAGTCTGATGTGAAAACCCCCAGAGTTAAGTTCCCAGGCAAGCTTGGTACTCATTTATCAACCCACTGAAGGGATGAAAGCCTTTGACCTTACCCAGCCTGAGATTTGAACCTTACACCTGTGGTGTGGAAGCACGATGCACTACTACTTAGCCACTGGGCTTCCACTGCATGTATTACTTTGAAAATTTAAATAGAATTTCCAGATTGAAAAAAATAAATATTAAATAACATAGTACTATGTAAGATATACTGGGTGATTCTAAAATCATGTGACAAACTTTAAAAACGTAGTGCAACTCATTAAAATGAAACAAAAAGAATATAGAGGTGAAGGTGTTCAAACACAAAAAAAAAAAAAATATACATTCTTTGCTTTTAACACTGTCATTGAGTGCTTCTTCACCACAAAGTTTACAAAAAGTACTCAAAATTACAATCACAAACATTAATACAAATTTGACAGAATTAATAATCCTCCAAAGATAGAAGCCAAAACAAATGTTTTCTTTAGTGAGTAGTACATTGTGTGTCAAAAAAAAGTTTGTCCCACAATAAATGTTGCATTAATAGTAAAATGCATATGAAATATTATTCAAAAATCAACCTCTTACATTACTTCCTTTTTCTTAAAGGTAAAATTTAATATTGCATTGAAGCTTTTTTTAGTAATGAACTGCTATAGAATTCTGACAGATTTTAAGGCAGCTTAACAAGAATGAAATGATGTGCTTCATTATTCTATGCAAGTCTGTATTAAATTTGAGACTCGAGTTGCCTCAGATTTAATGTTAAGATACAAACTTCATTACAATTTAGGGATGTAAAAGCCTTATTTGAGTTTTACAATATTGACTTCCATCTGTTATGAAACATTTAATGTTTTACTGCAAATTTAAATTTATTTCTTCTATGGATGTATTTTATTTCATGGCTACCTTTATTATAAGTTTCAATTTGTAATGCCAATAAAAACCATTTTTTAAAGAAAGATGTATGATTTTTGCTTAAAGATAATTTATTGAGAGTAATTAATAAACGTTTTACTACCTTACATGCTAATTTGCTGTTGTGTTGAAAAATAAAAATTTCATTATACCAAAATAATTTATATATGTAAAGTGTTATGTTTGAAAGTAATTCATTCTCTTCTAGCAAAACCATAAAATATACCAAAAAATATGTCAGGAAATAAAAACTTTTATTTCTAAAGGCAATATAAATTTGTCAGATCTCTACAAAATAGCTTTTTTTTTTTAAAAAAAAAAAGTTACAAATAGCTGTTAAACAAAAGTTAAATAAAATTCAATAATGCATTAATTCTTATGAACATAATATTTATAAACTAAAAAATTCGATGTTTAAAAGGGAAAAAATAGGAACAAACATCCCTCATACAAAACATCTTATTAATATGTCCTAATAAATCATCATTTAACTGATGTACTCAGCTGCATTTTCTTTATAAGTTCTTGTGATGAATTCATCAGGCACTAAATTACATGGTCTAAGTAGGATATATATGTAGAAAGGCAAGATTCATAGTTCTCTTTTGTGTATAATGTATTTACACTACTTTCACAAGAATTTTGTACTGGAAAGAACACTAGTAAATTGGTAAATTTAAAAATCTCCCAATCATCTATCTACAAACCAATTCTAAAAGACGGAAGAAAATACTTGACAATCATGTGCATCATACTTGTACATAATGAAACATTCCTTTCATAATGCAAATATAGCAAAGAATAACAGTTACCACTTGTTTAAAACATATCAAACACACCTTGGGAAAAGGCATTCTTATGAAACATTTCATTGCACAATAAGATATATCTTGAGTATCAGGACTTATAAATAGAACACAGTGTTAGATTCTGGATTTGAAAGTCAAGTGGAATTTACATTATCTAACAACTTTGCTTGATGTATCAATAGAAAGAGTAAAGCACAGTGATTCACAATATATTGTATTGCAGTTATTTACTCCTAACAGTATGGCCTCTTGAGAATATGTAAAATTTATTTTACCAGGTTGTTAGTACCATTAAGAGACCCGTATTTTGTAACCCATATGCTATTTGAAGAAATAGATTAATTCATGTCTGAAAATATTATTAGGAGCCAGATAATACATGATTATCATACATTCCTAATGAGCTAACAAATATCTGTCACAAAATATATACTTTTTATGGACCATTAATTAGTTCTAGGTAGGAGTTTTTGTCTAGCACTTCAACATGTGGAAGGAATGTTTTAAAGGTGTAAGATTGAACAAGTGTTATATAAAATACATCAGCTCAATTCAGGTTTTTTGTTGGGATGACAATAGCAAGTATTGGATGATGCTGGTGCCATGAACATGGGAGATTCCTTTTTTTGTCTTGTCATGTGGCACATCTCGCAAGAAAGAATGGCAGGATGATTGGCAAATGTACATTTGGGACACTCCCATTTATTTGATTCATCAAACTCTTCGGAACTGAGACTTGGGGACTCTGAATCCCTGCACTGGGTAAAATGTGCGTGTTGGGCATCTGTAATCAGAAATAAAAAAAATCATCTTGATTCCGGAAAAAAAATTACCATTTGCAACCTTTTGAATTTTCGCAAAGATCCATAATGGAAAAAAAAAGTTAATGGACACTGATTAACATTACTTTGTTGTTGTTTTGATACAAGAATATACATACAAAACCAAACTCAGTGGCGCAACAGCCTATGAGGGCAAGGCTTACTGTGCCCATCTCAGTTTTCATGACCACGGGGACTGCTGAGGTGCACAAGCAGATGTTCAGGTCAAATGGTGAGCCTGATGTAAAACGCCCAGTGTTTAGTTCTCGAGCAAGCTTGGTACACACTTATCGACCCACTGAAGGGATGAAAGGCTAAGTCGACCTTGTCCAGCCCGAGATTTGAACCCCAGACCTTCGGCAATGAAGTGCAATGTGCTACAACTCAACCACTGGGCTCAACAGGTTAAATCTAGTTCACCATAAATACAGGGTTATTCATAATTCCTTCCTGGGTTTCAAACTACTATAGTAAAAAAAAATTAAGATGAATACAACAAAATTGACACTTTAAAGAATAAAGAAACAATTCCAGTTTTATTGATATATTTTACAGGTGTTCTATGTGTGAAACCTAAGTTACATGGAATACATCAATGCAATAGTCCAGTTCCTGCTACACTCTGCTCAATATAGTGCTATCAACATTATTGACAGTACATGTTATCCTTACATGCAGTTCTGCTACATCACACCACAAAAGAGATGCTAAAACTTAGTCTTATATAAAAACCAAGTTTTCAGATAACATAAGCTGTCAATAACATTGATAGTACTATCCTGTTGAGTAGAGTGTAGCAGAAATTGGACTATCACAGTGATGTATGCCATATAACCAAGGTTTCCCACATAGGACAACAGTAAAGTACGTAAATGAAACTTGAACTGTTTCTCTTTTCCTTCAAATGCTCTTTTTTTGCTGTATTCGTCTGTTTTTTTTTTACTTTAGCACTTCGAAACCAGGGAAAAAATTGTGTGTGAATAACCTTGTATAAGAATTGCACAAGTGTAATTATGTGATTTACTTTACAAGTTTCACTTTTTTTAATGATAATCATTCAAGAATTTATTTACCTTGAATATAGTCAACTAAACCTTGGTTGGAATTTTTATTCATTCTAAATGAATGTTCAATCTTAAAAGTTCAGGGCAGTAAAAATAAGATGCTTTTAAATCATTCTGCAGTAATTGGTTTGCAAACATTTGACCATGTTTTAAAACATGGACAGAAAAAACAGAAAGACAGAAGTTTTAAAATATTATAATTCAAAACCTTCTATCTATATTGAATTAGGAAAAGAACTGTCATTCTCCCCCCCCAAAATGCGCATTAAATTGGAAACTGTCAACAGAGTTAAATAAAGTTTCAGGAGGCATAAAAACTGAAAGATAGCTGTTTGACACTAAATAAAATGTTTCTTATACTAATATTATATTGATAAAGAACAAAAGATACAAGATTGTTTTAAGGTTTTTATTTAACACTAATTTCCAAATAAGAGTATATATAACATGGATAAGGAAATACTCTATAATGGTAGCATCTAAAATTAGCAGCTCATGTGTATTATAGAGAATAAATAATTGGGATTTTTCCTTACAATTACATTTATTCAGTTGTCAGTATTTGAATTTAACAATGCAATAAATTATAAAAGAAAATGGTAAATTGCTGATAATTCATCTAAAGATTAAGAAGCAAATTTGAAATATTGTCAAAAAAAAAAAAAAATCCAAATAAAGGATTATATGCAGTGCATATAGAGGATTTATTACAGGTAAATGAGCTGAGTATGAGGTGAATTCAATGTCTGAAATATGCAGCAACAGAAATATTTAATTAATACTTATTTATAATATATATATATATATATTTGCCAAATTTTTTTTTAAAGAATGGTATGTTGTAAACTGTGGTAGAATGTCAATACCATAGTTACAAATTGACTGTAAGGTACAATTTTAAGAAGCCTTTCATCTAGTAGATAATAATTTTGATATTTAAGGTGGTTTATAAAGTTAGAAAAAAATATTTACAGGGTATGATCAAAAGTAATTGCTGGATATGCAAGATTAATGAATTTCTACACTCATATAACAAAAAATTTTTGATTAGGAAAATATCAATAATTGACTAAATACATTTTTATGCAAAATTTAGAATCCTCTATTTAACATTATGGAGTCGACTGCTATTTAGAGTACCCCCTGCTGTGAAGGCACTATACATTTACAAACATCCATGCCTTCTCCGGGATTCGCAAACCCAGTCCCTACAGCACTGCAGTCAACGTAACTAATCACTATACTAGATGGGATATTTATCACATGTGCACATACACCTATAATGTTATACTGCAATGTTCTAGATTTTAATTACATTTTTTATTTACTTAAGAATTGTGAGCAGGATTCTTTGATACTTTTTGGATGAAAATTTCAAAATAGATTAAAGAATATCTATAATTTTACAGCCATTATAAAAGGTAGGCAATTGTTTTTGAATAAAATACCATTTCTATTTCAAAATATATTTACAAATTTTTAACATCACATTTCGAAAACATCTGTTTCCTGGAACTGAACATCTGAGGTAAAATATAGTACATCTGATGCAAATTTTTTGCATTTTCTTCAGTTTATGAAAAATCTCACAATTTCATTTTTGAAAATTTAGATTAAGATATAAACACACATAAACCCAATATGAAAAAAATAGCTGTCTCGTTCAGAAAATGCAATAGGATTCACTTAACTGATTGCTATAAAGCAACAGTTTAGAGTTAGCAAATTTAGCATATTTTTTAACTTTATCAATATGTTCATCTATTCAATATAACATAGCACAATTACTGAAATAAATGTTAAGCAATAACATTCATAAAAAAATTAAATCAGCAAGTTTTTTTTAAAAAAAATATATAATACATAGTTACCTGATTGACTTTTTTGAGCTGCTTTTTCCCCATAAAACTTTTCATCTACTTCCCCCAAAGGAGCTGGAAATCAATAGCAGATCATTCAAAATGGTTGTTTTAAATTAGTTCAAAAATGCATTCTAAATACAAACAAACAAACAAACATGCACAATATAAATATATTAAATTATAAAATCTTAAAAACAGATTTCCCTTTAATTCATTTTCTTTAATTACTGAATTTAAATTTTACATTTTATTCATTTACTATAGAAAAAAGAATGACAAATACCATGACCCTAGCAAGCAAAATTTCTGCTCTTGAAGAAAAATTTTAACCAAAAAGTCATCAAAGGAGACAAAAAAAATCAAAGTTAATACTCTGGTTTTTTACATATGTTTGAATCTATTTAATTACAGCAAGCATCAATGGAAATCATTCCCTTTTGTCACAAGACAAACTAATCTTAAAAGAACCATTGCATCTAAACTGTAACTGACATAATTTTAAACTATGGTCAGGGTCCTGTGATAAGGACACCTGAGAAGGCACCCCAGACATTCCCAAAATATCACTAAGATAAATTTTGGAACTTAAATTATGTATAGTGAAATTATCTCAAAAACAAAAAATAAATTATTAACATATGTGCGGAAAATTAAATTATAGCTACACAAAATTCTACTTCCCATTTAATATTTATTTTCCCACTGTACATATTAGCACATAAAATTAAACAGCTAGTACTTTTTCAGAAAAAATCATCCACACATCAAATTTCAATCTCGTTAATTTCCCTTTAATATTATAGGTTACAATTTCCAACATATTGCTCTCTATTTGAAATCTAAACTAAAAAATAATCTAGCTGTTAATGAAATGGATATACAATCCAACTTAAATTCAGGGACATTTGGTATTCATTTGTATTGCAAAGAGGTTATTAAAAGCTGCATTCAATGAATGAATAAAAACTGTTTCCCAAAAAGTTTCCATGCTTTGTTCAAACCATTCTTTATCTATTGAAACAACAGCCCAGGGTGGGCCAAGGCCTTCTCATGAACCCTCTTCCATTCTGATCTCTGCTTAGCAACAGACCTCCAATCAGTCCCTCTTAAAACTTTAAAAATTGTCCTCCACACAATCAGCCCATCTCAATTTGGGCCTACACCTACCTCTAGTTCTAATGGGTTTGTAATTGAATATTCTGAACATCAAGGATGAGGGGTCCATTTGACAGATGTAGCCCGCAAACCTCAAATGACCAATCTTGACGTTTTTAATGACATTTGCTTCCTTAAATAGCTTATATAGTTCAAAATTATGTCATTGTCTCCAGAATCCATTCTCATTCACAGCACCAGATATATCTAAGAACTTCACGCTCAAAGATGGCTTGCGATTTAGTCGAAATCCAAGTTTCAGATCCAGCTTTAAAACATTTCATATATAATCTTTCCCATTTCAAAACCCATATCAAATAACTTCTATCTTAACTGAAACTGGAAATTAAAATTGATGTTAGTAATCATATCAGTGTTAAGTAAAATTCATAACATCAAGTTCTTATTGTGTCCTAAATGTTTTTAGCATGTAAAATTAATTTATTACTTATTCATTTTATAATAGTTTAATATTACACACCTTGGCCTTTAAGATAATAATCAACTTCCATGCATAAACATTGGCATTCTAGCCTTAATTGAGCATTTTCTTCACTCAATCTCCGAATATCTTGACTCTGTAAGAAAGAAATTACGTGTTAGAAATATCTTTCATAAAAGTAATTAATAAACATGTTTTATCAATGCAGAATTCTTACTAACACATGTCACCTATTACATTTACAAAACAATACAAATTTACTTTTAATATGAAATTGCATATTCAAAATACTACTAAATGGTACATTCAAATAGCATAATAGACTTTTGCCATGTGTGTATAAACATAAGCATTTAAATTTGTTTTCCATTTATTTTTGACTGTGGATTAAGAAACCAATGTAGAACCAAATAAGTACATAATGATATATTTTGCAATGGAATGATAAATAAAATTGTAGAAAATGAAAATATATGCGAGTGGCCTCAATAACATTTCTTTGGTTATAAAAAAATATGATGAAAGATAAAAGATAAATACTCCCCCCACACACAAATGTACTTTACATGAAATCTTTTCAAAGGAAATATAGGGATCTTTCTTATTTTGTGAGCTTATATAGAACAGCTATTACCAATGATATTAGTTTATATTTATGCAACACAATTAACAGCATTTGTATCACACAAAAAGAAAAAAATATTATTTAACATTAAATTTTTTTTTCAAACAAAGCTTCAATAATAGGAAAACAAATGTTAAAATGTAAATTAAAAAATGGTAAAGCTGAATTTATATTTCTAACATACTTTATTTAGAATTTTAAAAAATATCTCTATTATGATCAGAAAAACAAAAGAAATTAAATTTTAAGATGTATATTTTGCCAAAATGAGATAAAGAGCAAAGTTCAACAGACTGATAAAGCAAATTAAAGTTTGCATCTTTCTAAAAAGATTCTAACAAATTCCTGGCTGTAAAACAAACATATCAGAGCCAAGAATATTTTACTTTACATCTTTTACAAAATATGACATTAACCTTTTTACATCAGAATTTACAATAAAAAGTACTGAATTAAACTCTGAATGAAAATAAAGATAAAAAATTCAAGATTTTATAAATCAGAATATAAACATCACAATTTATATATTATCAAGTAGAAAAATATTTTTTCTCTTGACTAAATTTCTATGTTATAATTAATTTGAAGATATGAATATCAAATAGCCAAGAAACTAGAAATGTAAAAGTGATCATTTCCATAGAAATTTTTTTCCTGAACAATACAAAACCAACCAAGAAATATCAGCTATATAAAACTGGAGAATGTTTGAATTTATTTGAATAACATAATTCTGTAACACATTATGTATCAAAATCATACGAAATTCTAAACAACATATAAAAGACATATTCACCTAGTTAGCCTTTCAGTATAAACAAGAGGCATACTAAAATTTAACACATCTGTCCATTATTTCACATTATTCAGGAGATTTAGAAATACAGTTAATTTGAATTCCCAAAATAATTTTAATAAATATCATTTACATTAATTTGTTTTCCCTTTTGTATTATAATAGCCACAGTTTATTAGTTTGATAGCAAATAGAATAATACATCTAAAATAATGTAATTAAAAAAAAATTATTCCCAAAAAGTTTTATTTAAAAAGAATTTTTTCAAAGTTTATGGATAAGTTTTGAAAAATACGTATTTTGTGCATTTTAAGAAAATAAAAGTTTATAAAATGTTTCTGAAAAACATTCACATATTTTTGTTTATTTTTCTTATAACTGGTAACAAATATTTTTTAAAAAAGACCATTTATTTTACCTTAATACACAAAAAAACGACACACCAAGAACGAGTTGTCTGATAGAGACAAAAATTTGGGGAGTAGAAAGATTACGTATAGAATAATAAATGATTAAAATTTGAGAAAAATGTATTGATTTTTTTTAGAATTATATAGTTACAAAGTAACGAGCTCAATAAGGAGTTGACCCTCCTCTAGCCTGGATGCAAGCTGCCACACAACATGACATAGAGTGATAAAGCACCTTGATGGTCTCCTGCGGTATTTCTTGCCAAATTTGCTCCAATTGTCGGGCCAGGTCATCAACATTCCCAGGTAGATGCAGTTGCCTTCCCATCATATCCCAGGCATGCTCAATTGGAGAGGGATCTGGTGATATGGCTGGCCAAGAAAGTGTTTAATAAGCTGTAAGACAGTTCATAGCAACACGTGTGGTATGTGGTTTGGCATTATCTTGCTGAAAAATAAGGTCAGGATACTGCAAAAGGAATGGTAGCAAAACAGTTCTCAGAATGCTGTCGACGTACCGATGTGCTGTAAGTATGCCTCTAATGATGACCAAAGGGGTCCGGCTTCAAAAGAAATGGCACCCCAGACCATAACTCCTTGTTGAGGGTCTGTGTGGCCTGCAATAGTGAAAGCAGGATCGGCACGCTGCCCTGGCCGTCTCTAGACACGTCTTCGATGTTTGTCAGGACACAGTTGGAAGCTGAATTCGTCTCTAAACACTATACGTCCTTAGTCAGCATCATTCCAACCTGTTCAAGCCAAGTACCACTGTAATCTGGCTTGACAGTGTGCAGGCGTAATTGGCACTTAACATAGCAGTCAATACGAGCGTAAATTTCGCTCTATCAGCCATCTGTGAATGGTCATGGTGGACACTCGTGTACGGGTCTTACATCTGATGGTTGATAACGATGAATCAAGCACTGTGACAATCAATCTGCTGATCTTCTGTGGCATTAGGTTGACCGCTACCATCACGACACTGAAATATGCCATTGTCCACCCTTTTTTGCCACCATCTTCTGATAGCCGCATCGCTTCGACCATATGACCAGTGATTCTCTGATTTGCCCAACCTCCCTCTTTCAGTTCAATGATACAACCTCTTTCAAACTCTGACAGTTGCTTGTAATGAGCTGGAATACTATGGCGAGACATTTTTTCACCTGTTCAAAGGTATCCTAAATCTCAATGCAACAGAAATTTTCACCTTCAGATTGAGAATCACTTCATACAGACACCTGCTGAGTGCGCAGTTCCGATGCACTGTATCTCCTGTTATTCATTCGTTGGATGCCAAATTTTAATCATTTGCATGTTTGGTTAAAATGTCTGCATACGAAATTTCATTACAATCGGCCAACTCCTTCTTGGTGTGTCATTTTCTTTTGTTATAGAATGTATATTATATTTAAAAAAAACAAAAATTAACATGAAATAATTACATTTTCAAACATAATTTTTTCCTTCAACTTGTAAGTCAACTTTTCAATTGCTTCTTTGAATTCAGTAATACTTCTTTTTGCGTTCATTACTTCATACTTTACAATATTCAATTGTGCCTTTTGAGAATTTATATGACCTGTATTCAAAGAAAAAAAATGTTACAACAAAATTTAAAATTAGATAAAAAAATAAATAAATAAATAATCTTTAGGTCTAGTTATATTGCATAGTTAATAATTTTTTAATATGAGAGAAATTTCATTTATAATCAAATGTATAGGTTATTTAAAGAATTCAGTAGCTAACTCTGCAAATTCAAAATAGGAATTTGTTAAATCGAAACCAATTTTTAAGCTATTAATTCCTACACTGATAATTTTTTTACTATGTTTCATTAATGATGAAAAAATTTTAGCAGATTAATCAAAAATATTTAAATAGTTAAATATATTTTATTATTTATATAAGTGAGTTTTATGTTTATATGCCCAATTTGAAAATTTTAAAAAAAATTTTCAACTGCATGTTCTACAACCAAAACTTTAAAAAATAAACTTGTTGGGATGTCCAAAAAATTTAGATAATCTGATAAAACACCAAATATAAAAGACTGGGTTGGGATAATGTATCACATATGCAAAGACATGATGTTTTTAAAGGATTCCTTAAAAACTATGGTATTTATGTCCAGTGTCTTTGAATTATTTCTTAAATTATGAACAGGGATTTTACTTTATTTTAAAAACAGAACATTAATTTATTGTTTTTCATAATCAGAAATTCAACTTCCTGTATCCACTCCATTTGAATTAATTTAATTAATGCTACTATATATTTCCTTTATTTAAAATTATAATTTTGAGATACAAAAGACCCACACTATAGATTTGAAGTTTTAATAAATACCTTTACCATATAGGATACACCATCTGAAAAATGTTAAACTAATAAAAGAATGTCTGCTGTTACATATATAATCGGAATGCCAAAATATTGAAGAAAATTAATTATAAAACAGATGAGCAATTGATTGGTTGATTATTTATTAATATTTCACTCTGAAACAAAATGAAGGATGCTAGTGATGGATTTTTAACTTAGAACCAAGGTCCTTTGACAAGGACAACTTAACTGACACTTCTCTCTCTGCACTTTTGCCGAATGCCAATGTAATGAAACAGAAGCCTCAATAGTTTTAATGTGCATCAGCTCCTCTACACAGCAGGTCTTCTATAGCACCAAAACTGGAATGTACAACTAAACAGAAGCAATACTGGTGGGATTCTATTCTAATACATTTAGAGATAAAAATGATTAGTTGTCAAAGGTAGCAATAAGTATTTTAAAAAGGCAATATAATTTCTGGTAAACATAACAACAAAATCAGTGAGATAATTTTTTTTACCCATGAAAACAGTGTTTTTAATGTACAACTTGTTCCATTTTTTTTCAAACTAAAAAAAAATTTTGGTCTGGAAAAAAGGAGAAATTCTAATTATTCAGCATGAAGACTGAGTATCATTCTTTTTTCATTTTAAATCACGATTATCATTAGAAAGAAGAAAAGTGTTGAGTACCAAGATCTTTTTTAAAAAAAATGAAGGCTCTGCATTCAACTTTTATGGATCAAAAGGATTGCTGCATTCTCCCTTTTGGTCTATTTCATCAATTTATCTTTTTTCCCTCTTCATTCTTCATAAAGATTTTGCTCATTTCAGCCATAAATAAATATAACTGAGAGTTAAATGAAAATTGTTTATAGACAGGATAAGAAATTCAATGGTCCTATTTCCTTGCAGATCTTAAAGTGAAAATTTGCCCTTCCATAATTCTATTCTATCAGGCATAATTCTTTTTTCACTGTGAGCAAATAGCAAATTTCCACCATTTTACAAATAATTAATGAATTCTTTAAGCAATCTTCATTAGATGAAACTCAGGGAATTTGAAATTTCTTCAATAATCTGTTGTACATTGGCACAACTATGTGTCAATCCATTTAATGTGATTAGCCCAGAAAGGAAGAAAAGTAAAACTGTTGAAATTGATGAGGGACAAAAAAAAGTCATAGAAATTATTTGTTCAATGATTGGGTGACTGACATATTATTTTGAGAGGGAGAACAAGGAATTGAATTCACAACCTTTCATGATATTCCCCAATCCTATCTCGATTTTTTTTATTCCTGATTGTAAATTTCATGCCAAATAAAAAAATTCCATTCTTTATTTTTTATTTCTTCCTACATTTTGTTTTACATTCATTCCATTTGTTTTCCCAGCATTTCTATTCCTCATACTTTATTTTTTTTAATGGCAGTGCACATTTTTTTAATGATAAAGGGAAGAGAGCAGTTTTAATTGGTCAGAGGCACTTACTGACTTAATCCCAAGTGCCTGTCCGTTTTAGCTGAGCTTAATGGTATGGCCTTTCCACCTAGAGTGACCCTCTATCAAGAGAAAATTCTGCAGATGTACTTTGCCTGTACTGCCCAGTAACACCCCTCCACCACTTAGAGGTTTGTTTGAATTTTAAAAAAGACTATGTACTTTTAAAACCTCTTCTGTTTTTAGAATTTCTAGAATTTATTGGATTCATGGAGATTGTCTAGCATTGCTACACAATCTGGGATAAGCAACAACACATTTTTTCACAAAAAGAAGTTTGTATATCTTAGCATATTTTATTCATTTTGCTTCTTTTAAAATGAATGTAATTTTAATATAATATTTAAAACACTTTAATCAGGAATAAGCCATTTTTTAAAATTATTTTCATATCAAGTTTTTAAAATGCTAAGCTGCCATCTTGGAATGAAAATTGTTGAGTGGCAAAGTCTTGTTTGTTGCAATTCCAATACCATACCAAAAAGGCTGATAACGAATTAGTTCCAAAATGGTTCTTTATAGTCAATGAGAGCTTAGGTTAATACATAAGTATCAACTAAATTGTACAATTGTTTCACTTATCCTATAGTACCATTTTATCCCACTTTTAAAGAATTTTTTTTTCACAATTTAGACTCATGAGATACAATATAAATATGAAGATAGACTCTCAAAACATTAAATGGAAACAAAACTACAAAATGGTCAACGAAAAAGATTTTTTGAATTTTAAAGAGAAATCAAGTGAAAAAGCAAGTATAAATCTCACTGTCCTAACTTTCCCATCACACTGCATTAGGATTTGAAAAATAATTAAATTTCAGGTACAACATTTGACAATTCATCCAAACAGATATTTTCAGTAAAATACAACCTCTCTACTTGTTGAAAACCACAGCTGTGCGAACCAGAAGATAAACAAAGAAATACAGAAATTTAATGTTAATAAGAAACTTGGTTGAGTCTCACACTAGGAGGACCCACTTTTTGTCGCCAAATTTTGAGCGATAAAGGTTACAATAGCCGTAACCCTTCCATTTCACCCCTAAAAACCTGGATTTTCAAATCACTGAAAAAATGGCAACCAAAACCATTACAATGTCTTTTTCGCCTTTTGCCCAGGAAAAAGTCATTTTGACATTTGACCTCACTTTCAATTAATTTCTGCTCTCCACGGCATTGTTAACAACAACGTGTGAAGCAGACCTTAATTGAAAGTGAGGCTCAAATGTCAAAATGGTTTTTTTGTGCTCCTGGGCGTAAAGGGGGAAAGAGACATTTTTTATGGTGATTTGAAAAATTTAAATTTTTGGATGAAATGGAAGGGTTTAAAAAAATATGCGTTTGTCGAAAATTTGGCGAAAAAACGGTTGGCGACTAAAATGGGTCTTCCTAGGATTCAGTCAAATGTTTTACCACGACGTTGGCTCCTATGTGAAATAGGAGCCTTTGAACTTGGTTTAGCGAAGGGGCAAAGTTGCTATAATAATTATCTTCCGTTTCACCAGATATTGGTTTGGCAATAGGTTCAAAATTAACGTTAGTGGTGAATGACTTGAAACCCTAAAAGAATATATAAGTTGGTGGATGACAATTTTCCATTTCCTTGCATTCGCAAGGGTGTCCCCTGGTTCAACGGAACATTTAGAATTCGCGTAAGGTAAGTGCCTTTTAAAATTTTTAAAATGATTGATTTCATGTATTTCTTCAATTTTATATTTCTTTTTTGCTGTTTTGGAGGGTACAAAAATGTAAATCATGTTGACACACTGGTTTTAGAATGCTTTTTTAAAATGAATTTCATTGTTTCTCCATTTTTTTATTATATAATGATTAATTTAATGTATTTATGGGTTTTCATCTTTGGAGATGCCCATTTCATCCCCGAGACGCATGATGTATGCCAAGAGTTTTTCGTCATTGACGTGGTTCTTTGAAAACCTTCAATTTGTGTGACATTTTTTTAGTTTGCTTTTTTGAACTGTTCAAAAACAGTTGTGGGTCCTTTTTTTTATGGTTTTCGATATTTTGGTGAACTTATCCCCGTGCGTGGCGACAAAAAATTCAAAGGCTCCTATTTTAACCCCGGGTCAAAAGTTAAAATGGGCGAAACGTAGTTTAAAACATTTACTACCAACGGTTTTCAGGCGTCTCTGACGCCATTCCAGAAAAAACGGTCATTTGATGATTTTTGAACTTTTCGTACCTTCCCCCCCCGCACTTTCATAAACCAACCGTTGCTCTTTGCCCATTTCGCCACCTCCCCTCTGACACATACGGTTTCCAAGATTTTTTCGTCTTTGACGCCATTTTGAAAAACTTGTGTTTCTCAATTTGGCGAAAAATTTTTGGCGCCAAAAACACCAGTGGGTCCTCCTAGGTTTTTACCAGAAACTTTAAAAATTATACATAGTTGTAATTTTATAAAAATACATCGAACAATTTTTTTAAAAACTTCCAGCAATTGATTTACTAATATTTACAGGACACATGTATTATCACATCAAATTGGAGATATTATATGAAACGAAGCACGTGATTGCCAATTCAGCACACACAACATTTGTGAAATTGGGGTTGCCAAGTTGGCGAGAGTTATCTCGTACGTTGGCGATTGTTGCGATAATAAGTAAGTACCATATTTAGTGTTATGGCTGTCATTTTATACAATAAAAATAATTTCTCAAAAATAAAATAGAAGATATTTTTATACTGTTATTACTGAATTATTTGATGTTTGAAATATTATAATATAAAATTATTCTTACCTGGAATATCAATATGAAAATTATTTGCAAAATTTGAATTGCTGGATATTCGAACTTTTTCTATATCCTCTGAAACTTTATTCTCCACAGTATTATTCCATGGTATTAGTCGTGGAACATTTTCATCTTGATTTTCTTGAGATGAGATGGTCACATCAACAGTTGGACTGCTCTCAAATAGTGGTCTAGGTAAGAAAATATCTGCACTCAAAGAATTTGTCAAATTTGGCCTCCAACTGTGTAAAGAATCTTCCTCTGTATCTATATTTATAGTTAGCTCCTCAGGAATAACACTATGAATTAACTGTGATTGAGATGAACGTTGGGACTCATTTTTGTTTATTTTTAAGAGATCTGTTAAACAATTGGAAGGCTGTGTTTCATTGGATAAAATAGAACATTCACTGTTTCCATTATCATTTCCCATAATAACAGGATAACTGTTATCTAAAATTTGAACAGTCATTTCTCTATCTGCAAATGCATTATTATCCATAATATTAGGTGAACTTCTAGATGAAAAGTCTAGGCATGTAGTTTCTATTCCTACATTGACATAACTTGAGTTAAAGGGTCCTAAGAATTCTGAACTACCCTTTGAAAAAGAATAGGCCACATTTCCAGTAGCCATTCCACTTCAAAACATTTCTGTAGTAGTTGATCCTTAGTACACTGTAACAGAAATTTTAATTGCACTTTAATAAAATTCAAGCTATTTAAAAACACATACTTAAAACAGTTTCACAAAATATTTAATTCTTATAATTAAGAAACTAGTATAATATAAATCTAAAATATTTCAACTATCCCAAAATATAATAATATTATATTTTTTAAACAATAATTTATACATACATATAAATAAATGTGTGTGTATGTATCATGTTCAGTTATTTCAGATTAAAGTTATTTTTCATCCTTACCAAGAGCAGAAAATTTTTCTCCCTGCAACTTATTTACAAAATTTAATCTTAAAATTTTGAATTACATCAAAATATATATATTTATTTTGAAATTATTAAAACAGGTAATGTTAAAAAAAGCGCGTTATCCCATGGAAAAGACATTAAACAAAAAAAAAACTAAGTTACATCATAAATCAATCCCAATCTCGAAAAAATAGCCACCTAAATTTTCACACGTGAATCGTTTCCAAGATACTTGTTTAACGACAAAAAGAGATGAATAAATTTAAAATCAACAAATTACGATTAATTGAATATTTCTTTAATCACTAACTAAATTTGGGAGATATACGTATTAAAATAATTTAACATGACAGTCATAGCTAAATAAAATCTGAATTATTTACTGTCAATCCCAAGGAACAAATAAGAACATAATCATAATAAACAATTTTACATTAAATATATAAATTTATGACTGAAGCAAATGATTACTTTAGAACTTAACTCTTAAAATAATTTCGTTTTAAAGAAAAGTAAATATAAACATATATAATGAAAAATATTTTATTATTGTAGGTGGTGGATTTCAATTATTAAACAGTTTACGTACTTTAAACTAAAGTTTAACATTTATCCATTGCTCTCAGTCGTCAGTACGTCAAATTACGTGTTTACATATTACGTCATTTGCGTAGTGAAGTTTATCATGTTGCCAATTCATGTTTTCAGTTTTATTTCATTCTGCAAATACAATATGGGTTGATATTCAAAATATACATAAATGCTTCGCACATAAAAAACGCGAAAAAATTACTGATAAATTTCAAAATTACTGTAAAGATATATAGTAAGGAAAGTCATTAGAAGGTGTTTATCCGAAAAAGTTTCTGCACAACGCATGCGCATTACATTTTAACAAGTCGAGGCAAGCGGGATTTTCATACACGAATTTCGCATGAATCAACATTGTTAATTTCGGGCAAGAATATAAACATGTGGTAGAATTTATAACTCACCAAAAAACTGTTTCAGCTTTGATTATTTGACGTAATACGAAACATCATTAGTGTTTTAACCATGATGAAAAATGTAAATGATGAAGAAATTATTGGTGAATTAAAATTATTTCACTATCAGTGGCATAAAATAACTTTAATATCTTATCTCAATATTATTGATTATGATGGCAAAATGCAAGCATTTAAATCAGAAGCTTGGTCTGATATACCCACAACCGAAAAAAATGTTTTAAAATATTGCCAGAGCAACATTTATAATTGTTATATAAATCATCTTCTTTCCAAAATAGTAGTTTCAAATCATAGCACTATACTGAAATTTCTTCAAAATATGTTGCAGGTGAGCAAAATCTACCACATTACTTCCAAAGATACAATAACTGATTTCTTTGTAAATGTAATTTGTTGTTTATTTAAAAAACAGTGTCATCATCCATTTTTCTTCTTCGACTTTTGGAATGCACTCAGTGTAAATTCAAAGCATGTAAAAAGATTTGTACTGAGTGATTTATTTAAAAAACACTGTGAACATAACCTAAACGTACCTTTGAGTTACTCTCTGAAAATTGCTCAAGCCGCTTATTATAATAGTAACGCTTATTATAATAGTTGGTTCAATGAAAATGATCTAAGCAGACTATCTTTCTGCCCGGTTACTTTAACTTTGTTACAAGGAGATGCGGATCAACTCGCCTTATTTTTGTGTTATGGTTACAAACAAAATTCTCAAAGGATTTTGACCTATGACAAGCATTTTCGATTTAAGTAAGTATTTAAAAATTCTTTTTTGGTACTTGTGTATTATTGCAACAATTGCCGATCTCTATTAATAACTCGCCAATTTGGCAACCCCGATTTCTTATGTGTTGTATGCACTGAATGGGCAACCAGGTGCTTCATTTCATATAATGTTGCCAATAGGTTGCAATAATATGTAAGTACCTTTTTTTCATTTTGTGTCAAAATGAATGTTTGTAAAATATTGCGAAGCAAAATAGTATAATGCTTTTTAATTTAATATTAAGTTATATATTCTTTATTTTCATTTTAAATACATAATAAAACATGCTAAAAATATTAATTTTAATCAACGGAACAATTGTTTCAAATTGTGCTCTTCATTTTTTTTTTAAGGTGGGTCATGAAATTCTCTTATTTCTTTTATTTGAAAAAGGGGGTTTTTTTCATCAAGGAGGTTGAATAGCAATTTCCATGCAAGCAGCCCAATACAACTAGCGTTTGCAGGAAAGTTGTCAGGAAAAAAAATTAAAGAAGCACAAATTGTGTTAGATGAATAAGATTCATAGCCTCTCCTTTCAGACATAGAGGGCAGTCAGAAGTTATTTGAAAAAGTGAAAGTGGTTTCTTCCTTGCAGTGGAAATCATCACTAAAGAAATGATGTAATGCGATTAGAGAGCTTAATGAGAAATGCACTTAGTGTCTTTATACTGTAGAATTCTTTTATACCAATATTCTTCAAATTGAATGCAAAAAAGATACTCAATAGAGTATCAGTTATATTTCTGTATAATTCCTCCCTTTCATTCAAATAAAACAAACCTAGACCTGTATAATCAAAGTAATGTGGTAAAATTCATTTAAAAAAAATTTATAGGTAATTTTTTTCACAGAGTAATTTGATATCAGTACCCAAGTTGTTGACATTCGCCAAGTTGGATCAAAACATTACAATATGGTTACCTTGATTTTTAATGTTTTGTTCTATGGTTGCTGTAATTATATTTATGCCGGTAACCATATTTATTTCAGATAATTTCAATTTGATTTTTTTACAAACTTAACCATTTTCATACTTAATGTTGTCTAGATTGCAGCTTCCATCTTGTCATTTATTCAAACATGGATATTTCTAACATTATTGGCGAGCACCAAATTTTTTTTAAAAAAGAATATGCTTTGCTTTCAATTTTTAAAGACAAAAGGATTGCCAATTTTGTACTTTGTTTTCTAAAAGTTCTGGGTTTTTTAAAATCCTTGTCTTGATTAGGATTTCAGCTGTCATGAAATTTGAAAAGTGTGGCAACAAAATGAAAATTGTTTAAAGACAGGATAAGAAATTTGTTGGCTGTACATTTTATTGCAGATCTTGCAGTGCAAATTTACACAAAGAGAGCCAGAATAGTACAACTATCAGACATAATTATTTTGTTCACTGGCAGTAAATTGCAAATTTGCACTTTACTTCAAGTTTACTTTTAGTTAATGTATTTTTAAACTTGTTCAATGCATTAAAGGAACTTGGAATTTTTAGATATATTGAAAATTATTAGTTATTTTCAATATATTCAAATTCCTCGAATATATTTTCAATAGTATGTGTTTACATAATTTAGTTGTGGTGACTTTATTATGCCAGTACTGCTACTTTAATTTCTTTAGTTTGTGTGAAGTTTTAGTTTATGTAGTGTTGTGTTTTACATCTAGTGGTAATCCATTAACTGAAAATAATTAATTGGAATACATTAAAATTTGAATATCTCTTTAAAAAACACATGTTATTTCATCTGGTACTTCATGCAATTTTAAACAAAAAATTTACTTCAATCCTATTTTGCTTTAGATGAAACATCATTCATAAGCAATTACACTTAAAACAAATTTTCAAACTCAACTAAGAATAAATGATTTGATTTGTTCACTTAAGGTATAGAATACGTGTCCCCCTGGCGAAGCCAATTTTTTGGCGACCAGAATCAATCGCTAAACTGCTTTTTTTGTAACCATAGGTGTTCTGAGAGTAATGAAGAGCCAAATTCATTCTGGCATCTAGATAAACATTGCCAAATCCAAGGGGTCACTTATTCTTTAGCTGATTTGTTCTCCTTATTAAGAAATTACAGAGAAATTCCAAGTTTCAAATCTGTTGTTGTTATTAATGCCACCTGATTGGCAATGGCCAGATCAAGGCCCATGAAATTCATCATGGGAAAGAGCTAAGTGACACCTGTCGTTAGTCATAGCTTTGAGCACCATACAGGTGATAGAATGATTTAGCTCGGTTTCACCCCAATTTTGAGGGAGGACACCTGGGGGTGGTCAGGGGCCTCCCACTTCTCTACCCCTTCCACCAACCACACGAGAGGGCTTGTCGGCTATTTAGAGTACCCCCATCCCGCAAAGGCACTATACATTTACAAACATCCATGTCTTCTCCGGGGTTCAAACCCAGTCCCAACGGCACAGCAGTTAGCGTCTCTAACCACTATACCGGATGGGCTACAGTTTCAAATCTTCAGACTATAATTATTTTGATTAGAAAGGGAAGAGGATGTTGACAGTGTGAAAGTAATTATATATTGGTGCTAAATATTGTATTTCATTTAATAAAAATAGCTATTTAATATTTTCAATATATAAGAAAAGTGAACAATGGTCAAGTATTTTGCACCATCATTTATACTTAATATGAAGGTGTCTCATCATTTTCAATTCATTCTATATTAAATTATCATTTCATTGAAGAAAATTTAGTGCTTTCATTACATCCTCTGACAATTATTTTCAACCAACAAAAACTCTTACCAAATAGTGTAGTTTATGAAAAAATTCATTTAATTATTTTTAATTCACAATTTATTAATCATTACTTTTGATTACCAGAAGGAATTGATGGATGGAAAAATAATTGGAATGTATTTTAACATCTTGAAAAATTTAACAAAACATAATTATTTTTGTCTAAGTTGTATTTTATATCTGTAGTAAGTTAAAAAAGTTTGATTGAATTCTAGGTGAATTTACTTCTAATATGATAGAATCCATATTAATATTTCTGATTTAGAAAATTACATATTTTTCTTAATTTTTTAATAAATTTAATATGGGCAATTTTATATAATAAATAAATTTTCCTTTAACTTATTCATTTATTTAACTTTTGCACTTTTCTCTGTTTCAAATTTAGTCTGAACTGTATTATTTCAGTTTGAGATGACTAACATAGCATGAAAATTATTTACATAATTTTTTTTTAATGTTTAGGACTTAAATTTAGAAAGTATTAATCACAAATACAATATGAATTAGTAAAATTAATGTAGTTTAATCAACATTTGTAAATGTATATTTATAAATACTATTTACTCAATTGTGAAACGTCAGCTTATAAAATAAAACTTAAGATAAACGACGGCATTACAATGTAAGTAATGAAAAAAGTATCAAAAATGGTACACAATTGGAGTTTCACACATTATTTGCTGATATTCATTCTAAGATAAACGTTAAGGGAATATGAAATTACAAAGTAATAATTTCTATTCATTCTTGTGAAACTTTAAGCAAATCTAAAATGATTGAAAAGAAATGCATTCAAACCATAGGATGTTCTCATTCTGTTGAATTTGATTCGTTCCCTATGTTTACAATCGGATCATTGTTGCCATCGATACGAGACAATGTCAGTTTTTTTTTTTTAAATTTCCACGGAATATTATAGTATCACGTGACTAAGTTATTGAAATCGAAAATAGCTTTCGATGCGCATTTTTCTTCAAGCTGAAGGTTATCACTTGCAATATACCTACTTTAGGTTCAATTCTACAGTCAGTTCAGTACAGTGATACCATTGCAACAGTGGAGACTTGGTCAAAGCCTTAAGGTCGTATCACAGGTACACATTTCAAGCAATTTTTCGTTAAAAATTCCGATAAAATTTAGATTAGTATACGAGTTACGAATAAGTTGTAACGTACAACCAGTGATAGATAGCACTGTCCATCAGTAGTTTTAATTATCGCCTTCTGCTTCAATTGAAATTGATGAAAGTAGAGTATTGAAAAACTAATAGCCTGGAATTTTAGAATCTATTGGTTGATTTGTTTTACATTTCGCTTTTGAGGGATAAGACCATTCTCCGTCGTTGGAGATAAAATTTTTCAAAATTCACGCTGTGATTTGTATTTGATGCAGTTTAATATAAAATGTTCTCTAGTTTCTGGTGCTTGACAATCTGCACACACAAAGGAGAATCTGTTTGTTCAAAAAGGAAATATATTTCATTTAATGGGAATTTTTTAGCTCGCAACTTATTGATTAAAACTTCTGTATTACTATTTTTTGCTGCCTGTCTATTCCATTTTTCAAGATAAGAAAAATAAAAATTTTTTATGGCTTTTGCTCTTTTTCCATATTTCTTCGCTTTTATTTTTGTGTTGTTTTTTGAAATGTGTTAGTAGGTGTCTTCCCAAGTAATCCAAGAAATAATATTCCACGGCTCTGGAGAGGATTTAGCTAATTTATCAACTTCTTCATTAATCCCTATTCCCTTGTGAGCTGGTACCCAAATGAATGTAATTGATTGAGCTATTTGGAGGCACTGATGTAAAGTTGAACTTAAATTTAATATTATCGTATTGGATTTTCTATTAATATTTTGGATGCTTTTTAGAACTGATAAGCTGTCCGTCAAGATGATATAGTTTTCTGTTTCAGAAACCCAATTTTTTAACGCAGTCCATATGGCTATAGCTTCAGCTGTGAAAATTTAAATCATTTCTTTCAGTAGATTTTCCTTTCTTTCTTTTGTCGAACTTTTTTCTTAGGGATCAAAATTCCTATTGATGTTTGATTAGTATTTTTTGAACCATCTGTTGCTATTATGATATTGTTATTAAAGTTTGACTGAATGTAATCATTAAACATATTTTGTACTATGACATCTGGAAGATCCTTGTTTGGAAATGGTAGTTCATGAGTATGTATGTTTATTTTGCGATGTTCATAGATTGGAGGAGGAGGGATCCATTGAAGAATATCCACTTTAGAGATACATAGTTCTTGGAGCAGGTTGATCGTCTTTTGAAAAATACTGGTATCTTTTTCTTTATATTTATAAAATTTTTTATTTATATCCCAAAATAATCTTGCATTCGGTGGCCAGTTTTTTAATGCAATTTGTTTAGTTATAAATTTTTAGCAAAGGAAATTATGGCGATTATTAATACTTCCATTCATAGAATCTGCTCTTAATAAATCTAACGGGGTGTTTTTTGGAAGACCTAGGGCTAAACGTAAGGAGGCATTGTAAATCGGTTCTAGTTTCTGTCTGTTGCTATTGCTAGAAAAGGAAAAAAGTTGACTTCCATACAGTGGCGTAACGGAAAATAATTGGGCCCCCCGCAAGGTCAGATCTTGGGCCCCAAGTCGAATATATATATATATATATACATACAAAGAATTGCAAAACCATAACATAATGTACCTTTACACATCACGTAAAAATATTTAAATATTAAACTTGTAACTGAATATAAAATCAACCTGTGTTTGAGTAAACAAAGTAAATAACGTTTAATAATAAAGAGTATTTATAGTATTTAAAAAATGGAAAATCTAACAACAGTCGACTGATAACCTGGTAACAAATAAAAACGATACACTAAGTAAAACACAAACACTGTAAAATAATATTTTCGATTTCAGATCCTTATGATAGCAAAAAGGTATCACTTACCAAATTCTTCGTTTATGAATCCCGGGATGAGCTAGATCTTAAGTTCGATAAGATTCTAGCATAAATTGTCAAAAAGTCAAGGACACAACTACTGTTACTAATAAGAAAGCATGGACACAAAAAAGAATGCGCTAGCAGTACCACTCGGGTTCAACTACAAAAGTAACTAGTTCGTTCAGTTTTTCGCGACACACACTACTAGCTAATATACAGCACTACACTCAAAAAGTAAATCACAAAAAAAGCGATGACGTCTCACATTTTTCTTAGCAAAGTCGGTTATTAATTCATCCAATTCAATTTTTCTTGCTTCTTGTTGTTCAATACTTATCAAAGACAAATAGGAGACTCTCTTCTGACATTGTACAACGTAGATAAATTTTTATTAATTTTAATTTAGAAAATGACCTTTCCGCCATTGCAGAAGTAACTGGAAGAGTCAAAAACAATAAAACTGCAAAACACACATCTGGTAAACTTGGCGCATCAAACTTATTTTGAATCATAAAAAATTACCTAAATCTTTTATTGAATTTAGATTAATTAAATCTTCACTTAAAACTGCTTTTAGAGACATAATTTGATTTGGAAATTCACCAGATAGGTCGAGGCTATATACTTTTTGAAGATTACTGGCTTCTTTATGTAAGAGATCATTTGTAGTGCTTACAATATTTTTGGTAGAAAGAAAACTGAATGATTTGTAATTGCCATTCATACTCTCAAAGCGATTTTTTAATTGAGTAGTAATAACATCAACATTGGCCTTAAAAACATCCACCTCAAACAATCGTTATCTGTCTTGCAGTTTTTCCATCATCATTGAAATCATGGAAAAACTGTAACTTTTCTATGTCTCTTTGTTTCAAACTCCGGGGTGATACCCCATTTTTTAGCAAACCAATAGCTTCTTCCTTTATATTAGCAAAATTGTTACGAAGATTCTCGATAGACGTTAAGCTAGAATTTAACATGGTCTTAGCGTTTTCCAAATCTATTTTTGGTGATTGTAATGTTTTTGAAGTTAAATTCATGCTTCGTAAAATTTGACATTGGAAAATTAGCAAAAAAAAAAAAAAAAATTGGAACTTTTCCATGCGTTTTTTAATCGCTAAAGCTTCCTGTTTCTCGTCTTGCTTAGTACTAGTTAGTAAAATAAATGAAAGTACTTTCAAAATCGAAATGTAATGTAGCGAATTGATATTACAGAGTCAAATCGAGATGACCACCTTGTCATGCATAATGATTTAATAGTCTGCTTAATGTTCTCGTTATTTTGCACAATTTTCAGTTCACTCCACCTTTTAATGCTGAGTCCAAAAAATGTGTAAATTTTTTGACAAAAGTCATAAAATTCTCTTGCATGAGGCATGTTATTACATGCATCGCTTAGAATAAGATTGAGGTTGTGTGTTGAACAGTGAACGTAATTTGCTCTTGGTTGTTTGCCCTTAATTAATTTCTGTAATCCCCCATACGCTCCACTCATGTTGTCTGCCCCATCACATCCTTGTCCTCGACACTTCGCCATATTAATTTCCAGTGTATTTAGAAAATTTAACACATCACTTTCCAAACTTTTTGCAGTCTGATTTGCCGCCTCAATAAAGCCTAAGAACGTTTCGTTAATTCTGATATTATCTGGCTCATTATTATCATTAACATCAGTTGTTACATACCTTATTATAATACTTAATTGGTCTTTTTTTTAAATATCCCGTGTCGTATCCAGAATAATAGAGAAAAAGAACATTTCCTTATATTTTTAACAATAGTTTTTTTTATTCTAGAGCCTATAATAGCAATAAGTTCATTTTGGATTTTTGGGCTAAGATATTTTTGAATTCTTTTTTCTGACAAATGAATATTGAGAAAAGGGTCATATTTAGCCAAGAGGTAGGTCTATTATATTCAAAGAATCTCCCCTTTGAGTCGAATCTCGATGTCCCCGAAAAGGAAGATTGCGCATCGCTAGAGTCATTATAACGTATATGATTCTTCGTAAGATTTGGCTAACATTAACTTCTTTAAAATTGCATTTCAATAATGAATCCACCGTTTTATTTTGTTTCTTCGATAAAAATTGCCTGTATGCATTTCTGTAAACATTTCGATCTCAAAATTAGGACCCGGATAGCCTAGTGGTCAAGGCAACGGACTCACGGCTGGCGTGTCATGAGTTCTAGCCAAGTACCGCTGAAGACTCGCCGTGTAAAGGGGGCTGATTATTCACGAGGCTTCTGTTGGTGTGGTGTGGAAGTTAGGAGAAGGAGCTACCAGCTCATGTGTTGTCCTCGTCACTTGACCATGGTTCAAAATTACGTGGTTAGTCGCCAAAAGCTCTAGTGTAGTTAAATATTGCGACGTTAATAGTCACTCAAAATATTTTTGCAACAATGTTATAGTTAACGTTATTGTGTGTGTGAGAGAGAGAGAGATGAAATGAAATTTTTAGTTTTAATTTTTTTTTTAGAAACTAACGTTTGAACCGCGCATACGCGTATTTCATAGCTTTGCAAACCTTTTAAAAATGCTATGAATATCTTAAACATTTTTATCGTGTACTTGATAGGTTTCTGATAACACATGTTTTTTGATTGTGTACTATACACAGATTTGAAAAGCTTTAGGTTATAATAGTGTGGTGTTAGTCTCAGAGTCAGAAAATCTATTTTGCGTGGTTTGAATAATGTTTATTGTGTTCCAGTTCATCTATATTCGGACCAATCCGAATTTCATCTTTACTATAAGGAGTTGAATGTTTTGTAAATACATTTTTCACATCAGTTTCAGCTCGTTTTTGCATGAAAATATTGCAACACTTTCAGAGAAACATTTTTCAGTGTCATTAAAGAGATTTTTGTATGCTTTAGAACAGGGGTGTCCAACACGTGGCCCGCCAGTACGTAAGTTGCGGCCCGCCGACACTAAATTTTTTTAAATATCAGGTTTTTAAAGTTTTTTCATTTTGAAATTTATTTAAGGGGAAATTTATATATACAGTTGGCAAAATGTTTATTTGTACACTTAAAATTTCGTATGTTCTTCAAAAATAAATTAAGTAATATAACTAAAAGTTTTTTAGATACATTTAAATTGTTTTAAAAAAATAAGATCCTTTCACAATGAAAAATAAAATAAGCATTTATTTCAAATAAGTGAATTTTTTTTAAAAAAATATGTAAAAGATTATTTGTACACTTGCTTAGTAAACTTTAACAAAACATATGCAACAATGTAATGAAATTTCAATACTTTTAAACAGTCTATTGGCTTTTATAACTGCTTCAATACGCCTTGGTATTGACTCAATTAATTTCTTTGTGATTTCTGTGTTAATGGAGTTCCAAACTTCTTGAAGTTTTTCTTTTAAGTTCTCTTTACTTGTTACATTTTTTTCCCGAACTTCAGTGTCCAAATGCTTCCATAAATATTCTATAGGATTAAGATCTGGAGATTGTGGAAGTGTTTCAAGTCGCCTTGGAGCATGATAAAGCAACCAGATCTTAGTAACTATAGCGGTGTGCTTCGGATCATTGTCTTGTTGGACTATGAAAATGTTCTCCATGCTCAATTTCTTAGCACTATCTAACAAATTATGTCGCAACACATCGATATAAGCTAAAGCATTCATTTTATTGTCAATAAATGCTAAGTTACCCGCTCCATTATGAGCTACACATACCCACACCATAACATTTTCGCCACCGTGTTTTAAAGTGGGAAGTACATTTTTGGGTTCAAGAGCTGTTTTATTTTTTCTCCAAATTTTTCGAATACTTGGTAGTGTAAAAATCTCAAACTTGCTCTCATCAGAAAAAATCAGAAACAGAACAGAAAACAGTCATCAGAAACTTGTTGAATCTGTGCTTCGTCGTGTGGCAGCCGTTATCAAGACCACAGGAGGCCCATCTTGTCACTAGGTAGATATTCCTAATTAAGTGGCACTTCAGTGTATGTTTAACAATTTATGTGCATCCTATGTTATAAAGTCAATCTCTGCTTGAAATCAGGTAGTACTTTTTTTATATTTTTTTTTCGCATTACATAAATAACTTTACTGCTTGCTATTTATAAGTTTTGTTCGATAGACTGAGATATTGGCTATAATTCTACAAACAAGCTTTCCCCCAGAATCTTTTATTGAAAAATATCTTTCATTTTGAAATTTTTATCCAGCAGTGCAGTGTTTCTCAAACTTTCACTATTGGCGACCCAATTTTCAATCATGTTTTATGAAGTTCCCCCCAAGCTTTGGCGCTAAAGCTACAATACGATATTAATTATGAACCGTACAACTTAACAAGATACGCATTAAATTTTGTATTTGTTACATTAAAATAATATTTATTTTAAGTAATAGGATAATTATTATGTTGTTCTTCTTTTCTCTAATTTTTAAACTGGAGCAGATTGGTAAACGATATTTAATTAAAGATTTATTTCCTCCATCATGTATTTCTAAAAGTATAAATGTCATTAGAAGAATAGTCTAGTCTATGTTGCTCTATATCATTTCCATCATATCATGCATTAATATTTAAAGCGAGAAGTCTTCAAAATGTATTAACCTGGGAGAGCATGCGCGCACTCCATACTTACGTTAATAGCCGTGCGTGGTGACTGAGTCACCCCAATGTTTTTTTTTTTTTTACAATTATTTACTTACCTACTCTTTTTCTTTCATAATTTGAGAAAAAATTCATTATAACTTAGCTAAAATATTTCAAAGGTATGTAACCTTAATAAAGGACACAAATCACAGACACTTTTCGCTAACATTACAGGAATGATATTTGCAAGCAAAACCGTCATATTTTGTTCAAATTATTATAGTTTTGCTGTCCTTTGACTGCGGCCCGTGCTATCGCTCCCGGATTAAATGTGTATTCAATACAAAAATATGGATGTTAGTTCTAAAAAAAGAAAATTCTGTAAAACGTATTTCATTGTGCTTTATATGTTTCAGAATACCTATAAAAATAAATCTTATGCAGTAAATCCTTCGAAGTGCTCTCTGCGCATATATCACCAAATATCATATAACTCTTTCACATGGAAAAAAGCGCAGCGCAGAAATACATTATTTACATCTTCCCTAAATGAAAAACAAACAATAGAAGGTACAGAACTAACCATACCAGTATGTTCGAAGGTCAGTGGCCGCGGTAGCCGAGTGGTATAGGTATCGGACCGTGGCTTGCTTTGTCACGGGTTCGAGCCCAGTACCACTAAAGACCCGCCGTGTAGGGCAGCGATGCACGTTAAATCTGTCGAGAGCTGAAACGTCCTCCCGTAGGTGTGGTGTGGTAGTTAGGAGAAGGGGTGCCAGCTCAGGTGTCGTCCACGTCACTTGACCATGGTTCAAAATTACGTGGTCCGTCGCCAAAAGCCCTCGTGTAGCTGAACAGTGCGACGTTAATATTCAATCAATCAATCAAGTTTGAAGGTGAACCAGATGATCAGCAAATATATTCTGCTTTCTGGGTGAAAAGGGAATAAGTCCTCCATTTCTTTCTACAGCTAATGTACAGTATTTCAATAATAATAACAGAGATGAATATTTTTATCTTCCTAGAATTTTTCTCTGAGCCTGAGTTGTTTTTTTCTGAAAGAGTAGTATTTTTGGTTTAAAGAAAACGCAATAAAAAAATCTCTCATCGTGGGATTACAGCAAATCAGCAAAATGTTTTTTTTTAATTTCGTTATAGAGGATCAGATAGCTAATGAACATATCGAAGTGGAAACTTTTATTTTTATTGAAGTATTATCGCCAGACGATATAAATTACATCAGGGTAAATGTGTATTTTGTTTACTTTCAACCCAGTAAATTAATTTTTAAAACATTTTATTTTCGATATGCTCGCGCCTCCTTATAGAGTTATCACGCCCTCCTAGGGGGCGCGCCCCACAGTTTCAAAAACGCTGCTGTAGTGCAAGTTTAGAACATCATTTAAATATTTTAAATCTCAATCAATATTTGTCTATATAATGTTAAATTTAAAATCAATTCTTACAACTGTAGCGGTATCTACATAAGCAAGTAACAGCCTCCAGACAGGGATGATCACTTTTGTCTAGTGGTCATGTTCGGATCAATAGGTTGCGGGTTCTGTCCCTTTCGATTACCCCGCCACACACATAGGGTTATTTCTTCCATAAATTTTAATTGTTTTAAACTTTTTAAATTTGTTTAAATTCACATTATCTTGGCTCCTGTTTGAGTCTCGGACGTGAGATTTGAACGAACTTCTCACTCATTGAGACCCATTCAGTCATCTACTTCATTCTCATTGTGTAGGCATGGGGGCTTAAGCACTAAAATATCATGCTCCCATGTTAATCCTATGGGGACTGGAAAAATTTCACCTCCCCCTAAGGAATTGAGTTTGGGACTCGAATTTTGGAGGTCCGCCATATTTTCGTATTAGCGTGAGCTTTATGTGGAATTGGTTCCCTCCGGTGATCCCCCTACAGGGCTTTCCCAGTAAAAACTCAAATCCTATGCCCTATGACACCTTGGTCGACCGCACCGGCTGGATTAGATTGTTCTCTGTATGAGCGTCCTAGATATATTTTTTCACAGGACCATATCCCCATTTTTCACCTATATTTAACATTTTAAAATTATTTTAAATTTTTCGAAATCTCGCATAGCTCTAAAGATTTTTAGCTTCATTAATGAAACTCGGACAATAGGTTCTCGTTGAGCTCTTTCATCTGTTATAATTCGTGTGTAGATAGTGGACCAAGGGGGCATTATCACTAAAATTAGAATCCCAATGTTATTCCTATGGGGTTCGATCTTTTGATGACGTCACGATATTACAGAGATAGAAGGATGGAACTTTGGGATCACCTACTACTCTGTGTATCGCTGGGATGTACGTGACCATTTACGTCACAGTTGCCCCCTCTCCGGGAGAGTTAGTTTCGTTTTCCTTCCCCGAGCTAGCGCCGCTCCATTTGCAACTATAGACCCGGGGACCAGTTCGAATGGATACCTCTTGTGTTTCCTCACAACGAGACCGAGTTGCTGGGTGCCCTGCCTCTATTTTATTTAATTGTTTTAAATGTTTTAATTATTTTAAAAAATGACCATAACTTAATTTTCTCAAGAACGATTCTTCCCGCCGAGACATTTAATATCAGGTCTCGGGTGTCACATTCGGTTCACCTTATCTTCAGATACAGTCTGCCGAAAACGCCCCATGTTATTGGTACTATTGTCCCTGTGCGGGGGTGTTAAAATTTATTTAAATCGTGATTATCTCGGGTTTGGCTGATCCGATTGACTTAAGGTTAGTATTGTTCAACTCTGCGCGTGACCGCCTTTCTTCCTTGGCCTTTTAATCTTGTTACGCCAAAGAAGTATAACTTCTTACGTGCGTACATAAGTACACACGCATATTTTTTTTTTACAATAAATGAACAATATTTTTACATAAGAAAAATGGCCCGTAAGTACGAGGGATATTCGGAAACTAAGGTCCGAATCGTCGTAGCTAATCGAATGTCTCGCAAACATTGAAATGTGCATGCGTACCAACTTCCGGCATACCTTGCTCGTCCAACGATGCCATTTGCATTGGTATTGTTGCAGTGTGGTAAGTACAGTGCTACTTCAAAATGTTTAAAACAATCGATCAGCCCGCTGACTGTGAAATACGGTCAGTGATTCGGTTTTTGACAGCAAAGAACGTTTCATTAGCGGAAATTCATAGACAGATAAGCGACGTGTATGGCCCAAATGCGATGAGTAGCAGCAAAGTGCGTAAGAAGGTGAGAGATTTCAAGGACGGACGGGAAAATGTTCATGATGAACCGCGTTCCGGTCGACCATCAGTGATCACAGATGATTTGGTCAATGCCGTGGATGAAAAGATTCGTGAAGACCGGCGATTCACAATTTCAACTTTAGCATTGGAATTTCCGAATGTGGGTAGAACAACCTTGCACAAAGTCGTTTCCGAAAAGTTGAAATTTCGCAAATTGTGTGCACATTGTGTTCCCAGGCTGCTTACTGAGGAACACAAACTGAAAAGAATGGCTTGTGCTCTTGATTTTTTGGATCGATATCATAAAGAAGGTGATCAATTTTTAGAGAGGATTGTCACAGGGGACGAGACGCGGGTTTCTCACATAACCCAGAGTCTAAACGTCAGTCAATGGCATGGCGTCACACAAATTCACCAGTCAGAGTCAAGGCCAAGTGGACAATCTCAACACGCAAGGTTATGGCAACCGTCTTTTGGGATAGACATGGGGTCTTGTTAGTCGAGTTTATGCAGCAAGGGACAACAATAAATGCAACCGCTTACTGCGCTACCCTAACTAAACTTAGACGTGCGATACAGAATAAGCGACGTGGTCTTCTGACGTCTAGAGTTCTGTTGCTGCATGACAATGCCAGACCCTATTCTGCCATTAACACACAAAATCTGATCAGATCTTTTGGATGGGAACAGATTGACCACCCACCGTACAGTCCAGACTTGGCTCCGAGTGATTTTCACTTATTCCGCTACCTAAAAGAGTTTCTCGGCGGCAAACGCTTCGACACAGCTGACGAGGTGAAAGAAGAAGTTCAAGACTGGTTATCCTCACAGGCGGCACACGTCTACGACTTAGGCATACAGAAGCTCGTAGAACGTTATGACAAATGTTTAAACAAATATGGAAAGTATGTAGAAAAATAGAGACACATGTAAGGAATTTAAAATATTAAGTGTTTTGAAAAAATCTGTAATGTTTTATAAGTAAACGGACCTTAGTTTCCGAATATCCCTCGTAAAAACCGGACTCTTTTAAAAATTCATATGTTTGTTTTTTTTCGTTATTTTTTAAAAAATTTATAGTATTTTTTTTAAATGTTTAGTTTTTTTAATTGTATATTTTTAATAATTATTATTATCTTTTTATCAGTAACATTTATCATTGGTTGAAAATGCCTTTAGAAAAAGAGAAGTTAGGAAGACGAGCCATCGTAACCGAAGTTCTTCTATTCTTATTGAAATTTGGAATCTCTGCATCACCTGATATGCGTCAATCTGTTGTAAAATGTTTCAACCTATTGTGGAGTGTGAGTCCTGACCCATTCGTCACTGTTCCGGAAATTGAGAACGAAATCCAATTTCGTTTTCAGCATCCTACGGAGTGTAGAACTCAATTTAGGTGTTTCCCAGAAACCCAAGAGCATTTTATGAGACTTGCTGGAATTATCCAAATCGTGTGCTCCGAAACTATTGCTTCAGTATTCAAGCCCAGAACGCTGCAGCATCTTTGCAAATGCAATATCAGGATTTTGCTTCTAAAAGCGGGTAATTTACCATGGGGTATTAAATACTTAGGTTTACCAACACCTCTACAATCATACTTGAATGTCAATCTTTAAAATCATTTTTAAAAGATCCGATTATAAGGTTTTATGAAGAAACATCATTGATTATATTAATTGTCTTCTACAACTTTATTTTATGAAAATTGTATTTTATTTTGTATTTAAAAGTTTACCTTCATTGAAATCTGTCTTTTACAGTTTGTGAAGAACATTTTAATCAATAAATAAAAAGAACGTTTTATAACTACTTAAAAGTATTGTTGGATATTATTCAGTCTATTTTAGTAGCACATGCATTATTTAAATATTACTTGCCTCACTACACGTTCTCAACTTTGTTAATTGCCTTTTTTAAGCGATGACTGTTACAAAATACACTCACTGCCATAAAAATTTGCGCACCAAGAAAAAGTCGTCAAAATTAGATGAAACTTTACGTAGGTAAGTAATAGAATTATTTTCTTTTCCATCCATTGAAAAATTATAATTGCATTCCTCTTGGAACCTCTTTTAAATGCTTGGATCGGTCTGATAGGACATGGTTCGGTGGTCTAGGGGTATGATTCTCTTTTTGGGTGCTAGAGGTTCCGGTTTCAAATCCCGGCTGAGCCCGAAATACTTTTTTTTTTTTATGTTTTTATTTGGATTTCTTCGACAGATTAACTGTTAATTGACGACCAGTTATCAAACAGCACGAGGATCTTGAACACAAAATACGTGAATTTCGGGAGAGATGCAGAGAAAGTGTAACACGTCACCTACCAATTGCAAATTCCCATATATAATTTTTATTTTGACAGTTTCAGTTGACCTTTCCACAATAGATCAGATTGCATGTTTTGCGACGTGGTAATCAAAAGAAAAGCCTTTCAAGTGGTCTAAATTCCTAACAATTTTAAATAAACAAAGTATTGAGATATCATTGCCCACGAGCATTTCGTAATAAAGAAATTGTCTAAAGTTGCAAGAGGCAAATGAATGAGTTAACAAAAATCTAAACGTTGTCATGTGTTCTAGAGACATAGTATTGAGACATCAGAGTGCGCAACGCTAAGTTTTCTTTTTCGAATCGAGCCCGATGTGTAAAATGTTTCCTTTCTAATGGAAAAAGTGACAACCAAATAGTAATACCAGTAGAAAATAGTCTTGGAAAGTTAATAACCCCCCAAGCTCATTATCTATTTAAAGGAAACGGCTCGTTTATCATTCACACAATTCTTAGCAAAGTTGCAATTTTAGAAATTCTCGAACAAGGAAGTTGAACACAGTAAAACTAAAAATACATACCATAACCGTGGCGCGGTGGTCCAGGGGTATGTTTCTCGCTTTGGGTGCGAGAGGTTCCCGTTTCAATTTCCGGTCGAGCCCACTGTACTAAACCGTTTTGAAGTTTTTTTTAAACTGTGTTAAAACAGTTTACTGTTCCTCTTATGTCTTTTTCAATAGAATTTGATAACCCAGGAGTAAGCAAGAAATTATTTTCTTTTCCATCCATTGAAAAATTATAAATGCATTCCTCTTGGAACCTCTTGAAATTGCTTGGATCAGACTGATACGAAATGGCTCGATGGTCTAGGGATATGATTCTCGCTTTGGGTGTGAGAGGTCCCGGGTTCAAATCCTGGTCGAGCCCGTAAATCTCTTTTTACTTCATCCAAGTATAACAGCAATATCAAAACGATAAACTACAAATGTGAAGAATGCGAAAAAGATCTTTGTTGAATTTCAACAACATTTTTGCTAGACGTTCCTACGAAGTTTTTAGTTAATATATTGCTTTCTACAGTTAAGTTCTCAAATTTGATTACAAACCTTAACGCGGCTTGGTGGTCTAAGGGTACGATTCTCGCTTAGGGTGCCAGAGGTCCCGGGTTCAATTACCAGTCGAGCCCGTTGTGCTAAACCGTTTTGAAATAAAACATTTTACTGTTCCTCTTGTGTCTTTTTTAACAGAATTTGATAACCCAGGAGTAAACAAGAAATTTTTTTCTTTTCCATTTATTGAAAAATTGTAATTGCATTCCTCTTGGAACCTCTTTTAAATGCTTGAATCAGACTGATACGACATGGCTCGGTGGTCTAGGGGTATGATCCTCGCTTTGGGTGCGAGAGGTCCTGGGTTCAAATCCTGGCCGAGCCCGAAATACTTTTTTTCTAGGTTTTTGTTTGTATTTCTTTGACAGATTAACTGTTAATTGACGACCCGTTATAAAACAGCACGAGGATATTAAACACGAAATACGTGAATTTCGGAGAGATGCGGAGATCGTGTAATACGTAATCTGCCAATTGCAAATTCCCGTGCCGATTTTTCATTTTGAAAGTTTTAGCCCGTATAAATTTGAAACTTCCACAATAAAATCTATTGCATGTTTTGCAATGTGGCAATCTTAAGAAAAGCCTTTCAAGTGGTCTAAATTCCTAACTATTTTAAATAAACAAAGTATTGAGATATCATTGCCCACGAGCATTTCGTAGTAAAGAAATTGTCTAAAGTTGCAAGAAGCAAATGAATGAGTTAACAAAAATCAAAACGTTGTCATGTGTTCTAGAGACATGGTATTGAGACATCAGAGTGCGCCACGTTCAGTTTTCTTATCCGAACCGAGCCTGATGTAAAAAATGTTTACTTTTTAATGGAAAAAATGACATCCAAATAGTAACACCAGTGGAGAAAACTCTTGAAACGCAAATAACCACCAAACACGTTATCAGTTTAAAATAAACGGCTCGTTTATCATGCACAATATTTTTAACACATGTTGCAATTTTAGAAATTCTCGAACAAGTATATTGAACGCAGTAAAACTAAAAATACCCGCCATAACCGTAGCTTGGTTGTCTAGGGGTTTGTTTCTCGCTTCGGGTGCGAAAGGTTTCCGTTTCAATTTCCGGTCGAGCCCACTGTGCTAAACCGTTTTGAAGGAAAACTGTTTGTAACAAATCTATACGGAACTTTATCACTAACCTTCTGAGTCGTCCAGGGAAATTTAATTCCCCTACCTATTTCCAATCAACTCCAAAAAGAGGACAGGATTCCTTGTTGGCAGATTAGATAAAGTTCTAAGTCAAACGGAATAGTAAAGTTGGAGCAGTAGGAGAGAGATTGGCTTGAAAGTTATAGTGAAGTTAAATTGAAGATTTCTTGTTGGACAATTTAATCTCAAGAAGAGTTGAGATTCCACTGTGGTAAATATTGATTTATAATTAAAGTCTCATTAAAGATTTATTTTAGGAGGAATTAAAATTAAATGTTCAATAAGAACATTAAATATAATTCTGGGATCTCTTATCGTGGTAATCTCTTGATCGATATTATAATTGTTAATTAATCGAATCATTAATTATTTAATTAATTTAAAGATATTACCTTTTAAAACCTTGGATAATAATGATTACGACGTTATTTGTTAATAAGTCTTTGATTCTATTTGGATTGGATAACCAAATAAAGAAAGTTATTTATAAAAATATGGCTACTGGTTCTTTTCTGACTCCAATTTATTCTCGTTCTCAAAACGAGGTAAAACTTCAAAGTTAACTGTTCCTCTTGTGTCGTTTTCAACAGAATTTGATAATCCAGGTAACAATAATTACTTTGCAAGATATCCATTGAAAAATTATAATTGCATTCCTATTGAACCTCTTTTAAATGCTTTTGATCAGACTGATACGACATGGCTCGGTGGTCTAGGGGTATGATTCTCTTCTTGAGTGCGAGAGGTTCCGGTTTCAAATCCCGGCCGAGCCCGAAATACTTTTTTTTCTAAGGTTTTTGTTTGGATTTCTTTGACAGATTAACTGTTAATTGACGACCAGTTATCAAACAGCACGAGGATCTTGAACACGAAATACGTGAATTTCGAGAGACATGCAGAGACAGTGTAAATGGTCACCTACCAATTGCAAATTCCCATACATAATTTTTATTTTGACAGTTTCAGTTGACCTTTCCACAATAGATCAGATTGCATGTTTTGCAACGTGGTAATCTAAAGAAAAGCGTTTCAAGTGGTCTAAATTCCTAACAATTTTAAATAAACAAAGTATTGAGATATCATTGCCCACGAGCATTTCGTAGTAAAGAAATTGTCTAAAGTTGCAAGAGGCAAATGAATGAGTTAACAAAAATCAAAACGTTGTCATGTGTTCTAGAGACATGGTATTGAGACATCAGAGTGCGCCACGTTCAGTTTTCTTATCCGAACCGAGGCTGATGTAAAAAATGTTTCCTTCTTAATGGAAAAAATGACATTCAAATAGTAGCACCAGTGGAGAAAAGTCTTGAAAACAAATATCCACCAAGCACGTTATCAATTTAAAAGAAACGGCTCGTTTTTCATGCACAATATTTTTAACACAAGTTGCAATTTTAGAAATTCTCGAACAAGTATGTTGAACGCAGTAAAACTAAAAATACTCGCCATAACCGTGGCTCCGGTGGTCTAGGGGTATGTTTCTCGCTTCGGGTGTGAAAGGTCCCGGGTTCAATTTCCGTTCGCGCCCACTACGCTAAACCGTTTTGAAGGAAAACAGTTTACTGTTCCTCTTGTGTCTTTTTCAAAAGAATTTGATAACCCAGGAGTAAACAAAGAATTATTTTCTTTTCCATTTATTGAAAATTTTTAATTCCATTCCCCTTGGAACCTCTTTTAAATGCTTGGATCCGACTGATCCGACATGGCTTGGTGGTCTAGGGAGTATGATACTTGCTTCGGGTGCGAGAGGACCCGGTTTCAATTCCCTGTCGAGCCCACTGTGCTAAACCGTTTTGAAGGAAAAAGTTTACTGTTCCTCTTGTCTTTTTCAAAAGTATTTGATAACCCAGGAGTAAACAAAAAATTACTTTCTTTTTCATCCATTGAAACATCACAATTGCAATCCTCATGGAACATCTTTTAAATTCTTGGATCAGACCGAAACGACATGGCTCGATGGTGTAGGGGTATGATTCTCACTTTGGGTGCGAGAGATCCCAGTTTCAAATTCAGGTCGAGATCGGAAATCTTTTACTTTATCCAAGTATAACAGCAATATCAAAACGATAAAACTAGAAACGCGAAGAATGCGGAAAAATCTTTATTGTATTTGAACAATATTTTTGAAAGACGTTCCTACAGAGTTTTTGATTAATATTTTGCTTTCTACAGTAAAGTTTGCATATTTGCTTACGAACCCCAACGAGGCTCGGTGGTCTAGGGGTATGGTTCTCGCTTAGAGTATGAAGGGTCCCGGATTGAAATCCCGACCGAGCCCGAAATACTTTTTTTTTCTAGGTTTTTGTTTGGATTTCTTTGACAGATTAACTGTTAATTGACGACCCGTTATAAAACAGCACGAGGATTTTGAACACGAAATACGTGAATTTTGGGAGTGATGTAGAGACAGTGTAACACGTCACCTACCAATTACAAATTGCCATACATAATTTTTATTTCGACACTTTCAGTTGACCTTTCCACAATAGAATAGATTGCAGGTTTTGAAACGTGGTAATCTAAAGAAAAGCGTTTCAAGTGGTCTAAATTCCTAACAATTTTAAATAAACAAAGTATTGAGATATCATTGCCCACGAGCATTTCGTAGTAAAGAAATTGTCTAAAGTTGCAAGAGGCAAATGAATGAGTTAACAAAAATCAAAACGTTGTCATGTGTTCTAGAGACATGGTATTGAGACATCAGAGTGCGCCACGTTGAGTTTTCTTATCCGAATCGAGCCTGATGTGTAAAATGTTTCCTTTTTAATAGAAAAAATGACATCCAAATAATAACATCAGTGGAGAATAGTCTTGGAAAGTAAATAACCCCCCAAGCTCATTATCTATTTAAAGGAAACGGATCGTTTATCAGGCACACTATTTTTAACACAAATTGAAATTTTAGAAATTCTCGAACAAGTACGTTTAACGCTGTAAAACTAAAAATCTCAGCAATAATCGTGGTTCGGTGGTGTAGGGGTATGATTCTCGCTTCGGGTGCGAGAGGTCCCGGGTTAAATTCCCGGTCGAGCCCACTTTGCTAAACTGTTTTTAAGGAAAACAGTTTACTGTTCCTCTTGTGTTTTTACAGCGTTTAATAACCAAGTAGTAAATAAAGAATTATTTTCTGTTCCATCCATTGAAAAATTATAAAGGCTTTCCTCTTGGAATCTCTTTTTAAATGCTTGGTATCAGACTGATACGACATGGCTCGATGGTGTTGGGGTATGATTCTCGCTTTGGGTGCGAGAGGTCCTGGGTTCAAATCACGGCCGAGCCCGAATTATTCTTTCTTTTCTAGGTTTTTGTATTGATTTAAACGACCGATTCATTGTTAATCATGAACTATATCACAAACAGCACGAGGATTATGAATACGAAATACGTGAATTTCGGAGAGATGTAGAGATCGTGATATGCGAATTGCAAATTCCCATGCTGATTTTTCATTTTGAAAGTTTCACGCCTTTAAAGTTGCAATTTCCACAATAGAATCTATTGCATGTTTTGCAATATGGAAATTTTAAGAAAAGCCTTTCAAGTGGTCTAAATTTCTAACTATTTTAAATGAACAAAGTATTGAGATATCATTGTGCTTACGAACATTTCTTAGTAAAGATATTGTCTAAAGTAGCAACTGGAAAATGAATGACTTAACAACACTCCAAACGTAGTCCTGTGTTCTAGAGACATGATATTGAGACATCAGAGTGCGCCACGCTTGCTTTTCTCATCCGAACCGAGCCTAAAGTGTAAAATGTTTCTTTTTTAATTTAAAAAATGACATCCAAAAAGTAACATCAGTTGAAAATAGTTTTGGAAAGTAAATAATCCCCAAAGCTCATTATGTATTTAAAGGAAACGGTTCTTTTATCACACAAACAATTCTTATCACAAGTTGCTATTTTAGAAATTCTCGAACAAGTATGTTGAACGCAGTAAAACTAAAAATACCCCCCATAACCGTAGCTCGGTGGTCTAGGGGTATGTTTTTCGCTTCAGGTGCAAAAGGTTCCGTTTTCAATTTCCGGTCAAACCCACCGTGCTAAAAACCGTTTTGACGGAAGGTAGGTTACTGTTCATCTTTTGTCTTTTTCAACAGAATTATGATAACCTAGGAGTAATCAAGGAATTACTTGATTTTACGTCCATTGAAAAATTACAAATGCATTTCCTCTTGGAATCTCTTAAAAATCCTTGGTTCAGACGGATGCGACTTGGATCGATGGTCT